>OX376303.1:53773552-54392720 GCA_947369205.1 Cantharis rufa
GTTACTTAGTAATATACAAACAATTACAAATAATTGAGATAGTAAATAAAATAATATGGAAATTGACGAAGCCGCCAATATTGCTTGCTTAAGTTTGCTTCCCATTAAATCAAGAAAAAGGTATGAATATACCTACGATGCATTCAAAGAATGGTCTATTAAGAAAAATGTGGAAATTATATCAGAAAACGTGATGCTTGCATATATGCTTGAACGATCGGAAAAATTAAAGTCACCAGCCAGCTTATGGTGTGAGTATTCCATGTTGAAGACAACCATTTCCTACAATGTAAACGTTGATATTTCAAAATTCACGAAGTTAATTGGTTACCTCAAAAGCAAGAATAAAGGCCATATTCCAAAAAAGTCCAAAATACTGAACAGAGAGTAACGATTATGGGCATTGCTGGAGCTTGTCGGACAGATGAATTCTGTAAAATGCACAGATAATGGAAGATTTGTAATTATAAAAATTCCTAATACAAAGAATGACGTTACTCGCAGTTTTTCAATTGTTGAAAATTTTGAAGAAGATATTGACTATTTGAAAACTTTTAAAAAGTATTTGGCGATTCGCATGAAAGTGACTAATAATTCACGTCTGTTCTTGAGATATCGATCCGGGACGTGTATTAATCAGCCAGTTGGAAAACACACATTTGCGAAAATTCCGACAATAATTGCAACATTTTTAAACTTGCCAGAAGCGCATTTGTATACTGGGCATTGTTTTAGACGCTCTTCTGCCACTTTACTCGTAAATTCTGGAAAAAATATATTAGGTTTAAAACGGCACGGTGGGTGGAAGTCTACTACAGTAGCAGAAGGCTATGTGGCGGAGTCGATTAAAAATAAATTAGATGTAGCCAGCAAAATACTTTATGCCAAAAATACATTTGACTCCAATAATCCAAGTTCTACATCAAAAATAATTCATGAAGATTATACTTCTTCTCAAGTGGCAACAATTTTAACATCTCAGAGTATCGCCGTTCCATGTAGTGACCAAGATACCAATTTGCTCCAAAACGAACAAGTAATTATAAAAAATTCTTCGTTTTTAAATTGTACATTTAATTTTCACAAATAAATACCAAGTCCTAAAATGTTACTCCTATCATTATTTCATTATTTTCCTAGGATTGTAAGTGATTATTAAGTTCCGTCGTCAACCATATTTAAATAAACAAATGTTATGATCAACTTACGCCTATTGTGACTATGAGCGTAAGGCATACTTACATCAACGGTAGCGGGAGAAAGTTACAAATCATTGAGTGCCCATTCTCAATTGACATTGTGCTGATTTTTGTCTTATCGTTTTCGTGTTATTCATATTTGAGCTTTATTCAGGCCTATTATGTATCCAAAACGCTATTATAACAGTTATGAAATAAAAAATTGATGAACCGCGTTTTGATCCGAAAATAGAAATATTACCTTCTCTTTCTGACACATGTTAGCTATAATAATGTTTCTCGCTTTACCCTATTTTGAAACTTGATTATAACATAAAGGTTGACTGTTATTTTTAAAGGTTGTGATACATAATAGACCTGATTGTCTACAGAAAAGTGTTCTTTTTAAAACAAATCTTCATAGCTATATTTAAATCAATTTAATTAAATATTATTTGCTAAGTACTTTCTTAGGTTAGAATGCACTTTAATTTTTGTTGAGTGTACATATTTAAATACACCTGCGCCAGCCACACCCCTTCAGAACTTTTCTTAGCGTGGTTCATCTGTATAAATGAATTTTAAAAAGTCCTATATCGACTGTTTGCTACCAATACCTCCTAACTGACATTTATTCCATAAATAAGATTATTACACCAAATTGTAGATATTAATCAGATCTATGCAAGTCAAATATCTCCGAATACCCGTACTAATAGTCATGGATTGATCCGAGATTCAAGACCAACTCTCGAAATAACAGCTGTTGCTACGATACAGTCTAAATTCCAGTAATCTCATTGGTAAATTCTAGGATTATTTTGAGTCTCAGATTGATCCGTGACTATTAGTACGGGCAAAAGTGATACAAATTAAAATTTTCCACTTAAAACATAATACAAATCCTTGTATTTACATGAGTAGTAATTGTGGAAGCAATGTCTTCTCCTGAAAAGTTTTGGTTTCTTTGATAATAGATAGCAGGTATTGGTAGTAAACAGTCGATAATAATTATAATTAGTAAACTAAAACAAAAAATTTACTAATTTACTAAGTATTATTTAAAATTTATATTGTGAGTTTCAGAAGGCACTGATGTTTTTCTTATAATTTATTATTTGATAGTTCAGACTTTAGAGTAGGGTAAGTTCAGTAGAGATGCCACACCAGTAGAAATGCCGTTTCCTTATAACTCACTTATGAGTAATTAAAATTAATCAGTATGCTTATTGTTATTGGGTGGAATGTATGTTATTTATGTGCACAAAAGCAAAGTATGAATATATTATTTTAACGGTAAGTTATATTCATTTGAATATTTTTACTGCACTAAAAATTATATGAGTGTGATAGTCAGTTTGTAAATATAGCATAATTTGTTTTAATTATTTACGAGTCGATTATGTTTATCCAAACTATACCATTAGAGGTTATTTTTACTCGCGTGGTCTTCTTCTTAATGTGCCATACCCTCAATGGGCGTTGGCGATCAACTTGGCTGAACCAAGATGACGTCCCAGGGAATTTAATTAGTGGGGTGGTTTCCCGCTGCCTTCCCCACAGCCCACAGATCTATCTTGGGCTTTTAGATCACAGCAGCGTATTCGACTCGACCAGGATTTGAACCGCGGTCACCCGCTTCCCAGTCGGCCGACAGCAACACTGCTGGTTGTACTCGCGTGGTATTAGTTATAATTTCAATGCAAGCGGAGTGGAGAATCTGGCATCTCTACTTTATAATCGGTAGAGATGTAACAAACCACCCTCAATAATTTAATTAATAGGAAAACATAAAATAATTTAAATTAGTGTGATGTCATTTTGACACCTTCGTATTTTTTTTTTTTTAAGTGGTTAAATTTAGCCGCACTTTTTATTTCATTTTTAAATTGTTTACCGTCACGTGGCGTCACCTAGCGTCTCTTTCGCGAACTGAGATAGGAATTTTGCTGGTGTTAATTGAGACTTGCGCGTGGTGTCTAGCAAGTAGACACGGGATAGTTGATTTGACCGCCATTAGGAAAGGATGTGAAAAAGTGATTATCTACCGATTTCAAAGCTAATAGCACCTGGTTTTATGTTATGTTAAGGGTTGCTAACAATCACTTTTGCTGTTTATAGCAATTTGCACTTATGTGCATATTTATTAAGATATCACGATCACTCGTAACGTCCTATAACATCTCGAAGAAACTTAAAGAGTACGTTTTTTTATGTTATTACTTTTACCGACTTCCGTTATATTAAGAATTTCTTCAGTCAATCAACCTCACCTCGAATGCTCAGTTTACCGCCATAAGTTTAGTGAAGTTTGATTAACTCTTAATGCAACTATTTGGCTCTACTATCGATAAATTAATGCCTGTAGACAGTTTACGTATCGCTCCTACTATCCTTCGCAAAATTACGCATTACTACCGTTATTCCGTACAAGTATTGTTACTGCCGACGATTGTACCAGAAGATTATTGTTCGAAGTCGAATCGACAGAGTGCCTTTACGTCCACCTTGGTAGGGTCAACCTTGTGAGTGCCCCATCATCTCGTTCATACCCCATTCCCCTCCGTCAATACCCCCTTCGGCATTGCAGTTCGAGAGCTCGTTACAATACCTTCTTGGATACTGCTGGTCGCAAGACACCTGTAAGGTAATATTGTACTGTTTATTTAAACTAACTGTGTGTGAATTTTGTGTCTACGTATTACCTGCATTATTGGAATCGCCTCCAACATTCAACGTATCGTTATATGCTACGAGACTTTTATAACGTACCACCTTTAAAGATTGTCGAAATCATATTATTTATTGTTTACATTTACCGCACAAAGCTTATGCTTTATTTCTTAGCTATTGAGCTAGATGTCAACATTTTGTATTATGATAAACAAACCAAAATCTCGTCCAATGCAGATATATAGGATAAAACGGAATATCGGGTGTTGGAACGCAATCAAACAAACTCGGTTGTCAGGTCGACGTTTCGGAGGACTTTATTCACTCCATCTTCAGGACTAAAACATAAAATACAAGGCATGAAACATGGCACCAATGGGGTAAGCTCACACTTACCCAAACAACCAAAGGTGAAAGTCGTCTGATGTAATGCGTAACACGGGCAAAAAACAAAAACATGGCACATCCACTTCGTAGCAATCGGCTGCGTTAAAATTAAAAATATGAATCTCATATAACTTGAGTAGTCAACTGTTAATAATTATAAACTATGTAAAACAAATAAAATGTGAAAGCCAAAAGGCTATAACAAAATATAAAATTTGAAAACTTCAACAACGAATAATTTATAAAACACAATAAGGTAATATAAAATGATGCGCGGATAAACTAACGAAGTGTGGCCAACAAAATGATAGACGGATAATTCAAATATAATTTGAATTGACCGCCAATTCGAAATAACCCAAAACAAAATTGTGTTGGTAACAAATCAAATGACGCAAACAATAACAATTTCCTGACAAATCTGACCTGATTAATGCAGTTATTAAAATCAAAATAGCACCAATCAACAACGTACATTAAATAGACAGGAAAAACCCCAACCGAACCCAAATACGCGATACCGTACACAAACAATACTGCAACAAACACGGGTGCAAAAAATCCAGCGTCAAACCCTACGCAGGTAATGTCTTAGCACCCCCTTATATCCCGCGTTAATGTAGCTATAATCCGTCTGCCGATTAATGTTGTCATCCCTAGTAGAGATGTGTGCTGCTTCTAAAAATATTCTCCTATGAATAAGAGACCATTGCCACCTTCGGTTCCTCAAGATCTCACCAATGCCGGCTGTGAAACAAAATATAATAAGATCACTTATCATCCACATTTATCAAATAAGATACGGGGGTTGTTCAGCGAGTTTGTCGATCTCACTGGTAATTTTAAGTTGGTCTTCCACAACGGATTTACTCTGGGTAAGGTTGTGTTTTCTACCATTAAAGACAGGATTCCCACTCTGCAACGTAGCAACGTCGTTTATAGCGTCAAATGTTCTTGTGACCGGGTATACATTGGACAAACGAAACAGCTTCTGTCTGCTCGATTGAAACAACATCTTTATGATATTCGATTGGGCTCTCTGAAAACTGAATTATCGGAACATACCATCCAAAATCAACGCTCATTTCAACAAGATAATGGCACCATTTTGGAAGTTGAGCCCAATTATCATAGGAGAATATTTTTAGAAGCAGCACACATCTCTACTAGGGATGACAACATTAATCGGCAGACGGATTATAGCTACATTAACGTGGGATATAAAGAGGTGCTAAGACATTACCTGCATAGGGTTTGACGCTGGATTTTTTGCACCCGTGTTTGTTGCAGTGTTGTTTGTGTACGGTATCGCGTATTTGGGTTCGGTTGGGGTTTTTCCTTTCTATTTAATGTACGTTGTTCATTGGTGCTATTTTGATTTTAATAACTGCATTAATCAGGTCAGATTTGTCAGGAAATTGTTATTGTTTTGATGCGTCATTTGATTTGTTACCAACACAATTTTGTTTTGGGTTATTTCGAATTGGCGGTCAATTCAAATTATATTTGAATTATCCGTCTATCATTTTGTTGGCCACACTTCGTTAGTTTATCCGCGCATCATTTTAGGCTTCTATACAACGTATAGGAAGAAGCCTTATGATCTAGCTCCGTGTCCGTCTGTCCGTCTGTCCGTCTGTCCGCATAATTCAAAACCAATCAGAACGCACGTTCTTAAAACAATTTTACTTCATATAGAATATTTTTAGATTGGTATTAATTATTCAGATTACTTACATATATATTTTTTAATCCGATATTCTTATTTTGTATTTTTAGAGTAGGTATTTTACGTGTTTCTAATACGGTATTCGGTACGTGTTTCGGGTATTTTAATATTTCATTATGAATTGTGTTTTATTTGTGGTTTGTAAATTGCAAATATTTACCTATAAAGGTCGAAATAAAAAAAAAATATTAAAATGTTAGCGTTTTCCTTATATAGTAAAAAAATCTACCTAATTAAAAGATTAACGCATTAAAAATTGGAATAAAATAAAGCCCAAATAATTTAACCTACCGAAAAAGTAGATGTATAGAAGCCTAAGAACTGTCGCAAAAGCGAGTTCCACCTTGTTATATTACCTTATTGTGTTTTATAAATTATTCGTTGTTGAAGTTTTCAAATTTTATATTTTGTTATAGCCTTTTGGCTTTCACATTTTATTTGTTTTACATAGTTTATAATTATTAACAGTTGACTACTTAAGTTATACGAGATTCATATTTTTAATTTTAACGCAGCCGATTGCTACGAAGTGGATGTGCCATGTTTTTGTTTTTTGCCCGTGTTACGCATTACATCAGACGACTTTCACCTTAGGTTGTTTGGGTAAGTGTAAGCTTACCCCATTGGTGCCATGTTTCATGCCTTGTATTTTATGTTTTAGTCCTGAAGATGGAGTGAATAAAGTCCTCCGAAACGTCGACCTGACAACCGAGTTTGTTTGATTGCGTTCCATCACCCGATATTCCGTTTTATCCTATTTTGTATTATAGTAGTTATTTAGATTTTACTAACCATATTTTTACCGCAACCGAAGTCATGAAGGTACTGTTGATTTTTAGTTCATTTGGCCATTTCGTAATCTTCTTGACTAAGGATTGTCGCATATTTGTTTCTCTATCGTATCGATATTTTAATCGAGAAGATTCCTTCTTTTCGGTTATAGTTGTGTTGTTTAATGTGTTGCCTACTTTAGGCGTAATTATTTGTTTATTTACCATTCATTTATACAGGGTGACCCAGACCACCCGTATCAGTACTTTTTTTCAAAAACGGTAAGTCGTAGAGAGTTGGGCTAAAAAAATTTATTACAAAAGCCCTAATGACGAATCTAATGGTGATATTATTATTTCCGGGAAAAGTCGGCATCCAGAGTAGTTTGCTCCAGAAAGTCCAGAAATCCAGAATTTTAAATGGCACCATATGCCGAAAGTGGTATCGTTGGAAAGCTCTTTAAAAAATAAGCAAGTTTTGTAGGAAAAATTTTTTTATTACTCCCACCCCTTTTAAGTTATATTCGACTTAAGTTATTAAATTTCAATTTCTTATAACGAACTTAATTTTAAAAGTCAGCACTTAAAATCCAGCTACCGCGTTAGAGCAATGTCACAAGTGTCCAAAATGTCTTCCATTTACTTCTAAACACTGTTGAGCTCTTCTGGTCATACTATCAGTGGCTCTAAGTACTTCTTCGGTGTTTAATGATCGACAGGCATTGCAAATTCTGAGCTTCATATCATCTCTCGTTGTCGATTTTTCTGTATAAACAATATCTTTGATCCGACCCCAAAGAAAAAAATATTTCAAGTGCTGACTTTTAAAGTTAAGTTCGTTATAAAAAATTGAAATTTAATAACTTAAGTCGAATATAACTTAAAAGGGGTGGGAGTAATAAAAAAAATTTTCCTACAAAACTTGCTTATTTTTTAAAGAGCTTTCCAACGATACCACTTTCGACATATGGTGCCATTTAAAATTCTCGATTTCTGGACTTTCTGGAGCAAACTACTCTGGATGCCGACTTTTCCCGGAAATAATAATATCACCATTAGATTCGTCATTAGGGCTTTTGTAATAAATTTTTTTAGCCCAACTCTCTACGACTTACCGTTTTTGAAAAAAAGTACTGATACGGGTGGTCTGGGTCACCCTGTATATTATATGTTTATCCATTTAATGTTTTTATTGTTAATAAAACTTCTGTACCTTACGACCATCAAGCAACTTCTGGAAAAGAAAGGTTCCGTAACGATTTCTCGAACAAGCATAGCGGAGCTTGTTATTGGTGGTAAGTCTCATTTAGTTCGAGTGGCGCCTATAAGATTGACCTTTCCCGATTGTGACGACTCAACAAGTATTTCGACCCCCCCCCCCCTATCTTTTGTATTTCCGCGGTATCCATTCGATACACCCCCGCGACCCATCGCCACGAACTAGCTAAGGTAGTACAAAAGGTAGGTTTCGTGCGTGTGCCCCTTGGCCACGTTTTGTACCGTGACATTAAAAATTTTGTTAAAAATATTATTTAGATAAACACATGATTTCGAAAATTTAAGAAAGATTCTTACGGTCAAAGTACCGGAAGTCATTTATCGAAATCATTTATTTGCCTTTTATTATTTTTAGTATCTTTATGTGAAATATTCAATATTCAACCATATGAACAGTTAATGCCAGATTGCAAATTATTACATTGACAAAAATCAAAACACAAATAAAAACAAATAAACACAAATTGGCCATATAATTGTAACTTACTTATGTGGTAATCTACCACTAAAAAGATAGAAGAATTACCTTAAATCAATTTATGTTTCATCGCCATAGATAAGACAATTCTTAAATGATACTTTTAAAATTAAAGTTAAAATGAAACCAAAGTTCAAAGAAGCTGAGGACATAAAAGGGCAACACAAAGAATTATTAATCAGTCGTTTCCCCAGTCGTTTTCTCAGTCGTTTTTGAGCAGTCGTTTTGCCGCGGATCCGGACAAATAGACGCCGCCGAATAGGCGTCATCAAAAAGGCGCCTCCGTTTAGGCGCTAGCCATATAGGCGCGGATCCATATAGGCGCTGAGCCATATTATAGGGAGAAAAAATTTACGGCGCTCTTATACAAGGGATAACATAACAACATATTTCCCTTAGGGGCCGTTAATAAATTATGTTGAAGAATTATCGAATTATATGATAATAATTTATTATAAGTTGGTAATAAAATTACAAATAAATTAAAATAAAATAAATACATAATACAAATTCAAAACCAAATTACGAATAGAAGTTAAAATGAAATCAAAAATACAATTTTGAAAAATGGAATTGGTTTCGCAGAAAGGAAATGAAAAATTTCACATTGAAGGGCATTCTTTTGTTTTTGATAAGCTCAGTAAATGTGAGTCAAAAAAATTTTGGAGATGTGATCAAAAAAACGACGGTTGCAAAGTGAGAATACACACAATAAATGGTGTCGTTGTGAAACAAATGCATGAACACTCTCACGATAGTAATGCGGCTAAAATTGAAGCCTGTATTTTAGTTAATAATATGAAGAACCGTGCTGCAACTACTGTTGAGTCAACAGCACAAATTGTTAATGCCTGCCTCAATAGTGAAATGTCGCGAGCGGCACAAGTTGCATTACCGAATGATCTGGCATTAAAAAAAACAATTCCAAGAAAGAGGAATGAAGGAGGAAAGAGGAATTAATGCTGCACCTCCTGCACCATTAACATTAGAAGATTTAATTATTCCCGAAGTATATAGAAATTTTGAAGCGAACAGAACGATAGAAAACTTTTTAAAAATAAATATTTAAAAATAAATAAATAGTTTTTTTTGCGCCTAAACGGCTGGCACCTAAATGGTCCGGCGCCTAAATGGCTCCGGCATATATAGCTCTGCGCCTACAAGGCGGCGCCTATTTGTCCTAGACCCTGTAAATCATAATGCCCGCTCATTATGCCCTCTCATTATTGTTTTCAATTTTATTTAAAATTAAACATATAATTTTCAAATGAAGAACCACTAATTGAACAGTTTCCTAAATCTACTCTATTTTTAAATGAAGAAACGTTCAGGTTAGAGGTATCAGTTCTTGAGGTTCCAGCGTCACCGTTGCCAGTACCAATTAAATGGCTTATTTTATTCTTCGATTCCATACTTTCTTCGATGTATCCAGATGCCACCGTATCGCTTTTCCACTGCCCATGCCTTTTTAAGGTCAACATATCCCCATCCCCATTTACAAGAAGAGTTGCCGATGTTCTTCGTAGACAGTGGCCTGTGAACGCTTTAGCATCGGCATAACCTAAATATTTAGCAACTTTTGATGGTACATTTCCAAAAGAACTGTTTCACTGACTTTCGTAATTTGTAAATCATTTTTTAGCATTAATTTCTCAAAGTTATGATACTCCTTGTCATATTGCACACGAGATTTTCCGGGCAACAAGTTTTCGTTAGCCTTATCGGCTCGTTCTTGAATGCTTTTTGGAATTTCGTCATCCATTCAATACAACTGTCACTAGTTTTTTATTCACAAACAATAAAACAAACAAATCGTCATAAATACAAGCCACCGCAAACTAGAAAATTTAGCAAAATCAAAATCAAATTCAAAATTTATAAAATTTTTAAATATTGACAAATCCAAATGCAGTGAAATATAAAACGTTGTATGCATCACGTGCATTACTCGATGTTTATGCTCTCGAGCAACTTAAAAACTCTCGGGCCTGGCGGCCCTCGCCCTTTTAAATTGTACCGTGAAAACTACCACACAAGTAGAAACACCTAGAATGATAATAATCGCATTTTCAACAAATAGAAAAAACAAAAATGATAAGGATATGAGTAAATTTGATCCTTCCGATTTGATAAATCTAAGTGTTTACTTAAATTCGGAGCGCTATCCATACGACAATTTAAATATAAACTATAAAAAGAATTCTTTTTCAATTTTATATGAAATGTTTGCAAATTTTCAACAAACATATTACGGTAAAGAAAACGAACCGATGTTTACACCTGAAGATTTTAAAAGAAACGCCCCATTGATAGTGGTAGATTGTACGCGTCAGAAGGACAGTCTTAGTAAAGGGCCAATAGAAGTAAGAGTAGAATTTGAAGCCGGTGCTAATATAATAGAAAACACAACCGCATATTGTTTAATTCTCCATGATCGCTTGTTTAGTTATAGTCCTCTAACAAAATCTGTAAAGCAAATATGAGTAACAAAACAGTTTTGGATGTGCAAGGTTTCATGACTTCCCATAAAGTGTTTTCGCCTAAAGAATTAGCTGTTTATGATGGTTTCAAGACAGCACACTACGTCTTCAAATCACCTTTTCGGTTTAATTGTTTGACTACGGAATTCCAAAAACAAGCAAACTATTTTATGAATAATCACCACGGGGTATTATGGGGAAGTGGATTTACACCTGTTCATAAATTTGTTGAAATTGTAAAGCAATTAACTTCATCTGCTGACGTTGTGTATATCAAAGGATGTGAAAAAACATTATTTATCAAAAATATTATTAGTACACCTATAGCGGAGTTGACTGAGCAACCCAAACTACCAATGGGAAACCCATATTGTTTTTATCATTCGTTAACAAATTGCATTTGTGCTCTGACTAATGTATTTTATTTGTATAACGAATATATTATGCACGAATAAAATGTTTTTTTTAATATACTTTTTTTATTATGTCTATATAAGCATTAGCAAAGTACTATTGGGGGTAGAATGATATAAGTGGTGATCCAGTATGTTTATTACATATCCAAGCAATTATTATATGAAGAACATGGGTGTATATGCAGAAGAAGAAGATCGCCTTTTTTCGTTTAGGGATTGGAAGTACCCCATTGTAAATTCAAATGAGTTGGCAAAAGCTGGATTTTATAGTTTAAGAAATGGTGATAGTGTGCGGTGTGCATTTTGTTCAATCGTTATTGGTGATTGGAAAATTGAAGACGATCCTATGATGGAGCATAAAAAATGGTCACGACGTTGCCCCTTTGTTGGAGGAGATGTTTGTGGGAGATACGAATTTTTTCCTAATTCAATACCTGAAAATTATTCGATTTTATCTACAAAACATATGGATCTAAAAAATGATTTCAATGTTGGAGAAGCTGTTTGTGGGACATACAAAGCTTTACCTAATTTAATCCCTGAAAATTATTCAAAGTTATCTACAAAAGTTGAGGATCCAAATGATTCCGATAAAAATTTTCCCGAAATTACCCCATTATTGGGATATAAAATTTTATCTAATTCAATACCTGAAACTTATTCGAAGATATCTACAAAAGTTGAAGATTCAAATGATTCCTATATCAATAAACTTTCTTATTGTCGTTCTTGTATATTACAATAAAAGTTTTGAAAAAAGTTTATTTATTTATTTATTTCTTGCTATTTGCAGAAACGAAATTTTTGGGTTTTTACAAAAAAAAATATAAAAATATACAATATAATGATTATAAAAAATAAAAATGTATAAATTATGATGCTAGAAACTCGATTGTGGTTTCTAAGTTTATTCAAATTTAGCACCAAATATTCTCCGGGGTTTTCCTCGTCTACTATGACTTTCTCCGGGTAAAATTGTATCATCTCCATCAATGTATAAGCATTATCCCCATCGGTTTCAATGTTTACAAAATTGACAATATTAGATGTGTTTTCTAATAAACTTAAATTGTTATTTTTAATTATATTTGAATAATATGTCGCAAACGATTGTTTATGTAATATTGATAAATAAGTGTTTATCAAATTAACCAAGCCCCATAATCCTGTGATAGTTTCCAATGCAAAATAAACACATAGTTCTTTATCTTTGTACAATTTTATAATTTTTTTGGATTTAAAAATTTGAAATTCAATAGTAAACGAATCATATATTGGTGACCATTTTGAATCATCTTCGGTAAAATATGCAGTAAGCAGTGGTTTGTAAAAAATAATACGTTTCCAATCGTCTTCATTAAATATTACTTTTTGTTTTAAACCGATAATTGCAATAGTAGGTTGTAAACTAATTTTAGAAAATCCGATGGAGATGCTTTTTGTGTTTGATTTATTTAACGGATAAGATTTTTCATTTAAAAATTCCACTGTAACAAATTATTTAACAATTATTAATAAATTAATTAATTAACATTTTACTTACTAGTTTCAAGTTGTTTTTTTTATGTTTGGATCTGTATAGCAATCACTAACAAAACTTGAGATATTATTACTTTTTCGACTGTAATACTGTACGCAAAACGTATCCATTATATACTGTCTATGTCGGTGGAGGGGGTGACTTTGTGGTGTTCTTACTGTATAGCCTTGGGGTGACCCATAAAAATGATTATCTATCAATTTATTTGGATAACCTTGAGAGGTGATTTTACAACGTGTTTTTACTGTATAGCCTTGAGGTGACCCTGAGGTGCGTGTGAGAAAGAAAGAAAGAGAGATGGCTTACCGTCCTTGAAACGTGGGTATGGCTTACGACCAATGGAATGCTTGACCTTGAAAAGTGTGCGTGGCTTATGACCAATAAGATGTTTGACCTTGAAAAGTGGCTATGGCTATGACCAATAGAATGCTCGACCTTGAAAATTGGGCGTGGCTATGAGCAATAGGATGCTTGACCTTGAAAAGAAGGCCTGGCTTGAGAAAAAGTGGTGGGGGGATCAAAAGCAATCTCATACTACTGTTATATATTATTATAAATACGGAGTGGAGTAAATAATAAAAGCAATAGCAAAGTATGACCAACTTTATAATAATTATAATTTTATATACCGGGTGTTCATTTGAAAACTTGCAGCAATTAATATTTCAAAAACCAAAAGTCAGATTAAAAAATGTTTCGGACAAAAGTTATATGATAGCGAGGGGGAAAGAATATGACATAATTGTTTTTTTAATTTATTGACATTTTTAAGGTCATTTGAAGCTCAACTTTGTTTTTTTAAATGGCACGTTATAGTTTTTTTTTAGCATATTCACATTTTGCAGAAAATAAACAACTTTTGCTGGAAAATTTCTTTTATTTGGCAAAATATGAATCGGCTAAAAAATAGATAGAGATAAATATTGTATCGACTCTTAGTATTCTTTTCTTTTGTTAGTTTTCCCGAGATTGGTTGAAATATCAGTTTGAAAATATTTTTAAGCGGACAAAATAAATTTTGATTAATTTTCTCAATTTTAATTTCATTATTATCCTTAAATATACAATTAACACTTTTTAATTGAACACATTAAAACCATTAATGACGCAATAACTGAAAAAAACAGTTTTTACCCCTGACTGTTTTTTCAAAAACACAGGGTATATGAAGTTACTATGTACAATCTGTGTTTATATATATATATATTCGTGTCACCATATCTCCCGAACGGTTACAGGTAGCGATGTAAATTTTTGACAGCATGTTTGTAAAGACCAGGGGAGTGTTCCTGGCTGGTCAAATACAATTTTCACTCATGAGAAGAAATTCTATCTCAGAAAACTATCTCTTCACCCCCCCCCCCCAAACCCCAAAATTTATGCACTCGCCCCTGCACAATCCTCAATTTGAACAACAATTGAACAATTGAATTTGGAAAACCTTAGCTTAGCCGAATTTTCTGTTAGCTACGACCACACTACACGGTTTCAGAATGATGATGAAGAAAAAGGAGATGCCGAAGCTTATGATGTGGATGAACCTCTGGTCCGTCGCGAATCATATATAACACTACTAAACGGCACCAAAATGAAACTACGATCCCGAAAAGCCGTGTTGAGAACTAAGTATTACTCACAAACGGCTGATAGAGAAGGTTACTTCTATAGTTACCTGGTTGCACACTTACCCTTCAGGAATGAGCAAGATTTGATCGAAGATTACGACAGTGCTGAAGCAGCTTTTTTTGCTCAACGAAAACGTCTGCGACCTCTGCAACAAGGAGGAAATGTAGAACACTTCCAACACGTTGAACCAGAGTTGCAACGAGTCATAGCTCAAGTTTTAGCGATGGGAAATGTCGAAGATTTGGGTAATGACAGATGCTTGCCACCACCCGATGATCGACGGCTGCGATCCCGACTTAGTGGACATTGATATCCAAGATACCGGTTTTGAGGATGAGAAGGAGCATAATATCTCAGAAGAAGACTTTCTTCAGATTGTCAGCAGTATGAATATGGAACAGAAGCGTTTATTCGACTCAATCACTGTCCGTATTCGTCAAGAAGTGTATGCCAACGATCAAGGCGTTGACGCTTTGAAGCTCTTCATTACTGGCGGTGCTGGTTGCGACAAGACCTTTTTGCTTAAAACTATTGTACACCAAATCAAGATATGTTATGCTCCGACAGTGGATCCGTTGACGAGAGCTTCATTCGTTGAGGTGACTGCCTTCACGGGTGTCGCAGCCCGATTAGTTAACGGGCGAACACTTCATAGTGCTTTTTCTCTAAGAATAGAGAAAGGAAAAGCGACAGTTTACAGACAACTGACCGAGGCACGCTTGGAAGATGCAATGCCGTTGAACAGAACCCGTGTTCGACTGATTGTGTGTTCCACATCGGCTGACTGGATCACGAAGCGGTTTAAAACATATATTACTTTCTCTATACATTTTGACAAAATATACTCCAAAAATAGTGAAATAAAATAAAAATTAAAAATTTTAAAAACCCCTGACTGTAAAAAAATTCTAAAATAATTAATAATAAAAGCACCTTACCTTAAAAACTACTGTTCCCTTTAAAAAGAAAAAAATAATTTTTTCTTCTTCATTCAACAACAAATTCTCAGACACTTTACTCGAAAAATTAACTTATCATCATCCCCCCCCTCCGCTACAAAATTTAAACATTAATTTTGAAGTCAGGGGAAACGGAGATTTGCTCCACTTACGAAACCTGTTTATACATTCCATATTAAAAATTCTCCGTTTCCCCTGACTTCAAAATTAATGTTTAAATTTTATAGCGGAGGGGGGGGATGATGATAAGTTAATTTTTCGAGTAAAGTGTCTGAGAATTTGTTGTTGAATGAAGAAGAAAAAATTATTTTTTTCTTTTTAAAGGGAACAGTAGTTTTTAAAGTAAGGTGCTTTTATTATTAATTATTTTAGAATTTTTTTACAGTCAGGGGTTTTTAAAATTTTTAATTTTTATTTTATCATTAAATGGAAATCGTAGAATTCGAAAATATTACCTCCAATCAATTTAAAAAAAAAAATTGGAGGTATGGTAATCGAAAAAAAATTTCAACTTTTTTTTTTGCATTTTCGAGATCACCGTGTTCAGAAACGTAAAGATCTGCAAAAAGTAAAATAAAAATTTCTGTGTCGGTCTGTCTGTCTGTCGGTCTGTCTGTCTGTCGGTCTGTCTGTCGTTGGATTTTGTCGATCTATTTGCTTCCGAACCATCCAACCAATTACGACCAAATTTGGTATGGTGGTAGGGTTCACGGTGGAAAGGTGAAAATAAGGTTTTCGTCGCGATCTATCGATCAGGAGTGCCACCACAAGAAAATAATACGGGATTTTTAAAAAATATTTTGTCTTGCGATATGTTATTTTAAAGGCCTTAAAAGGCTTTATCCAGAATAGGTAAAATTAATCTTCTATCTGTCGTCTGTCAAAAATCACAAGTTGTCAAAGTTGAAACTTTAAGAGTGAATAACTCAAGAAATGCTGAAGGGATCTTACCCAAATTTGGTACGTAGGTACATTGATCCTAATGGATATGAGAGCATATGTAATCCTTCGATAGAAATCACTAATGCAACATGAAAAAAATAAAATTAACTTTTTTGGCAAAAACATGAAAAAAGTTTTTGTCGATCGATTTTCTCCGGCATTTCTACGTCGATTGCAATCAAACTTATTGGACGTATGCCTCGTGGGCTGGAATGGTGAAAATAAGGTTTTGCCAGAGAAATCTTCACCAGGGCCACCACAATAATATAAATTAAAAAAAATGAAAATGTCGTATCTCCGGAAATGTTTAACCGATTCAGCTAAAATTTGGTGTGTCGATGGAGCTTTGAAAGTATAAGTATTGGTGAGAAAACAAACCGAGCCAATTGTAACAGGGCGGGGCAGGTCAGAATAATTATAGAAAATATTAACTGAAATCTTAATTTATATATTTTTTGTGAGAATTTGTCAGATGGCTGGCAAAAATAAAACAATATATTCAAAATTTTAATAAACGTCATATTTTTGTGACATATGTGTCAAAATTAGGTTAATGTTGATTTGTATACCGAGTGCAGCATAAGAGTTGAGTTTAGGGCTTTTACAATTTATTTTAGAATACAAAAATAGGTGGTTTGGTGGGAAATATTTTATTATATCGTCGTACGGACTGACGGAACGTTACTTTATAAGTAAAAGGTTCTGCCACTAGGTAGCGACCAAGTTTAGACTGTTTGTTAAATTTTTTCGCAAATGTTTTCAGAATCAGTAAATCGGCAGTCAGTAATTTACAAAAATTTATTTTCGAAAAATCCGCTAGATGACCGAAAAAATTTGTTGTACCAATCTTGGAGAAATTTTATTTGTGACTTCTTACGGTATTATTGTGACGTATATAAAAATTTTGGAAAAAATTCAGTGGCGTACAAAAATAAAAAATTTTTTTCATTTTAGATTTTGTTAAAAAAACTTTTATAGATAGATTTAGGGTAGGGGTGATACATATGTATAGATATCTTTGCCAGGGCTACCGATATCTGTGTTAAGGCTACCACAATAGAAAACAAAAATGAACATTATGTCATCGTGTCTCCGGACAAAATTTTGTGTGCTGGTGATTGGAGGTATTGCGGCAGAGAGTGACGATATTTTGTTTTATAATTTCATATCATAATGATGACATTTCATTTGTCATTTCAATTTCGGTTACTGTCAGTTAATTAACAACACGAATCGGGCTTCGATTTTTTTTCTATTGGAAAGAGGACAATTTTCTGAGCATTTTGAGACCGCACTTCAGTGTGATTTATGCACTTGGGTGTGGAATATCCAGTAGTTTTCGAGAACGGCATTTGAAAGTCAAAATTTTACATGCATTTTAGATAGGGAATTCATTAACACGAAAGTTCTATTGACGGTGCGTGCGTTCTGATATAGTCTTAGTGTTGGCAGTCAGACGCGATTGTGACCCGGTCGGGAGCACACCGACCGTTGCTAACGAGTTTCATACCTTACGAGTTTCACCCCTTTCGAGTTGCACCTTTGGCGAGGTGGTGCGACCTAGAGGGATGTTTTTAGCGAGTAGCGCCCGGAGCGGAGGGTAGCGGAGCGTCGGTTTTGACGAACGCAACCAAGGCACTCGAGATTCTAAGCTAAAAACGAGTTCTGCGTTTATTTTTTAAATTATTGCATAATGTTGCGTAATACAGCCGATGTACATCCGACAATGTCACAATCGCGTCTGACTGCAAACACTAAGACTATATCAGAACGCACGCACCGTCAATAGAACTTTTATGTTAATGAATTTCCCTATCTAAAATGCAGGTAAAATTTTGATTTTCAAATGCCGTTTTCTCGAAAACTAATGGATAATCCGCATTTTTTCTTTTTTTATTATACACAGAAAATTGTCCTCTTTCCTATAGTGCAGCAATCGCGGCTCGATTCGTGTTTTTACTTCCCTGACAGTTCCCTCAATTTCAAAATGTCAGTCATTTTGGCACTATAGCGAAAATTAGTCATATTTTTGCATTGGTACCAAAATAAATTTATTATAAATTAATTTGCATAATAGAATTTCAAAATTTTATTATTTATATATTGAAGTGATATTTTCTACTTTCCAAAATTTTCCAAATATTTATTTGTAAAATTGTATATAAATCCAAATTATCTAAATTCACTTACAATAACATTTTTGATAAATAAAATGGTAACACAATCCAAAGATAATTCGTTCACGTGCGAACGGTACCTAACTTATTTGCGATTTCTTCTTTATTTTAATATTTCATGTTATAAACTTTATGAATCAATCAATAATAATTATAGTTCTCCAAATCTAACCAAACTTTATCTCTTCGATCTTCTATTTTATTCTTATAACTAATTATTTTATTTATTTAGTAATTATCATCCAAATTTTTCTTTAACCAATTAAAATCAAACAATCAAAACTATTCACTCTAATCAATATTATTCTTAATAAAAATACCCATTTTTAAAACAATTTTTAATGAAACTCAGGAGATACAAATTTTTACTGTTCTCCTCGTAGTAGAGTCCACGGACCACCAAAAGTCGTCTAGAAATGATTGGCCCGTGGGAGTTAAAAGCTGGAACCTATTTTAATTTGTTCCTTAATCCCTAAATAACAAAATTCCGTTGGTCGTCAAGAATTCGTCCTGTACAGGGGGGGTGTAGGAAGAAAATTGCAAAAATTACCCCAAAAACAAGTTAACGTTATTTAAATCAGTAAAACAAAAAGCACATTTTTGTCGTTTCAAAATATTGAAAAAATAAATTTAAAGGGCTTAAAATCAATTTTGAAACTGCGCTATTATTATGAAAAGATATGGAATGCCATGCACGTTTTACGCTGTAGCCAACAATTCAAAAAAATTCCTTATTGAAACTACATATTTTACACTTACGGCGCCATTCATATCTTTATTTGTGAGAATATCGAAAAATTTCTATTAATAACGTGGAAGATAGTTTTTTTTAGTTTAAAATATTTATTTAAAAATTAAGTCTTTACAATAAGTTGTTTGACCAATGAGCACAGCAAGTGCCAATTGGTCTTACATAAAAAGTTTCGAAAATATTTTGGAGCACCTCGTGTGACACATATCTCCAGATTCCTTTGGTGTAACCTGATTGGTTGAACAGCAATCCTTCGTGTGCGATTAGATAATTTGTTGTTGGTGTATTAGGTTGTTGTTGTGGGAGCTATTTGTTGGAAAAATGTACAAAAACCAATTTACAATAATGCACTTAAATATACAAATAACAAAAATAAACAATGAAATATAACAATAACAATAATAATAACAACAATATAAACAATGATAATAATAATAACAATAAGATAAAATTTAAAATGAGAAAACTTAACAATGGATATCATAAATAATGCGGGATGGGACAAAATCCCGCGACCACAATCCCGCCGTCAGAATCCCGCCGCCAAAATCCCGCCAACCGATATTCCCGCCAGACCACAATCCCGCTGGACCACAATCCCGCCGAACCAAAATCCCGCCAACCGATATTCCCGCCAGACTACAATCCCGCCGGACCACAATCCCGTCGCACCAAAATCCAACCAAACAAAAATCCCGCCGCACTAAAATCCCGCGGTTACAATTCCAGCCGCCAACCCCCCCCCCCTCCCTCGTCGAACCAAACTTACCAACTAAAATTATATTAATTTTTATCGCAAGCTTAAAATGTATTATAGTTAAAACTCAAAATTAACATTATATTTATATAGACAATAAAAAAAAATTAATAAAATTAAAAATAATTTGATTACTTAACTATTAAAAAAATATAATTTAAACTTTTACTATTGTTAAAATTTTTTTATGGCGCCATTTCGTAATTATAAGAAATTGCTTTTAAATATTCTATAAAATTACGCGTTGTAGTATATTTCGTTACAATTTTTACAATTCTTTTGTCTGCGTCTTGATACCGTTTAAGTTTTTTCGGCGGATCAAAACCAGCTACCAACTTATCATAAAAAATGTCATGACCATGTTGAATTTTTTTTAGCGTATTTATAAATTTCCATATGCTGGGTCCATGGTCCATGCCTAATTCGCTTTGTAAACGCCTATGCACTGCTTCCGCAAAATTATTTGTTCTATCTGTGGCACTTAACACCCTTTCGTAAACGGACCACATTTGAGGAGTAAATGCTGGCCCTCGGCGAATATTTCCGGATCGTGTGCGGTTTCCTAAATAATAATGTTCAAACCATTCTAATAGTTCCTTAAGTTATTCCGACAACTCTTGGTACAGTAATTCTACCGCTTCGTCTAAGTCTTGAATTTTTACAAATGCCAACGATGTAATCATCCGCACCTGGATTGCAAAATCTGGCTTGTTGTTATAACGGCGGAGTAGATAAAGTTGACCCAGGTGCTTCTTAACATTTTTCGTAAGATGAAACAAACATCCATCTATGTTTGCAGTGGGAAAAGCATATTTAAAAGCATTAATCGTTGGATTTTAGTGCGGCGGGATTTTGGTTCGGCAGGATTGTGGTCCAGCGGGATTTTAGTTCGGCAGGATTGTGGTCCAGCGGGATTTTGGCTTGGCGGGATTGTGATTCGGCGGGATTTTAGCTCTGCGGGATTTTGGCGGGGGGATTTTGGCCGCGGGATTGTGGCCGCGGGATTTTGTCCTAGACCGTAAATAATGATATATAATATATAGTATATAATACAAGTGTTAGCGTAAGTAATTTTTGGAACGCTAACGGTTTTTTCTCGCGTTCTCTCAAGGTTCAGGTATACTTCTTCCATTGGCGTAGCAGCTAGTGGTCTTGTCAAGTGAAATTTTGGTAGGGTTTGATGGGGAAGCTTATATTTGCGGACGGTGTTGTTGGTTGGAATATCTTTGGTGAGGAGGCTTTAGTTGGTTTGATGGGTATAGAAATTTTCGGAAAGCCTGGTGATGTGGTCTCCAAGGAGTTCTACTTGGGCGTCGTCATGTATGGTACTAATGCGTGTGTACCTGTCCGCCCCTGTGACGAGGCGTAGGCAGCGGTTTTGAAATACCTGCAGGGGCTTCAGTCGTGTTTTAGAAACACCCGCCCATGCAGGACAAGCGTACGTTAGCACCGGTCTTAGTACGGCTTTGTATAACGTACGCTTGTTTTCGCTACTCATCTGCCCACTTTTTAGCAGGGGATAAATTTTGCGCTGTGCTCCATAGGCCAGCTGTTTTCGTAATTTGAGATGTGCGTCGAAGTTTAGTCTGGAGTCCATAGTGACCCCCAGGTATTTGACTTGCGTTTGGGGAATAATTGGTTGGCCGTCCAACACCAAATTTTGAAAGACGCGATGATTTGTACGTTTTTTAGAAAAAACTATTGTTTCTGTCTTAGTCCCGTTTAATTTTATTTTCCATTTCTGGAAATATTGCTTAAAGAGGTCGAGATGGATTTGAGTTTGCTTTGTGGCTACCTATGCGCTGAACGAGTGCGCGTATATGGCAGTATCGTCAGCGTACAGGGCCATTTTTGTTTTGTCGAAAGTCGGGATGTCGTTGATGTGAATATTAAATAATTTAGGCGCTAATACGGCTCCCTGGGGTACACCGACTTCGATATCTGTTGTATCGGATAGCGTTGTATTTACTTTGACAATGATGGCTCTGCCAGTGAGGTAAGAGTAGATAAGATTCGTTAGGTGGTTACTGAAGTTATATTCGATCATTTTATAGATTAGTCCGTCTGTCCAGGTTCTGTCGAAGGCTTTTTCTATGTCTAGTAGTGTCATTACAGTGACTTTGTCGTTATTGAATTGTGTGATTATGTCGTTAACAATTCGGGTCACTTGCAGAGCCGTATTAAGCCCCGCCGTGAACCCGAATTGGAATGGATTAGTGATTTTTAGTCGCGATTGTTCAGTTGTTAGTCGAAGTAGAATAATTTTTTCGGTTAGTTTTGACATCGTGTTGAGAAGGGTAATAGGGTCGGTAGCTGAGAGGAAGGGTGGGATCTTTGTTAGGTTTGCGGATAGGGATGGTGAGGCCTTTTTTCCAGGCCGTCGGAAAGTATTGTAAGGTAAGGATAGCGTTTATGATGTAATGAAGTTGGACAATTGCTTTACGGGACAGGTTTTTGAGAACTTTGTTCTCGATATTGTCTGGCCCGGGAGCTTTTTTGTTTGGAAGGGATTTCAGGATTTGGATAATTTCGTTGGGATTGGTGAGTAGGGATTTGTATTCGCGTGGGGGAATGCTGTATGATCAATTTGAAAATGCATGCACAGTTTGTTTTATTTCGATTTGTTCAGGGGTGTCTAAATCGTCTAGAGTGTGTATTTTTTGAAAAGTTTTTGCCAAGAGTTCTGCCTTTTGGGCGTCGGTCATGGCGATGTTGGTCGTGTCGTGAAGCGACGGTATAGGATCGTGTGGTTTTCGAAGTAATTTAGTGAGTTTCCAAAGGGAGTTGTCTGAAGGACGCAGGGAAGACAGAAGGTCTTCCCAAGATTTGTTTCTGTGTTGAGTAATTTTAGACTGTACATGCCTGTTGAAATCGATCATAGTGTCTTTGTAACGTCTGCCAGCGGTTTGCTGCCAAAGCTTTCGATTCCAATTCCTCTCCCCGATCAGCAACTGTATATCTTCTGGGAAGACGTCCCTGTTGCTTTTCGGGGTAAAGGTCTTGGAATTTTCGGCTTTGGCTTGTTTGATGTGTTTAGTGAGAAGAGCAATGTCGTTGTCTAGTGTGTCTTTGTCGGTAATTTTGTTATTGATCGCGATTAATTGGTCTAGCCTTCGACGGAACCTGGACCAATCGGTGTTTTTGTAACTGGTGATGGTTTTGTTTGAGTTGTTTTTTGAGATGTTGTTTATATGAAATTGAACTATATTATGATCGGACATAAGATTGGATTTGACGGTTGGTGAAGTGATATTGGGCAAATTTTTATTTAGAAGAAGATCTATGGTGGTCGGTGTCATGTCATTCATAGGATGATGAGCGTGGCCGGTTGTGTGTAGAATTTCAATATGTTTATGAAGGCAGTAATTGAGAAGAGTGTTTCCGTTCGGATTGGACTGGTGACAATTCCATTGTGGATGCTTAGCGATGAAGTCGCCAGCCAGTAGGACTTTGCCGTCCAATCCGAACAGGGTGTCTAAGTTTTGGTGGGAAAATTGATTAGAAGGTCTATTGTAAACGGTGACTAAAGTGATATTGTTCTGGAGTTTTATCCCCAGAACTTCCATGCTATTACCTGTTATTGTCTGTATACGTTGATGGGGAATGTCGTATCGTATTATCGCTGCTACGCCTCCCGCCCAGTGGCCGCCTCTGTCCTGGCGGTGGACGGAGTATCCCTGGACCTTGAGAGTTTTGTTGACGGTTAGTTTGGTTTCTGAAATAAGCATAATGTCAATGTTTTTTTTGACTAAATAATTTTTTAGTTCAAATATTTTGTTGGTCAAACCGTTAGCGTTCCAAAGATTAACCTTTATCTTACAAACCATAAGAGTTAATGTTACTGAAGAATTTCAGTGTTGAGGTGAATCTGTCGGTTTTCGAGCTGCAACCATTGAGTAGGTTGTTGTAGTCTTTTAATGCCCTTAGCATTTCTTCTATATCTGTTTGCTCGTTGATTTCTTCACAAACTTGCGCAAATTCGGTGAAGGCGTCTCCCATGTTGAGTTTTCTTCGTTCCGCGTTTGGTTGTACGTTTGGTTGTGTCGTTGGTGGCGGCACTTGTCGTGCGGTTGGTTGTGGGATTTCATATGCGCTGGCTGCTCTTGGTTGTCGAAGGGGGGGGGGGGGAACAAAACGTTGTTATTAATTGGAGCAGGTGCCGGAGTTGGTATTGGTTGACTTTGGGTGGTTGTTCGTGACCTCTGCCAAGCCGAGGTAGTGGGGAGGGGGGCCGGAATGTATCTAGTTTCGTAATTGGTTGGAGTGTTGGTTTTCGTATTTCTTCTCGTTTCCAGTTGATTCAATTTTCGGAGGTATACGGAGCAGGTCACGCTGTTGGCAGGATGGCTGCCCCTGCAGTTGCGCACGTTGGTGGTTCGGTGATTCGTCGCGTACATTCTTTGGCAGAGTGACCTTCTGCGCACTTCAGACATTTCATTGCACTGTATAATGTGCTTATTGTTGATATGGCGTTCCCATCGTACCCTGGCGTCCAAAAGCGTTTTGATTGTTGCATTTATCGAACGTTCAGTTATCATATTACTCGTTATGACTAAAAATGCCGCTGAATGCGTGCCGTTCATCCGGTATACATTTTTGGTAGGGATCGATTTGGTATTCAGCTCTGCTTTAATTTCGTCTGTTGTAGCGTCGTTGGGCAAGCCCCTTACGACGAATGCGTGCGTTTTGTCATCGCGTGCCGTGTGGGTGTGGTGCTCCACAGAATTGTTTTTTAAATTGTCCAGTAGCAGATCGTATTCGTCTTTGTCGTTGACATAGACTGCCACCGTGTTTGCACGATACGATAGCTGAAAGCCTTTAGTTGCAAATTTGCTTACCCTGCTCCTGAAGTTTGCGTTATTCGTGACATCGCAGGCAATCACTATTGGGGGTGGTTTAGACGTCTTCTTGGCAGCGGGAGCTGCGGTTTTCGTATTGCTTAGTGCTTCGTCGTCGGCATCGGGATCTTCTTCGTTCATTTGGTTTTCATTGGTATCTTCTATTATCTGGGTGTCTTTCTCTCTTTCTAATGCCGCGAACTTGTTCGCTAATATCACAGGGATGGGTATTGGTTTGTATCGTAATCTACGTACCCTTTTCGTAGTCGGCTCTGCTACCTTTTCAGTTTCTTCCTCGCCTTGCGATACTTTTCGTTTGGACTTCGACAGACATGTCCATCCATTATCGGTTTCGTTATTCACGTTTTCACACATTTTTCGATAAAAATTTTTAAATTCACTGACAATTCGATGGTGGTACCAACTTGATATTAAAACTGTTTTGCACTTATAGCACGTCTGTTCACCACGGCTGCTTGGTTGAGAAGATAGGAGTTTCGACTAACCAATGCATTTTTTACATTTTACCTCCAATCAATTTTAAAAAAAAATTGGAGGTATGGTAATCGAAAAAAAATTTCAACTTTTTTTTTTGCATTTTCGAGATCACCGTGTTCAGAAACGTAAAGATCTGCAAAAAGTAAAATAAAAATTTCTGTGTCGGTCTGTCTGTCGGTCTGTCTGTCGTTGGATTTTGTCGATCTATTTGCTTCCGAACCATCCAACCAATTACGACCAAATTTGGTATGGTGGTAGGGTTCACGGTGGAAAGGTGAAAATAAGGTTTTCGTCGCGATCTATCGATCAGGAGTGCCACCACAAGAAAATAATACGGGATTTTTAAAAAATATTTTGTCTTGCGATATGTTATTTTAAAGGCCTTAAAAGGCTTTATCCAGAATAGTTAAAATTAATCTTCTATCTGTCTGTCGTCTGTCAAAAATCACAAGTTGTCAAAGTTGAAACTTTAAGAGTGAATAACTCAAGAAGTGCTGAAGGGATCTTACCCAAATTTGGTACGTAGGTACATTGATCCTAATGGATATGAGAGCATATGTAATCCTTCGATAGAAATCAGTAAGGCAACATGAAAAAAATAAAATTAACTTTTTTGGCAAAAACATGAAAAAAGTTTTTGTCGATCGATTTTCTTCGGCATTTCTGCGTCGATTGCAATAAAACTTATTGGACGTATGCCTCGTGGGCTGGAATGGTGAAAATAAGGTTTTGCCAGAGAAATTTTCACCAGGGCCACCACAATAAAATAAATTTTAAAAAATGAAAATGTCGTCGTATCTCCGGAAATGTTGAACCGATTCAGCTAAAATTTGGTGTGTCGATGGAGCTTTGAAAGTATAAGTAAAAGAAAACAAAGAAAAAGTATAAGAAAACAAACCGAGCCAATTGTAACAGGGCGGCCAGGTCAGCAAAATTACAGAAAATATTAACTGAAATCTTAATTTAATATATTTTTTGTGAAAATTTGTCAGATGGCTTGCAAAAATAAAACAATATATTCAAAATTTTAATAAACGTCATAATTTTGTGACATATGTGTCAAAATTAGGTTAATGTTGATTTGTATACCGAGTGCAGCATAAGAATTGCGTTTAGGGCTTGTAACAATTTATTTTAGAATACAAAAATAGGTGGTTCGGTGGGAAATATTTTATAATATCGTCGTACGGACTGACGGAACGTTACTTTATAAGTAAAAGGTTCTGCCACTAGGTAGCGACCAAGTTTAGGCTGTTTGTTAAATTTTTTCGCAAATGTTTTCAGAATCAGTAAATCGACAGTCAGTAATTTACAAAAATTTATTTTCGAAAAATCCGCTAGATGACCGAAAAAATTTGTTGTACCAATCTTGGAGAAATTTTATTTGTGACTTCTTACGGTATTATGTGACATATAAAAATTTTGGAAAAAATTCAGTGGCGTACAAAAATTAAAAAATTTTTTCATTTAGGATTTTGTTGAAAAAACTTTTATAGAACTTTTATTAGGGTAGGGGTGATACATTTAGATATCTTTGCCAGGGCTACCAATATCTTTGTTAAGGCTACCACAATAGAAAAAAAAATGAATATTATGTCATCGTATCTCCCGACAAAATTTGGTGTGGTGGTGATTGGAGGTATTGCGGCAGAAAGTGACGATATTTTTTTTTAATGTTGAATTCTTGATTTTTATCAAACGGTTCTATATGCTGTCAAGTTCTGTGGGGCCAATGTTCCTACATAAAAATTTGGTTGAGATCCCTTCAGTACTTCATGAGTTATTTACTCTTTGAGTTTAAACTTGGGCAGCTTGTAATTTTTGGCAGATGACAGATAGAAATTTAATTTCACCTATTCTAGATAAAGCTTTTCAAGATGTTTAAAATAACCTATCCCAAGACAAAATTGTTTTAAAACTTTTGTGATATTTTCTTGTAGTGGTACTCCTGATTGACAGATCGCGACGAAAACGTTATTTTCATATACAATATCCCAAGAGACAGGCATATATTCGACAATTTTCCCGCTCTCTACACAAGTGATTTTTGTACCTAAAAAAACTGCCCAAAGCACGAATTGCCCAAAGACAATTTATTTTAAAAGGTTTAATATAAAGATTGACCCATTTCAAGACATTGGTTTTGCTAATGCAAGAAGTGCTCGAAATTCAATTAGAAAAAAACTGCAATTATTACCTGAATTTAGAAAACTTAGTTCTGCCGCTTTTAGCGAATCCGAAGTTCAAGAAATTATTAATCTATACGACGAAAATACACCAGATGGGTTAAATAAGAAATTTTACCATATGGCGGCCCATGAATTAGCTTGGCGAGGTGGGGAAGCCGTATTTTGCTTGATCAGTTATTTTTGTGAAGAATTTGACAACAAAGGCGAATTTAAAGGAAGAATTGAATACAATCCTATTGTTTCAAAGACAGCGCAAGGAGGATCAAAAAAACTTACAGATTCTAAATGGCTAATTGTGAATGAGAACAAATCATTGTGCCCAGTAAGGTAAGAATTACAAGTTCTTTATAATAATATATTAAATTAGCTAACAAAATTTATACTAAAACAGATTGCTAAGAAAATTGATTTCGAAAAGAGGTGAAAATGTACATATCCAAAGACTGTTTCTTACCCCTAATCCCAATTGAGAAAAAGATAATTTATGGTTTAAGAATTCACCAATAGGGAAGAACATTATTGCAAGATGGACTAGAGTTGCAGCGGAATCTATTGGTATTGATACCAAAACTGTCAAAATTTCAAATCATTCACATAGATCGACCACTATTTCGCATTTAGCTAAAGCTGGTATACAAGAGGAATCACTAATTAAAATTACTGGACATTCAAGTAGTACTTCCCTTAAACCATATTTGCAGATGGATGAAGAATACCACAAGATAATTGTACAAAACATACGAACGGAAGCTGTACTGAAAGATGTTCCTAAACTATTCACAAGCAATGGACTTCTCCAAGAACCAAAGCATTCAAATGTATATAATAATTGTACATTTAATATTTCAAATTAATTTTTATAATATTATGCGAGTTGAATATAATTATGTAAAAATTAATTTTATTAAAGAAACTGTTTAGCTATAAAAAACAATATTATTAATAATGCTGCCAAGGGTAGCGGATAATTGTCATTTTTTGACAATCACCCGGGCCAAATATTCGTTTTTCAAATTTTCACTTAATTTTAATGGGATTGGCTACTTTTCAATTGTTTTTGACAATGTCATTGGTGCATGTCGGTCATGTGACAGGTGCGGGCGATTCTCACCTTTCTACCATAAACCCTACTATGATATCAAATTTGGTCGTGATTGGTTGGACGGTTCCGGAAAAAATCGAGAAACAAAATTTGACGACAAACCCACAGACCGACACAGAAAAAGTTCTTTTATTTTTTTCAGATCTTTACGTTTCTGAACACGGTGATCTCAAAAATATAAAAAAAAATTTCAAATTTTTTTTCGATTACCTTACCTCCAAAAAAATTTTTTTTTTGATTGGAGATAAAAATCGTGGACGAAAAAATCGGTCAAACAGCCGGACATCATTGCAAAACTTGTCTCAAACGATTTGTATGGACTCATAAGTCATAAGCAGACTATAGAATAAATGCCAACTCAAAAAATTTTTTTTACTCAATTGCAATACTTTCCTTTATACGTAAATAGGAAAATAAAAAAAATTACGTCATACAAAGCAATACTACGAAAACTTTGTACACGTGAAAATTCATCACATTTATAACATTATAACACATTAACGATACTTTCATTAAAAAATTCTTGGAGAATGTTCTCTGAACGAATCTTTTGTAAAATCAAGCAAAAACTTTTTGTTCAATTTGCTACACGTTGTCTGGCTAAATTATAGCAAGATGGTTTTTTCTTTACGAAACCATATAAAAAGTAAGGTGTTGGTATAACACAATATACCACTGTTCACCAAAAGATGTCACTGTCAAATGACCGACAAATTGCGGTTCTTGAAACCACCCGATTGCTCAAACCACCCGACACTCCCCTACTATTGTAGGGGATCAAAGTATCAATCAACAAAGACCAAAGTAAAAATCAAAGCAAACCTTGCTAAAATATTTTCAGATACGTAGTCGGAGGGACTTTTTTATTTTTTTTTTTGCACGTTGTTATACTAACTAATAGCGAAATTCTCTTATTAATGTTTTTATTAAGAAGTGTACCTCTAAATTAATATCTTCCCAACTATGGTAAGGTTTAATTAAACCACTTTGGGCACTAATGCTTCTTTTAAATTCAGGCATCGTTCGTTTATTTCCATGTTTCTCGAGACATTGGACGGAATATCCAGAAATTTCTGGTTCTCGAAAAGATAGCTTTTTCTTGAATGGACGTTCAAGAGCTGATGCTTCATTATAATTAACTTCTTGTAATTTTTCAAGTTTATCTAATTGGTCTTCCGATTTTGATATTTCTATAGAGACGGGATATGAACTCAAAGAATTACATTTTTGTAAAAATAGTTGGTCCGTAACTGGAAAATTCATTGACACATTATCATTAATTTCACTTTTATTTAAACAAGATTTATCAAAATAATCTAAAGTAGTTTTTTTTATTGAATCTATTTCGCCGTTTAAAATTTTATTGGTTTTAAGTGCTTCACCTATGTTAAAAAATTTATCTTTTGCTTTAGCTAACATATTTTTTTTAATTACTTCTTTTTCCACCAATTCTAAAGATGCACTCCTGCTCTTACGTTTTTCCATTTCAATTTCATTACTACTCATTTCACTCATATTTACATGCAGCCGTTTACATGTATTTAAAATTTAAATGAAATATTAATAAACGTATTGGGAAAGTTATTTTAAGATTAGGAAGAATAGGTTGCCAAGTTGTTAATTTTTATGGCTTTTGGAATATTTGATTTTAATATCGTAGAACAATTATTTTAAAAAATGTAAAACTTTTAATAAGGTTTCAAGTTTAGCACCAAAGTAAAAATTAAAATCGCAACGAATGTACACACATTTAAATTATAATTTTAAATTAATCTGACACTGTATTTATATTAATATGGATATTTGGTTAGCCCTTTGTTAAAGTAAAATCACAATTTTAAATTATAATTTGATTAAATTTATCCAAATTCGATAGTCTGCGCTATGAATTATAAAATAGCTTCTTTAACGACGTTTATTTTAAGCTGTTATTACAAAACACCCACGGCACACTAACGTGTGCATAACCTAGACGAACAGTAGTAGACTAATTATTAAATAAGAGAACAGTAGGTACCTTACGAAACGCGTCAAGACGTCCGTTGGTATTGTGGTCATTGCTGGTATCGTGGTCATAAATATAATAACAGTACCTATAAATATAAAATGTACTACATAATGCTTAATAGCAAAATAGTACATTGTCTTATTCGGATTGAAAGTGAAACTTTGTTTGACAAGCAATTTTTGCATTTGCAAGCGGAGCAAGCGGAGCCGAGCGAATGCAATAATTGTACGTCAAACAAAGACACTTTTAATCCAAATGAGACATATTACTTTTTCTCCAACCAAAAATTAAATAAAATTTAAAATATAAATACTTAATTTTAAAACATTATTTGATGTAATATCAAAAAAATCACTTTGACATTTCAAAATTGTATAATTTCGAAGAGTGCTTTTTCTATATTGTTTGAATTAGCAATAACTCGAGAACGGCGCTAGATATCAAAAAACTGAGCAAAAAATTCTCTCCCCTCGTCACAGACACACCCCCGTGAATTATCGGTAGGAAGGCATATGCAAAAATTTAGATCGATCGCGCACTACAATAGTAAAAAATAAAATCACATTTAAGTCATGCACAAAAAAGTTTTTTTTTATTTTGCGTCTAAAACAAAGTTATTTCGAAACCCAGTCGCGTATCGAAATGGACAATATTTCGAAACGCAATTTTTTGTTTTAAAGGGTTGGTAACTAAACGTCAGTGAAAATTAAAACTAATGTTGTCACTATATTATAATATTATAAACCTATAAATTGATGTAAAGTAATGTTAATTGTCAATAAAATAATTAATAATAATAAAGAAAATTGTAAACTGCAAGTATAATTTCGTTTATTTAAACTTTTATGCGATCTCCTAACCTGAAAATTTTTTGTTACCAACTATCACAAAAATACAAAAAAAATTCAAATTTACTATTATTTAATAAAATGCACATTTTAAATATTTTTAGGGCTTATAAAGTTCAAAATTGAAAAAATAGTATAAGAAACTCGTTTTATAAGACGTTTTATCGCACTTATCCTTTAGAAAACTCCCCGCTACGCGGCTCGTTTTCTAAACGGATTGCGTGCGTTAAAAACGCCACTTATAAAACTAGTTTCTTAATATACTATTTTAGTGCACGTTAAAAAAAGCGTTGCTTAGCAATTTTCGCATTTTTATATTAATAACAAAAACGTCAACTTTTAGTTGAGGTAATGCTACTAAAATAGTATTTTATGTAATAAGTACGCAAAACATGGTTATGGCGGACGAATCGTAATTTTCCGGACGAGGCGCTAGCCGAGTCCGTAACATGAAGATGAGTCTGCCAAAACCATTTGCGTACGTCATTTTTTTCAAAAAATCATTTTTTTAAAGTAAAATATTATTAATTTTAAATTGACATCAATGCGGTACATAGCAACAGTTTTATTTATTAACGACGCGTTTGTTTACTCAAAAATATTAGTGCGTGGGTTTTTGTTTAAAATTTGCGTTATATTATTATTTGCAATTATAAGTATAATTTAAAAGTTATCCTATTGTGAAAAATGAGTGCTATATGTGATGGAATCATTCCAGAATTAATAAAGGAAAGAGCAAAGAATATTGTTTTAGATTTGCTGCCAAAAAAATCTCGTAGCCAATACGAAAAGGAATATCAAATATTTCAAAGCTGGAATAAAGAAAACAGCATTACTTCCGTAAATGAAGATAATAATGCTGACATATCTTCATGAAAAGTCAAAAACTTTGAAAGCATCGACTTTGTGGTCAAAATTTTCAATGCTCAAAGCTACTCTTTTGGTTAAAGAAAATTTAAACATTGAAAATTATTCAAAAGTGACAGCATTTTACCTCCAATCAATTTTAAAAAAAAATTGGAGGTATGGTAATCGAAAAAAAATTTCAACTTTTTTTTTTTTGCATTTTCGAGATCACCGTGTTCAGAAACGTAAAGATCTGCAAAAAGTAAAATAAAAATTTCTGTGTCGGTCTGTCTGTCTGTCGGTCGGTCTGTCGGTCGTCAAATTTTGTCGATCGATTTGCTTCCGAACCATCCAACCAATTACGACCAAATTTGGTATGGTGGTAGGGTTCACGGTGGAAAGGTGAAAATAAGGTTTTCGTCGCGATCTATCAATCAGGAGTGCCACCACAAGAAAATAATACGGGATTTTAAAATAATATTTTGTCTTGCGATATGTTATTTTAAAGGCCTTAAAAGGCTTTATCCAGAATAGGTAAAATTAATCTTCTATCTGTCGTCTGTCAAAAATCACAAGTTGTCAAAGTTGAAACTTTAAGAGTGAATAACTCAAGAAATGCTGAAGGGATCTTACCCAAATTTGGTACGTAGGTACATTGATCCTAAAGGATATGAGAGCATATGTAATCCTTCGATAGAAATCAGCAATGCAACATGAAAAAAATAAAATTAACTTTTTTGGCAAAAACATGAAAAAAGTTTTTGTCGATCGATTTTCTCCGGCATTTCTGAGTCGATTGCAATCAAACTTATTGGACGTATGCCTCGTGGGCTGGAATGGTGAAAATAAGGTTTTGCCAGAGAAATCTTCACCAGGGCCACCACAATAAAATAAATAAAAAAAAATGAAAATGTCGTCGTGTCTCCGGAAATGTTTAACCGATTCAGCTAAAATTTGGTGTGTCGATGGAGCTTTGAAAGTATAAGTATTGGTGAGAAAACAAACCGAGCCAATTGTAACAGGGCGGGGCAGGTCAGAAAAATTATAGAAAATATTAACTGAAATCTTAATTTATATATTTTTTGTGAGAATTTGTCAGATGGCTGGCAAAAATAAAACGATATATTCAAAATTTTAATAAACGTCATAATTTTGTGACATATGTGTCAAAATTAGGTTAATGTTGATTTGTATACCGAGTGCAACATAAGAATTGAGTTTAGGGCTTGTAACAATTAATTTTAGAATACAAAAATAGGTGGTTCGGTGGGAAATATTTTATAATATCGTCGTACGGACTGACGGAACGTTACTTTATAAGTAAAAGGTTCTGCCACTAGGTGGCGACCAAGTTTAGGCTGTTTGTTAAATTTTTTCGCAAATGTTTTCAGAATCAGTAAATCGACAGTCAGTAATTTACAAAAATTTATTTTCGAAAAATCCGCTAGATGACCGAAAAAATTTGTTGTACCAATCTTGGAGAAATTTTATTTGTGACTTCTTACGGTATTATGTGACGTATATAAAAATTTTGGAAAAAATTCAGTGGCGTACAAAAATAAAAAATTTTTTTCATTTTAGATTTTGTTAAAAAAACTTTTATAGATAGATTTAGGGTAGGGGGTGATACATATAGATATCTTTGCCAGGGCTACCTATATCTTTGTTAAGGCTACCACAATAGATAACAAAAATGAACATTATGTCATCGTATCTCCAGACAAAATTTGGTGTGCTGGTGATTGGAGGTATTGCGGCAGAGAGTGACGATATTTTTTTTTAACATTTTTGTTAATTTTTCAAATTTTGAATAATTGTTCGCGCCAACAAATTGTTGACTGACAAATTTGATAGAGGCATTTTGCCAAAAAATGGCCGCCTGAAGCGGTTGAGGAGGAAGTCGGCTCCCGTAATTTTGAGAATTAATTGAATTTTGAGTTACTTTGAGTGTGTAAGTTTTCATTGATGGTTTGGATATTTTTGTATTGATGTTGGATTCGTTAAGTTGGAATAAAATATTTGAAGAAAATATAAAATTGTTGTGATATCAAAGTGTGGTCCGTATCGCCCACATTTTAGCATTGCTATTGCAATTACAATAAATTTGCAGAAGTTATAAAATTTAAAAATAATTTGGATTAAAATTGAATAATAAATATCACTTCAATATATAACTATATAATATAATCAACAAATTACTTTTTCTAATTCTGTTGCAAAATGGCTACATTTTGAAAGTCATTCGAGTTTCAAAAAGTCGCTCTTTTTATAACTAGTGATAAAATGGTTACTACAGTTATGTCACTGTTAATAAAACATAGTTTGACAGAAGAATTTTGGACGCGATAAATCTAAATTTTTGCATATATCGTACTTTCCTACCGATAATTCATGAATTCATTAATGAAAATAATATCACAATATAAGTTAACTGAATTTTTAATTATAAATATTTACAACACAATTTACAAATTTCATATTTCCATGATTATTTTCCAGCGCAGATATCGATGGCGAGGGTGATATTCTTCTGGAATTCGCCGGTGGCATCGAAGTGTTAGTAATATTTGTTTCATTATTTTCCATCGCAGATATCAATGGCGAGGGTGATATTCTTCTGGAATTCGCCGGTTGCATCGAAGTGTTATTGTTTGTTTTCACATTTTCGCCTAAAATTTTAGTAGAAATTCGTTTCTTGTTTTCTATGGAATCTTCAATTTAACCCTCGGCAACGGTAGAAGATTTCCATCCCCTATGTCGCTTTAATGTTAATAAATCCGGTCCAGAATTAGCCAATAAGGAAGACGAAGATCGACGAAAACAGTGACCAGTATATTGGTCAGAATTAGGCAAATTTAAAAAAATTGCAATTTTTTTAGGCATAGTACCAATTGTGTTAATCCCAATAGGTTGTCTCGTACATTTTCCGTTTCTATATCCCAAAAAAAAAACGAGAATTTGCTTGGTTCGGTCGAAGAGATACATATTTTCTAACAATTTCAACTAAATTTAACCCGTCAATATTGCCTTCTGGTATTGTGAATGTTCTTGGATGTTTTGTTTTTGTATCAGGAATACAAATTTTGAAAAACGAGCCAAAATCTACAACATGATCTGTGAGCATTTTAACAAGTTCGTCCTTACGGCAGCCACCGGATAATCCAATAATCAAGACTACCTATAAACAATAAATAAATTATGAAAATAAATTCTTAACACTTGCTACTAACAAACTTACCTTTAAAGCTAAATATATTTGGTTATCGGCATTTAATAAAAAATTATTGAAATCTACTTTTGTCAGTACTTTTGATTTTTTAGGACGATATCCTTCCGCTTGCCTCTTCAAAAAGGCAATTAGATTTGTAAATTTGCTAATATCAACATTATTTTTCATTGAAATTGTCGTTCTTAACATTGAATGCGTACTCCACAATGTGGAAGGTTTATAAACCTTTGCTTTGTTTGCAAAATAAGCAAGAAGTACCTTTTCCACTACTGTTTTGACGTTTTTTGAATCACACCATGTTTTGAAGCGTTTATATGCAAATTCGTATACTTGCTTAGATTTGTCTGGCAATAAAGTTAAAATTGCGAAATTGGCATCATTTTCAATATCAGAATCTTCAGAACCACTCATTTTATTACCATTACGTCGTGCAAAACTATTTACCCGAAATAAAAAATTGCTTGTTGTTTATAAATATTGTTGTAGCAACTGATGTTTTAAAACTTCTAGATTAATATAATTTATTTTGTGCAGGTATTTGAACTGTCAACGTAAACTTGTTATTATTAGTAGGGTAAATAATTTTACGCGCGATCGATCTGAATTTTTGCATATGCTTTCCAACCGATAATTCACATAGGGGGTGAGTACGAGGCGAGGGGGGGAAAGTTTTTTGCTCAGTTTTTCGATATCTAGCTCCGTTGTCGAGTTATTGCTAATTCAAAAAATTTTGTTTTAAGAAAGCCCATTTTGCACAGAATTAGAAAAAATCTTGTATGCAACACGACGTAAAAGTGTCTTTCTATAACACGGCGCGTTGTCCATCTCGGCTGCGCCTCGATGGACAATTTTCACGCCTAGTTATAAAAAGTGTCACTTTTACATCTAGGTTGCATAAATAGCTATTTTTCTCCAACCGTATTAAAAGCAGTACATTTTTAGTAGCATTACCTCAACTAAAAGTTGACGTTTTCGTTATTAATTTAAAAATGCGAAAATTGCTAAGCAACACTTTTTTTACGTGCACTAAAAAAACTTTTTTGTGCATGACTTAAAAGTGATTTAATTTTTTACTATTTTTGTGCGCGATCGATCTGAATTTTTGCATATGCCTTCCTACCGATAATTCACGAGGATGTGTCTGTGACGAGGGGGGAGAATTTTTTGCTCAGTTTTTTGATATCTAGCGCCGTTCTCAAGTTATTGCTAATTCAAACAATATAGAAAAAGCACTCCTCGAAATTATACAATTTTTAAATGTCAAAGTGACTTTTCTGATATTACATCAAATAATGTTTTAAAATTAAGTATTTATATTTTAAATTTTATTTAATTTTTGGTTGGAGAAAAAGTAATATGTCTCATTTGGATTAAAAGTGCCTTTGTTTGACGTGCAATTATTGCATTCGCTCGGCTCCGCTGGCGCTCCGCCTTGCAAATGCAAAAATTGCTTGTCAAACAAAGTTTCACTTTTAATCCGAATAAGACAATGTACTATTTACTCAGGTGTTTACTTATAATTTAAAGTGACAGGTGTTTACTCTGTACTGCTCTGCATAAAAATGTAGTGGATGTCGAACGTAAAAATATAGATGTCCCAATCGCTGTGGTCTAAGCAAGGCAACATCCTGAGGCAATACAAGAATTTCTATGTGAACGCTCAAGTCGTCTAAGCAACACCGAAGCAAGACCACGCAACACAAGACAAGAGCAAGGCAATACAAGAATCTCTATCTGAACGACCGACGCGCCGCTTAACAGTATAAATAATGCTGGTAATACTTTAATGGACATTACACCTTCGAATGTTAAAATACTCACATCTATTCAGATAAGATTTTTGGAAAGTTTGGGGTATCGTGTTACGAGGGCCTTACCTGTAAACTTATTTAATGCCGACGACTTCCTCAGCGGATGAAAATGGGCATGGTCTACTCTTAGAATGGTTAATACAATTAAAAGAACACGAAATTTTATATATAGTTTAATTTCTCCCTTTGACATAGATTAAATGAGCAAGCTCACACAATACACACAAGCAAAATAACATAGTCAAAACAATAGTCAACACAGCAATTATTTCAGTGGCGGCTCGTGACATTTTCCAGTGGGAGGGCACAAAATAAAAGAAGTAGTTTTTAAAATATAAAATTTATTTTTTTGATAATTATTTTAAGATAGTGCATGTTTTTGGGATGGGAGGGCACGTGCCCCTGTGCCCTTTATGACAAGCCGCCACTGAATTATTTATGTGGGTAACTATTACCAACTCCTTTATAACGCAATATTGCAATAGCGACATCATGAAAGAACTTAATCCTTAATTGTAAAATACAACAAAATCTCAAATTATACCGTTTAAGACAGTATGACACCTTGTCAAGGGGACAGCAAAATCCCCTCTTGACCGAGCCTAATTGAAAGTTACGGAGGCGTTAATGTCCTCTCTAGGGAGAACAACTAACTTTCCAAGGAGGCGGAAGATCCTCTCTTGGCAATAAGTTATTCCATAACCCGAACATAGATAATTCTAAAGAAAGTAATACAGACAAAACTACATAAGTCCTCATGGATTGAGCGGCGTATAAAGCTCATCAATATACGTTTAAAACCAATTCGTTATAAACTTCGTAGAATATTATATGACAAACATGAATTTATTGAAACACATATTATAACAACATGAAAACTACGTCATTACCGACCTGAAAGGTCCACAGAATTTGTGCACGCAGCACAATGATAGCGTCACTAAATTACAACAACGATACCTGGCTACAGCTTAATTCCCTTTGTTAGACGCAGGCGTTCATTGAGGTAGATGTTTTTGAAGCAGCATTCGGCGTCGTGTAGTTCGTAAGTTCCAACCGGATTCTCGAGGTAGAAACCCGACGTCCAAAATTATATCTCATTACGACAACAGCAAACATCACTTAAATATACCCAGCGGCATTTTTATTTCACCACTAGATTTCAAACTTCAAACTACTTCGAATCAAAATCGCAAGATCAAGTATAAAGTTCAAATTTATTTATTCCCGCCAGCTAAAATGGTCGTCGCACATTCTTTCAACTGCTCATTTCCCAACATTTCCAACATTTCATTTCCCGCTTCGAATAAGGTCGAACATCGCATGGCACGCGTCACCAACGATAATTTCTCAATTCTTTCAACATTTTGTTCCCAAAAACTTTCACAAACGATAAACGCGTGACTAGAATTTCCACTCATCGAAAACGGACACTTTTCACAATTTTTTGTTAACTAAATTAACATGACAAACTATAATTATCCGGTAAACTAAAAACGACTTCCTTTGCTGCTCGCTAACTCGCCAGAAGTGCCATCGTCCACCCTTTTCACCCGAACCTACACACTCTGCGCGGACGATTGCTCTGTGTCTAGCTGACCAGCTAGAATAAAACATCGGCGTAATAAATAAATATTATAATAATGCAGGAAGAGCACGCCCTTCGAAATATATTTGCTGACGTATCTTATTCAGACTTAATAATAGGCAATTCCACTCATACATACCATCCTTATACTGTGAACGCATTCGCTAAATCTGATGAGGTCAGGCTTATTCTTGAGAAGGGAGATTTGATCACTGCCACTTATGATAGTAAGATTTATATTGAAGGAATAGTTACACCTGTAGATCCTACAAAAGCTTTTCAACTCAACGATCCGCTATTTTTATTTGAGGAAATACGTTATCAGCTTGGTGATATGATCGATACACAGAAAAAAATAAATTCGTGTTTTCATCTAATCTTAATTAGATGATTGATATTGTTTGGGCCAAATCTCACTTCAAAAAATATAGTGAAAATGAAAAAGTGGACTGTATATTAGGTTTATGATTGCGTAAAAGATGTTAAGAATAATAGTGACTTACCAGAGAATTCTTCTTGTTTCTTCTCTCTCTTCGGATGGGAAATAACATAGGGTGGAGGGAAAGGATAGCAATAGGATGATCACCGATAAGCACTATTATATTTGTAGAGAAATGTTCCTTGATTAATCAGCTGGTCAAGGTTGGTTGTTAGTCACAAAACACTTGAAAAACCGGGAATAATACTACAAAAACTCGTATTATCAAAATTGGTTGGTTCTTCCAATATGGCGCGTGTTCTCGACCTTTGGCGCATACTCAGATCGCCTCGACGGGAAGAATTTGAAAAGTGGCGTAAACATCTTCTATTTTATGGTTTATCTAAGACCGGGAGCCAGCAAGAAAAACGACGTATGATTAGCGAAAAGCTAAAACTTTTTGAGAAGTTAGCCAGTGTTATAAAGAACAGGGAAGCGCAAGTATGGCAGCCCGTAGGTGTAGCATTTACGCTGCGCAAAATTTTAAATGTGTAAAAATAAACTATGCCCTTGGGTAATGAGCGAAAAGGTAATTCTTGTTTTATATTATATATTCGATAGCCAGAGTATCAGGGAGTTGGATGCCATACCGATGCGGCGTCTCCAACTGTCCGCCATAATGAATTAAACGTGTCGTTTTTTTTGTTCTCTTGAAATACTAGCGAAAAGCTAATTTTTTGCCTAATGATAGAGAAAAATGTGTCATCACCGATTATGACCATGCCATACTGTTCCGGTGTCGCTAAGTACCCGCCATACTAATTCAAAGATGTCGAATTTTTTACTAGTTCATGTATTATAGGAACACACCTGGAAAAAACATGTATCGATTGATTGTAATGTCTAGAAGACAAGTCTGTATGTGCCATACCGATTGGATGTCCCGAACGTGAAAAATTAATTTTTGAAGTTGTAAAATTTTCACAAGTCTGATGTATAACAGGCGAAAGTGCCATACTCATGTTTTTTAGACATATTTAATGTCTGGAATACGAATAAATATATGCCATACCAATAGCGTGTCTCTAAAGCCGCATTCAGATAGAGATTTGCTTAGGTAGAAACTAGCAAGAGCCAATCAGATTGAAGTATTTTCTTTAATTTTCTTTAATATTTCAATCTGATTGGCTAGAATGCCTATCTGAATGCCGCTTAAGGCGAGGACTAAACTAGAAAGTTGTAAAATGTTTGAAGCGTACAAGATCGTGAACATGGTACAATTATTAGGTACTAGTATACTATTCCATATACTATTTTTACTAGTATACTAATTACTATTATTACTAGTATAATCGTACCGGTGCACAGTGTGATATTTCAGCAATCTAAATGGACATAATTGAAATTAGTTAATTGCCGATAATATTAAAATCGCGATATATATCAATAGGCAAACAACCATACTTCGATAATTTTTCAAAAATCGCGCGAAATAATATACAAAAGCGTCCAAAACAGTTGACAAATGCTAACAACTACATAATTAGCTGTCTGACATCGATCGCATAGTAACGCTATCGACGTTAACTATGTCTTTAAAGTGAACTTTTTATTCCGTATTATTGTTATTTTCTCTTATAAAGGTAAATTACTGTAGTTTTATTTTATGAAATCGTCTGATAAAGTATTTCATTACTTGTACAAATTGGTAGCTAATTAAAAACGGTATTTTTGAATTATAACTAGTGTTTTGATAAATTATACCACGTTATACCATATTGTTATTATGTTTCAATTAAAGATAGACTCTTCAGCTACATAAATCTGAATTTTATTTTTGCGAAAGTTTGCGATATCCATAAATTTTCTCTTCACTTTCAGAATGACTTTGCAAATTTTTCGTCAATCGATTTTTGACATATGGTTTGTGAACTCTAAAATTACGAGATTTGATGTTATATTTGCATATATTCTGCAAGAACCAGGAGATTCTTCATTATCACATTTTGTATTTTATTAGATAGCAGCATGAAATAAAAATATATAATAAATAAAATAATACAAACATATTTTTCAGTCGCCTTCTAAAATCCACCCCTTGTGTTTAGAATTTTTTCGTTATTTTTTATGTCTTCGCAGGTATATTATTAGTGTGTTAACAAAGTTTCAGAATTTTTTGAAAAAATATATTTTTCATCCCTCTTCTAGAAACCACCCATTAGTACTTAAAATCTTTTCACTATTTTTTACCTCCAATCAATTTTAAAAAAAAATTGGAGGTATGGTAATCGAAAAAAAATTTCAACTTTTTTTTTTGCATTTTCGAGATCACCGTGTTCAGAAACGTAAAGATCTGCAAAAAGTAAAATAAAAATTTCTGTGTCGGTCTGTCTGTCGGTCTGTCGGTCGTCAAATTTTGTCGATCGATTTGCTTCCGAACCATCCAACCAATTACGATCAAATTTGGTATGGTGGTAGGGTTCACGGTGGAAAGGTGAAAATAAGGTTTTCGTCGCGATCTATCAATCAGGAGTGCCACCACAAGAAAATAATACGGGATTTTTAAAAAATATTTTGTGTTGCGATATGTTATTTTAAAGGCCTTAAAAGGCTTTATCCGGAATAGGTAAAATTAATCTTCTATCTGTCGTCTGTCAAAAATCACAAGTTGTCAAAGTTGAAACTTTAAGAGTGAATAACTCAAGAAATGCTGAAGGGATCTTACCCAAATTTGGTACGTAGGTACATTGATCCTAATGGATATGAGAGCATATGTAATCCTTCGATAGAAATCACTAATGCAACATGAAAAAAATAAAATTCACTTTTTTGGCAAAAACATGAAAAAAGTTTTTGTCGATCGATTTTCTCCGGCATTTCTACGTCGATTGCAATCAAACTTATTGGACGTATGCCTCGTGGGCTGGAATGGTGAAAATAAGGTTTTGCCAGAGAAATCTTCACCAGGGCCACCACAATAAAATAAATAAGAAAAAATGAAAATGTCGTCGTATCTCCGGAAATGTTTAACCGATTCAGCTAAAATTTGGTGTGTCGATGGAGCTTTGAAAGTATAAGTATTGGTGAGAAAACAAACCGAGCCAATTGTAACAGGGCGGGGCAGGTCAGAAAAATTATAGAAAATATTAACTGAAATCTTAATTTATATATTTTTTGTGAGAATTTGTCAGATGGCTGGCAAAAATAAAACAATATATTCAAAATTTTAATAAACGTCATAATTTTGTGACATATGTGTCAAAATTAGGTTAATGTTGATTTGTATACCGAGTGCAGCATAAGAGTTGAGTTTAGGGCTTTTAACAATTTATTTTAGAATACAAAAATAGGTGGTTTGGTGGGAAATATTTTATAATATCGTCGTACGGACTGACGGAACGTTACTTTATAAGTAAAAGGTTCTGCCACTAGGTAGCGACCAAGTTTAGGCTGTTTGTTAAATTTTTTCGCAAATGTTTTCAGAATCAGTAAATCGGCAGTCAGTAATTTACAAAAATTTATTTTCGAAAAATCCGCTAGATGACCGAAAAAATTTGTTGTACCAATCTTGGAGAAATTTTATTTGTGACTTCTTACGGTATTATGTGACGTATATAAAAATTTTGGAAAAAATTCAGTGGCGTACATAAATAAAAATTTTTTTTCATTTTAGATTTTGTTAAAAAAACTTTTATAGATAGATTTAGGGTAGGGGTGATACATATGTATAGATATCTTTGCCAGGGCTACCGATATCTTTGTTAAGGCTACCACAATAGAAAACAAAAATGAACATTATGTCATCGTATCTCCGGACAAAATTTGGTGTGCTGGTGATTGGAGGTATTGCGGCAGAGAGTGACGATATTTTTTTCGTTGTTTAACAAATATTTTTGGTCGATTTGGTGATTTATAGATTTTTGTCCATCTAGATTGCTGAAATATCACTCTGTGCGGTGGTCGGACTGGTGACCACATGACAAGTGAACCCACGACAAGTGAACACATGCACAACTGAACCCGCTGACAACTAAACACAGTCGTAATATTATATTTAAATTTTATAATTATTGTTGAACACTTCAACTAAAATTAGGCAAAAGATTTTGAATATTATTTATTTAAAAATGTACAATACTTCGTTTTACATTTTCTTTTAATTATTTAGACGACATGTTTCGAATATAGATATTCATCATCAGGAAGTCAAAATTAAAATATCTAAAATATTATTTGAAAATTATTATTATAAATTTTATATTATACTATATTTAATTTTGACTTCCTGATGATGAATATCTATATTCGAAACATGTCGTCTAAATAATTAAAAGAAAATATAAAACGAAGTATTGTACATTTTTAAATAAATATTATAAATTAACTTCGATAGACAAATCATAATTAAAAATTAATAGATTTTGATTTTTAATTTTCATATTTTTAAATAATATTTGAATTTAAATATTATAATTATTACTTTACAATAGCCAATAGTTTTTGATTTTCGAATTTTTATGTTGCAAGTTGCATGACGATGAATAATACAAAACATACTACCTAAATTAACTGTATTTAATTTCCTTTAATAAATTGTATGTGTCCTAATATGTAATAAAACGTGGCAAATCAGTAAATCATTTTTATTTTCCAACACTTATCAATGATGCTTTGCATGTGTTAGGTTGTTGTTGGTTGTGGTGATAGAGATAGTGACTTGTTGTTAAGAATTTAATAAGAGGAAGAGAGTAGTTTGAGATTTCGAATCAACAGAGACGAACCTTGAAAAGACTAAATCCGGGAGCAACGTTGGTATACGAGTTAGAACACCGGCTGTAATAGCACAAGACAAACAAATTACAAGAACTTTTTAGGTTAATCTGAGTTGTCAGTTTCGAACAATACCAACCTTGAGTGGCTGGGGATTTTTAAAGCGAACCGAAGAGAAACCACTCACAAACAAAGTTACGTATAAACCACCGTACAGATTTATGATTTATGTAAGGCCCTGTACACTGTGAGTTTGAAGGTATTGAAGGGTGTGATTTGTGCGAGAGATAAAGATTTATAAATAAAATTTGGAGAAATTTTGTTGGTTTGGGGCAATATAAGATCTCTGAAGTGCAGGAAGCGGAGAACACGTTGGTGGCACGGCCGCAGAGCTAGATCAAGTCGTGAGAATAGCACACGCGGTCAATTTCGAATTTGAGAAGATTTTAGAGGCTAACTTTAAACGTCAATTTACGTGGGCGAAAAACACTCTGTAACTGAGTTGTTTACGAAAGAGCAGGCAACTAGTAAAACATAAACGTATAAAAGGCTGCGATCTCCGAGGGGTTGAACCGGATCAAGGCCTCACGCGAGTAAAAAACCATTTGCCAATAAAATGGAGCAAACAGAAATAAAGAGCGTTAGCGATGGGGCAATGACAGATGAAGGTAATAGGAAGAGAGCAGCTACCTACGATATTTTCAGACGAAGCAAAAAGGTAGTCAGATCACCAGATAAAAGAGTAAATATAAGAGGAGAAGAAAAGGAAACAGATACGGAGAGTAGCGATTCCAATGTAACTACTAAGAGAAACAAGCAAAGGGTTGATAACAAGAAGCTCGAGGACCAAATGAGTTATCTCACGGAAATGATGGGCGGTTTTGCGAAAGAAATCAAGACTAGCGTAGCAGAAATTAAAAATGAGATGGGGACCCTAAGAAAAGATATAGAAGAGATCAAAAGAGGAGTAGAACAGACCGATAACGTTTTGCAATGTATAAAGAAGGACAACGATCAGAAAACAGAGCAGATAATGGAGAAAATGAAAAAGCTTGAAGAAAAGAATAAGGAATTGGAGAACCGAATGGAGAACTTTGAAAAGGAAAAAGCAAGAAACAATTTAATAATTAGCGGTATAACCATAGATGAAGCAGAAACAAGCAAACTAAAAGTAGGAGTAAAGAATCTCCTTAAAGAAAAGTTGGGCACAGAGGTAGAAATCAAGGACGCGTACAAAATAGGCGAAAAGAAATGTGTGATCGCGATGCACAGTTTTGAAGACAAAATGCAAATAATGAAGAACAAATACAAGTTTATGGGCTCTGAAATATACATTGATAGCGATCTTACATCACAAGAAAGAAGTATTATGAAAGAAATAAGAGCAAGAGCAAGAACCGAGAGAGAAAAGGGGAAGAAAGCAAAGATAGGCCATTTGAAGCTATTCACGTCCGAATGTATTGTTTTATGGGACCATAACAAAGGTAAACTAGTAGAGAAGAAGCTAGATAACCAAGGCGCATTGCCAAAAAACTAAAAATATGCGAACGGAACAGTAAAATGATGACAAAACCGCAAGTACACGGAAAATCGAATACTAAAAAATGGATTATACGCAATGGGGAGGGAAGGATAAAAGAGAAAGGAAAACAAAAAATAACGAGAATAGCAACATGGAACGTGAGGTCACTATTGAAAGTAGGAAAATTGAAAGAAATAGTAAGCGAACTAACGAAATATGGAGTTGAGGTGGCAGCATTGCAGGAAACGCGATGGAAGGGACAAGGAGAAATTGATGGCGGGGACTACGTGTTTCTTTATTCGGGTGAATGTAAACAAGGAAGTAAATGTACTGGATTTATAATAACAAAAGAGTTGAAGAATAAAATACTTCACTTTAAACCGATAAATGGAAGACTCTCGTACATAAGAATAAAGATGAAGCCAAATAATCTGTCCATAGTAAACGGGTATGCACCAACTGAAGATGGTACCGAAAGCGAAAAGGAGCAGTTTTACAATGATTTGGAAGCCTTTTATGAAACAATACCAAAACACGACACGATAGTTATTCTGGGTGACTTTAACGCAAAAATCGGAAGAGAAAACCATATAGCTGATGTGGCCGGGAAGGAGACAATTCACACAAACACAAATGATAATGGAGGCAGATTGTGTGAACTCGCGGCTGCTTTGAACATGATAATATCAAGCACTAAATACAAACACAAGAAACAGCATAAAATCACTTGGACCTGGCCAGGAGGGAGGAAAACAGAAGGTAACCAAATAGATCATATATTGATAACAAGAAGACGAGCCTCTTCCATACAAGATGTACGATCATACAGAGGCGCCAACGCGGACTCGGACCATTACCTCGTAATCGCTAAGGTCAAACAAAGGACATCAATAGAGAGAACAAAGCAGCAAACAATGAAGCAAATTGCAGTCGAAAAACTGAGCAAGGGCGGTATAGAAGCAAAAAGATATGTAGAAAGGCTGAATACTGAGTTAGAGAAGAAATTAAATGAAACGACAGTCGAAATCAAAGAACAATGGAAAATAATAACAACGTGTATCACAGAAAGTACCAAACGTGAAATAGGATATAAAGAAAAGCGAAAGTGGAAAAAATGGTTTGACAGAGAATGCGAAGAGAAAATGAGCGAAAAGAAAACGGCAAGACTAAAGTGGATTGAAACGGGCGACAAAGAAGACTATAACAAGTATGCTGTGAAGAGAAGGGAGGTAAGAAAATTATATAAACACAAGAAAAACAAATGGGTGGAAGAGAAGATGAAGGAAGTTGAAGAATGCAGTAGTAAAAAGGACATGAAAGGACTCTACCAAAACATTAGGAACAAAAGAAAGTCAAACGCCGTCAAGACGAGAGGAATAAAAAATAAGGAACGCAAGCTGGAAAGTGATCCAGAAGAGGTGAAGAAAATATGGGCGGAACACTTTACAAGGCTACTATGCATGGAAAGAGTAGAAGAACGAGAACAAATTGAATTACCAGTAACAATGGACGGAGACGAAATAAAAGTTCCAGATAGAGAAGAAGTCAAGCAAGCAATAAAAAGACTAAAAAATGGAAAAGCACCAGGCAGTGATGAGATGATGGCGGAGATGATTAAGTACGGGGACGAAACGTTGCACGATGCAATAAGCTTACTGTTAGAAAGAATATGGAACGAAGAAAAAATGCCAAAAGCATGGAGCAACGGAATCATCATACCGTTGAGAAAGAAAGGAGACCCCGAGGCTTGTGAGAACTACAGAGGCATAACGCTGCTTAACGTGGCATATAAAGTTCTATCGTCGATAATTAACAACAGATTGGTGGAATACTCTGAGAAAATGATCGGCGAATATCAGTTTGGTTTCAGAAGAGGGAGGTCCACGGTCGGAGCCATACACGTATTGAAACGGATAATGGAGAAGACTAGAGAATTTGGGATGAACGTGTACCTACTCTTCGTAGATTTCAAGCAGGCGTTCGACAGAGTGAGTAGAAAAGAACTACTGGAAGCCATGAAAGAACTGAAAATACCAAGTAAGCTGATTAGATTGGTTATGATGACGCTGGAAAAAACAACAGCAAAAATAAAAACTCCAGCAGGTGAAACAGAGGATTTTGTGGTAGACTGCGGCGTTAGACAAGGAGACGGACTGTCGGCTACATTATTTAACATCCTGCTTGAAACAATAATTAGAAAAGCTAGATGTAGTGGGACGATAATAAGCAAAGAAAGCCAAATAGTTGCATACGCGGATGACATAGTAATTATATCACGAACAGAAAGTGGAATGAAAAGGATATACAACGCAAAAAAAGAACCAGCGGAGGCAGCAGGTCTCTTAGTAAATGAGGGTAAAACTAAATTTATGAAGTGTCAGCGTGCGAACGACAATAGCAGATATACGCTAAAAATAAACGACAGCAGTTTCGAACAGGTAACGAATTTTAATTATCTTGGAGTACAGTTGAATAGCAATAACACTAGAGCAACGGAGGTCAGAGCGAAGATACAAGCAGCTAACCGAGCATATTGCGCAAATAGGCAGATACTAAGAGACAAACAAATCACACGCCGCACGAAAATCCAAGTTTACAAGTCTCTGATAAGACCGGTAATGACATATGCGTCGGAAGTATTGAGCCTATCGCAACGAGATGAAGAGAGCCTTAGGGTCTTTGAAAGAAAAGTAATGAGAACCATCATGGGCCCAAAACATGAGAACGGTGAATATAGAGCTAGAATGAACCATGAAATCCAACAAGAGCTGAATGGGGAAGACGTGGTGAAATTTGTAAAAGCGCAACGAGTCAAATGGTTAGGACACGTCATGAGAAGTAACGATGAAGAAGTTACAAAGAAGGTGATGTTATGGGAACCGGACAGAGTTAGAGCCAGAGGAAGACCGAGATTACGATGGTGGGACAGTGTGATGGAAGACTTGAGACAAACTGGAGTGACAGACTGGAGGCAAGCATATGGTGATCGTAATACTTGGAGATTGATCGTTAATGAAATGAAAACACATCCCAGACTGTGAAATAAAATAAATGAAATAAATAAATGAAATGTAATATGAAGAGGACTAATCCACCTCTCAAAAAGGATTTTGTAAGGCCCGAAAAGGTCAGCATAATTCAGCAATTAATAATCGCTTAATTAATAATAATAATCAATGATTTTATGATGTATGGCATGGTCATAATCGGTGATGACACATTTTTCTCTATCATTAGGCAAAAAACTAGCTTTTCGCTAGTATTTCAAGAGAACATAAAAAAAACGACACGTTAAATTCATTATGGCGGACAGTTGGAGACGCCGCATCGGTATGGCATCCAACTCCCTCATTCTCTGGCTATCGAATATATAATATAAAACAAGAATTGCCTTTTCGCTCATTACCCAAGGCATAGTTTATTTTGAAAATTTTGCGCAGCGCAAATGCTACACCTACGGGCAGGGCCGGATTTACCAGTAGGCACAACAGGCGATCGCCTGCGGCGTCAAAATACAAAAGGCGCTAGCCGCCAGACATTTCTGCGTTTATGTTCAGCAAAAATAAAATATATTACATTTATGGCCGTACTAATAGTCACGGATCAATCCGAGACTCAAGATAATCCTAGAATTTACCAATGAGATTACTATGGAATTTAGACCGTATCGTAGCAACAGCTGCTATTTCGAGAATTGATCTTGAATCTCGGATCAATCCATGACTATTAGTACGGGCATAAGTATCTAATTACAGTGATTTTGCCGACTTAGTGGGGACGGGACGTATGAATAGGAATGTTACAGTATCGTATATTTGTATAAAATGCCGCGCGGCATAAGTTACGTCTGAGACCTTTACACACACAGGTCTGGCCCCCGGGCTGGAACGCGGATTAAACCTGTGTGTGTAAAGGCACCTATTAGCCTGGGGCGCTAGACTAGCTAAATCCGGCCCTCCCTACGGGCTGCCATACTTGCGCTTCACTGTTCTTTATAACACTGGCTAACTTCTCAAAAAGTTTTAGCTTTTCGCTAATCATACTGTAACCTTCTTTTTTACTCGTAGCACCTAAGCGGTTACAGAATGCCTTCGTCACCTATAAAATATAAATTAGGTTTAGTTTATTTAAATTGTAGGTCGATGAATTTACTTACGTGTTTACATTTTGAATTATTGTAAACAATCCTAGAAATTTTGGTGAAATTTGAAAAGCGATTGGCGGTCCTTGCTTTGATTAGTAAAACACATTTTGTACTAGCAGATTAGGTTTTGATTGCGAAAACTGTGAAAATCATCGAGATCGCTAAAAATTGAAGAAATTGAGTTTATCAGTCGGAATCATTAGTGATATTAAAAGTGCAATTTTGGATTCCACTTACCGTAATTTCGGGAGCATTTCACTAGCGATTAGTATTTCGCAAGATCGAGGTTTCGTCAGCGATAACTGCTTTGGTAGGATTACACAACCGTTGTGGACGAGATTTAATTCGATTTGGATCGACTACTGTTTGGTTTTTTTATGTTTACTATCTATCGCATACCATTTTGACATCGGGACCGTATTTTTGCTATCTGCTGGACCGATACGATTACGCCGTTTCAAATTAGCACCGGGAAGCTTTTCGATCATCATTCCTGTTACCGTCGAGATCGTTTTTTTTGTGAGGTTAGATAACGAGCATTTGATTTGACGTTTGGTAGACAATATGGAGGGTAGAGGTAAGGAGGACAATCTCATATGGCTGTTTTATTCTAAAAGTGGCCACTGAAAAGCACTAAATAAGGTTTCAGAAAACGGTCAAAATGGCGCTGGCGTACCGAGAGGGTATGGTTTGAACTATGGAAGGTAGAGGACTCTATATTGCATTACCTGAGAATTAAACTTAAATAATAAATATAAATTCGTCGCTTGATATAAAAATTTCCATTTATCAAGATTATGTAAAAAGCAATAAATTAAAATACTACAAAATTGTTTATTAAAGTTTAATAAAATATAAATTGAACATTTTTATTAATCTTTCAAACCCTTTCAAACCCTGGCCTGGAAAAAAGACAATGACGGCGATATGTCATTTTTATTTTTACGATCACTTGAACAATTCTTAACAGCAGACAACTTTGCCATAATTAAATATAGTCGAATACAGGGTTTATCGAATATAGATTTTAGACCTTAACAATAATTTTTAACCGCACCGAACCAAACAAAAAATTTTCAAACCATACCCTCTTGGTACACCAGCGCCATTCTGGACACTTTTTGAAACGTTAATTACTACTATTTGAGGGACACTTTTGTAACACAGAGATTGTCCTCCTTACCTCTACCCTCCATAGTAGACAACCAGTCCATGGCCGTACTTGCCAGTGGTGTACTGCGAGGAAAAGGGTGAGCGCCATACTTGACTTATTAGTAACTTTTTTTTGCTGTTTGATTCGTCACAAAGCGTGTGACGATATTGCGCTTATTTTTAAGAGTTTGGGTAGTGTAGTAGCGGGGCTACGAAGATTGATTTACCATCCTAACTTAATTTACCTGTTTGCCAGTAATCAAGGTTATTACTTTGATTGTACGATTCGTGTAGCCAATACAGATCTGAGTGGGCATCATTATTTTTTATACAGCTGCGTCTGACCATTATTTTTTTTTATGATAAATAACTTTGTGCTATTTGAAATTAATTCAATTTGTCATTAAATTTGATTGTACGTCTGAGTTTTATTATTTTTATTCCCGGTATTAAGCGTTCCTACCGTACGCTGTGCTATCTGCACTTAAGCTTTTCGCACTTTTCAGAGCGAACACCTTTTCATTGGCGACAAAAAGTGCATGGCGCTTATTATTGAGATTTGTTGATCTATTAGTTTGAGAAATCGGGTATTCACTCCCGATTGCCTAACCCCCCCTAAATTACTCTACGTGAGCTAGGCTTCGCAGCGTCGCAATACAGGAGCAAGCAGTACAGGTAGGTGGAGCGAATTAATACGGTCGTGGTTTGCTACCGGAGGGTTAAGCGGTTGCAATACGTCGTTTTTCTTGCTGGCTCCCGGTCTATATGTTTTCTATCTTTCAATTACAGTATTTAGTTGTTTTGGACAATCGGTTTAGTAAATATATCTAATTTAAATTAGATAATTAATAATTTAAACTGTAGTTCAATCGTTTACAAAAAATATCTATTTCACTTCATCGTTATCGTAAATTCGTTCAATCAAATTATATGTTTATATGTTTATATGTCTGCCATGATGCAAACTTCAAAAACGCCAAAGTAATTAAATCAGTAACCAACTACAAGGACAGAATTCTTCATGAAATGATCTGCATCAAAAGAGAGAAGAATTCTATGAATAGAAAAACTGACATAGAAGGTTTAAGCAACATCTACAGCCATTTACTTGCTTAGTTTCCTTCGTGCACGTATTGGAGTTAAGTTTTTCCTACTTTGACGGAAACTCACTCTAGGTTGTTCCTTAACTCGCGATCATATTTCAAGACCATAGTGATTTCTTTGATCGTATCAAATGACAATACGTTTGTTTCGGTTTCCATATAAACATGTAATTTTATTGAAATATAATTTCTGATGATATATATATATATGATATAATTTCTGACCTTCGCTGAAAGCTCAAATATAATTATTGCATTTTATTCGTTTTAACTAACTTGTTATATTGAAGTTCTAATTTTATTATATGTTTATATGAACCTAGTTTAAATGATTTACATAATGCAAGTAGTTAAATCGTTTACAAAATATTACTATTTTATTTAATCTTGATATTTAATTCGTTCAATCAAATTATATAATTATTGCAACCAAGTTCCAATGATTTATATAACACAATCCCATATAGCACACAATGTCTTATGGACGTCCGTTTTAGGTCCAATCTACGTACGTACCTCCATGGATAAAATTGGACATACATAAAACATACTTTACCGGACATTTTTGAAACGTCAAGAATAAGACGTCCCATGTATGTACAGACAGGACCTTTTCTTGTGTCAAGAAAAAAAAATTTGTTTTTCTCCAACCGTATTAAAAGCAGTACATTTTTAGTAGCATTACCTCAACTAAAAGTTGACGTTTTCGTTATTAATATAAAAATGCGAAAATTGCTAAGCAACACTTTTTTTTACGTGCACTAATAGTATATTACTGGCCAAGCATAGAAAATGATCCGTTACTGTAACGGATCATATTTCGAGGCGAGGTGAGTATACTTTTTTATCGGAAAACATAAAATTATCAATTATATCAAATATTAAAAAATATTGTTTAAATTACAAATTGTGACAAATAAGACAAATTTAAACAATGTCATTAGAGCAACCCTCTATGGCGAAGTGCAATAAGCGATTGAATCATAATTAAATCGTTTGGCGATTGCCAGTTCGAGTCCCATGTCGGACAAACTTTTATAATAGAATTTTTTTATAATATAAATGAATTGACTTGCAGAAGTAACAGAATCGACCATTAATAAAAACACATTAATGGTCGATTTTACATTATTAGTCGATTTGTGAGCTGACTAAGAATGCTTCGTTTTGGCTGCCGGGTGGACACTCGGAAAGCATCGCTTTCGTTATGTTTTCCGATAAAAAGTCTTTTTTGTGCATGACTTAAAAGTGATTTTATTTTTTAGTATTTTTTGTGCGCGATCGATCTAAATTTTTACATATGCCTTCCTACCGATAATTCACGGGGGTGTGTCTGTAACGAGGGGGGAGAATTTTTTGCTCAGTTTTTTGATATCTAGCGCCGTTCTCGAGTTATTGCTAATTCAAACAATTTAGAAAAAGCACTCTTCGAAATTACACAATTTTTAAATGTCAAAGTGACTTTTCTAATATTACGTCAAATAATGTTTTAAAATTAAGTATTTATATTATAAATTTTATTTAATTTTTGGTTGGAGAAAAAGTAATGTCTCATTTGGATTAAAAGTGTCTTTGTTTGACGTGCAATTATCGCTTTCGCTCGGCTCCGCCTCGCAAATGCAAAAATTGCTTGTCAAACAAAGTTTCACTTTTAATCCGAATAAGACATTCACCCCTATTCTGTAACACATTTGTTACGAGATTACGATTCGTTACGCCTAAAAATTCGTTAAGTTGTCTAGTTGGTATTCACTAACCTCGAAATTCGTAAATGCCTTCGTTACCATTGTCGTTATGACCGTATTTTTGTACGAAAGCTCTGAAGCTGTCGTTGCGTATTTTTACGAATTCGTTGAGAGCTAATCTGTCGAGTGACAGATTAAATTTAAGGTTAATTTTGTTTTTATTATTATCTTAGCTCCTATATTTATAATTTATTTATATAATATTATTTCAAGAGCTAATTAACTAATAATTTAAGGTTTGCTAATTCTTTTTTAATTGAACATAATTATTGTAAAACGTTTATAATACAGATATTTGTACAAAAACAATTTAAAAATATACAAATGGATCCACAATTGTTAGAGATCATTCTAGCAGGTGAAGAACTGCAAAATATAAGAAGGTCAGTACATGTTCCTTTATGTACAATACGTATTTAGTAAATAGTGGCGGCTTGTGAGAAGTTTAGGCGGTGGGGCAGGCCTGTGAAACCGAAGTTCGAGGTTTTTAAAAAATATTAGTTATAGTTTTGCGGAACTATGATACATGACTTCATGAGCCTACCCCGACAGGCCACCACTAAATCAGATTGTAATTTTTAGGGACAATATAAGGAATCATCGACATCTTCGAGATACAAGTAACCCATTTCATTATTTGGCGTGGTTTTTTTTGTTCGGAAAGTTTCATTATTTCTCATAAATTGCACGTATAATGCTTTCTGCACATTAGTCACCATTGAAGAACGTTTTTTTTTTCAACCCGGTCATTATTGCAAAAAATATAAAAAATTGAAAATAAAACGACTCGGTCGAATCGGACTCGGAATCCGAGTCGTTTTATTTTCTACTGCACCCCGAAATACCCAAGAGTTCACCCTGTTCATATTGAATTTTGTTTGGGGTGAGAATAATTTATCACTATTGAAATAAAAAGTAAAAATAGTGTAAATGTTCACTAAACCGCTCATGAAAGTACACATTTGTTAACAATTGTTTTAAATAACTAGAGGAACAAGGCTATAAAGATTACCCTTAAATCTGCTTATTTCTTTGTCGGCTTGTAAAAGCAATTTTACCGAAAATATTAAACATCTGATGGACATTTTATTATAACTTGGTTTTATTTTAAGCATACATAAATTGAGGTAAATACGTAAATTATAATGAATAATTCTGAAAAAAAGAAAATCTATGAATTTTACTCTAACCAAGTTCCAATTAATTTGAAAAATTTATAATTGTTATTATTTTGCCGCTAAAATAGCAAAATTCAAATAATTCAAATATGTTTACTGTTTACAGAGCCGAATTATGATACAAATACAACTTCGTGATTAATCGTAAAAAATCGCTTAGCTTTTTCGTTCAGAACGTCGTACGAACGAACCCCGTAACGAATTCGTTAGGGTGTAGTTACAGAATACCATTCTCAACGAATTTCGTTACAAAATTGTTAACGAAACCAAACTTTACGAAATTCGTTATGATAACGAAGGAGTTACAGAATAGGGGTGAATGTACTATTTTGGACGTGCTTGTTTACTGTAAAATTATTTCGAGGTTTTAAAATAAAAAGGATTATTTACTTTCTTATTAATAATTTAATAATTATTAATCGATTAATTATCAAAACTTATCGATCTAAAAATAATGAGGTCGAGTTATATTATTTATTGAGATAATTACGCGAACATTTATTTGATATTGACAAACGTCAAAATTATGCAAACAAAGAGGCGTGGCATCGAACCGGATGAGGTAGTGAGTTTGTGAGTAATTAGTTAAAATTGAAGAAGCAATTCTGTTAAAATTCAAGATGGACAACTCTCTAAAATGAACGATATGTGAAAAACATTACTCAACTATGTCAAATTTAAGGAAACATATTAGAAATCTTCATCCAGATGAAAGTAATACTCTAGCACCGCGATCCTATGGAAAACCTAACAAATAAATTTTTAAATAACGGTAAGTGAAATAAAATTTCAAAAACCTTTTTGTTGACCGTAAATACTAAAAATAAGAAATTAATAGTTGAGATAGAGGTCGCTATAATCTACAAAGTAGATAAATTTCAAAATATAAATTCGTAGCAGGACATCGATAGTCAGGACCGTATTCGTCCTTTTTTCTTCCCGTAAAGTTTTATAAGTGCAATCGGTCATAATGCGCGCGCACAGGATTTTTGTATAGTGTTGATCGGCAGACGTAAGTAATTTATTCTTCTAAATCTAAAATTTTAATGAAAAGAAATCCTTAGTACGGACGCTTATGGCTTTTTTCGAACTTATACTTAAAACCCGTCGTTAAAAGTTGGTTATTTCCCTACCGCCCGCCCTTAACCCTTATGTTAATACCCGGGTACCCGGGTACCCTCCGTGTTGTATTTGCATGAAAATAACTGAAAAAAAATTAAATTTTTATTTTGAGCTCCCGGATCGTCGTTATTTAGCTCAAAATCAAGCAAAACATGAATTCAACTTATTATTATTATTATTATATATTTTTTTAAATTAGTTTAAAGTTCAGCCATCGCTGCATTCGCACCCGGGTACCCGGGTACCCACAACGGAATTTCTACATGATACTTTTAAAATTATTTTTATTAACGCATGGAAGTAAATTTTATTGTAAGAATAGAGAATCATTACAGTTATTTCTTTATAAATAATATTATTTATTGCATTCCATACATTTTATAATATTTGTTGAATGTTCATTACAAACCGGCAGTTGACATTCGTTACAGCTCTTGCGCGTTTTTCGTCGTCTTTTTATAGTAAGTTTATAGCACATTTATACAGCATTTTTTCTTCTCAAAGTTTTTTAGATACTCAATAACAATGTATATTTAATATAAAATAATATTTTAAAACACTTCCCTTTACTGAAATATTAAAAATTTGAATATTAATATAAATGGGTACCCGGGTACCCCGGGTGCTAAACAACGTCGGTAAATTTGGGTATTAACATAAGGGTTAAGTAAATCCCTTCTTTTCAATAACACTTATTGTATTAATCCTTTTCTTGGTTATCCCCACTTCGATACAATTCAGCCTTTTCAATTAAATAATATCTTTTTCTAAGTACCTATACTTTTCAAAATTTTAATTTATCTTCCACTATTTTCGAGAAATCATAGGTGGTATTTTGAGTGTATGAATATTTAATTTAAAAATAAATACGATGAAATAATCGGTGCGATTTTCTAAAAAAAGTTGTTAACGCAGTTGTTATGTAACAACTGAAAAATAACAACTATACTTAACAACTTTCTTAACAACTTTAAATATTTTGTTATTTCCTAATATGCAATATAGCAACGTTGTTATAAAAATTATTTTATAACGATCGTTGTTAAATCTGAACAATGAAGTATGTCGTAACTTATAAATTTTGTTTTCTTAACCTAGAAATAATTTATTTGTGTTATATACGTTTAATAATAACTAATTAGCGACATGGATAAATTCATAAAAGGTAAAGTTCGATCCCAAAAATGCTCTTTAAATCAATATAATAGGTGCATTATATTTTCAACAATAAAATAATGGTGGAAAAAACTTGCCAAAAGGAAAAAGACGATTTAAAAGAAAAATTAAAAGAATTGACTTCGATGTTAAACAACAAAAAGGGCGCTACGAAGAGTAAGCTGTATATTTTTATTATACAGCAGCGCTATACCCAGGATGGATTTTGGCCGGGCTAACCACTTCATTTTATGAAAGATTTTCAAGGCAGATTACTTGGTGGTTTACCATTGACTGCCGAGGGAGGACGGTTAGAATATAGTTCTTTCTTCACTCGGGCTTGACCAGGGCTCTCTGCTTAGTAGTCGACGTACTTAAAAGCATCAGACCTTAACCGCCCTCCTATAAACTTAATAATTATAAATTACATTAACTAAATTATGTTGCATTCTTAGACCTTTGTCGCATATAAATGTAAATAACTGTAATGTAAAACAAAAATGAATATTCGGTGCGATTTTCTAAAAAAAGTTGTTATCCATAACAACTAAATTTAGTCGTTATGTGAGAGGTCAGTTGTTATAACAAAAAATGCTATTTTGTAAAATTCAAAGTTGTTCAAGTTAACGACTCGTTGCTATTATTTGTCGCTATCGTATTTGTCGTAGCAACGACTATGGCTTTTCACGAAATATTATTGTATGGACATGAGTTTTTCAATATTTTTGAAGAGCAAGAACAAAGGTAATATTGTATTGATCCAATTATTTTATTAAAGCAATTTATTTAAAAATTTCATACATTTCACAAGCGCAGAAGAACTAGCTATCAAATCGAAAACAATGCGAGAAACTATATTTCGTTTGACTAATAACAAATATTTACCATTGTTTAAATCAATATCTTTTATAACAGCTATCCCCGCTGCTGTTAAATTAAGATCGCCACTAACGGTCACCCATCCCCCACCCATCCTAATCCCATTACTTTTTCCTCAAGTTCGTTCAAATTTGGTCCATTATTTACACCACCACCGGTTGCATTCATCCACTGTTGATAGTTATTTATATGATTTATATTTTTATGATTTTACATTTACAGGAAATGTTTAACCGATTCAGCTAAAATTTGGTGTGTCGATGGAGCTTTGAAAGTATAAGTATTGGTGAGAAAACAAACCGAGCCAATTGTAACAGGGCGGGCAGGTCAGAAAAATTACAGAAAATATTAACTGAAATCTTAATTTATATATTTTTTGTGAGAATTTGTCAGATGGCTTGCAAAAATAAAACAATATATTCAAAATTTTAATAAACGTCATAATTTTGTGACATATGTGTCAAAATTAGGTTAATGTTGATTTGTATACCGAGTGCAGCATAAGAATTGAGTTTAGGGCTTGTAACAATTTATTTTAGAATACAAAAATAGGTGGTTCGGTGGGAAATATTTTATAATATCGTCGTACGGACTGACGGAACGTTACTTTATAAGTAAAAGATTCTGCCACTAGGTAGCGACCAAGTTTAGTCTGTTTGTTAAATTTTTTCGAAAATGTTTTCAGAATCAGTAAATCGACAGTCAGTAATTTACAAAAATTTATTTTCGAAAAATCCGCTAGATGACCGAAAAAATTTGTTGTACCAATCTTGGAGAAATTTTATTTGTGACTTCTTACGGTATTATGTGACGTATATAAAAATTTTGGAAAAAATTCAGTGGCGTACAAAAATAAAAAATTTTTTTCATTTTGGATTTTGTTAAAAAAACTTTTATAGATAGTTTTAGGGTAGGGGGTGATACATATAGATATCTTTGCCAGGGCTACCGATATCTTTGTTAGGGCTACCACAATAGAAAACAAAAATGAATATTATGTCATCGTATCTCCGGACAAAATTTGGTGTGCTGGTGATTGGAGGTATTGCGGCAGAGAGTGACGATATTTTTTTAAATATTTTTAGTTATATAAATTCTTAACTTGTGAAAATTAATAAAATCAAAACTTCAAAATAACAAGTTAATTAAAACCAATAAAATACAATAATTATTATTTAAGCTTTCAGCGAAGGTTGTCGCTATCGTCAGAAATTTAATTCAATATAATATAAGTTAATATTTTTAATAAATATTAACACTTAAATAAATTTTTCGTCGCCGAATCGACGTAGTCGAATTATCTGTCGCCGAACGAGAATTGCCGAAATGCCGGTGCCGAATTGGAATCGCCGAAAGTGACGTAGCCGAATTTCGGGTCGCCGAATAGACCATCGCCGAATATACGTTGCCGAATCGCTCTCGCCAAACTGCGGTCGCCGAAACGACGTGTACCGTAGTATGGAAGTCTTGGGGATAAAACTCCAAAACGATATCACTCTAATCACTGTTTACAACAAACCATCCAACCGCTTTTCAGATCACGATCTAGACACGCTATTCGGATTAGACGGCAAGGTCCTATTAGCTGGCGACTTCAACGCGAAACGCTCACGTTTGGGTTTCCACCAATCTAATCCGAACGGCAACCTCCTTCTAAACATCTGCCTCACCAAACACATCGAAATCCTCCACACCACTGTGTCCATCATCCCACGAATAATATGACTGCGACCACGATAAATCTGCTCTTAAACAAAAACCTGCCAAACATATCTGCTCCAACCGTCAAACATAAACTTATGTCAGACCACAATATCGTACAATTTTTCCTCAAATCCGGCCCTCTTAATATTCCACCTAAAAAAATCACCAGCTATAAAGACACCGATTGGTCCAGGTTCCGTCGACGGCTCGACGACCTTATTATAATAAATACCAACATCACCGATAAGGAAATGCTAGATTCCAAAATCGATAAACTCACCCGAGCAATTTCTACAGCCAAATCCGAGAACTCCAAAAACTTTCACGCCGAAAAACAACAGGGTTAATGGGAGAAAGAAACAAAAATCGAAAACTCTGGCAAGAAACCGCTAACATTAACCACAAACAAATCATGTTAAATCTAAGCAGACAAATTAATAATAAAATCACCCTTCATAAAAATAAAACTTGGGAAACCCTTCTGTTATCCCTGCGTCCCTCAGACAATTCATTGTGGAAACTCACTAAACAATTTCAAAAATCTTACGAACCCATTCCGGCCCTGCGAGACAATAACTTCATAGCCATGACCGAGGGGTAAGGTAACTGCACTCCAAAACGACCTGCAAATGGTAAACTGCACTCCAGGTAAACTGAACGAAATTTTACAAAGTGGTAAACTCCACTCCGTTCATTTTCCATGTAAGTTGCACCACAAAATTAACTGCGTAATGGTAAACTGCACTCTAAGCATTTAATTACTGGATTATCATTAAGATTATAGTTAAATATTGATTCTTTAATATATGAAATATTGTTTAAATATGGTATAATAAGAACAACTAATAAAGTAATAACAACTAATAAAGTAATAACAACTAATAAATAAGTGTACGGCGTTTGTTAAAGTGTTGGGAGAACGCGCGGATAAGGAAATTACTTCTGTTCAAGAAAACCACACACATGCAACATGCCAACATGCACACATGCGGAAATATATTATTAGTGCGTATATTGGCTATATTACCTCGTACTTTACTAACGCAATGAGTAGATTACAGTTTTTGAAAAACATTTCCCATCATTTTGTTCATATTAATGATCATAAATAATAATATTTACCCCCGCCCCTTATAAATCCATCTTCTGTTACATTTCGTTTTTTTTGACGTGAATACGTCTATAAAATCGGTAACACGTTCAAAAATTTAAAAAAACATGTAAAGAAAAAGGTGTGTTTATATCGTTCCGTTGCCGAGACAGACCACATCGTACCGCACCTGCTGTTCAAACTTGCCATTTTACAACCAGAACTACCTACTTTCCAAGTGAGTAATTTATTATTTGTTGATACAAGAAGTATTCCCCACATGTTTAAAAATTTAAAACAAATATGTAACGAAAAATGTGTGTGTGTACAAAAAGTACACCCTACATGTTCAAAAATTAAAAAAATATATGTAACAAAAAAAGTGCTACTTACCATTTACTGCTAAATTTTATACAAAATTATACAATAACGATGGATAAAGTTTAGGCAAATTTTTTAGAAAATTTTCGTGTGAAAAATACAAAAAATTAGACATCGTCTCAAATGGGCTTTATATAGAAATATTTCCGAATTGGCACACAAACTTATCGGATTATTATCTTATTATTAATTATATCTTCAGTTATAATTTTAAATTGGTAATCCTTTTCAATCATTTAATCTATTACAGACACAATTACAAAATAGTATTATGCAAACTCAGAAATAGAAATTTCACAAAATATTGGGGTGGCGATAATTTATTATTAAATCTAATAAACTCGTAAATATTAATTTAATAAAATTGATTATAAGTAAAAACAAGAAAAAATGAAAATTTCATTAAAACGTCCCCTCGTTTTTAGATCGCTTTTAAAAATTTCAATTTCTGCAGATTCTTCTTTAAATGTTTTGCTGCCTCATCATTACAAATATCTTCTTCTAAGCATTTTAAGCATAATTTCACTTCTGCAGCTTCTTTTTTAAATTTTTTTGCTTCTTTAGCGGTCAATTTCTCTTCCGCCTTACGCTTATTAGTTGCATACAAGCAGTTTCCCCTGGTGCCCGCTTGTGCGTTAACCATACACAAATCACAAGGTGGAACGTTTGATAAAGTTGTCTTTCACTATGATCGTTCGCAACACACCCAATTGGTATATACGGCGATGAGCCGAGTGACATCTTTGCAAGGACTCTACACACGGACGTATATATATATCGGACCTAAGCAACAACGCTAATATTAGTCGAATACCCATAGTAACAGGTAAACGGCTATGGTAGTGTAACACCCACTACCAAAGAGATACGAAACGAGTACGCAAGAATATCCAAACATCGGGTTAAATGGTTTATAGAAACAGCAGCAACTTCCTATGCCGATAATGATGGTATGGTTGAGATAATCGCGTGCAGTCTCAACACCCAGAGTTTGGTGACACATCCTCGCGACATAACTTCTGACTCGTTGATCAGTAAATGCGATTACCTAATCTGCAGCGAAACGTGGATGGACGAGTCTCTGCCACCGGTGAACATTCAAGGTTTTCAATGCGAGGTTCACAATAATAACAAACGCTTGTCAATGGCAGACAAATCAATCACCGTAACGCCTACGAAGCGCAAAGCCGGCGGAGTCTGCATCTACAAAAATATCCGAAGTTTAACTAATTGTAAAGTCATAACGAGAGTCGACAACAAAGTACGTAACGACTGGGGAGATGTGGGAGACATTTGCATGGTAAGCGTTGAGTTCAAAAACCAGTTCAAGTTCTTACTTGGTTCTATATATATTCATCCGGGTGTGTCGCAGTAATCTCTTCAGTACTTTATGTCGATGATGCTCAACCAGTACTCGGACCCAATAAAGAAGCATATCAGAACCACGTGCTCCGACACCGAGACTGTGATGTCATTTTGACACCTTCGTATTTTTTTGTATATATTAGTTGAAGTAGTTAAGTTTAGCCGCACCTTTAGTTTCATTTTTAATTTGTTTACCGTCACGTGGTGTCACCTAGCGTTTCTTTCGCGAACTGAGATAGGAATTTGGCTGGTTAATTGAGACTTGCGCGTGGAGGCTAGCAAGTCGAGACAGGTAGTTGATTTTGACCGCCATTAGGAAAGTATGTGAGAAGTGGATCTACCGTTTAAAAAAAAACTAATAGCACCTGGGTTTTTATGTGAAGTTGTATTACCGTTCGGTTATTTATCGCGTTGTGCGAATTTATTTACTTCCAGGTTATTAACAATCGCTTTTGCTGTTTTTAGCAATTTGCACTTATGTGCATATTTATTAAGATTTCACGATCACGCGTAACGTCCTATAACATCTCGAAGAAACTTAAAGAGTACGTTTTTTTATGTTATTACTTTTACCGGCTTCCGTTATCTTAAGAATTTCTTCGGTCAATCAACATAACCTCGAATGCTCAGTTTACCGCCATAATTTTAGTGAAGTTCGATTAACCTTTTGATGCAACCATTTGGCTCTACTATCGATAAATTAAAAAAATAAGTTTACGTATCGCTCCTACTATCCTTTGCAAAATTACGCATTACTACCGTTATTCCGTACAAGTATTGTTACTGCCGACGATTGTACCAGAAGATTATTGTTCGAAGTCGAGTCGACAGAGTGCCTTTACGTCCACCTTGGTAGGGTCAACCTTATGAGTGCCCCATCATCTCGTTCATGGTACCTCATTAGGCATTGCAGTTCGAGAGCTCGTTACAATTACTTCTTGGGTTCTGTTGGTTGCAAGACATGGTCGCAAGACACCTGTAAGGTAATATTGTACTGTTTATTTAAACTAACTGTGTGTGAATTTTGTGTCTACGTATTACCTATACATTATTGGAATCGACTTCAACATTCAACGTATCGTTATATGCTACGAAACTTTTATAACGTACCACCTTTAAAGATTGTCGAAATCATATTATTTATTGTTTACATTTACCGCACAAAGCTTATGCTTTATTTCTTAGCTATTGAGCTAGATGTCAACATTTTGTATTATAGTAGTTATTTAGATTTTACTAACCATATTTTTACCGCAACCGAAGTCAAGAAGGTACTGTTGATTTTTCGTTCATTTGGCCATTTCGTAATCTTCTTGACTAAGGATTGTCGCGTATTTGTTTCTCTATCGTATCGATATTTTAATAGAGAAGATTCCTTCTTTTCGGTTATACTTGTGTTGTTTAATGTGTTGCCTACTTCAGGCGTAATTATTTGTTTATTTACCATGCACTTATATATTATATGTTTATCCATTTAATGTTATTATTGATAATAAAACTTCTATACCTTACGACCATCAAACAACTTCTGGAAAGGAAGGTTCCGTAACGATTTCTCGAACAAGCATAGCGGAGCTTGTTATTGGTGGTAAGTCTCATTTAGTTCGAGTGGCGCCCATAAGATTGACCTTTCCCGATTGTGACGACTCAACAAGTATTTCGACCCCCCCTATCTTTTGTATTTCCGGGGTATCCTTTCGATACACTCCCGCGACCCATCGCCACGAGCTAGCTAGGATAGTACAAAAGGTAAGTTTTGTGCGTGTGCTCCTTGGCCACGTTTTGTACCGTGACAAGACACCAATGATGCTATGCGGTGACTTCAACGTGGCTGTGACGCAGAACAAGAACTGCTCAGAATTCATGAAACGAGAGTTCAATATGAACTGCGTACAGAACTCTCCAAGTACTCTCGGCAATACTTGCCTTGATCTTACATTTACCCGCAATATCAACGTATCCTGTATGCCGTTTGTCACCTATTTCAGTTACCACTGACCTATCATAAATAAACCGGTCTACGACGTTTCGGCTCAGCCGGTTCGGCGCGAAGACGTTTCGGCGCGAAGACGGTTCGGCGCAAAGACGGTTCGGCGCGAGCCGATTCGGCGCAAAGACTTTTCGGCGCGAGAATAAAATATTTTAAAAAGAAAAATAATGTGGAAAAATTTAAACATTAATAGATAAATAATATATATAATAAATTTATTAAAATTAATACACATGTATAAAAAATAAAAAAATGTTAAGGATTCATTTCGTAATTATACGATAATCCTCGCAGATAGTCGATTATATTATAATATAATAAAACACCTTCACAACAAATTATTTACTTAATACAGTGTTAGGTACAATTATTATAAACAATATTAGATAATATAATTTAAATTAACAAGTTTGTACAGTACAACAAAAAGATAAAAAATGTAATAATTTCATTAAATTCCAAATAACTAAATTAGTATTAATTATAATCATTATACTACAGTATAATCTTATAATTATAATACTGTTGGTGGCGGCACTTGCTCACCACCCTCACCACTGAGTTTGTTGGCTAAGAGACAGTGGGGTGTTGAAATACCAGATATGGGAGGATAAGCAACAATTTCCTATTGCATTGCGTATCTTTACTATTTATCAATCAACGATATAATGTATTTAATTCTTAAACGGTACAAACCGAGGAATTTTAAACTGTAATCCTTTGTAAAATGTGTCGTTTAAAAGATACGAGGTTTTCAAAATAATCAAAAGAAAAATCTTGATTTTTTAAATATTTTTTTACTTACTTTAATTCATAACTCGAAAGCCAATAAAATTAAATAAAAAGAATTGGTAACACTGTAGTTACATTAACTTATTTTCTATACATGTATATTATAGTTTTATCATATTTATTATTTATATTACTTATCTATTAATGTATCAATTTCATCATCATCATCATCATCTGCATGTATTAGACTATATTGTCCGTTACGTCACTCTTGGTCGTCCCATCTTTTCTTGGGTCGGCCCACATTCCGCTTTCCTCTTGGTTTTTATGTATATATTTGTCTAGGTATACGGTCAATTTCCATTCTTTGTAGATGTTGCTTCCAGTGTATCAATTTAAAATCAAAAATTTTAAAATATTTTATTCTCGCGCCGAAAAGTCTTCGCGCCGAAACGACCCATCCCGTGTTACAGAATTGTCTTTGATGTTTAACGACGACGACAACAATTGAGTTGTATTCGTTGCCTCAATGAGGAAGACCAGGGATACGCTAAGGGGTTCATTTCGGTTCATTTAGAAAATTTTTACTAATAATATATTGTATTAAAATTAATAATTATAATAATAAATAATAATTGCCAATATTCTGCAAAATCTTCATATTTTCAAATCGATGTTATCCGATCGGTAGACCTGGGCAAAAGCGGGTATCCATGGACGACGTATTCACGTAAAACCTAATAGTCCGAGAGCCCGCGATGTTTTGAGGGTAGTCATTTTATCAAAGCTGATTTTCACATATATGTTAGGTCTTGTATGGTACATGATTGAAACGACCTTCAGCTGCCATTCTTCGGGTGGAGGTGAGAGTAACGGAGCTTCTCCCGCGTTGAAAACCCAGAAAAAAAATTAATAGTATTAAAGCTGAAATTTTTTGTACAGTATATTTCTATCAATAACAGATGAAAAATCACCTTCAGCCGCCAAAATGTCGGTGGAAAATGCTTCAGCTGCGCGTATGAAGGTGTAGGTGTAAAAATCATAGTAAAACATTTAATAGTGCCAAACTTGAAATAATTTGAATTATTGAAGTATTTTAAGTAGTGGATCTACAGAATCTACTTTGTAAAAGTGTCGAGAAATTTTGGACATAAGAGTGAACTTAGAATTTAGCTTTGAAAGAAGTAATTGTGCCGTTAAAAACAGATAATTGCGAAAGCTATTATCACTCAAAATGCTATCAAGTTTTTACTGCACTACCATCAAAATATAGAGTAGCAAAACCTTTATTAAGACAAGTGAATTCCTCCACATCCGAAGTAAAGTAAGTTGACAATAGTTATTTACTTAAAAGTCAGAAAAATAATACATTACTGACGAGAAGCAACATTGAAATACGAGGCAATCTGTGTCGAGTACTTTAAAGCTCCAAGTAAAGTGAGATATTTTTCTGACAAGTATGGTATTAAATTTTACCAAAAATCGTAAAAATTTGAAATTTTAAAACATTAATTAAACAACATTCAAAATGAGCACAATTCAAGTGTGTCAATTTGTTGACTACATAGTTACCATACATAGTTACTGTCAAAACAATAATAAGTAATAAAGAAAAATATCGTCACTCTCTGCCGCAATACCTCCAATCACCAGCACACCAAATTTTGTCCGGAGATACGATGACATAATGTTCATTTTTGTTTTCTATTGTGGTAGCCTTAACAAAGATATCGGTAGCCCTGGCAAAGATATCTATTGTATCACCCCTACCCTAAATCCATCTATAAAAGTTTTTTTAACAAAATCTAAAATGAAAAAAATTTTTTATTTTTGTACGCCACTGAATTTTTTCCAAAATTTTTATATACGTCACATAATACCGTAAGAAGTCACAAATAAAATTTCTCCAATTTCTCCAAACAAATTTTTTCGGTCATCTAGCGGATTTTTCGAAAATAAATTTTTGTAAATTACTGACTGCCGATTTACTGATTCTGAAAACATTTGCGAAAAAATTTAACAAACAGCCTAACTTGGTCGCTACCTAGTGGCAGAACCTTTTACTTATAAAGTAACGTTCCGTCAGTCCGTACGACGATATTATAAAATATTTCCCACCAAACCACCTATTTTTGTATTCTAATAGTATATTGTTTGGCAAGGGGTGAAACAAAGCGATTTCAGACGAGGGTGAAATTTGCCTGCCCGAGTGAAACGAGGGCTGGCATCACCTTCGTCTGAAATCGCGTTTCACTCCGCGCCACACATACTATTTTTCATATTACCTGCATTGAAACAGAAAGTTTTTTTGCATTGAAACTTATAAAATAAATATTTTAAATTCGAAAATTTTTTGAATCAGCAATAACTCGACAACGGCGCTAGATATCAAAAAACTGAGAAAAAAATTCCCCCCCCTCGTCTCGTACCGGTGAATTATCGGTAGGAAGCCATATGCAAAAATTTAGATCGATCGCGCCCAAAAAAAAAAATTACTTATGAACAACAATATCGAATTAATCTGACAGCTGTCATACTAATTAAATTTTATTTGAAGTAATGAAAAATTATTTTAATTCTGACAGCGTTGAAATGAAATCGGAAACAGAGTTGGCGGTAAGAAACTTGAGTGTTTCTGCCCTCGGGCAGAAACATTTTAATGTTTGACCAATATTCGCAGTGGTCTGAAATTGTCGTGTTTCGACTGTCTTGACAGTTATTGAAACACACTGTTTCAATGCAGGTAATATGAAAAATAAATTGTTAAAAGCCCTAAACTCAACTCTTATGCTGCACTCGGTATACAAATCAACATTAACCTAATTTTGACACATATGTCACAAAATTATGACGTTCATTAAAATTTTGAATATATTGTTTTATTTTTGCCAGCCATCTGACAAATTCTCACAAAAAATATATAAATTAAGATTTCAGTTAATATTTTCTATAATTTTTCTGACCTGCCCGCCCTGTTACAATTGGCTCGGTTTGTTTTCTCACCAATACTTATACTTTCAAAGCTCCATCGACACACCAAATTTTAGCTGAATCGGTTAAACATTTCCGGAGATACGACGACATTTTCATATTTTTTTATTTATTTTATTGTGGTGGCCCTGGTGAAGATTTCTCTGGCAAAACCTTATTTTCACCATTCCAGCCCACGAGGCATACGTCCAATAAGTTTGATTGCAATCGACGTAGAAATGCCGGAGAAAATCGATCGACAAAAATTTTTTTCATGTTTTTGCCAAAAAAGTTAATTTTATTTTTTTCATGTTGCATTAGTGATTTCTATCGAAGGATTACATATGCTCTCATATCCATTAGGATCAATGTACCTACGTACCAAATTTGGGTAAGATCCCTTCAGCACTTCTTGAGTTATTCACTCTTAAAGTTTCAACTTTGACAACTTGTGATTTTTGACAGACGACAGATAGAAGATTAATTTTACCTATTCTGGATAAAGCCTTTTAAGGCCTTTAAAATAACATATCGTAAGACAAAATATTTTTTAAAAATCCCGTATTATTTTCTTGTGGTGGCACTCGTGCTTGATAGATCGCGACGAAAACCTTATTTTCACCTTTCCACCGTGAACCCTACCACCATACCAAATTTGGTCGTAATTGGTTGGATGGTTCGGAAGCAAATCGATCGACAAAATTTGACGACCGACAGACCGACCGACAGACAGACAGACCAACACAGAAATTTTTATTTTACTTTTTGCAGATCTTTACGTTTCTGAACACGGTGATCTCGGAAATGCAAAAAAAAAAGTTGAAATTTTTTTTTGATTACCATGTAACGTTCCAAAATGCGTTTTGGACGTTACTAATCTTCCACAAGCTACGCCACTGGAACGCTATCGTTTTTCAGGCTATGCGTTTATTTTCGATATGCACCATTGCACGTCAAATTTCGTAGGAGATTGACGTGTGGTCGATGTGTATTCATTTTTAGTTTCTTATGTTTTAATCTCATTTGTTTTTGCCGGATAACGGCACCCAGGTTACGGGTTATTCGTTTTCATTTAATTTTCGTTTTGAATATTATAAATTTAATATGGTCGTTGTAAAATGGAGTCCCTTATCCATGTTGGAAATCTTTTACCCAGATGGTATCCAGGGTTTGATTGTTTGGTTTTACGACGACGTTACATTTGATTGGTCATCTGTTGGAAGATTTGGAGTGGACAGAAGCATTATTTGACATCAATAATCTCAAGAATGGTTTATTTTACCAATAATTGTTGATGCACTATGGATGCTTTTTTTTGAATCACAAGAAGATTTGCCTTGTGAGTGTGTTTGCACCTAGTGGGTCATTATTTGAAGTTGGAGAACCTTCGAGGATTTATGTTTTGTTGTCTCACCATCATCGTTTCAATCTCAGACGTGCGATTACATTTTTATTTGGGATATTACACTTCAACTTTCAAGCAGATGTTTGGTTTATGAAGATGCGATAGTAGAGATTAATTTGAATTTGCAGTCACACTTTCTCCATTGATGAGTTTTGAAATGGCAGGCATGTTGATTTTTTAATGAGTATTTGTGTTATCTATTTTGTAGACTTTTTTCCTGGATGGTGGACCAACGTAATGATGAAGTAAGGATATTGAATTCGAAGGAGAGACACTTGCCTAGTCGTGAAATTGGTAGCATTGCATTCAGGGTAAGTCTCTTAGAGATACATTTACTTATTTATTAATGATGCTGTATGCCAGGTTCTATTTTAATATCAATTATAACCGAGATAATGAATTCCGGTGTGCAATTAGTTTCTGCTAGAGCATAACTTCGTGTTGTTGATTTATCCTCCTCAGGGATGATCAATTGTATTTTTGCTACTTAACTGAATTTACCCCTCAGGTGGATGTCAGTATTTTAACTTGCCTTTTATATTTTATTTTGTTTACTGTTATTATACTCTTCAATTAAATAGCAGCTTATCTTGAGCCTTATGTGTATGTTTTATGTATTGTTTTGATTAGTGAATTAATTAAACATTGTCGCCAACTTCTTTTTTTCTATTTGTGTTAATGCAATTAACCGCCTCTTGATTTCTATTAGTTTGATTTGCATTAACTGGCGTCCACATTACCAGCATTTTTCCATTTAGCTGAGAAGAAATCTGATTGTTGATCCCATATTTGTTACGAATCCACGAGGTTTTTCGAAACACCCCGCTCTCAAGAACTGCGTTTTAAATAACACAGCTAGCTAACGCGTGTAATAACATCTACGGTTGAGCAAGTGGCAGATGTGACGAATTTTTGAGCAATTTACGTTACAACCATACCTCCAATTTTTTTTTTTAAAATTGATTGGAGGTAAAAAACGACGTTTCTTTTATTTTGTTACAATAACTAATTATTACTGGACTAGTCATTTCAACGCGGGAGAAGCTCCGTTACTCTCACCTCCACCCGAAGAATGGCAGCTGAAGGTCGTTTCAATCATGTACTATACAAGACCTAACATATATGTGAAAATCAGCTTTGATACTATTGGTCACTAAAAAGTACCTCGGGATCTCGGATTATAACGGCTATGTCACCGAGCATAGCCTCGAAGCCGTTAATTTTTTTTTATATTATTTTTTTTTTTAAATTTTTTTTTTAAATTTTTTAAATACAATTTTTAATTATTACCTATTGCATAATTTTGTTAAATGTATGTAGATCGGCGTTAAAATGCTACATTTTTTTAAAACTTAGGATTCGTCCGCAGGTTGCTGTTACAAAACGATATTGACGTTTTCAACGAGTTTCACCTTTTTCGAGTTCTACCTTTGGCGAGTTCTTTCGGTCTTCAGGGATATTTTTAAATAGATTAGTCTTTGTCAAAACGGCTCGAAGCGCCCGGAGCGGAGGGAACCGGAGCGCAGGGTAACGCAGAGTCGAATTTGACAAAGACAACCATGGCAATACACGGATCTACCATAAAAAATAATTCTGCCGTTTTATGTTTTATGTTTTATGTTTTTATTTATTGTTAAACAATACATATCTACATTTAGGTTAATTTTTGGGATCTTGGAATCTAGGTTAACTACGGCCCTGCTTACGGCAGGGATAATTTTTGATTTAATTTAAATTTTTATTTATAGTTAAGCAATAATTCCAACAAATTTTGAGATTACGACGGGTGCGGCTTACACACCTCGACACTACCTACTAATGGTGAACTGCACGAATTTGGAGTGCAGTTTACCATAGGGATTTAAATTTCTGTGTTTTGCTCGGGTGCTCGCTGACACCCCAGAGCAAACAGACATCAAAGAAGCCGTACAATCCTTCACTAACAAATCATACAATATTCCGACCAAAAAACTTATCACAAATCCCACAGAAATACTTCAGCTACGAAAAACTCTGCCCCAATAATAAAGCTCCAGGACCGGACCAAATCGAAAACAAAATTCTTAAAAATCTGTCACGCAAAACCATAGTCCAATTAAATTATATCATCAACGCCATCTTCAAACTTCAATACTTTCCAACCGCCTGGAAAAAAGGCCTAACAATCCCCTTTCATAAACCCAATAAAGACCCTACATTACCTCTCAGCTATAGGCCAATTACGTTACTCAACACGATGGCCAAAATAGCTGAGAAAATTATCCTACTACGATTGGAAGATGAACAAAGGCGACTAGACATCACGAATCCTCATCAATTCGGTTTCACTGCGGGCCATAACACGACCCTGCAGGTGGCCCGAATCGTTAGCGACGTGATAGCTCAATTTAATAACGATAAAGTCACCGTCATGACATTGTTAGATATCGAGATGGCCTTCGACAGAACATGGACCAACGGAATAATCTATAAAATGATCAAATATAAATTCAGTAACCACGTAATTAAAGTCATCCATTCATATTGTTACGAATATTTTTGAGAGAGCATGTTACTTATTATTTTTGACGTGGGATTTTGTATTAAATGGGGGCTAAGCACAGGTGTAACGATAATAAAATATTTATTAAATTATAATAAAGGCTAATACTAATAATTATTATTTACATAGATACTTATAATTCGGACTTACTCTACTTACCCTAACGGAGGGTGGACCCATCAAGCGGCCAGGTCACATCTTGACCTCCTCGAGTGCACACTCCCAACTCTCGTTAATTATTCATTCTTCTCTTGCACCGCTTGATGCTTCCCCTTCCATATTCATTATCAACTTATTTATAACCATTGCACTTTGTCAACTTATACGAGGGAGCTTCAAGTGGAATTACATTTAATTACATAATTTATAGATTATAAATTTCCACTTGTGACAATATCTCACGGGCAGATCTATCGCGGTCAAAGTAAATGCTACAATTTGCTACACTATGTTTACAAATACAATCACTATGTATCACAATCACCATAAATCACTATGGTCTTGAAATATGATCGCGAGTTAAGGAACAACCTACAGTGAGTTTCCGTCAAAGTAGGAAAAACTTAACTCCAATACGTGCACGAAGGAAACTAAGCAAGTAAATGGCTGTAGATGTTGCTTAAACCATCTATGTCAGTTTTTCTATTCATAGAATTCTTCTCTCTTTTGATGCAGATCATTTCATGAAGAATTCTGTCCTTGTAGTTGGTTACTGATTTAATTACTTTGGCGTTTTTGAAGTCTGCATCATGGCCATCGATTAGAACATGTTTAGCTATAGCAGTAGAATCAGGTTTATTGCATCGTAAGGTTGAAACATGTCCACTCATCCTTTTGTGAAGCTATTGGTTGGTTTGTCTAATATATACCAAATCACAGTTGTTACATTGAACTTTATACACTAAGTCAGATTTCTTCTCTAGAGGTACGGGATCTTTCAATTTAGTGTAAAGCTGGCCAATGTTGTTAGTAGATTTAAAAGTCATATTAATTTTATGTGGTTTTAATATTCATTTAAGTTTTTCGCTCAACCCTTGAACATAAGTAAAGTTGGATGCTTCTTTCTTGATGGTGCGTTGCCATTATAAAGTCTGTTAACTCGATCTTTTATAATTTTTTTCACAAGATGTCCAGGATAACCATTTTTAAATAAAGTTTCGGTGACAATTTTTAAGGTTTCTTTTCTGTAGTCGCCATGTGTAAGTTTTAGTGATCTATCTACAAGTCCAATAGCTGTTCCTATAGCTTGACTATTGTGATGTAGTTTAAATATCTTCCTGACCAAGTTTCTTTTTGCGTCCATTTATATTTAAGGTATTCATTTTTGTGGATAAGTTGTATGTCAAGGAAAGTTATTTTGTTTTGTTCTTCTTTTTCGATGGTTAACTGGAGGCGAGGATGAAATCCATTAAAATGGTTGACAATGAAATCTTAATTATTGCATTTTATTCGTTTTAACTAACTTGTTATATTGTTATATTTTATTGTCTATTTTTGTTATCTTTATATTCAATCGAATTATCATAAGTTGGATTTTCCCATTTTTCCAACAACATACTACGCCACCACAGTAACCGTTAATGTCACAGTTTTCTAAATGTTCTAATCCTATAAATTATTGTAAAACCAATTAGGTTACCCGAAAGCAATCTGGAGATATGTGTTATCACGAGGGGCTCCAATTTATGTAAGAAAACTTTAATGCAAGACCAATCGGCACTTTGTAAGTGCTTAGCGGTCCCGCAATTTGTGCAATGTGAATAAATATTTTAAACTAAAACTAGGTTGAATCATAAATAAAACGTTTGGAGATCGTGGTTCGAACCTCACGTCGGTCAAATTTTTACCTCCAATCAATTTTTTAAAAAAATTGGAGGTATGGTAATCGAAAAAAAATTTAAACTTTTTTTTTTGCATTTTCGAGATCACCGTGTTCAGAAACGTAAAGAACTGCAAAAAGTAAAATAAAAATTTCTGTGTCGGTCGGTCGGTCGTCAAATTTTGTCGATCGACTTGCTTCCGAACCATCCAACCAATTACGACCAAATTTGGTATGGTGGTAGGGTTCACGGTGGAAAGGTGAAAATAAGGTTTTCGTCGCGATCTATCAATCAGGAGTGCCATCACAAGAAAATAATACGGGATTTAAAAAAAATACTTTGTCTTGCGATAGGTTATTTTAAAGGCCTTAAAAGGCTTTATCCAGAATAGGTAAAATTAATCTTCTATCTGTCATCTGTCAAAAATCACAAGTTGTCAAAGTTGAAATTTTAAGAGTGAATAACTCAAGAAGTGCTGAAGGGATCTTAACCAAATTTGGTACGTAGGTACATTGATCCTAATGGATATAACAGCATATGTAATCCTTCGATAGAAATCAGTAATGCAACATGAAAAAAATAAAATTAACTTTTTTGGCAAAAACATGAAAAAAAATTTTGTCGATCGATTTTCTTCGGCATTTCTGCGTCGATTGCAATCAAACTTATTGGATGTATGCCTCGTGGGGTGGAATGGTGAAAATAAGGTTTTGCCAGAGAAATCTTTACCAGGGCCACCACAATAAAATAAATTGAAAAAAATTAAAATGTCGTCGTATCTCCGGAAATGTTTAACCGATTCAGCTAAAATTTGGTGTGTCGATGGAGCTTTGAAAGTATAAGTATTGGTGAAAAAACAATCCGAGCCAATTATAACAGGGCGGGCAGGTCAGGAAAATTACAGAAAATATTAACTAAAATCTTAATTTATATATTTTTTGTGAGAATTTGTCAGGTGGCTTGCAAAAATAAAACAATATATTCAAAATTTTAATAAATGTCATAATTTTGTGACATATTTGTCAAAATTAGGTTAATGTTGATTTGTATACCGAGTGCAGCATAAGAATTGAGTTTAGGACTTGTAACAATTTATTTTAGAATACAAAAATAGATGGTTCGGTGGGAAATATTTTATAATATCGTCGTACGGACTGACGGAACGTTACTTTATAAGTAAAAGGTTCTGCCACTAGGTAGCGACCAAGTTTAGGCTGTTTGTTAAATTTTTTCGCAAATGTTTTCAGAATCAGTAAATCGACAGTCAGTAATTTACAAAAATTTATTTTCGAAAAATCCGCTAGATGACCGAAAAAATTTGTTGTACCAATCTTGGAGAAATTTTATTTGTGACTTCTTACGGTATTATGTGACGTATATAAAAATTTTGGAAAAAATTCAGTGGCGTACTAAAATAAAAAATTATTTTCATTTTGGATTTTGTTAAAAAAAACTTTTATAGATAGATTTAGATAGTTTAGATAGATAGTTTCTTCTGTGGAAAGGTGAAACTAATATTTATAATATTAATATATGTATAAAGTAAATATTTAGAGGAATGGAAGCAAATATGGGCTAGTACTTTAATATGGGCTAGGTGGGTTTCTCAGCTGATCGTTGATTTTTTATTCAATCGATCATTGCAAATAGTAAATGGCGATGTTAAACTTCTACGGTAGAGATTTCGCTGCATTCATTAACTTCTATTTGTTTATGTGAATTTTTCGTCACTTCAGCTAGTCGTAGAACTTTTTTAGGTTAATTTATAAATTCTATTACTTGAAATTTAACAATGTGTTTAAAACCATTCCTGCAGCAATTGAAAGCCAAATAACTAGGCTTTCATGTGTGCTTATTAGTTTTAATCTAATTAACGACTTTTAGTTATAACCTCTTCTGATATATAAACTGCGTATGTTTGCAATATGAGCTACCCCTGTGTTTCGATTATGGGCTAGCAGTCCATATATAGAATTATGTATCTAAATCAAGAATATTTTCAATATGTCTGGTAAAACTCAAAAAGTAGTTAAGAAAAGAAAAAATTGGGACCAAAGCGACATGCAACACGCAATAACAGCAGTAAGGTAGCACGATATGGGTACTCTCAAAGCTTCAAGAATGAAAGACGCTTATGTTTGTGATTTTTGTAAATAGTAGACCTAAGTTATTTGATTTATTTAAATTTTAGATATTATTTTGATTAATTTAGAGTATTATGACAAATAAAATTGTTTGCCACTTCGCATTTTATATTCATTACATATTTATATGGGTAGCCCATATTTAGGGTCAACTTTTAATTGAAACAACTTCTTCTCACTGTTTTCAAAATAATGAACTTATTTTTATTTTAATCAACGTGAAATTATGACAGGTTGTAACTAACTAATGTAGCTATCGTTGAGTATGTTTGGTATTGATATTGAATGTGTGATTTTTTTTTACTTGTAAAAATATAATAGGTAGCCCATATTTGCTTCCTTTCCTCTAATAATAGCTAATATTTATTATGTCTTGAGTACATAATTTAGGTCTTTGTAAGACGAAGCCTAGTTTATAAATAAATAGGCTGAGTCAAAAAGGCCTAATTATGTGCAAATTATGCTGATAGGAGGTATTTATGGGTCAAGTTGTTCAATTTTTGATACGTGCTATTTGAATTGAGCTTATACGTGGTTTTTAACTATTTCTGATATTTAAACTTGAATAAAAATATATCAAAATCTAATTTTCGCTAAAAATTCTCATACGTTAAGAATTAAGTTAACAATAAAATTACGAATTATTAATATAAATTATAACTAGTTGTTTTACTTTTATGAAATAAATCCTGGGATTTGACCGTGATTATATTAGGTATACTTACTTTTTTGTTTGATTTAAATACTGCACACTTAAACGCATTGGGATTTCCTTCTCGAACTATGTAACTAAATATTTTAAGATCTTGTGAATCATGAGAAACGTAAAATATTCTGTAAATGGGATGTGAAAATAACACTGCACGGCCATCGTCCAACCACTGCTTTCGCTACAAAAAAAAATGAAATAAAAATTTTATACACAATAGGTAGGTACGAGTATATGCTATTTTTAAAAAAATGAACCCGTAAAAACAATTTCTTCACTATAAATCCTTTTCAAAATCAAAACTCAATGTATTTATAATCTAACTTATTTGACATTTGTAAATTTGACTTGAATTAATTCGTCCCCATCAGATGTCGCTCTATAATTATTAATCTCCGTGGGCGAGGAGCCATAAAAATTGAATTTTTTCACTTTTTTTTTCCGGAAAATGTGAAAATTCATAAATTTTTTTTTGTGAAGTGTATTGTCATCGGGGACGAATCGATGTGCAAAATTTCAGCTCGATTGGATAGCGCCAACTGGATCAATTTTGACTTGCTAAGTTTTGCCGTAGAAGTGATGGCTGAGAAGTAGCCGTAGAAGTGAAGAATTCCAATGATTTCCAACGATTTCCAAAGATTAAATATTACTTTATCATACGAAGTCTGAGAAAGTATTGTAATCGTGCAGAAAAAAAAAAGTTGAGATTTTGATGAATTTAAAAATTTTGAGGTCCCAGAAGCGGAAAATCATCATTTCCAAAAAATGTCTGTATGTAATGGGTTTTCCAATAAGGACTTGACAACTTTGAACTTTAATTGTGAACGCACCCTTAAACCAATAACCAAACTATCAGTGTCAAAACATTTAGTAAAGACAACATTTTTATTATGGTAAAGTACACGAACGAACAAGGTCGACAAATAATTGAAATTTACTGCAAAAAATCTGAGTCGGTGACTGCAACTTCATGAGCGCTAATTTCCATTTTTATTTAAATTTTTTATTTTATTTTTGGGTAATTATAGTCTCAATAGACAAGCAATTCATAGTCTAGAGAACAAATTTAAGTCTAAATATTCGCTTCTGGATGTTCCCGTGCCAGCGAGACAAAGGGTTGGTCAAAGTACCGAGAATATTGCTGCCGTTTAAGAATCCGTCGCAAATGATCAAAACAGTCGATTCCATGGCGTTCTGAAGAATTGAGCATAGCTCAGACTACACTTTGACGAATTTTGTAAAAGGATCTTGGTTTGCACCCTTATAAGATGAAATTAAGACAAGAACTAAAGCCACTTGACCATATGAAGAGCCGTACGTTTTCGGATTGGGTTCTGGATAATATGTCGATTGGGCGTCTAGATCGTGAGATTTAACACCTCTAGACTTTTTTTTATGCAGCTACGTTAAATTATTGGTCTATGCCAACAAGCCGAGGAAGAGGAGCCGAGCGCCAATATTGAATGACAGATAGCGGCCGTTTCCGTCGAATTGTGTGACCGAGTCATCAAAAATTGGATTCAACGAAACGACCGCTGCAAACGTGCCCGTGGTGGACATATGAACGAAGTTAAATTCCATACATAAATGTTTTGATTGTACTTCAAGCCAATAATAAAATTTTCGAGATATCTCAAATGGTTTGCGTTATATTTAAAAAAAAGTTGTCAAGTCCTTATTGGAAAACCCTTTATGTGGGTATGTATATGGTCAAATTTTGTGTGCGCTCTACCTCAAAAAGTAATAGAAATCTTTTAACAAAACTTTGTATTAAGTACACGAATATTAAAACTTAGAGCAGATTAGATTTTGGTTAAAATCGGTACACGGAAACGAAAAAAAAAAATGTCGTCACTCTCTGCCGCAATACCTCCAATCACCAGCACACCAAATTTTGTCCGGAGATACGATGACATAATGTTCATTTTTGTTTTCTATTGTGGTAGCCTTAACAAAGATATCGGTAGCCCTGGCAAAGATATCTATATGTATCACCCCCTACCCTAAATCTACCTATAAAAGTTTATTTAACAAAATCCAAAATGAAAAAAATTTTTTATTTTTGTACGCCACTGAATTTTTTCCAAAATTTTTATATACGTCACATAATACCGTAAGAAGTCACAAATAAAATTTCTCCAAGATTGGTACAACAAATTTTTTCGGTCATCTAGCGGATTTTTCGAAAATAAATTTTTGTAAATTGCTGACTGTCGATTTACTGATTCTGAAAACATTTGCAAAAAAATTTAACAAACAGCCTAAACTTGGTCGCTACCTAGTGGCAGAACCTTTTACTTATAAAGTAACGTTCCGTCAGTCCGTACGACGATATTATAAAATATTTCCCACCGAACCACCTATTTTTGTATTCTAAAATTAATTGTTACAAGCCCTAAACTCAATTCTTATGCTGCACTCGGTATACAAATCAACATTAACCTAATTTTGACACATATGTCACAAAATTATGACGTTTATTAAAATTTTGAATATATTGTTTTATTTTTGCCAGCCATCTGACAAATTCTCACAAAAAATATATAAATTAAGATTTCAGTTAATATTTTCTATAATTTTTCTGACCTGCCCCGCCCTGTTACAATTGGCTCGGTTTGTTTTCTCACCAATACTTATACTTTCAAAGCTCCATCGACACACCAAATTTTAGCTGAATCGGTTAAACATTTCCGGAGATACGACGACATTTTAATTTTTTTTTATTTATTTTATTGTGGTGGCCCTGGTGAAGATTTCTCTGGCAAAACCTTATTTTCACCATTCCAGCCCACGAGGCATACGTCCAATAAGTTTGATTGCAATCGACGCAGAAATGCCGGAGAAAATCGATCGACAAAAACTTTTTTCATGTTTTTGCCAAAAAAGTTAATTTTATTTTTTTCATGTTGCATTACTGATTTCTATCGAAGGATTACATATGCTCACATATCCATTAGGATCAATGTACCTACGTACCAAATTTGGGTAAGATCCCTTCAGCATTTCTTGAATTATGCACTCTTAAAGTTTCAACTTTGACAACTTGTGATTTTTGACAGACGACAGATAGAAGATTAATTTTACCTATTCTGGATAAAGCCTTTTAAGGCCTTTAAAATAACATATCGCAAGACAAAATATTTTTTAAAAATCCCGTATTATTTTCTTGTGGTGGCACTCCTGATTGATAGATCGCGACGAAAACCTTATTTTCACCTTTCCACCGTGAACCCTACCACCATACCAAATTTGGTCGTAATTGGTTGGATGGCTCGGAAGCAAATCGATCGACAAAATTTGACGACAGACAGACAGACAGACCGACAGACAGACCGACAGACAGACCGACACAGAAATTTTTATTTTACTTTTTGCAGATCTTTACGTTTCTGAACACGGTGATCTCGAAAATGCAAAAAAAAAAAGTTGAAATTTTTTTTCGATTACCATACCTCCAATTTTTTTTTAAAATTGATTGGAGGTAAAAAATTGGAGGTATGGTAATCGAAAAAAATTTCAACTTTTTTTTTTTGCATTTTCGAGATCACCGTGTTCAGAAACGTAAAGATCTGCAAAAAGTAAAATAAAAATTTCTGTGTCGGTCTGTCTGTCGTTGGATTTTGTCGATCGATTTGCTTCCGAATCATCCAACCAATTACGACCAAATTTGGTATGGTGGTAGGGTTCACGGTGGAATGGTGAAAAGAAGGTTTTCGTCGCGATCTATCAATCAGGAGTGCCACCACAAGAAAATAATACGGGATTTTTAAAAAATATTTTGTCTTGCGATATGTTATTTTAAAGGCCTTAAAAGGCTTTATCCAGAATAGGTAAAATTAATCTTCTATCTGTCGTCTGTCAAAAATCACAAGTTGTCAAAGTTGAAACTTTAAGAGTGAATAACTCAAGAAGTGCTGAAGGGATCTTAACCAAATTTGGTACGTAGGTACATTGATCCTAATGGATATGAGAGCATATGTAATCCTTCTATAGAAATCAGTAATGCAACATGAAAAACATAAAATTAACTATTTTGGCAAAAATATGAAAAAAGTTTTTGTCGATCGATTTTCTTCGGCATTTCTGCGTCGATTGCAATCAAACTTATTGGTCGTATGCCTCTTGGGCTGGAATGGTGAAAATAAGGTTTGCCAGAAAAATCTTTACCAGGGCCACCTCAATAAAACAAATTGAAAAAATGAAAATGTCATCGTATCTCCGGAAATGTTTAACCGATTTAGCTAAAATTTGGTGTGCCGATGGAGCTTCGAAAGTATAAGTATTGGTGAGAAAATAAGCGAGCCAATTGTAACAGGGTGGGCAGGTCAGAAAAATTACAGAAAATATTAACTGAAAACTTAATTTATATATTTTTTTGTGCGAATTTGTTAGATGGCTTGCAAAAATAATACAATATATTCAAAATTTTAATAAACGTCATAATTTTGTGACATATGTGTCACAATTAGGTTAATGTTGATTTGTATACCGAGTGCAGCGTCAGAATTGAGTTTATGACTTGTAACAATTTATTTTAGAATACAAAAATATACGGTTCGGTGTGAAATATTTTATAATATCGTCGTACGGACTGACGGAACGTTACTTTATAAGTAAAAAGTTCTGCCATTAGGTAGCGACCAAGTTTAGGCTGTTTGTTAAATTTTTTCGAAAATGTTTTCAGAATCAGTAAATCGACAGTTAGTAATTTACAAAAATTTATTTTCGAAAAATCCGCTAGATGACCGAAAAAATTTGTTGTACCAATCTTGGAGAAATTTTATTTGTGACTTCTTACGGTATTATGTGACGTATATAAAAATTTTGGAAAAAATTCAGTGGCGTACAAAAATAAAAAATTATTTTCATTTTGGATTTTGTTAAAAAAACTTTTATAGATAGATTTAGGGTAGGGGATGATACATATAGATATCTTTGCCATGGCTACCGATATCTTTGTTAAGGCTACCACAATAGAAAACAAAAATGAATATTATGTCATCGTATCTCCGGACAAAATTTGGTGTGCTGGTGATTGGAGGTATTGCGGCAGAGTGTGACGACATTTTTTAAATTGGTATACTACAGTCTCTATATAAATGAAAAAGTTTAGGTACTTATTGTTAAAAATGGAAACGATTCGAGAAATGATAAGTGAGCGCGGAAAAACATTATTAGATCAAAAACAAATTTTATCAAAACTCTGCATTGAAGAGCGGAGAAGTTAAATGGCGGTGTTGCAGTCGAAAATGTTCGGCTAATATGTACACAGTGGGAGAAAAGAATCATAGGGTAGTAATAAAAGAAAATTTGGAACATAATCAGGAAGTAGAAGAGAAAAGGTTAAGCGGCAAATTGTTAGTGGTGAAGCCAAACGAAAAGCAATTGAAGATACTACGCAAAAACCTTCCGACATTCTTATGGGAGCCATCCGTAACACAAATATTTCACAAGTTGATATTACTCGCCGTGATGCTCAAAGAATCTCTAGAGCTATATATGATGTAAGGCGAAAAGAACAGCCACCTTTACCAACCTCAATAATGGACGTTCATTCATCTTTAGATTCCATAATTATTAATACAGAGAACGGTGAAAATTTCGTAATGCTGAACGACAAAGAAAGCAATTTAATTATATTTTCTTGTCTGACTAATTTAAGGTGTTTGTGCTCTGTCGAGAATATTTACATGGATGGTACTTTCGACTACTGCACTCAATTTTTCAACCAATTATTTACTATTCACGGGTATAGCAATGGGTATTATATACCACTAGCGTTTTGTCTTTTGAAAGACAAAAGACAACCAACTTACCAACACTGTCTTCAAATGTTAGTAGACATTTGTTTTCAAAATGATTTAATTTTTATACCAAAAACAGCAACTGTTGATTTTGAAGTTGCTATTCATGCGAGTGTTAAACATGTTTGGGAAAATGTTGAACTGATTGGATGCCGTTATCATTTAAGCCAAGCGTGGTATCGAAAAATACAAAAACTAGGTTTGCTCCAGAATATCGAGACGATCTTTCCGAAATTGGTCGATGGTTGCGCTTCTCGTTTGGTTTGAAATATTTACGTCCAAACCGATTATTCGGTATATATAATTATTCCGATTATATATTTCGAACCTATATTGATGCGGATTCACTTTTTCCACCAAAGCTCTGGGCAGCACACACAACAAGTATGTGTCGGACTACGAATGTCTGTGAGTCGTTTCATAACGTATTTAGTTCACATTTTTATCACCCTCGCCATCGATTTACACTTTTTTGGAGAAATTAAAACTTATGCAAATTAAAACGTACATCAGTATAAACAGTATTGGCGCTATTAACACGGTTAATTCCGATACACTAAGAAAACAAACAAAACTACAACATTTGATCGAGATGTATTCTAACAAAACAATTACCAGGATTCAATTTATAAAAAGTATCTGCAATCATTATTGTCACTTTAATGAGTGAATAAAGCTAATCAATTTTTGAAATTTAAATAAAATTTAAAAAATTACTAAAATTAATTATTTTAGATCATCTTTTGGCGTTTTTTCTTTCTTTAATTTTGACTCAGATTGAGTTATTTTATCGATGCAATCTGCAGTTAACCATCGTTGCAATCTGCATGTGATCCTTTAAGAGATTAAGTAATTATATCGGTGTAATTATATAACGGTTGTTATATTTTAAATTTAATCCTTTTATGAATATTGCATTATCTAACAATGATACTTCTGATGTCAATTTAAAAAATAATCCTTTTAGATGTTCTTGGTTTCAAAACTGTTCAGATATTCTCATACCTGAACATATTAAAAATTTTCTTTCGCTAGGTCCTACTTTTAGTTTAACTTCATTAAAACCTTTGTTAGGATGGTTAAACAATAATTTTGGTTTTTATTACAAAAACTTTTTATTCGCTGAATAATATAAATTAAAAATGAACAGGAACAATAATTATAATACTTGATTTAAAATTGATACAATATTATGTAATATTTAAAATTGCGTCCGGAAACGTGTTGTTCCTTTGGCGGACTCGGTTCAACTGGCTGTTCCAGCTAATAACAAAAAAACCTTAACAACGCTCAGCATTTGCTTTTTTTGTTATTAACCGGAAACATTATATCCTTGAGTTCCTGGATTTCCAAATTAATTTCCAATGGCCAAGTAATGCCATGGAATGTAGCTGCAGTGACATTGTCCTGTATGCGTGTGCATGCATGACTGTGCCACCACACCTTCTTCTTATTTACCCAATATTATAGCAGATATTGAACATGTTATTCAATCAACTACTTCTTTAAATGAAGAACAAGCTACAAATATTCGAGCCCAGACCTGTAACATTTTGCACAATCACCTTAATGGTCTAAAAAATAAAAAACTTGAAATAAATCCAAATTTTTCAAAGGCTTCTAAAGATACAAAAACTTTTTTAAATAATAATAAAGACAAACTTATTATTACTAGATCTGACAAAGGAAATAACACCATTGCCCTAAACAAATCAGACTATTATAACAAACTTGACTTATTATTTTCCGACAAAAACACTTATACCGATGTTAAAAAATGCCCTATTTTTTCTTTAAAATCGAAAGCAAACGATATATTCATCTTTTTAGAAAAAGGAGGCTATATAACTCGACCACAATCCCTATATTGGAGAAAAAACACCGAAATTTCTCCAAAAGCCTATGGTTTACCTAAAGTTCACAAAGAAGGACACCCCCTCAGACCAATTATTTCAGACCTTAATGGACCTCTCAAACCCCTATCTAAATTCATTGCTCCCTTTCTTAAACCCTTTTATGCAGACAATCCCTATGACGTTAAAAACTCCATGGAAATGAAATATCTTCTATCCAATTTCGTTCCAAATCCTAATGACATACTTATTCGACTAATTAAAAAATATGTTGACGACCTTTTTTTCGTTATTGATAAAGACTGTCTCCCATACATCCTTGATCATTTTAACAACTTCCATAAAGATCTTCAATTCACAATGGAAATAGAAATTAATAGAAGTCTTCCTTTTCTTGACATCCGAATTTATAGAGATACCTTTGAGAGTAAACTTATTACTTCCTGGTATCACAAACCAACATATTCAGGACGTTTATTAAATTTTTTCTCCAGTCATCCTAAACATCAAATTTTCAATGTAGCAAAAAATTTTATAAATAAAGTAGTCTCCCTTTCTCATCCGAAATTTCATTCTGAAAATTACACCACTATAAATTTGATCCTTTCGGCTAATAACTTTCCAAATTTAATTATAAATTCATTTTTTAAGACAAAAAATATTAACTCTGTAAAAAATACTAAAACTTCTTCATCAATATTAGATCCCCCTTCAATTCCAATTTTCCATAGCTTAACATATTGAAGTGTTATTTTCTAATTTTCAAAATTTCCAAATATAATATTTAAAAATTGTATATTAAACCATAATCCAAATTATTTACATTAATTTTCAATAAATTATGTTCATTAATCGCGTCCATCATATTATCCAATGTGTATGATATTTAGTGGGAAATCTAAAAAATAAAATAAAATCTTCGAAACGTTGATCTAATACCAATTGTTTTATTAACACCACGGTCCAAGATTCCCCACTAAATATCATACACATTTTCAATAAAATTTCCGATATTAAAATGGGAACACACATCTAAAGATAATTCGTTCACGTGCGAACGGTATCTAACTTATTTGCGATTTCTTCTTAATTTTAATATTTTATGTTATAAATTTTATGAATCAATCAATAATTAATTATAGTTCTCCAAATCTAACTAAACTTTATCTCTTCAATCTCCAATTTTATTCTTATCACTTTTATCCAATTTTATTAATTTAGTAATTATCATCCAAATTTTCTTAAACCATTTCAAAATCAAACAATCAAAATTACTCACTCATTAATCAACTTTATTCTTAATAAAAATACCCATTTTTAAAACAATTTTAATTAAACTCAGGAGATACAAATTTTTACTGTCCTCCTCGCGGCCATTTTGGCAAAAAGCAAAAATTAATCAAAATATTCGTGCCAACTTCAATTTTGTTGGCGCGCACACACACAATTCAAAATATTTACTATTTTACAAATTATTTACAAAGTTAAAATTCAATTCCCAAAAATAAAAATAATCAAAATATTCAAAAAAGCAAAAATCGGACACTCAAAAAAAATAAAAATAAGCAAAATTTATAACTTCAAAATCAAAAAAATGGATTTTGAAACACGACAATATATTAAAGGCCTTTCTGACAAGTTAATTTCTATATTTAAACCTATCTGCAACATTAAATTTGGTCTAAAATGCCCTAATAAAAATTTAAAATTCTTCTCCAAAATTAAAGATCCGACCCCCATAGACGATGAAAGCGGGTTAGTCTATCTTGTCCCTTGCAAGGATTGTGATTCTGTTTACGTAGGTGAGAGTTCGAGAAAGTTAGGTGTTCGCATAAAGGAACATAATTAGAGATGTTAAGAAAGCTCGCGTTTTCTTACGAGAAGAAGACGAAAACACCTATACTGCCTTATGCAAACACATGACAGAGAACTCTCATTCCATAAAACGTGAAGATATCACAATACTGGCTAGGGAGAAAATAGACGAAAAACGAAAAATTAAAGAGGCCATCAATATTCATTTAAATGACAAAACAATGAATGACAAAAGAGATGTCCTTTATTTTCATGGAGGGTATAAACATATTCTTAATTTAATGAAACGTATAACATAAGACATTCTTTTTGGTTAAATTATTTATTTGTAAAAAATTTTTAAAAAATGTTTTTTTATGATGGCTATATTGTCAATTATTTATGTTGCATGTTAACAATTTGACATAATTTGTCATTTTAGGTAATAGTATATTGTTTGGCAAGGGGTGAAACAAAGCGATTTCAGACGAGGGTGAAATTTGCCTGCCCGAGTGAAGCGAGGGCTGGCATCACCTTCGTCTGAAATCGCGTTTCACCCCGCGCCACACATACTATTTTTCATATTACCTGCATTGAAACAGAAAATTTTTTTGCATTGAAACTTATAAAATAAATATTTTAAATTCGAAAATTTTTTGAATCGGCAATAACTCGACAACGGCGCTAGATATCGAAAAACTAAGAAAAAATTTCCCCCCCCTCGTCTCACGCACCCCCCGGTGAATTATCGGTAGGAAACCATATGCAAAAATTTAGATCGATCGCGCGCAAAAAAAATTACTCATGAACAACAATATGGAATTAATCTGACAGCTGTCATACTAATTAAATTTTATTTGAAGTAATGAAAAATTATTTTAATTCTGACAGGGTTGAAATGAAATCGGAAACAGAGTTGGCGGTAAGAAACTTGAGTGTTTCTGCCCTCGGACAGAAACATTTTAATGTTTGACCAATATTCGCAGTGGTCTGAAATTGTCGTGTTTCGACTGTCTTGACAGCTATTGAAACACACTGTTTCAATGCAGGTAATATGAAAAATATTTTTTTTAACCGCCTGCATAGTAAGTCGACCATTATTAATAAAAATGTATCTAAGTAAGTAGAAGTTACCGTTTGTTAACTGTTGTCAAAGTTTTAGCAGGACTATAATAATATTACTTACCGTCCTAGGACGCGTAAGTAATATTATGCTCCGCTTACAAAATATTACATTCTTCTATAAATTGTCAACTAATAAAATAATATGTTTACTTTAAACTTTACTTACTGAAATATTAAAATTACAATTAGACATATTATTAATGTTAAAAACAGAAGCAATTTTCTTTTCTACAGAGTCAGAAATTATTTTTTTATCAGTTTCCAGTTGAATATTAACATTTGTTTGAACTTCGGATGGACCTGCAGCAGGTTTTTCAAAGCTTCCATATGCAATGTTAATCCTTTGATCTGAAGATGGACCAGCAGAGAATTCTTGAACAATTTTATTATTGCATAAAATCCTATTGGCTATTTCTTCTTTACGAATTAACGAATCTGCAACGTACCCCTCAGCTACAGTGGAGGATTTCCAGTCTCCGTGTTGTTTCAGCCCAAGCATATCAATTCCTGTATTGGCCAGCAATGTAGCTGAAGTCCTTCTAAAAGAATGTCCGGTGTATGCTGAAGCATTTTCTAGTTTAAGAAATGTTGCTATCTCAGAAGCAATTTTGGCAAAAGTATGTTTGCCCACCACTTGTTTAAAACATCGACCATTTTGACACCTTAAAAAAAATCTACTATTTTCTGCGTCTTTTGGCCTACAACTGGCATACTTTTTAAACAAACTAATGCAATTAATGTTTTCCATTTCATTTTTAATAATAAAACTTCGTGGAAGATGATTTTTCGAGTCTGGTATTTTAATTAGTATTAAAGAGCCTTTGTCTTCAATATCATTTACTGTCATTTTACATAATTCATCTTTTCGACATGCGCTTGCTATTCCTATAATGGCCACCACCTAAAAAAATAATTTTATTTATATTTTATTTAAGAATTTAAATATTTAAAAATTTAAAAATGATAGACAAATCATAATTTTATTTATTTTATAAAAAGCAAAAAATAAACTTTGCATTAGGTTACCTTTTTCATAAGATACACTTCATCAGGTGCATGGGTAAGAAACTTGATGATTTCTTCCCTGGTGAAAACTAAGGACTTCTTGGGGCGATAACCCACGTTCTTTCGTTTTAGAAAAGCTTTAAGTTTCTGATATTTTGAAATATCAATATTTTCGTTTAAATATATGGTTGTCTTCATCATAGAATATTCACACCATAAGCTAGAAGGGGACTGCAAAACATTACCTCTTCCTAGAAAATAAGCCAGCATAACCTTTTCGGTAGTATCGGTAACATTCCTTGTGTTGCACCAGTTTTTAAACGTGGTATATGTTAATTGGTATCTCTTCATTGATTTTTCTGGCAGAATTGACAAACAAGCAATACTTGCAGCCTCTTCAATTTCCACAGGAACATCTGAATCTTCAAAATTATTCATTTTCTTCTATTATTTTGAGAAATTCAAAACCCAATGTACTACTATTTACGTTTGTTTATTTTACGAATATTTTGTTATATTACGTAGCAACCAACACCATACACCTACTAAACGCAATGAGCGCAGAAAAACAAAAGAAATATTTGGTAAATGTCATTATGACACATTTATTTTATTAATTTTTTTCGATTTTTTCTGATCTTTTTCGCAGGCGGTTGAAAAAATAGCGTGCGTGCCTTTTACCGTAAGTGTTTTTGTGCCCTCGAATGCTTAGAAAATCTCGGCTGCGCCTCGATTTTCCTAACTGCATACTCGGTCACAAAAATTACACTTACGGTTATCGGAACGTAATATACTATTAAAAATTTTAAATTTAATATATTATTAATAGTTTATTTTGTAGCCTTGAAAATGAGTCAGTAACGACTCGAAACGTTGGACAACAAAGATTGTTAAAATATAGACGTAAATCTCAACAAAAATCTAATAATTTTAATTTTAATAAAGGTCAATAATAATTTATAATTTGAACGCCACGATTGCCAAGAACCAAGATTGATTATAAGCATTTCAAAATAAAGAAACCAGGAACATTTTAAAATTTAATGATGCTAGGAGACTGTTCATAAAGGCAACGATTACGTTATCTGTCACTATCACTATCAGAACTTGAATCATTTGACACTGATATGATGAGTTCTTTTACGGTAACATCTAAAAGTTTTTCCCGTTCATACCAATCGGCTATCACCTTCTCAGTGTGTCTAATGCAATTTTGCCAAATTTCAGATGTACAAATTTGTAGTGCTTCATTCCACATCGAAATTACTTTGTCATCCAACCATAACCATCTCTTCCAATATTCTTATTATAATAAGTTTTACAATGCGCTCATACAAGTTCAATCGCATTAAACTCGCAGTGATATGGAGGTAATCGTAAGACCTTATGTCCATGGATTCGCAACAGTACATCTACTTCATACCGTTTTTCATTTTTAGTCAATTTTGCTAATTCTAACAAATCCGCTTTAAATGAGCTTTCGCTATAAGGAATGTTATTTTTTGTTAACCAAGTTGCAATATCTGATTTCTTCAACACCGAAGTAGTCTGTTTTTCTACTAACGTGGAGTGGTAAGATGCATTGCCCATAATTATTAAGCAGGGTTCCTCTAAATTGCATATAAGTTTGTCATTCGCCCATTTCTTGAATAAATCACCATTCATTTCTGCATGATAATCCTCTTTCTGTGATTTTGATGCAAAAACTAATGATGCATTATCTACAAATCCAGTCTCCGTACCGGCATGAAGAATAATAAACCGTTTCCCATCATAACCTTGCGGTTTTCTAACACTTGCAAGCTTGCAACTGAATTATCTTGCCAGGATTTTTCAGGATTGCTTTTTGAAAAAAGCAATGTTTCATCCAAAAATACAACTTTACGTTTAAATTCTGAATGATCATTATTTCGGTAATTTCTCGTAAAATATATTCGATTAAGTGCTATATTGTGTTATTCCACTAATGCTCTACGATTACTCTCTTTGTGAAATTTAAAGCCAATTTCATGAAGAGCACGGTTTAAGCTACTTTTGCTTAAGAGAATATGCAGTTTTTCAAACTCAGACTTTAATGTATCAACAGTTACATACTTTTCTGTACAAGAAAATCTATAACATTCCACAATTGTAATTATTTGCAAGAATAGAACTTACTTTCTTTGTACATTTTGTAAATTGATTGTCGTATTCTGTCGTCGAGGATTCTGGTAAATTTTTTGATTTTTTACTTGGCTTGTTTCTTGTTTTACCAGGAGTAGTATGAGAATGAGATTGCTTTTGTACCCGCCACCACTTTTTCTCAAGCCACGCCCCTTTTCAAGGTCAAGCATTCTATTGGTCATAGCCACGGCCACATTTCAAGGTCAAGCATTATTGGCCGTAAGCCATACCCAATTTTCAAGGTCAAGCATCTTATTCTTTTCCCAAACATGTTGAAAATAGCTTTAATAAAACCAATTTATAAAAAAGGGGATCCAACAAATTATGATAACTACAGACCGATCAGCTTACTACCGGCAATATCTAAAATATTTGAAAAAGTAATGTGTAATCAATTTGTATGTGTATGCAATTTTTTATAGGTAACAATCTATTCACAGATAGACAACATGGCTTTATTAAGGGAAAATCTACGCAAACAGCGATTTTTCAATTTGTAAATGAAATTCTTGAGGCCTGTGAGAAAGGACAACTGGCGTTGGGGGTTTTCCTCGACTTATCAAAAGCATATGACTGTTTAAACCATGACACCTTTTTTTACAAGTTGGAAAAATATGGAATAACGGGGAAACCATTACAATGGATTAAATCATATCTAACTGGTAGAAGCCAAGTTGTAAAAATATCCAAAAATAAAACAGAATAACGAAATACAGAATAAAGAAAACAGAATGAGTTACCAAAAATAGTAAGAGAAGAAGGACAGCAATCCACAAATTATGTAGATGATTCGAATGTGTTAATATGTGGGGATACTTGGCCGGAAGTGATAAAATCCTTAAATTTGGTTTTTAGGAGGGTTGAAGATTGGTTTCACCAAAACAACATGAAACTCAACAAAGAAAAAACAAACGTGGTATTATTCAAACCATCATCTAGAGCTGGTATTGATATGCCGGAAAATGTCAAGATCGATCAAATTGAATACGAAATTATAAATGCAACAAAATTTTTAGGTTTAAAAGTGAATAGCAATCTATCATGGAAAGAGCAGATACACGAGATTGGAGCTAATCTAAATTCAATTGTTTATGGTATGAAAGTGATAACGAGCTACGTTAGTTTTCAAAAGTGTTAAAGACTGTTTACCAGGCAAGTTTCGAGTCCAAAATGAGATATGGGATAATTTTTTACGGTGCTGGAGAAATGAAAAACTTATTTATTATACAAAAAGCAGCAATAAGAACGCTGCTAAAAATGAGCTATAAGGAGACATGTAGAAACATATTTAAACAGAATAAATTGCTAACAGTTTATGGAATGTACATTATACAAGAATGTGTTTTGTTTATTTACAAAAACAAAAACTTATTTTCAAGTCACCACAATTGGAAACAAGACCATAACACAAGAAGTCTAAACTATACTACACCGAAACATAGACTCACAACAACGGAAAAAAACTGCTACTATATGCTACTATACTACTGCTGTATAAAATTTTATAATAGATTGTCAGACCAAATAAAAATTATAAGTATTCTGAAGGAGTTTAAAAGGGCTATACATGAATTTGTGCTGGAAATTGAACCATACAGTTTGAACGAATACTTACAAGAATAAAATCTGTTTACTTTTTTTGCTATTTGTTAAATTATATTGATTTTGTAAGGACGCCATTTTCTTTTTTAATTTACATTTTTAATGTAAGATTTTCTCAGAAATAAAGTTTAGTTATTATTATAGTTTTTTATTAGACTCTCACATATTTGTGGTGTTACAGTTGGGTGGGGGAACAATACCAACCACATAACAAATAAATTAATGTACATAATTTTTTTTTTAATTTACATAAATAATTTTGAAAATGGTTTAGTAATAAGAGTATAAAATTAGTTAATGTTGATTTAAAAATTTTCTAACTATACGACAAGTTGCCAAAACAGTTGCTTTTTGTATATTTTCAAATAATTTTGATGTTAAATCTAAACTTAATAAATGTCTCTCCATATTGCACGATACTACACCAGTAGCAGATATTACTATTGGCACAATTTTGACCTTTTTGAGACTCCATACAGCCGTCATTTCCATTGCCAAATCCTCATATTTACGTATTTTTTCTTTTTCGGTTGATAATACGTTTTTAGATAGGGGCACTGCAACATCAATAAGAATTGCAGATTTGTCATCTTTATTTATAATAACAATGTCAGGCCTATTGTGATTGATATGTCGATCTGTTAAAATTGATCTGTCCCAGTAAAGGGTTGTATGATTGCTTTCCAAAACAGGTTCCGGCGTGTATTTATAATAAGGGTTAACATTGACCAATAAGCTAAATTTAAGTGCGATCTGTTGATGTAGAATCTTACATACTAAATTATGCCTATACAGATATTCAGTGGGCGCTAGTTCTGAACAACCAGCTATGACGTGTTCGATAGTCTCGTTCGGTAGTTTGCACATACGGCATATATCGACAACTTCAGGCTTCTTCATTATATATTTCGCATAATTTCTGGTGGCAATTACGCTATCTTGAATTGCACACATGAAACCTTCCGTTTCTGAATGCAATTTTCCTTGTTTAATCCATAATATTGATTTCTCTTTTTCAATGCCAACAGAATCCAAAATTGTAGCATGTTTACCATGCAATACTTTATTTTTCCAATTTATTTCCAAATTTGAATTTTGTTCACAATTTAATTTTCTATTTTTAAGATCAAGTCCCGTAAAATGTTTGTCTAAATTGACTATACTTTTAATGAAAGGGTTGGTTAACGAATAAAAATATTCACGCAATAATTCAGTTTGCGCTTTACACAGATTAAATAGATTTAATAATCCCCGACCTCCTTTTTTTCTTTATATGTATAAACGTTCTACAGCAGATTTAGGGTGTAGATATCTGTATTTGAACAAAAATTTTCTAGTTAAAGTATCCAGTGCATTCAAATCTGTATTCGACCATTTAAGAGTACCGAAGGAATAGGTTATGATCGGTATTGCCCATATATTAATTGCCGATATTAAGTTTTTAGCTGTGAGTTTAGACTTGAGGAGTAATTTTAACTTAGTAATATATTTTTGCCGAAATTCATTTTTTAGTAAAGTGTCGTTCAAAACAAAATTTTGTTGCATTCCCAAATATTTATAAAATTTATTTGGCAGTAATTGGGGAATTTTGTCCAGAATTTCATTATTTGCAATTGGAGTACCATTTACAACGTTAATTTTTGCACATTTTTCAAAACCAAATTCCATTTTAATATCGCGACTAAACAATTTAGTAATTTCTATTAAGTTCTGAAGTTGATCGGTACTTCATGAATATAATTTCAAATCGTCCATATAAAGCAAATGAGTTATGACATCGTTATTTCGGAAATTGAGTTTAAATCCTGCCGCGGAATCATTCAATAATGCCGAAAGTGGATTCATAGCCAAACAAAACCAGAGTGGACTTAAAGAGTCACCTTGAAAAATTCCACGTTTAATTTTGATTGAATCCAAACTAGTTCCATCATGAGTAATTAAAGTATTCCATTTCGACATTATTGAAGACAAACGTTTAATAATTTTAATATTATTGGAATGGAAAACACGTGCAATGATGTCATTCCTATCATACGATTGTTGATTCTCAAACAGACATGATCGAATTTCAGTCCATTTTGGGTTAGAGGTCATAGTAATGAAAAGATCTGGCCGACCAAAATTCTTAACGTAAACCATAGCATCTTGCTTGTGTTGTTGCATATACCGAAGGCCACCAGTGAATGAAGATGGCAGAATGACTCTTTTGCCTATATTTGTAGGATCGCTGTCAGCTTGCATTGCATCACGAATATCCATATAGCTATCAGCTCTTAAATTGCTCTGGTTTGCTTTGATAAAATTGAGTCGCTATGTTTCAATCTTAGCATACATGTCTACTAAATATTGATTGAGAAGCGAATTAAATCTTAAAATAAAATTTGTGAAATTTTCTCTGACCATTAACCTGTATGCGTAGAAATTCATTGCTGAAACAGTTTTATTGGGTACCATATGCCTAGTTGTTGTATGGACTTGTGGAACATCGACAGAATACCCATTTTCACCACGACAAAACATCAATGGGTACTGTAATGCATCATAAGAACGATGCATTTCATTGATTCGTTGTAGAGTGTTATACCTTGCTTTCAAAACTATATCTCTCTTTGTAAACTCTTGGCCAACAATCAGAATAGCTACTTCGTCTGTTTGTGGCACATTGAAACGACCTCTGTGCTCTGTCCGTGGCATCCTATCAGCGCGAATGATCACCTTAAAATCTTCAGAATTTAGTGGCATCGTATCCAAGGCAGTTTTAAAGCTTATTACATATGGATTATTGGTGTGGAGTAACGCTTGCAAATCATATAATATCTCTCTGTTTGTGTGAGGAGCTACGAACAATCTTCTTTCCAATTCTCCATTTCCCATAAAATATATTTGTAAAAACTTCGGCTCTTCGTGCGTTGTTGGAAATAGGGAACCAACTGCATGGTACACTTGGCCTTGAATTTTAAACGTGGGAATAAAATTCTCATGCCGTATCTCGGTAGCACCGAACGATATCATTTGAAAAGCCGAGTTGTACTTTCGTATATTTTTAAGAAAATCATGCGAATTATAGTGAGTACCAAGTAATAAACTCTTTAACGGTTCTGGTGGTTCAAGAATATCATCTAGCAAAACTTTTCCACTACTACAACATAGGCCAGGTGCTTCTTTTTTCCATTTCAATGCATGACAGTAGTAGACAGCTGCATAATCAATGGAGACATCATAATTATATCCAGACATTCCCTGCAAATCCATGGAAGCAAAGAAACGATTTCATTTTCGACTTCTATATCATGCAAATGATCATCACCATCAACACTTATTGGGACTTGGATTTGCTGTGAAATAGGATCCTGCGCTCGCTCAGAAGCATTAAGAACATTTCTGTCTCTTTTAGCTACCGTAGAATAACGACCAAGATTTGATCTTTTCACCATTTTAATTAGGCTTCTATACAACGTATAGGAAGAAGCCTTATGATCTAGCTCCGTGTCCGTCTGTCCGTCTGTCCGCATAATTCAAAACCAATCAGAACGCACGTTCTTAAAACAATTTTACTTCATATAGAATATTTTTAGATTGGTATTAATTATTCAGATTATTTACATATATATTTTTTAATCCGATATTCTTATTTTGTATTTTTAGAGTAGGTATTTTACGTGTTTCTAATACGGTATTCGGTACGTGTTTCGGGTATTTTAATATTTCATTATGAATTGTGTTTTATTTGTGGTTTGTAAATTGCAAATATTTACCTATAAAGGTCGAAATAAAAAAAAAATATTAAAATGTTAGCGTTTTCCTTATATAGTAAAAAAATCTACCTAATTAAAAGATTAACGCATTAAAAATTGGAATAAAATAAAGCCCAAATAATTTAACCTACCGAAAAAGTAGATGTATAGAAGCCTAAGAACTGTCGCAAAAGCGAGTTCCACCTTGTTTTTGATTAGTATATGTATATCAAATATTTTACTTATATAGTAAATTTTGTAACTTGGTCAATAAGAGATAAAAAGATTATAGGGATTATAGGGATTAATATGGGATTAAATCCAGTTTAGAAAAAATGCGATTACTCGATTGTTTATTAATTTACAAACGCGGAATTAGGCTTTAAACCTGCTCCGCGATGTACTCTATCATTTAAAACAAAAATCAAGTCGATCAATTCAGCAGTTTTGGAGATTAGGCGTGACAACCAAATTCCATTTCACATTTATATATACAGATAGATAGATAGATACAAATCATTTTTTTATTGTACGAATTTAAAATTGTGTAATGACCCACAATATTTTGGTACATATTTAAAATTTAAATTAATTATTTTTATTAGGATTGCAGGAACTCTTTTTTTTTAATTTTAATTAAATATTTACAATCTGTTTATAAACAATAAGTAAATTTTATGATAATAAGGGTACATGTCATGTAGAAAATATTCCAATGAATATTTTCTTTAAAATAAATTTAACATAATGGTTATAAGTATTTATCTATTTGGCAAATCAGTTTAACAAATCTGTAGTCTTGAACCTCTTCAATCTTCGCAACTCGTTTGTGGTATCCATCAGGTTGTTGGCAAGTTCGTTTGGATGGTTTTTCAGTCTGGTTTGGTACTTACTGTAATACTCATGGATTTCTTCTTTAACTGAGGTCATATGTAGATCATGTCGAATATTAAGGTTTGGAACATACCATGGGGCATTTACAATTGTTCTGAGGACCTTATTTAGGCATCTTTCCAGAATCTCAATGTTAGAAACGCTAGCAGTTCCCCAAAGTTGGATGCCATATGTCCATACGGGCTTCAAGATGGCCTTATACACAAGAAGTTTGTTTTCCAGAGACAATTGAGACTTTTTGCCAACCAGCCAAAGCAACTGGTTAAATTTTATTTCTAGTTGTTTACGTTTGCTGAAGATATGTTTTTGCCATGTTAATTTTCTGTCGAGATGCATGCCAAGATATTTTGCATAATCATCTTGTGGTAACGGACAGTTGTTTAATTTTACCGGTGGGCATGAGTCATTTCGCATTGTAAATGTCACATGGGTGGACTTCGATTCATTAGCCTTGATTCTCCATTTTCGCAGCCAATCTTGGATTTTATTTAGGTGAGTTTGAAGATGTTTGGAAGCGATAACCGGATTGACATGAGATGCTAGTATGGCTGTGTCGTCAGCAAACGTAGCCACTGTTGTGAGTCTCGTTGTTGGAAGGTCGGCCGTGTACAGTAAATAGAGAACTGGCCCCAATACACTACCTTGTGGTACACCGGAGTTAATGGGATATAGTTTGGTATATTCTTCTTGGTATTTTACTAACAGTAAAATAGGCGGAACAGTAACGTTTGTGTTCTAGGTCATTGCTTATTTTTTTCACTATCCTATGCACCTGTTCAGTCGTGGCATGTTTATGTTGAAATCCAAACTGGTGACCAGGGATAAGTTTTCTCTCTCCAGTACTGGTATTAAGCGGCTAAGAAGAAGTTTTTCGAATACTTTGGAAAGTACTGGCAGTAAACTTATCGGTCTATATCATATAGCTTTTTTCCTGGCTTTGGCAGAAGAATAATTTGAGCAACTTTCCACTGATTAGGAAAATAGTTTAGTCTCATAACCACATTAAAAATAAATGTTATAAGCTTTATACATTTATATGTTAGTTTTGTAGTATCTTCCCTGTTATTAAACCTGTGGCGCACCCTGTATATTGTAACATTATGGTGTACTCTGTATTTTGTATTTAACTTGTAATATATTGATTTTACGGTTGGTAGCAATAGGAGACAATATTGTCTATATAAGACTATACTACCGACTAGATTTTAATAGAAATAAATACGAACTTAAAAACTGAACAACGTGTTCCAAAGTGGTGACCCCGACTCAAAATGACAATCGACGACAAAACGACAGATTCAACGAACAAAAGCGCAGCAATGCAAACCAACGCAATTAGCATTAAACATATACCATTTTGGGAGCAAGAACCTGAACTGTGGTTTTTACAATTAGAAGCACAATTCGCATTAGCCGGAATATCGCAAGACTCAACTAAATATTATCATGTATTGGCCAGTTTTAACGAAAGAGCGATAGCAGAAATGAAGGACGTTTTTCTTAAACCTCCTGCGCAAGAAAAGTACGAACATGTAAAAGCAGAAACAATAAAATGGTTCACCGTTTCGCAAGAAAAGAAAATGATTACCTTACTGGAAGACGAACGGATCGGAGATAGAACCCCTTCTCAATTTTTGAGACATCTGAGAAGTTTGGGAGGATTAGCAGCAACCGACGAATTAATCAAAACAATATGGACTCTGGAACACGTTGTTCAGTTTTTAAGTTCGTATTTATTTCTATTAAATTCTAATCTGGAATTCGTGTGGAGTACGGACCTGTGTGTTGATTGCGAAAGTTGTGTTAGAAAAATTGCGATTTGCAAGGAAAACCAATGGTATAAATTGAGATAAGGGGTGTTTCTGTACCTAAGAAGCGGCAGATGTATAGAGCGTATTGGTGAAACGATAACTGCAACCGCAAGAAACGTGAGAAAAGTACATGAGGTGGCAAAGTATTTCGAGGTTAGCTTCCTGATATAATTGTTCTTTTTGATGGTATAGTGTGATTTAAAGCAAAGATCCGATAACAGAATAACGCCAATAACAGCGAATGTGCAAACAGTAAAAAGCTGCAATATTAATAAGAGGTGCACTTGACTACAGCAAAGAGGAGAGAAACCTTTTAAGAGGTACCAACTTGTAGTGCGAATGCCTCCGAGAGGTTGACTCGGGCAGTAGCATTGGCGCGTGGTGTGATACAAACGAAGTTTTGTTTGAAGTGTAAACAAGGACAAAGATTTTTGAGTATAATTGCAGTAAATCAGAGAAGAGAGAAACCTTACAAGACCCAACCTGATGAACAACGAAAGAAGGAGATCAAACAGTTACCCATCCGTTAGAGAGTATATTAAAAGAAGGAGAGATATAGAAAATCAAATACTGGATACGGAAGGAGTGCCTATAGACGAAGCGAGCATATTCCAGAAAAGCAGGAAGATTACTAAGTCGCCAATAACAGAAAAACCTATTACCGGTATCACAGAGGATAAATACGAGATGGACGAGTTAAAATCTATGCTGCTGAACTTGACCAAGAATGTTAGCGATGGTTTCCGGGAGAGTCAGCAGGAAGCTAAACAAATAAAAGAAAAGTTTGATGCTTTGGAAGCAAGATGGAATGAGGAAATGCAGGGAATGAGACAAGTGGTGAATGATCAGGAAGCGAGAATAACGTCGCTGGAATATCAACTCGAAAAATATGAAAAAACCAAAAAAGCAAACAACGTAATTATTAAGAATATGCCGATAACCGGACCTGTCAATGAAAAAAATGTGGAAGATTTTCTTAAACGAGAATTGAAAATGCAAGTAAATGTTGTGGAAGCATTTAAGATCGGAAAGACACCGGGAAAAGAGGTAATTGTGGCAAAGATGTTGAATCGCAACCAGAAAATTGAAGTAATTGAAAACAAAAACAAATTGAAGGGTACGAAGGTTTTTATTGAGAACGATTTGACCACCAAGGAAAAAGCAATACAAGAGAAGATATGGAAAGAGGCAAAAAATAGGATGCAAAAAGGAAGAAAGGTAAAGGTTGGATACCAGAGACTATATGATGGCGAAGAAATGTACGTGTGGGATAAGAATATTAATGATCTGAAACCGATGGTGAGATCAACAAAAGAGGCAAACCTATTCCCAAAAAACTAGACAAGATGGAGGAAGGAGCTTCTGAACATTCCCTTTCAGATGCTCCAACATGGAAAACCAGGGAAGAGATGACAACATTGCAGAGAAACGGAGAAAACGAGAAGAGACAGAAAAACGGAAGTCATGGTAATGAAAAAAAGAGAAAAAGGAAGGCGAGGAAAACAAAGAGAATTGCAACGTGGAATGTGAGAACGATGATGATACCGGGAAGAATGAACGAGGTGGTAAATGAAATTAAAAGATACGGAGTTGATTTAGCGGCGCTACAGGAAGTTAGATGGGGAGGGAGCGGTGAAATAAAAGGAAGAAACTTTACGCTGTTATACTCTGGGGAAGAGAAACAAGGCCGAAATGGGGTCGCTTTCGTGATAACACAAAACATGAAAGAAAGGATAATAGAGTTTGACCCAAAGGGAGGAAGACTAGCATATTTAAGGATAAGAGGTGAAAAGGAAAATCTGTCTGTTATAAATGTTTATGCCCCCACAGAAGACGCAGATGAAGAAGAGAAAGAAGACCTGTACGATAAAATTGAAGAGATGTATGAAAGAATACCAAAAACTGACGCAATAATAATGATGGGTGACTTCAATGCACAGGTGGGAAAAGAGGAGTACCTGAGAGACATAGCGGGCAAGCATACGCTACACGAAACCACAAACAACAACGGAGGATGGCTGTGCAGTCTGGCAACAGTGTGCAACATGAGAATCGTTAGTACTGATTATAAGCACAGAAGAATACACAAAGAAACCTGGATAAAACCCGGCTCAGACAAAGGAAACCAGATCGATCACATACTGGTATCAGCAAGAAAACCCTTCAAAGTATGCGATACAAGATCGTACAGAGGTGCAAGTGTAGACACGGATCATAACCTTGTCGTAATGGAAATAAAAACAGGAAAATTTAACAGAAGGGAAATTAACAAGAAAACACCTCCAATTGAAAGATTTGCAGTAGAAAAATTGAAAAAGGAAAGTAAACAACAGCAATACGCTCAAACAATACGTGAAGTAATCACCCAAGAAGAGAAGAATGAAAGTAACGACGAAGAGTGGAAACACATAAAAACAAGTATAAGGAAAACTGCGGAAATGGTACTGGGACAAAAAGAAAGAAAAAAATTAAACGAATGGTATGATCTGGAATGCGAAAAGATGGTACAGGCAAAGAGAGAAGCAAGAATAAAATGGTTAAGAACGAAAACAGTGGAAGATGAAGAACAATACAAGAAGATGAAAAGAGATACTGTAAAAACATGCAAGAGGAAGAAAAAGAATAGCATTGATAGAGATATTGAAGACATAGAAAGAAATCACAAGAATCCTAGAGAGTTTTACAGAAGGGTACGTAGACAAAATCACAAGAACGCAATAGAACCAAGAGGCATGAAGGATAGAGAAGGAAATATGAAACACAATGAAGAAGAAATAAAAGATATATGGATGAAATATTTCCAAATACTCCTTAACGAGGACACAGAAGAAATAAGATATTATAACAATGAACGAAGAGAACAGGAAAATATAGAAGAAGAAATGGTACAGGAACCGAGCTATGAAGAATTCAAAAAAACAGTAAATAAAATGAAAAATAACAAAACTCCCGGAACCGACAATATAGATAGTGAACTCATAAAGATGGGGGATGAAGTACTATACGAAAGATTATATGAGTTGATATTAAATGTATGGAGGAAGGAAGAAATGCCAGCAGAGTGGAGTGTGGCAAGCGTGATACCAATCCACAAGAAGGGTTGTATGACGGAGTGTAAAAATTACAGAGGCATATCTCTACTAAACGTGTCATATAAAATACTATCAAAATTAATACATTCACGTCTGCAAGAACACACCGAGATATTAATGGGTGATTACCAGCAAGGTTTTAGACCCGGAAGATCGACGATAGACGCTCTGTTTATAGTGACACAGATATTAGAAAAATCATACGAATATGATATGCGTCTGGAAATGCTTTTTATAGATTTTAAGCAGGCTTTCGATAAAATACATAGAAATCAACTACTGAAAGAAATGGAAAGTATGAAAATACCAAAGAAATTAATACGATTAACACACATGACACTAAAACAAACTACAGCGGAGATAATAACAAGAAAAGGAAAAACAAAGGAATTTATAATAAAATCGGGAGTGCGACAAGGTGATTCACTGTCGGCGACACTATTCAACATTGTATTGGAAGGAATAGTGAGAAGAACGAACTGCGGAGAAAAGATCACGAATAAGGAAACACAACTAATAGCTTACGCCGATGATGTCGTAATTGTAGCAAGATCACATAACGCTTTAGAGGAAACTTTTAAGAAACTAGAAAACGAAGCTAAGAAGGTTGGACTTGTCATAAACGAAGATAAAACGAAGTACATGAAATGTCATAGAAGCAAAAACGAACCGATAGCAGAAAAACAACTGGAAGGTTACAAATTTGAAGAAGTTAGAACATTTAAATACCTGGGTTTACAAATGAACAACACAAACGATAGAGAAGATGTGATTAAAGAGAGAATAATCGCTGGGAATAGAGCTTACTATGCAATTCAAAGGCTCCTGAAAAGTCGGTTAATTAGTAGAAATACCAAAGTGAAAATGTACAAAACATTGATAAGACCGGTTGTGGAGTACGGAACAGAAATAATGTGCCTGACAAAAACACAGGAGGAAAAATTAAAAGTCTTCGAGCGAAGAATAATGAGAAGAATACTCGGACTAGTTAAAATCGGAAAAGATCAATACAGAAAAAGGACTAACAAAGAAATACAAAACGAATTAACCGAAGAAGATATAGTGAAGCACATTAAGGCGATGAGGATAGGCTGGTTCGGACACGTACAGAGAGCCCACGAAGGCAGAGTGATTGCATGCCTTATGGACTGGAACCCGGATGGTGATAGACCAAGAGGAAGACCGAGGACAAGATGGAAGACCGAAGTACTGAAGGATCTGAAGAACATGGAGATAAATGACTGGAAGGAAAGAGCTCAGAATAGAAAACTGTGGAGAAAAGTGATGGAAGAAGCGAAAACACACGAAAAGCTATAATGGAGAAAAGATAAGAGATTGTGGGGACTAATCCACCCCAAGAAAAACGGATTTATAAGCATCAAACGATGCGGCTATATTCCGCAAGGAATGGAAAGCCCGATGATGATGATGATGATGCATGCCAAGATATTTTGCATAATCATCTTGTGGTAACGGACAGTTGTTTAATTTTACCGGTGGGCATGAGTCATTTCGCATTGTAAATGTCACATGGGTGGACTTCGATTCATTAGCCTTGATTCTCCATTTTCGCAGCCAATCTTGGATTTTATTTAGGTGAGTTTGAAGATGTTTGGAAGCGATAACCGGATTGACATGAGATGCTAGTATGGCTGTGTCGTCAGCAAACGTAGCCACTGTTGTGAGTCTCGTTGTTGGAAGGTCGGCCGTGTACAGTAAATAGAGAACTGGCCCCAATACACTACCTTGTGGTACACCGGAGTTAATGGGATATAGTTTGGTATATTCTTCTTGGTATTTTACTAACAGTAAAATAGGCGGAACAGTAACGTTTGGGTTCTAGGTCATTGCTTATTTTTTTCACTATCCTATGCACCTGTTCAGTCGTGGCATGTTTATGTTGAAATCCAAACTGGTGACCAGGGATAAGTTTTCTCTCTCCAGTACTGGTATTAAGCGGCTAAGAAGAAGTTTTTCGAATACTTTGGAAAGTACTGGCAGTAAACTTATCGGTCTATATCATATAGCTTTTTTCCTGGCTTTGGCAGAAGAATAATTTGAGCAACTTTCCACTGATTAGGAAAATAGTTTAGTCTCATAACCACATTAAAAATAAATGTTATAAGCTTTATACATTTATATGTTAGTTTTGTAGTATCTTCCCTGTTATTAAACCTGTGGCGCACCCTGTATATTGTAACATTATGGTGTACTCTGTATTTTGTATTTAACTTGTAATATATTGATTTTACGGTTGGTAGCAATAGGAGACAATATTGTCTATATAAGACTATACTACCGACTAGATTTTAATAGAAATAAATACGAACTTAAAAACTGAACAACGTGTTCCAAAGTGGTGACCCCGACTCAAAATGACAATCGACGACAAAACGACAGATTCAACGAACAAAAGCGCAGCAATGCAAACCAACGCAATTAGCATTAAACATATACCATTTTGGGAGCAAGAACCTGAACTGTGGTTTTTACAATTAGAAGCACAATTCGCATTAGCCGGAATATCGCAAGACTCGACTAAATATTATCATGTATTGGCCAGTTTTAACGAAAGAGCGATAGCAGAAATGAAGGACGTTTTTCTTAAACCTCCTGCGCAAGAAAAGTACGAACATGTAAAAGCAGAAACAATAAAATGGTTCACCGTTTCGCAAGAAAAGAAAATGATTACCTTACTGGAAGACGAACGGATCGGAGATAGAACCCCTTCTCAATTTTTGAGACATCTGAGAAGTTTGGGAGGATTAGCAGCAACCGACGAATTAATCAAAACAATATGGACTCTGGAACACGTTGTTCAGTTTTTAAGTTCGTATTTATTTCTATTAAAATCTAGTCGGTAGTATAGTCTTATATAGACAATATTGTCTCCTATTGCTACCAACCGTAAAATCAATATATTACAAGTTAAATACAAAATACAGAGTACACCATAATGTTACAATATACAGGGTGCGCCACAAACCAAAGCCAGGTGCTTTCTTTGGGTTAACTTCATATTTAATGACTCGTTGAATTTCTTTGATTTTAAATTTTTTGATTGGCAGCTCCATCTAGAATGGCGCATCCAAGTATTGGGCGATGTCTTCGTCTGTATTTAGTGTTGGTGGGAACGGTTTGAAAACACTTTCGAGATGTTTGGCGAAGGCAGCAGCTTTATCTTTATCGCTTCTTGCCCATTGTCCTGTATCATTTCTGATTGGTGGTATAGCTTGTTGTGGGCGTTTCATGTTTTTTGTGGCTTTCCACAGGGAATATTCGTTTGCTTCCGTCGCAGATAGCTTACTCACATAGTCGTTGAAGGATTCGTTTTTTAGGTTGAGAAGAAGTGTTTTGAGGTCTTGGGCCAATTTATTAAATTTTCTCTTGTTATCGTGTGTTCTTGTTATCTGCCATTGTTTACGAGCTTGACGTTTTTCTGCAATTTTTTGTTTAACAATTATCGGAGTTTGTTCCTTGATGTAAGTTTCGTTGCAATCTGGAGTAGCAAACCAAGCTGCACTCTGTATACTTTTTGTCAGATGTTCGACTGCATTCTCTAAGTTTTCTTCTGTTTTAAGAGCTATGTCCAGCTGGATGTGCTCATCTAATTCTGATTTAAATAAGTCCCAGTTGGTTTTATTGCTAAATAGTGTAGGCTGTCTCCGTTTACCAAGAATCTTCGAATACAATGTCAGTAAGATGGGCGAGTGATCCGATGTCAGATCCAGTGATGATTCAATTTTACACTGCCTGATGTCGATGCCTTTTGTTACACAGAAGTCAATCAGATCTGGCGTTTTGCTTCTGTCGGTAGGCCAATATGTTGGCTGTCCTGTCGATAAGTGTGACATATTATTACTTCTAATTGCTTTCATTAATTCTTTGCCCTTTGTAGTTCTAAGTCTCGAACCCCATTGAAAGTGCTTCGCATTAAAATCACCGCCAGCTATAAATTTGTTTCCCAATGTATTAAAAAAGTGTTTGTATTTATGTTTCTTGTTATTGTGTAAATTGTTAACTCTCCCAATCTATCCTCGACAACTATGCTAGTGCCTTGAAGGTAATCATGCTGGTATTTGTCAAGTTCAAAGTGTTTAAAGTTTTTTCTAATTATTATTGCTGTACCACCGTGGGCCTTTCCATCGGGATGTTCTGTACTGTATATGATAAAATTGGGTATTTTTAAGTGACTCTTTGTAGTAAAGTGCGTTTCAGAAATTAGCATGACATCTATTTTATGTAATTCAAGATATATTTTGAGTTCTTGTGCATGTTGACACAAGCCGTTGGCATTCCATATTGAAATTTTAAGTAATTCAGCCATTAATTCATTTTGCTGACTACGGTGGTCAGCAGGTTTAACATGGTTCCCATTTGCTCCATTAGTAGGCTCTTTAGTACTACTCTAAAGTGTCTATCTTTTTAGGTTTATATGTATGGAAGTGCCTTTTGTTTGTAGTTCTTTGGTAACATTGGTGTAATGTTCAGAGGTATTTAGCTGTATCTTAACTTGGTTGTGATTTAGTGTTTTGACGGTATAATTATTGTTTGCTTCCTTATTCAGTAGGTCCATTAGTGGTTTGATATTATCCACGCCCTCGACAAATATTGGTGGAGGTTTTTGTTCGGCGGGCTCTGCAGTTTTATTTAGAACTTCATTCTCGTTACTTTGAGGTAACTGATCAAATCTGTTCTTTGTTGTGGTAGGGGCGCTTAGCCAGTAATCGCTCACACACTTTTGCTTAAGAATTCTTATGTTGTGCTCGGGACTTCTGATTCGTTTTCTATTTTGAACGACTTCCCATTCTTGACCAGTGGGTGCCGGGGGTGTGGGCAATGGTGAAAACCGGAATTATCTGTGGGCATATATTGGTATTGATAAGGATCCTCTGCGAGTCGGGCCGATTGTTATCAAAAATTTGTAATCGAACTAAATGATCGATAATATTCTATGCACATGGGAAATTATATATGCCTATCTCCCGACGATTAATTTGCTTCGTTTTAAATTACATTAATTTGTTTTATTTTAAGAGTGTAGGTTATGACTTTGTTTATTAAATCTTACAAATGCCTAGTTACCATTCGTTATTATTATAATAGTGTCACGATTATTTTTATTATAAATAAAGTAAGGATGAAAAATTATCGAAAATGATAGGTAATTCGTGCATATTACTCGTGATTGGTCGATTTCACTAGACAACTTAAATACTCGCTAAATTGAAATCTCATTGGACTACATTTTTGAAATGAAATCTGGTGATTGGTGGACAGGTTAGTTATGACGTCAGAGGGAGATAGTCAAACAAATACAAAAAGGATTAAACTAGACAGTAAGTTGCATTGCCAACAATGCAATATTGATATCATAAATGAGTGCAATAACGACAAAAGTACGGAACATAAAAATAATTCTGTCAATTTATTTGGTGATAATATACAATTGATTAATATGGCTTTTAAAAGTCGAATACAATCTTATCGAATTTTTTCAAAACATAAATATATCAATCTAAAAGATTTTTTTGATGACGTATTATTACAATTAATCGAGTTAATTAAAAATACACTTGTAAACTTTGAATGTCTTAAAATAAATTTACAGCTCTTTGGGCAATATACACAAGCAAAAAATCTATTTGATATTAAATGTTTTAATACGAAAAATATAATTACTACTAAATCAACAGACTTAAATGAATTGTTATTAACATTTTTAAATATTTTAAATTGTAAAATGTCTGAATTTTACCGATTTACCGATTTTACTGGTACATTCGAACCAGCATGCATACACTCCAGGGAGATCTACTGAGTCCGCGCTTCATAAGGTTGTGGAATGTATCGAGAAATGGCTACATTTTCAGGAATGTACCCTAGGAGCGTTTATAGATATCGAAGGGGCTTTTGATAAGGCCACTTTTGAGAGTATTACGTTATCCTTACAAGATCACGGCGTTCCCTGTACCATCGTAAGATGGATCAGCTCTATGCTGGGTAGCAGGGCGGGTATGATCGGAGTGGGAAACACGAACATTAAAGGTTTTGTCACTAGAGGCTGTCCACACGGTGGTGTACTCTCCCCACTTTTGTGGGACCTTGTAGCAGATAGCCTTCTACGATGCCTTAACAAGAAGGGTTACTATACCATCGGTTACGCGGATGATATAACGATACTGCTTAAAGGAAAGTTTGAGAATATCCTGTACGATTTGATGCGGGATGCTCTCAGATTATCAGAAAAATGGTGCACGGAGCGGTCTCTCTCGGTTAACCCGACCAAGACGGAGCTTGTTCTGTTCACTAGAAAAAGAAAGCTAAGGAATATGAGAATTCCTTTTAAGGAATGAAAATTCCTTAAAAGGAACCCCTCTCAAGATGGCATCCGAAGTCAAGTATCTGGGAATTATACTGGACAGGAAGCTGAATTGGGGCAGCCATATTAATGCTAAATCACCAAGGCTGGCATGGCTTTCTAGCAGTGTCGAAGGGCAATGGGAAGATCGTGGGGCTTTTCTCCGAAGATCGCCCTCTGGCTCTACACGGCCATAATAAGACCTATGCTGTGCTATGGTGCACTCGTTTGGTGGCCCAGAACCAAATTGACAACAACAGCATCCTATCTATACCGGCTGCAGAGATCAGTCTGCTTGGCAGCAACGGGAGTGATGCGAACGACACCCACTGTGGCCTTGGAGACTCTCCTATGCCTTCCTCCGCTGGATCTCTATGTGGAGGAGCAGGCGGTGAGAGCTGCTCTTAGGATGCGAGCATGGGGCCTTTGGACCCATAGGCAGGGAGGAGGTGGGCATGCACGGATCCTTGAGGTCTGCTCGAAAAGAGTGCCTCTTCTAGATCTAGATGCCGACCGAATCTCTCCCAAATATGTGTTTGACAGGAAGTTTAACATCTTGCCAAATGCAACAGGAGCAAACGAATCAGACATAAGTCTGTATACGGATGGTTCCAAAAGTAATACCGACTCAGGCTCAGGAATTTTCTCTTCCAAACTACAGCTGGATATAAGTTTAACGCTGGGTAGATATGCTTCCGTCTTCCAAACGGAACTCATGGGTATACTACACTGTGCGGAGATAGTCCAGGAAAAGGATATCCGGGGCAAAAAAATTCAAATACTCACAGACAGCAGAGCTGTTCTTATGGCACTTGGTCGTCATAAGATTGTCTCGGGCCTGGTGCTACAATGTATCCGGGCATTGAATGTGATATCAATGCACAATGCTCTAACTCTTAGTTGGGTGAAAGGGCACACGGGTAATGAGGGCAACGAGAGGGCTGATGAGCTGGCGAGGCTGGGCTCGGGTAAACCACCTTGTGGTCCTGAGCCCTTCATTACGCCGTCTGTCAGGCTCTTGGATGTCACCATAAAGATGGAAACACGGAAATTGCATGCGGAAAGATGGGCAAATGTTACTGGATGCCGACAAGCGCGGGTGACGATACGTTCTCCCTCTGAAAAACATGCAAAATATTACCTACAGTTATCCCGGAATAATCTGCGTATTATTGCTGGATTTCTTACGGGACACTGTAAGCTAAATAAACATCTGAACACAATGGGACTGGTTGACAGTCCAATTTGTCGCGGATGTAATGAAGCAGACGAAACAATGGAGCATGTGTTTTGCAACTGCCCGACGTTAGCATCAAAAAGAGGATCCATGTTAGGGAACTTCTGGCCTGATATGGCCAGTATTAGTGACACACCGCCTTCTAAAATACTCGAGTTTGTTTTAAGTTTGGGATGGCTTGAGGAGTAGAAGGGAAGGTGGCCGCTAAACAACCGGAGGTAGCATAATGGGCCCGATTTGTGGCCTGAGTGCATGCAAGCTTCGGCCTGCCCTCCACTTCCAATCCAGAATCCAGAATGTCTGAATTTAGTGAAAAAGATAGTGGATGGGCCTTAAGTGAAATTTTATATCTAGAGATGCATTTAAATAAATTTAATCCGTTGCGTGGTGAACAGAATTCGTTTTTAGAGTTGCCAAAATCAATTATGCTTAAAAATGCTGTTTTAAATATAAGAAACGTTCAAGATCATTATTGCTTTGCTTATAGTATTTTAGCTGCTTTCTGTAAACCACAGGGTTATGATATCATCCCAAGTTCATAACCAAATATTTTTGAAAATTTAAATTTGCACGATTTACATTTTCCAATGAAATTAATCGATATAGAAAAATTTGAAAAATTAAATAATATTAGCGTTAATGTTTATGGATTAAATAAAAATGACAAAACAAATAAATTCGATATTATAGGTCCTTTCCACCACACAAAATGTAAACTTTTAAAACATGTAAATTTATTACTTATTGATGATGGTTTGGGAAAATTTCATTATTGTTTAATAAAAGAAAGATAATAAAAGAAGATTATCTCGATTGGTATCCGCTCAATTAAATAAACATAAAAGACGAAAATATATTTGCGATGGATGTCTTCAATTTTTTAATGATGAATATAAATTAGTGAGACATAATGAATATGATTGTGGTCACATACGCGCCAATTTACCCTCCGATAATAAATTTCGATTAGACAAATTTGGTAATAATATTCCCTCAAATATTTTAAAATTTGAAAGTATCCAAAATCAACTTTCAAGTCCTTTTGTGATATAGGCGGATTTTGAAAGCTTATTAGAACCTATCGCTATAGTAACACCTAACTCCACACAATCGCACACTCTAAAAACTGAACACCATGTACCCTATTCTTTTGGTTACTATATCAAATGTAATTTCGATGATTCTTTCTCGACATATAAAACATATCGAGGGGTAAATTGTGCTTCAGAATTTATGGAATATTTAGAATTAGATGTAAAAAATTTATATGATAAATATTTAAAATCTATAAAACCAATGATTGCTTTTACGCCAAGTCAAATCAATGAATACAATAATTCCGAAGTTTGTTTTATTTGTGAAAAACCTTTTACAGTTTTAAACGGTAAAGTAAAAGATCATTGTCATTTGACAGGAAACTTTCGTGGCGCAGCTCATTCAATTTGTAACTTACATTTTAAAAATCAAAACGTGATTCCAGTATTACTACACAACTTAGCTAATTACGATGTTCATCTATTCATCAAAAACTTAGCGATGAACAATGAAAAAGTCGATGTTATAGCCAAAAACAAAGAAAAATATGTTTCATTTACAAAATATGTTTTAGTCGATAAAATTGTCGGTGACAGGGGGCTTCAAGACATTAATATTAAACTTAGATTTTTGGATTTGTTTAAATTTATGTTCACCTCTTTAGAAAAATTATCTAAAACTTTAACCAACGATGATTGTATTGAAATTCGAAAATTTTTTTTACATTTAAATCGTATGGGTTAGATGCTGCTAAATATTTTACTTTACCATCTTTGAGTTGGTCTAGCATGCTCAAGATGACAAAAATTGAGTTGGAACTTTTAACAGATATTGATTTGCTTCATTTTTTTAAAAAGGGAATTCGCGGTGGAGTCGCTGTTTGTGTTAAACGAAAAGCAATTTCAAATAACAAATATATGAGTAATTATAACTCTTCAAAACCATCATCATATATTTTATATTTTGATGCTACCAATTTGTATGGCTACGCTATGCAGCAATATTTACCTCTTAGTGGTTTCGTTTGGTTAAATGCTGATGAAATATGTGATTTAGATATAAATAAAATTTCAGATACCTCAGACGTGGGATATATTTTAGAAGTCCATTTAGATTATCCGGAAACTATGCTACATTATGATCTACATAATGATTATCCTTTCTGTCCGGAAAATATAATCCCACCAAAGGTAAAATCAGCTAAATTAATTCCAAATTTGTATAATAAAAAAATTATATAATTCATTATAGAGCCTTAAAACAATGCTTGAAATATGGTTTAGTTTTGCGTAAAATTCATCGTGTTGCTAAGTTTAACCAATCTCCATGGTTAGCACCATATATAAATGTGAATACTGAATTTCGAAATGACGCGACCTCTGAGTTTAAAATAGCTATTTACAGTCGTGTTGCAGAAAGTTGAACATTGCGGTTGAGTAAGCAATATATCAGAACTCGCTAAACGCTCGTTCAGATAGCTTACGAAACTTTAGCTTTACGTTCAAGACAGGTCCTTTCCAATAAAAAACATAAATTATGCTTTAAAAAGTAACGTTTATATAATTTATAAAGGTTAATAGAAATGAGACGCGACATAACGGAAGTAAATAATACTCTTATCTATTAGCTTGTGATGCAAAATTGCACGTGCACTTCAGTAGGCAGTGAAAACGCAGACAAAGTAGCAGTGCATTATAAAAGTTTCATTTTACGTTTTAAAAATGAAAACTTAAAGTGGCCTTTGTAATTTTTATTTTTTAATAATTAAAAGTCTAGCATTAGAATTTAAAAATAAGAAAAAAGTAATGTATGTACTATGTACGCCACCATTGCTGCTTATGTGCAAAAATTTTCCGAACACCGCTGCAAAGTATCATTTTCGAGCGATAAAAATTACCTGATATGCTATCCTTTCTATAGTCGTGTACGTAAAAGATTTTTTAAAATTATTAAATAATTCTGTTTTCGGAAAAACCATGGAAAATATAGAAAAGCGTAAAGATATTAAATTACTCACTCATTGGAGTAACAATAATTGGGGTGCAGAAACCTATATTGCTAGACCAAATTTTAAAAATGTTACTGTATTCAATGAAAACTTAATAGCAGCTGAAATGAATAAGGTTGAAATCTTATTCGATAAACCGATATATGCCGGATTTGCAATACTAGACATTGCAAAAACTGTGATGTACGAATTTTATTATGATTTTCTACTTTCAAAATATGGGCAAAACGTAAATTTACTATATACGGATACAGACTCCTTAATTATTGAAATTCAAACAGACGATATTTATTCTGATATTAAACAAAATTTACATAAATTTGATACATCTAATTTTAAAGTTTCCAACATTTTTAATATTCCACGAAATCGCTCAATTTTAGGAAAAATGAAGTTGGAATATCCATCTCAAATTATTAAAGAATTTTACGGGACGGAGGCTAAAACGTATTGTGTGATTTTAGATGATAATGTTACTATTAAAATGCAAAAGGGGTCTCTAAAAACACAATAAAAAAAGATTTAGATGTTTTAGATTATAGAGATGCGATAGAAAATAAACAAGATAAATATTGTCAGATGAATGTTTTTCAATCGACACCGAGTTACGGAATAAAGTAGCATTATCATATTTTGATGATAAGCGTCATCTTAAATCGAATTCACATACTACACTAGCTTGGGGGCATGAGTCTATTATACGTCTACATGAACTTATTAAACACTTGAGCGAAGATTGAAAAAATCATCTTACAATATTTGTTATTGACTGTAATATAAATAATAGTTGTAAATAAACCATATAATTTTTCTTTAGTTATAAAATATTTCTTGTTATTATATTTCATTCGTTTTCAATTTCTTAATAGAATGGTTCTATTATATTATATGTAGGTACATTATATTATACAACTTGATTAGTGTTTATCCACGAATTGTGACTGTTGTCTAATCCAAGCCACTTAACAAATATTTTCTTTTTCAGTCTTTTTAAAACTTTTTCTATTACGTCGGGGAGTTTAACTTTTTGTAATTCTTGTTCATAAAAGCATCCCTTAATTTCCTCGTTGTTAATATCAGTTAGAAGATATGTTCTTGGTAAAGTAACTTTAACTTGAGAAATTTTAAAAATTTCATTGGACCAAGAAGGAGTATATCCTTTCGAGAACGCATGTCTATATTAGCTTATTCTAACACTATCACAAATTTTTGTAATATATCCAACCAACGATAATTTCCTCGAAGACTAAATTCTTTCCACATTAAACCCTTAAGGGTGCGATTGACTCGCTCGACAACGCTTGCCTTTTTAACTAAATATGTGCTATAATGATTTATTTTATATTTCTTCATTAATTCTTGAAACTCCTTATTGTAAAACTCTTTCCCCAAATCTGTTTACAAATTTTTAGGTATACTTTTTTCAAGAATCTTTTTCATAGCTGCTGTCACTTCATGTGCACTTTTATTTTTTAGAGGTTTAGCCCATACGTATTTGGGGAACACATTAATCACAACCAATATAAATTTAAAACCTTGATTTATAGTCGATAATTGAGCAATATCTACTAAATCTGCTTGAAATAAGTCGTTCAATCCTTGAACTAACACTGGTCTACGCTGATAATTTCGGCGGGCAGATCTATGTAATTTGAATAATTGTTCGGGACACCTGATTGTTACCTCCCGAGTTCGATCTAGTGGACTGTAGTTTTGGGTTTGTTTGGAATGAAAAAATGCGTTGGTTAACAAACGTTTATTAACTTCTTTATTCACTCCTTGCAACAATGACAATTGAAGCAACATAAAATGATCTCGTAGAGATCGTAGATAGAAACAGCAATAGCTCTCGAATTGAGCATAAAACAACACATGTAAATTTACAAACAATAAAATGTATTTGTTTATAAACGCTCTCGAATTGAGCTTGTAGAAAATGTAAATACTTTGCAACAATATCAATTGACTACAAAGGAGTACCGTTCTCGAATTGAACTTGATTAATACTAAAGTTTTAAAGCGCTGTGACCGCCGACCGTCGATTGAATTTGTAAGGAGGGGATGCGTGACAGAAATACGCAACCATACTCACAACTTCAAGACGTTCAGCCGCGCTGGAAATTACAAATAATAATTGTTAACAATAAAAAATAAATGCAAAATGGGGAAACGGTTCTGAACATAATTCGTTTACAACATCTCTCTTTAAATCCACCATTTTAAAATATTATTTAAAACTGTGTGATTGTTGCGTTTCTTATTTTATAATTTTTGCTTCTCGTAATCCTTCTTCTATGGATGCGATTTCATTTGTATGACCATCGTGACCAGCAGATCGGGAAGCTATTAAGAGTTTTAATCGCTCGACTATCTCATTTACATCATTAAAATACACAAACTCTTTTCTCTTGTTGTTATATTGTAAAAATAAGGGAGATTCTAGAAAACCAGCACCCCTTTTTTTTATTTGCTATTATATTCTTACTTCTTAATGCAGGTTCAATTATTGTTTTATACTTGGGCGTGGCGTTACCATTTATTTGATCAGTAGATGAATAATTTCTACGAAATAGATTGGTTCTATTCCCAATGTCAATATAGTTTTTTTCATCATCTGTACGATACCCCAACGGTTGCTTTTTAAATAAGAGTTCGTAAAGGCCTGGAGTTCCTATATATGTTAAAGACTTAGTACTGTTCGGTACTTTTAGCATAATATTGGGTCCTTCAAAATCAAGTAGTGAATCACCAATAGTAAATTTAGCAGTTTCCAAATTATGTCTCACCCCATAATTAAAATCGAAAACACCCTTCGTATCTCTTATCATATTCTCAACATATTCCCTTGGTAAAGGCGCATTAAAATTTTCTAAATAATCTTTAAATGCATTCGAATCCAACATATCATTCTCTTCTTTAACTGTTTCATTATGAGCTTGGCTATATTCTTCTTCGGCAAACAGAGGATGTAAAATTGTTCGATTTAAATCAACAGCATCAGGTTCATGATAGTAACTTGCACCATCCATTAAAAATTCTGGTGGTGATCTATCGATTTTTGGCTTCACTTCAGATTTGCGTCTATATTTTTTTTTATTTTGCTTGATATATCTATATTATCAATTGTCGGTGTTTCTTCAGATTTTATTTTATTTATTTTAGATGTTTGGTCGAATTGTGTAACTATTTTTTGTAAAGGTTCCGTGATGGGTTCATACTTTTTAAATAAATCTGAAATTGATTGCATCATGTCTGATTTAAAATTTTTATATTTCATTTTCACAGCTTTTCTCGCTTGAATAAGATCACGAGTTAAACCTTTATTGATTTTTTTTTTTTTTTTTTTTTTATTTAACTCCTATGTACAAATCGAAATCTGCTCGAGAGCAATAGTCGATTGGTTTATAAATTCAAAATAAGTATCTAATACATCATTAATTAGCATCTTACATTAAAGATCCAATATAATACCATATTGCTAAACATTAGCAAAGTTCTTTAACATCATAATTACTTTGAATTTAAAAAACGAGCAGCCTATGAATATGATAATAATATAATAATTAATTACTATCTGTGGCTTATGTTGAGTGGATTTATTCGCTTCAACCGCTTCACCATGTTTTTGTCGTTCAGCAGGTCCACTGCAAGAGAGTTTGGATGGAGTTCAAGTCGTGATAGATACCTCTCACTCGCACACTTAGATTCTCGAATAACAAAGGAGACGTTTAGGTCGTGGTGTATGGATATATTACTTACGAACCACGGGGCATCCGTAATTGCCAGTAACGTTTTAGATTGAAACCTCTGAAGGATTTCTACATTGGAAGTACTCGCAGTACCCCACAGTTGTACACCATAGGTCCACACTAGTTTTATGATTGTTTTATACACCGCTAGCTTGCTTTCCAACGAAATTTTAGATTTTCTACCAATTAACCAATAAAGTTTGGATAGTTTTAAGCCAAGTTGTTTGCGTTTTATGAAAATATGCCGCTTCCAGTTGAGCCTGCGATCCACGGTGCATGCCAAGATATTTGGCATTGTCTACTTGGGGAAGTTGTTGTCCGTTGAGGGTGATAGTGGGACACGTTTCCCTACGCAGAGTGAAGGTGATGTGTCGCGATTTGGCTTCATTTACTTTAATGCGCCATTTTCTGAGCCATTTTTGAATTTGGTTAAGTGCCTCTTGTAGTTTTTCCGATGCATAGGCTGGTATTTCGCTGGTTGCAAGGATAGCAGTGTCATCTTCAAATGTGGCTGTTGTTGTGTTTGGAGTGGTAGGTATATCTGCAGTGTACAGTAGGTACAAGACAGGTCCCAAAACGCTGCCTTGAGGTACGCCTGATTGTATTTTGTGTAGATCGGTTATTTCTTCGTGGTATTTAACCATGAAATATCTATCGGTCAAGTAAGACTGCAATACCTGGTAATAGGGTGTAGGCAATTTTGTTTTTATTTTATACAGTAACCCTTTGTGCCATACTTTATCGAACACCTGGGTAACGTCCAAAAAGGCAGCCGAACAATACTTTTTGCGCTCAAATGTGTTATTTATTATTTCTACTACTCAATGTACCTGTTCAATAGTTGCGTGTTGCTCGCGAAATCCAAACTGATGTTCTGGTATGATATTGAGTTGGTCGATTTCTGGTTTTAGCCTCTTCAGAAATAATTTTTCAAAAAGTTTGGACAGAATAGGCAGTAGACTTATTGGTTTATATGATGTCACTTTCTCAAGAGGTTTTCCTGGCTTTGGAATTAATATTATTTGCGCTACCTTCCATTGGGATGGGTAGTGCCCTGTTCTTAAAATTGAATTGTAAATTTGGATTAGCGCAATCAACGCTTTATCTGGTAGTTGTTTAATGACTGTACCAGTTATGAGGTCATACCCAGTAGCCTTCTTCAGATTTATTTTCCTCATCAGAGCTTTGACTTCTCGAAGTTTAATGGCTTGGATAGCAAGTGCCATTTGGTATGGTGCTTGCAGAAATTCAATAATATCACTCTCTTCTTCTTGAGAAATCATGGATGGAAACGGATTGAATACATTTTCCAGGTGTTTGGCAAACGTTTCAGCCTTTTCTTTGTCTGTTCTTGCCCACGATCTGTCTGGTTTTCTTATAGGAGGAATGTTTTCTTTCGTTCTTTTTAGTTTTGCCGTTGCCTTCCACAGTGAGTATTCAGTGGCTTCAGTAGGTGTTAAACCTTCAAGATATTCTTGGAGAGCTACATTTTCCTCGTCATTCAACAGCTTTTTAAGATTTCGCTCCGCTCTGTTAAGATTTTCTTTGTGTTGGGGGGCTCTTGTCGACATCCATAACTTTCTTAATTTTCTTTTGTCTCGAATTGCTTCTTTGGCTAGCTTTGATTGGTTTCGGTTTTTCGCATTAACATGTGGTACAGGTGTTGCATTCCAGGCTGCTTGCTGTATTGATCTTATAAGGTTTTCCAATGCTGTATCGATTTCTTCTGGAGTTTTAAGCCTGACGTTTAGATTAATTTTTTCTTCGATTGCTAACCTAAATAGTTCCCAGTTTGTCCACTTGTTAGCGAGAGACACCGGTTGTTGTTTGTTTACTACCGTGGAGCTCAGCAATACCATGATAGGTGAGTGGTCTGATGATAGGTCAAAACTTTGTTCAGCCCAAAGGTGATCTAGTGGGATTCCTTTTGTTACGCAAAAATCGATGACGTCAGGGATCTTGTTTGTATCTGTAGGCCAGTAGGTGGGTTTTCCAGTGGAGAGGACTCCTAGGTTTTGTTTGTCCATACATTTCACCAGTTCTCGTCCTTTAGTTGTTGTTAGGCGGGAACCCCATCTTGCGTGCTTGGCATTGTAGTCTTCACCAGCAAGAAATCTGTTACCCAGGGTAGCAAAGTATTCCTTGTATTGTTCCTCTTTAATTACGTGTCTTGGAGGACTATACATTGCTGATATGGCTAGTGGTCCTCTCATATCTTGAACCAAAATTGTTGTTGCTTGTATGTGGTCTGTTCGATATTTTGGCAATTCATGATGTTTCAATTTGTTTTTGATTATGATGGCACTTCCGCCCCAACCGGCATTATTTGGATGCTTTGTATCGTAAATGGTGTAGTTTTGGATCCTTAAATAGCTGGGGTTTGTAAAGTGTGTTTCCGAAATCAACATTATATCAATATCGTGTTCTATCAAGAAAGATTTTACTTCCGGTCCATGATTAGTAAGACCGTCAGCGTTCCACACAGCTATTTTTAGGTGTGGATCCATTAATTTAATTTATTTTAGTAAGTAGTGTGGACACGATATTCATCATCGTGTCCATGCGTTGAGCCATCGCCTCTACTAACCTTTCTAGTCGAGAAATTCGGTCTTCCGCTTTATTAGTTAATGAATCCGTGGTGTTGACCCTGGGATTGTTCGCGGTGGCCTCTTTCTTTTCGGTTATTGAAGCATATGTAGTACCCTCAGTAACGTTCCTTGCAAGGATCGGGAAGTTTGTAATATTCTTTGTAGCGGCTGGGGTATTTGTATTCTGCTGATGATTGGTTCTGCTTCGTAGTGCGGGATATTGTTTTTGTTGGAGTTCTTTGTAAACCTTGCAACCTTTATAATTGGCAGGGTGATTTTCGCTACAAAGTGCACAATCTTTACGTTCGGAATCGTGGAATCCGCTACACTTGATGCATCTTTGTTGACGTTTGCAATAATTTTTTGTGTGTCCTAGTCGTTGGCATCTGGCACATTGCGGAATTTGTCTAGTTTGACGTACTGGTTCAAGATATACGTTACTACGCTGCAGTTTTCGTATTCCGTATACTTCTTTGTTATTTTCTTTAGGTTCTAAGTCTACAAAAAGCATTGGTAGTGGTTGCTGGTCTCTTCGACTTTTATTGATTGTGGTCGTCATAGTACTAAAAACTATTCTAATAAATTATAGACTTATATATAAATAAATGTATCGAAACCCTTTCTATAACGTCCATTGTTAATATCACAAGATTTGTCGATCACTAACATTAAATATTTATTTTTCCAACAGATATTACATAAAGTTTTAAATTGATTAAAAGTCATATCAACCCCCACATGATCATCATAAACATGCTTCAAATTTGTATCATCTTGTTTAAACAAAACTAGAAAATTTGCATTATCTCTTATTAGTTGCTTCGGAATTTTACTATATGTTTGACATAAGTAAAAAGAATCGAGATTCTTATGTCTACCAAAACTGAAGTACTCCCTCATAATATCTTGATTGGTGCAAACCACATCATCAAAAGTAAATATTGAATTTGGTTTAACATTCATGGGAGGAGGCACCTTTTTCTCGTTTTCATATTCAAAATAACCGATTTCGCTTAAAGGTTCTAACACTTGTTTTAAATATTCATATTTAGGTTGAAATACTGATTTGGAATATAGGTAAATATTTTCAAAACGAAGTCCGTTGGGGTGAAGGAGTAAACACAGGAGACCATTCGTTTTACCACAACCAGAATAACCAACAATCAACCCCATTTTTGAGTAACACCCCAATAAAACACCATGTTAAGGAAAGGTGTGCGTTTGAACATCGTGGTTTGATATGGGTAGCTGATGATGTTGTTTCTCTAAACGCATTTTTATAAATGATTTTGTTTTATAAATACTATATTATACATTATGGAAAACCGCTACAATATATTATATTAGTTGGTATGGGGGTATTTGGCAGTGGGATCCAAATTGAGTCCAGGTCCGGACTAGCGGTATGTACCGTGTTATGTACCGTTATATACCGTGTCTACCGGTATACCGATATACCGTTATATACCGTATTACATATCGTATACCGGTATACGGTATATACCACCGGTATACCGGTAGACACGGTATATAAAGGTACGGTAGTGGTATATAACGGTATATAACGGTATATAACGGTATATAACGGTATATAACGGTACATAACACGGTACATACCGCTAGTCCGGACCTGGACTCAATTTGGTTCCCACTGCCAAATACCCCCCATACATACTATATCATATATAAACGCTTTTTTTAGAATATCGTTTTAATACCGCTACGATATATTATAACGCTTTAAAATATTACCGAAATTTTAGATTTTAATAGCAAAACATTTTACTCGGGTGCGTTTAAAAGAAGAATATGAAGTAATTCACTTCAGTTAACATTTGTATCGACATGTTGATACATCGTAAACGTGGTACTGGACTTGTTAATAGTATTATAAATAATTTTCCCTTTGAATTACATATTCCGGGTTTATAGGTATTTAATCTATATTAAATAGTTAAGAATTATTTAATCAATAATTTATTTTAATTTTTCTAAGATTTTGTGGTCCTGGTACGAAGTTAAATAAGCGTTTAGCGAGAGGTGATTCTGGTATTAACCCTCTAGACGAATCCTGTAAAGAGCACGATATTGCCTATTCAAATTTAAAGGATATACCCGAAAGACATAAAGCAGATAAAATACTAGCCGATAAAGCTATACATAGGGCGATTTCAAAGGATTCATCGTTTACAGAAAAACTTGCAGCATTAGGTGTCGCTGGAGTGATGAAGGCTAAAGTTAAAGCTGGGATGGGTTTGAAATGATCTAAAAAACTATCGTTTAGACAGGTTTTGAAAAAAACTGCAGATGTTTTACGCCGAAGTAAAAGTTCGGATTTATTAACTAATGCGAAAATCGCTCTTTCGACCATTTAGCAAAAACCTATAAAAAACCACGAATTATTCCAATCCCAAAATCTGGAGGCTTCTTACCACTAATTCCCATATTTGCCGCTCTAAGTGCCTTAGGGGCTTTAGGGGGTGGTGCTGCAGGAATTGTTAAAGCTGTTAATGATTCTAAAAGCGCTAAAGAAAATTTAACGGAAGCTCAAAGACACAATAAAAGCATGGAAGCTATTGCAACTGGCAAAGGTCTTTATTTAAAACCATATAAAAGAGGACTCGGTCTATATCTAAAACCTTATTCAAAAAACTATTAGCGTCACTACCGAAGAAACCCTTATCAAATATCGATTTACTTCGCTATGTTAAAAAAATTAAAATTCGAAATTTTAGAGGAGTTTTTATGAAAAATACTTTACCGAAAAAAATACATACATTTGAGAGCGGAGTAGTTAATTTGGAGGAAGATTTTAAATCCGGTTCTCATTGGACTGCATACATAAAGCATCGTGATAATATTTTATATTTTGATAGTTTTGGAAATTTACCTCCACCCCCACAAGTAATAAAATACTTCGGTAGTGATAAGAAGATTAAATACAATTATGATAGATATCAAAAGTTTAACTCCGTCAATTGCGGGAATTTGTGTTTAGACTTTTTATATAGACATTCAACTAATTAATTTACCTCAGTGTTAAGTCGACAACCATCGGCAACATGTCATATGTAATCAGTGTAAGCGGTAAAACTTCCGAATTTTATTCTGAAATCCATCCTATTATTTGTGCCGATGATGGACAATACGTTTTAGCGTTAACAAACTTCGAAACTTATAACACTATACATAATGTTAAGGCTGGATGTAATAAATTTTATTATGGATATGATACCGATATGACCATTCCTGTCGGTCAGACGAATATTGAAATGCTTAAGAGAATACTAACGACGTTAGAAGATAGTGATGCTATTTCAATTGCTTCGACAAATAATAATAAATAATACACCGATGGGTTCACCAATCTCTCCATTTATTGCTAATATTTTTATGGATTCAATAGAAACTAAAATTCACCAACTTCCTCTTGCCAAATATTGCCTCACTTGGCATAGATACGTCGATGATATTCTAACCCTATGTACAGGTACACTTATTCAACTTAACCTTTTTTTAAATCAAATCAACAACATACATAAAAACATAAAATTTACAATAGAAACTGAAACAAACCACCAACTCAACTTTTTAGATCTTCAATTAACCATCCAACAACAAAATCTATTATTTAACATATACAGAAAACCAACCTTAACCGACACTTTAATTCCACTTCAATCTAAACATTTTACAAATTTTACAAACATAAAATTTCTTCTTTCCTTTCTTTAAGGTTGGCGTCACGCCTATGTTAAATAAATGGACGATATGGTGTCATTGTATTTGCTTAGGAAAAAAAAGTAAGAACTTTTAGAAACCAAATTTGGAACCATTTAAAAGCTAAAAGTTGGCTCTCGGACCCTAGCTAGTTTTTATTACGATCAGAACATCGCAAATATTAAAAATTTTGCTGTTAAATTTGCAATTTTTTTAACCACAAATGTAGCCATTTAATAATTTTTATAAACATTACTTTAATAAATAGAAGTATAAAAAGTAGATCACATCCAGCACACATGTTCCATCTAACTTGAAAAAAATTTTGGTAGCATTATATGCAGTTTTGTAGAAACTAGAGCAAATATAAATTGATAGTACAATATTTCTTCTTATGGCGAATTTACTTGAAATATTTGATAGAAATCTGCCGTATTACAAGAAAAAAAATATCGTCACTCTCTGCCGCAATACCTCCAATCACCAGCACACCAAATTTTGTCCGGAGATACGATGACATAATGTTCACTTTTGTTTTCTATTGTGGTAGCCTTAACAAAGATATCGGTAGCCCTGGCAAAGATATCTATATGTATCACCCCCTACCCTAAATCTACCTATAAAAGTTTATTTAACAAAATCCAAAATGAAAAAAATTTTTTATTTTTGTACGCCACTGAATTTTTTCCAAAATTTTTATATACGTCACATAATACCGTAAGAAGTCACAAATAAAATTTCTCCAAGATTGGTACAACAAATTTTTTCGGTCATCTAGCGGATTATTCGAAAATAAATTTTTGTAAATTACTGACTGCCGATTTACTGATTCTGAAAACATTTGCGAAAAAATTTAACAAACAGCCTAAACTTGGTCGCTACCTAGTGGCAGAACCTTTTACTTATAAAGTAACGTTCCGTCAGTCCGTACGACGATATTATAAAATATTTCCCACCAAACCACCTATTTTTGTATTCTAAAATAAATTGTTAAAAGCCCTAAACTCAACTCTTATGCTTCACTTGGTATACAAATCAACATTAACCTAATTTTGACACATATGTCACAAAATTATGACGTTTATTAAAATTTTGAATATATTGTTTTATTTTTGCCAGCCATCTGACAAATTCTCACAAAAAATATATAAATTAAGATTTCAGTTAATATTTTCTATAATTTTTCTGACCTGCCCCGCCCTGTTACAATTGGCTCGGTTTGTTTTCTCACCAATACTTATACTTTCAAAGCTCCATCGACACACCAAATTTTAGCTGAATCGGTTAAACATTTCCGGAGATACGACGACATTTTAATTTTTTTTTATTTATTTTATTGTGGTGGCCCTGGTGAAGATTTCTCTGGCAAAAGCTTATTTTCACCATTCCAGCCCACGAGGCATACGTCCAATAAGTTTGATTGCAATCGACTCAGAAATGCCGGAGAAAATCGATCGACAAAAACTTTTTTCATGTTTTTGCCAAAAAAGTTAATTTTATTTTTTTCATGTTGCATTACTGATTTCTATCGAAGGATTACATATGCTCGCATATCCATTAGGATCAATGTACCTACGTACCAAATTTGGGTAAGATCCCTTCAGCATTTCTTGAGTTATTCACTCTTAAAGTTTCAACTTTGACAACTTGTGATTTTTGACAGACGACAGATAGAAGATTAATTTTACCTATTCTGGATAAAGCCTTTTAAGGCCTTTAAAATAACATATCGCAAGACAAAATATTTTTTTAAAATCCCGTATTATTTTCTTGTGGTGGCACTCCTGATTGATAGATCGCGACGAAAACCTTATTTTCACCTTTCCACCGTGAACCCTACCACCATACCAAATTTGGTCGTAATTGGTTAGATGGTTCGGAAGCAAATCGATCGACAAAATTTGACGACAGACAGACCGACAGACTGACAGACAGACAGACAGACAGACCGACACAGAAATTTTTATTTTACTTTTTGCAGATCTTTACGTTTCTGAACACCTTGATCTCGAAAATGCAAAAAAAAAAAGTTGAAATTTTTTTTCGATTACCATACCTCCAATTTTTTTTTTAAATTGATTGGAGGTAAAAATTAAATTTTATTGTGTAATAGTTTGTCTATTTCTTCAGCAACGGCGCTGATTATAAATGCTACCAATGGTTTTAAACTTTGCTAATTGCATAATACTAGCAGGTAAAATAAGAATCATTCATAATATACGTGTGTGGGAAGGGTATGCTGATTGGGCGTTATCATACGACTGTATACGTTATCAAAGGTCAACCGTATACTATTTTTATAATATTAAATATTATGCTATATAAATAGTACAGTGCTTTCTTGAAATTATTTTGACTTCTGTGGACACGTCAGGCTTAAAGGCTGAAACTTTCAAAAATGAAGGGTTAGATGCCATATATTCATAATCCGAAGGTAATCAAAAATTAGAACCCGTAAAATGGCGCTATTAAAAAAAAAGAGTTAAGATCATTAACAGAAAGCTAATAAAATGTGAATTATTTTGATATTATTATAATTTGAAATAATTTTTGTACGAAATCCATTTCTTTTTATGTTTGAAAACTGTAAATTGTTAAGTCGCTTATGAAGAATAAAAATTTTTGAACCACCGCCAATCACTCACAAACGTTTATTTGTACCGGACATAATACCGGACAAAAAATCAGCCGATAAAAAGAGGACCTGTCCGGGAAAAACCGGACGTTTGGTAACCCTATTTATATTATAAATAAAAATTGTATAATATTATTAAATTTTTGCGAAGTTCAATTCAAGCTCTTATGCCAAGTCAGTCAATTTAATTGTGTATGTGGATGAATATAATATAATGCATTACATCATCACATGATAAAATCTTGCGGGTTTTATGTTGCGCAGGTCAGTGTTCATAGCGAGATAATAAATTACATGATAAAACAGTAACACAGGTAATTAAATATTAGTAGATTTTCGGGTGTAAGGGAAGGGGATGAAATAAAACAACAGGGTTATCGGCCGACTAGTTTTTAGGGAAAGAACTTTTAAAGAGAAAGAACTTTCAATATTCAGGTAATTAATTATTTCTGTTAAATTTACAGATAATACCCCATGGTCAAGGTGGACTCTGGATATAATGCATTATTGTTTAATTGTAACTAGAGCTCGGATTTTATGCATTTGCATGTTTTTTAATATTGATATGCCAACAAATTCGTTTTGAAATCTAGACGAATTCGGCAAAAGTGAATCCAAAAATCCGGTTTTCAAAATGCATATTTTGCATATTTTCAACGTTTGGTGCATATTTAAACAAATGTTGCATATTTGTGCATATTTGGACTACTTTTGGTGGTTTTTAAAAGATTTTTATAAAGAAAATAAAAATTATTATTATGAGGTGTTGTACCCATTTATATCCAAGTTCTAATATGCCCCAATAACTTCAGTAGACGTCGAACTACAATACATACATAAATATTCGGACACTCCTATGTTAACAATGTTAATTGGACGTTTTCAAGACTTTTTTTTATATAATAAAAATCGCTTTTACAGCAAAATTTTGTAGACATTTTTTGTTGGAAATTTCATTGCCTTACATTTTGTTTATATACATTTTTCTATTTTTTTGCACCGTTTCCGACTGACAGCGACTTAAACAAGACTCTGTAAAATCCAAAAAATATTGTCATCTATATCTCGGAAACGGTGCGACCAAATAGAAAAATGTATATAAACAAAACTGTAGAGAATGAAATTTACAAGAAAAAATTTCATATTCATATTTTTATTATGATCACCGTTTCCGAGATATAGATGACAATATTTTTTGGATTTTACCGAGTCTTGTTTAAGTCGCTGTCAGTCGGAAACGGTGCAACAAAATGGAAAAATGTATATAAACAAAATTTAAGGCAATGAAATTTCCAACAAAAAATGTCTACAAAATTTTGCCGTAAAAGCGATTTTTACATTAAAAGAAACGTCTTGAAATCGTCAAATTAACATTGTTAACATAGGAGTGTCCGAATATTTATGTGAGTAACTGTACGTCGTAATACAAATATGTATTGTCAAATCAAAGACAATCATTTTTGATTGACAATTTGTAAAAACATTTAGTTGTAAATATTTACCATATTATTAAAAATTTAAATGAATTAAAATTTTTTTAAAGTAATAATTTGAAAATAAAATTTATTATTAAAATTATTATTTTTTACGAATCTAAAATAATCTATAGAAATTATAAAAACATTTTTTTAGTTTGCATATCGATGCATATATTACCTTTTTTCATCAATTTTAGTGCATATTTTACAGAAATTCGGTGCATATATATGCGCATATTTTTAAGTATTTTGGTGCATACAATCCGAGCTCTAATTATAACAATCGGTTTATTAAAACAGAGTTTTATTCAACAAAAACTATTAATTACTATAAATAAAAATTCGTTAAAAAATATTATTTTTAAGTTAATAATTACTCAATATTAGGAAAACATAATATAGAGTTATAAAAATTATTAAAACTTTAATATTATGAACTGATATAATAATTCATCGTAAAGTATGTATAATATTATAATCACTGCAATAAGCACATGGTATAATATTATTATTACTATGCATTTCTATTTTGAAAAACAAGATAAAACTAGCTAAGTTTCAATTAATTCTTGGTAAGTAGCAAAGAAAAAATAGTTCAGCTTTTATAAACAGGGCACCGCCACTTTCTTTTTAATTATTCTGAAATAAAGTGCGAGGTGATCGCCCACGCTAGTGACGCCCCCCCTTAATTGAACGTGCTTTTAACATACCGCTCTCTGAACAAAACAGAATTAAAGAATTCAACATTATAAAACAACTTGCACAAAATAACGGATATCCTATAAAAACAATAAATAAAATAATAATTTTCAAATAATATTTTAATTTTGACTTCCTGATGATGAATATCTATATTCGAAACATGTCGTCTAAGTAATTAAAAGAAAATATATAACGAAGTATTGTATATTTTTAAATAAATAATAATAAAATAGTTCTAAATTGTGTATCACTAGGTAATTTGGAAAATATGGATAGCGTATTAAGGGGTCTTAACTTTAATATTCACAAAGAAACTAATCAATACACATTAGAGTTAAACGGCGTAGTAATCTACATCGCTCAAGAAAAGAATAAGTTTTTCTTCGCAGATGGGCAAAGTGTAAGCGTTCACGTTTCAATTGACCTTTACAATTTAATTGATGTTCTAAACCATGTACAAAAAGAAATAAATAAAATAGTGCCTAATAAGTTTCTTATTTCGGAAAACGAAGTACGATTAAAATCAAGTAATATCACCGAGGAACCTGAAAATGATTTGAAATCATTTTTGGGCTTTGTTAAACAACAAAATGGTGATTATGTATTAGATTTATCTAAAACTTCACTGAACATATCCAGTGATAACAATAAATTCTATCTGGTGAAAGAAAAAACAATTGAAATTCCTTCGGGGGCATATCGTAGATATTCAATCATATTTACAAACACAATTAAGCATTGATAATGTCGCTTTAGAACTCACGACGAATACTAATACTTCAAAAGTCAATATTAAATGTACAGAACGTATAAATTTTTGGAAAAGTGATAACATAGGACCGTTATTAGGTTTTGATAAACAAACCATCGCAAAAAATAGTTTGAAATTATCTGATCGCAGCGTAAATATTTTATCGGTAAACTTCATTTGTATTGAATGTAATATTACTACCGGTTCTTATAAAAATGGAAAACTAAGTCACATAATACACGAGTTTTTTCCGATAGTTCCACGTGGTTATAAAATAGTTGAAACTCCATCCAATGTTATTTATTTACCTATAAATGTTCGATTTATATCAAATATTTCAGTTAGAATAATAGACCAGAACGATCAGGTTGTAGATTTTAATGGAGAAGAAATATCCATAAGGTTTCATTTAAAAAAGCTCTAGATAATAATATGGTAATCCAATATTCAAGAAGTGCGCGTGAAAATTATTATAAGCGTGTGTCTAATATAAAAAGAGTCAGTCAAAAATCTTCCGAGGAGTTAGTAACACCAAGCAATAGAGCGTTAACACCAATCAATATAGCGTTTTTAAAAGCCTTAGGTTATAAAGTGCTCGTGTGAAAATGGGGATTTTAGATATTGCAGAAAAAATTATAGAAGATAATTCGATTACAAATGCGGAATTTCATGCACATCAACCATATGCTTCTACATCATTTGATAATAATGATGAAATTAGAATTCCTATTCAACAGTTGGATGCGTATACGGCGCCCAGCCTTAGCTATCTTTACGTAGAGGGAACATTAAAAACAGAAACCAATACTAACTCTTTCTACTACTGGTCATTTCATTAACAATGGCGTAGCTTTTTTATTCAGTGAAATTAGATATGAGCTAAACGGAGTTGTGATCGATTCTTCCAGAAATCCAGGTATTACCTCTACTATGAAAGCATATCCATCCTACTCGGAAAACGAATGTTTAAAATTAAAAAATGCTGCATGGGAGTCAAAAAATAATAAAGATATGGTATTAAATCGAGGTATTGATGGAAATTTTAACGCCTGTATACCCTTAAAAATGTTTTTGGGATTTTGTGAGGATTATAATAAAATAATATTGAACGCCAAACAAGAATTAGTATTAGTAAGAAGTAATAGCGATATTAATGCGTTGGAATCGGCAAATAGCGAAGAAAAGCTACGAGTTACTATTAATAAACTTTTTTGGAAGGTGCCGCACATATCGGTTTCTTTAGAAGAGCAACTACGTTTAACAAAATACATCGAACAAAGCTTAGAAATTCCCATGGCATTTAGATCGTGGGAACTTCACGAATATCCCCAATTACCATTAATGAATCGCCACTCATGGACCGTGAAAACTACCACACAAGTAGAAACACCTAGAATGATAATAATCGCATTTTGAACAAATAGAAAAAACAAAAATGATAAGGATATGAGTAAATTTGATCCTTCCGATTTGATAAGTCTAAGTGTTTACTTAAATTCGGAGCGTTATTCATACGACAATTTAAATATAAACTATAAAAAGAATTCTTTTTCAATTTTATATGAAATGTTTGCAAATTTTCAACAAACATATTACGGTAAAGAAAACGAACCGATGTTTACACCTGAAGATTTTAAAAGAAACGCCCCATTGATAGTGGTAGATTGTACGCGTCAGAAGGATAGTCTTAGTAAAGGGCCAATAGAAGTACGAGTAGAATTTGGAGCCGGTGCTAAATAATAGAAAACACAACCGCATATTGTTTAATTCTCCATGATCGCTTGTTTAGTTATAGTCATCTAACAAAATCTGTAAAGAAAATATGAGTAACAAAATAGTTTTGGATGTGCAAGGTTTCATGACTTCCCATAAAGTGTTTTCGCCTAAAGAATTAGCTGTTTATGATGGTTTCAAGACAGCTCACTACGTCTTCAAACCACCTTTTCGGTTTAATTGTTTGACTACGGAATTCCAAAAACAAGCAAACTATTTGATGAATAATCACCACGGGGTATTATGGGGAAGTGGATTTACACCTGTTCATAAATTTGTTGAAATTGTAAAACAATTAACTTCGTCTGCTGACGTTGTGTATATCAAAGGATGTGAAAAAACATTATTTATCAAAAATATTATTAGTATACCTATAGTGGAGTTGACTGAGCAACCCAAACTACCAATGGGAAACCCATATTGTTTTTATCATTCGCTAACAAATTGCATTTGTGCTCTGACTAATGTATTTTATTTGTATAACGAATATATTATGCACGAATAAAATGTTTTTTTTAATATACTTTTTTTATTATGTCTATATAAGCATTAGCAAAGTACTATTGGGGGTAGAATGATATACATTATATCATCCAAATGATTCCGTAAGTGGTGATTCAGTATGTTTATTACATATCCAAGCAATTATTATATGAAGAACATGGGTGTATATGCAGAAGAAGAAGATCGCCTTTTTTCGTTTAGGGATTGGAAGTACCCCATTGTAAATTCAAATGAGTTGGCAAAAGCTGTTTTATAGTTTAAGAAATGGTGATAGTGTGCGGTGTGCATTTTGTCAACATTTCAATGTTGGAGAAGATGTTTGTAGGACATACAAAGCTTTACCTAATTCAATTCCTGAAAATTATTCAAAGTTATCTACAAAAGTTGAGGATCCAAATGATTCCGATGAAAATTTTCCCGAAATTACCCCATTATTGGGATATAAAATTTTATCTAATTCAATACCTGAAAATTATTCGAAGATATCTACAAAAGTTGAAGATTCAAATGATTCCTATATCAATAATCTTTCTTATTGCCGTTCTTGTATATTACAATCATGTTAACTATTAAAGATTGAATATATCCTCAATGAGTCATAATATTATTAAAGATATAATATGAATTAATCAATAAAAGTTTTGTAAAAAGTTTATTTATTTATTTATTTATTTCTTGATATTTGCAGAAACGAAATTTATGGGTTTTTACAAAAAAAAATATAAAAATATACAATCTGAAATCCTAATAAACATAATTAATTTAAATTTTAAATATGTACCAAAATATGGTGGGTCATTACACAATTTTAAATTCTTACAATATAAAAATGATTTGTATTATCTATATTTGTGATAAAAATGATTATCTATCAATTTATTTGGATAATTTGTATTTTGTATTTAATTTGTATTATTTGGATAACCTTGAGAGGTGATTTTACAACCTGCTTTTACTGTATAGCCTTGAGGTGACCCTGAGGTGCGTGTGAGAAAGAAAGAAAGAAAGATGGCTTACCGTCCTTGAAACGTGGGTATGGATTACGGCCAATGGAATGCTTGACCTTGAAAAGTGGGCGTGGAATATGACCAATAAGATTCTTAACCTTGAAAAGTGGGTATGGCTTACGGCCAATAATGCTTGACCTTGAAATGTGGGCAGTGGCTTACGGCCAATAGAATGCTTGACCTTGAAAGGGGGCGTGGCTTGAGAAAAAGTGGTGGGGGTGCAAAAGCAATCTCATTCGCATACTACTCTGGTTGTCCATGTAGAAAGTCGGTGTATCCACTTCGATTAATAAGAGTTCGGATAACAGAACTTTCAACCATACCAATACCATAGCATACGCAGCGGCCTTGAGTTCAGATTCCGTTGTTGATAACGCTACCGATTTCTGTCGCTCTGAGCCCCAACTGATAATACCATTGCCAAACATAAAAACGTAGCCAGATGTTGATAGACCAGTTTGTTTGTCACCCGCATAATCAGCATCGCTGTATCCGCAGAAAACCAAATCATTTCCACCTTCAAATTGAATGCCCTAGTCGATTGTCCCTTTGATGTATTTAAGAAAACGTTTGACAGAAGTTATGTGAGCTTCTGCTGGTTTATCCAGATAACAACTAACGTTACCAACCGCAAAACTAATATCTGGTCGCGTTCCCACAGCCAAATACATCAAACTGCCAACTGCTTCACGATACGGAAAGTAGATTTCACCATTTGTTTCGAAATCGCTCAAATTTTGTGTACATTCCGATGGTGTTGATACCGCATTAAAATTTTCCATGCCAAAACGGTTGAGTACCTTTTCTGCATATGATCGTTGATTAACATGTATCGATCCATCCGATCGTTGATCAATTTCGAAACCCAAAAAGCATTTTGCATCGAAAACCTTGATTTCGAATTCCTTTCTCAAATGTTCAATAACAGGTAAAATAGATTTTTCTTTCTCTGCCGCAATTAAACCATCGTCAACGTAAATTGCTAGCACCATCATACCATTTTTACCATTGCACACGAAAACACATGGATCCGATTTACTGACTTTAAAATCAAATTTTGTTATAAACGACGTGAACTTCCTATTCCAGCAGCGTGATGCCTGCTTAAGACCATACAAGCTTTTTGCATTGCCATAATTGCACGGATTGATGTAAATTTGACGACTGGACTGAACGTTTCTTGATAATTGATTCCATATTCTTGCGCAAAACCACGAACCACCAAACGTGCCTTGTAACGATCGATGCTTCCATCCGTGTTCTGTTTTAACTTAAAAATCCAACGATTAACAATCACCTTTTGCTCATTCGGTGGATTGACCAAAATCCAAGTACGATTCTTGACTAGCGAATCATACTCTTCGTCCATCGCTTTCTCCCACTGTTTGTGATCAATCGATTCCATCGCCTGCTCGTAGGTTCTTGGTTCTACGTTGATCGCCAACATTGCCACATGATTTGCCGATGAAGAATATGATAGATGCCTCGCTGATAAAGAAATAAGTTTGTTCCGATCTCTCAATCGCATTCTAACAACATTCCTGTTGTCGACATCACACAATGTGATGTTGGAAAAATTGTTGGAATTGGAAGAAATAGAAGGAGTAAATATATTTAACACCCAACAATTTTATCAATTTTTCCTCATAATATAGGTATACTTGGGAATTTCTACAGTTCCTCCGCCAGTTTTAAAAATTTCTTGTTTTTTTTTGTACATCTTTTTTCATTAATAACCTTTTGATTCCTTCGTATTTAATCTTCATTGATTTTACTGTTCGTATTTTGTTTGTAAATTGTGAATTAAAGTGAATTGTAACGCTTTTCCAAACATCATTTTTCGGCATCAGTTTTTTTATTTTCAATTTCATTTGAACATACAGCCTTCCCAGTAAATTTTTGCAAATAGCTTTGCGACCTTTGATGCTCAAAATAATGGAAGTTCATTAAAGCTCAAACGATGCTCTTACGCTTGACACTAAACTCATCCAAAAATTTGAAATTGGGACCACTGACGTGTACCGTAATTCTACACAATTAATTATAATTAGTTATCGTTGTTCGTGAGATGTAAAATTTTCACTTCTTTCTCGCTTTTCTATAGTAAACTAAAATATTTAAAAATTTTACATTTTAAATTAATTTAGGGAGTTTACGCAAATTAACCGTGCACAAACTTTTCCTTAATTAATACTTACTTTACAACTTTGCGAAATTAAAAAATTTTAATTCAATTTTTTTTTATTAACTAACAGCGCCATCCCTGGCCAGTGGTAAAATCTCAGCGCCTTGAGTTGAATTTTTAAACTATTTCTCTCATCTATGGTTATTAGTTCAAATCAGCGCTAAATTTTAGTTTTAAATACATATAACACCAACCGTCATATACTTCAAGTAGTTACTGGTTGTATAAAATTCGATGAAAAGATCCAAATGTCCTAATGAACGATTAAAAAGCTCAAGTAAAGTAAACGTCAAGTAACTACTTGACGTTCAAATTAAATATGAAAAGATCGGCCCTTAAATGAATTGTTATTAACATTTTTAAATATTTTAAATTGTAAAATGTCTGAATTTAGTGAAAAAGATAGTGGATGGGCCTTAAGTGAAATTTTATATCTAGAGATGAATTTACATAAATTTAATCCGTTGCATGGTGGACAGAATTCGTTTTTAGAGTTGCCAAAATCAATTATGCTTAAAAATGATGTTTTAAATATAAGAAACGTTCGAGATCATTATTGTTTCGCTTATAGTATTTTAGCTGCTTTCTGTAAACCGCAATTTTGTGATAACATCTCGAGTTCATATCCAAATATTTTTGAAAATTTAAATTTGCACGATTTAGATTTCCCAATGAAATTAATCGATATCGAAAAATTTGAAAAATTAAACAATATTAGCGTTAATGTTTATGGATTAAATAAAAATGATAAAACAAATAAATTCGATATTATAGGTCCTTTCCACCACACAAAATGTAAACATTTAAAACAAAGTAAAAAGGGGTGCAGGCAGGGTGTGCCGGTGTGAATTCTTTTTTGATATTACTTCAAAAAAATATCAGGAACTAACTGTAACCTACCGATGGATCTACATCCTCGCGCTCGATCTACCTTCTCGCGCATATTTTTTATGGTGAATCCGTCTATTGCCATGGTTGTCTTTGTCAAATTCGACTCTGCGCTACCCTGCGCTCCAGTCCCCCCGCTCTGATTTTACTAAGACTAGTGTAGAAAATATACCAACGACCCCTATTACCGAGGAAACCACGAGCTATGGCGAACGGGAAGTGCGCGACCGTCTGCGCGATAGTAGGGAAGTGATTAGTAGCGATCCGACAGCGGAGCGAGTAACGAGTAACTGTCATTAGCAAGCATAATAATTAACGTTCATTAAATTTGTATATTTTAGTCAATAAATCATTTTTCATTTTATTGTTATTATTTTTAACTAGATCCATTATATATATCCCTGAAGACCGAAAGAACTCGCCAAAGGTGGAACTCCTTTCAGGGTGGATCCGAAAGTGCGGGGTGCGAAGGGAATCCACCCTAAAAACAAGTTTTGCATTTGTAAAATATAATTAGTGTCAGGGATTTGTTGGCATTTAATTATAAAAACCGCAACACTATTTTTAATGGTGGAACCGTGTATTGCCATGGTTGTCTTTGTCAAAACTTAAATTTGACAAAGACTAAACAAATTATAAAAATAAAATTCATATAAATGTGATATCAAATAACGTGTAACGATACGCTGACGTGTATCGGTTTTTGATTTTCAAACCCGATACTACAATTTTTCAATCAATAATTTTTGTTTTTGACCCAGTTTACCATTTTCAAAATTTTAGTTAAATTTGTTTTTGGCCCAGTTTACCATTTTCAAAATTTTAGTTAAATTTGTTTTTGGCCCAGTTTACCATTTTCAAAATTTTAGTAAAATTTGTTTTTGGCCCAGTTTACATTACCCCTAACCTGACTTTGCGCCTAAGATATAGAGCTTGTTATAAATAAATTTTGGATTTTAAGGGGTTTTTGTTTAAAAGTATCTTGTCGTATACGCCATTTTTAACGAAATTTTAATCATGCATAGCACCTTCATAGCATATACGACAAAATCATATTCAATAAAATGCCTAATTAATAGAGCAAACTTAAAAATAATGAAATTAATTAAATAAACAAATTGTATTCTACATTATATTAACAAAAAACAACAAAATTAAAATTTTTGGAAATAAAAATTTTTGATTTTGATTTTAAAAAAATATAAGTAATAAACTAAAATTATGTGTTTCCACTAGCTTCCATATTAATTATTTTAATAAACTGTTGTAATATTCAATCAATTTTAGGTATAAAAATATAGAGACTTATAATATCCCTTTTTTCCCACAGGTATTTTTTTCTATTTAATATTTTTAAATTCACCTTGAAAATTATTTTTATATAAATTAATTTCACCAAAAAATATTTGTTGGTGTTGGAAGATCTCCTTTACAATGAAGTCATAAAATTTATTTGGGCTCCTGACGTCTTAAAATTGATTGTAAAACGATCATCTTGGTAATATTTAATAATTTTAACTTGACAGAATGGAACCGTATTCACCAAATATGAACACATACGACACAATTACAATGTGATGTACACATACGACAAAATAATTGAGGATAATTTTATTACACAATTTTACACTGATTTTATGTCGTATATCCAAAAATTTGGCGTTTGCGGCAGTATAATAATGAGGCTACCGCATTACCGCATAACCCCTTATTGTTATCACAAAAAATTTTAAATTAAAAAAGTTAAGTCTTTATTTAAAAAAATTACATATTTATTAATTAGTCCATAACATAATTGTGGGATAAACCACGCAAATACTCCCACATATTTGCTGGCTCATAGTTCGAAACTTTGTTAAGGATACGGTCATCTGCGTCCTCATAACGTTTTCGTGTCATGGTGTCATGGTGGATGATGGATGGTTAAAGGTGTCATGGATACCTTTCATGGATCTTTCATGTGAATGAAAGAGTGGAAAAGTTTCGTAAGACGGAACACGCTAGTTTCGGTGCCGAGTTGGCCCGGTGCCGAGTTGTCCAGTGCCGAGTTTTCCCGGTGCCGAGTTTTCCCGGTGCCGAGTTGTCCGGTGCCGAGTTGTCCGGTGCCGAGTTGTCCGGTGCCGAGTTGTCCGGTGCCGAGTTGTCCAGAGCCGAGTTGTCCGTGTCCGATAATATCGATCGTGATGTTACTCTTATTTTTTTTACTTCTTGGTTATCTGGTGTCGTATTTCTGGCTGGATGGTTATTGGGTAATCCACCTGTATAACAACACACAATTTGGATAATTCAGTCGAACATTGATATCGCTATCGCTATCCTGATCTAATCATCAAGAGAGAAGACAACGGAAAGCTAAGATTTTGTTTGTTTGTGCCGTCATTTATTATTGTCAATTATCTTTTTTTGCGCGAAGAATTTTATTAGGCTGTTCTTTGATTAAAATTTCATATTTAAAAATCTAAACAACTCGAATAAAGCTGTATAAATTATTACAGCACATTGTACGCCAAAGTATACGTATACGCGGTAACTATAACGCGAGTATATACTTTTTATTATATATTATCATTTTATTAAGAGCAATTGATAGCTTTACATATTCATATATATATATTTTTCTTATATTAAAAAGGTAGCCCAATTTTTCGCATTATTTGTAAATATTTTTATTTTCATTAAATCGGAAACAAACGTTATCTCTGTTACTCAGTCTTTCTTGACCTGGTTACTTCTTTTTTTTGCAACAGCCAGTATTTTTTTCGTAGTTTAACGTGGCTGTTGATTCGAATATACAGGGTGATTTTTTTTTAACCTCGTGGCGCCCAAAAAAATATCAACACTTCGGCTGGCTCTTCGGAGCGTTACTTTAGCGATTTTCCCTGTGTATACCTTCCGACCTGAAGAAGAATCAGCTCATTCTCTTTTTTTTTGTATTTAGTTTATTTGCCTTTTTGAGCTATCCAAAGGCACACGACCCAACTACCGATAATATCACCATCAATAATTTATTATTATTTTTTATTCTATCTATATTGCTATGTTATCAGCTAGTAAGTAAAGGAGGGACATTTTTTTTGCTGATCATCACTCGAAATCCTCCTCGTGAATATTTGATTACGTCCTAGTTTGACGTCCTTTTGAAGCTTCACGCCAGGTCAAAGTTGGTTGGTGAACCGATTGACTAAAAAGATATTTATTATAAGTAAATGTACCTGTTGTTGTTATTTAAATTTACCCTCTGTTGTTGGTGATGTTTTTTAAGTTTTATCACATTTAAAATTGTTGGTTTTTCAATTGGAATTTATTTAGTTAACGAATAACCATTTGTTTGAATATTTGAATTTGCCGCCAAGAGAAGGTTGGTGGAAAATTAAATTATATGAAGAAAAAAAAAAAAGGTATGTGGATAATGAGAAATGGCGGATCAGAAAGTAAAAAGGAGAATTTAATTTGGAAATTTAATAGAAGATAATTTGACTTACCACCAAGAGAAACTAATGTTAAAAATCTATGAGATTTAAAAAGCGTTCGAATGAATTTCTTTGTATGGTCGACAATTCGCGAAGATAAGAAGTCAACACCAACAACCACATGCATGGAATGAGAGCAATCGTAACAACCAACAGGAACAGTAGCGTATCTCCACCGACGATAGAAAGAAAAACAGTGGCTTACTCGAGTAAGGATAAATTTTATTTTAATAAATTTTAAAAACAATTATCTGCGCAAAAGATTACAGAGGTTTATTTAATCAAAATTATAAGTTTGGGTTTTTTTTTTGTTTGTTATAAATCACAAAAGTATTATGTTATTTAATTGTGATAACTAAATAAACTATTTTTGATGAACCACATGTTTCTGTTCATAAATTGTACGATCAAAGTATCAATGATCGAGGGTAGACGAGTCACTGTGTCTTTAGCCGGAGTTGTCAATCGCATTGACTTGGAGGGAAGCTTTCTATAAATAAAATAAAATAAAGTATTATTCATTTTTTTTTTCTAATTTGCATACGTCAATTCATGAGGAGTGTTAAGAGGATGGAAAGGAAATTAATTCGCCCCGTTTATGCTCTAATAAAATAATTATTTTAAAATTCAAAATTACGTAGCAATATACTTTTCTACTTTTAACGGTAGCAATATGTAGAATTTATTTTTCTGGTATTCGGCGATATTCGGTACCCTTGCGTAAACGATATAATTTTAGAGACTTTTATTTTCAAATAGATAAAAAGTAACCGCTCCCTTAATATCCCACAAGGATCGAAGGGTGGCGCTTTAGGTGAGTCTATTAGCTCACGAAATTTACAAAATTTGCCTGCCAAAAACTGCCGGATCATCAATTTTTTTTCGTTGTTTTTCGTAATTCGCTTTACATGGGTAAAGCGGATTACATTGTTAATGCATATTAACGGTGCACATGTACTATCTTTTGGTCACAATAGTCGGGCATGTAAACTGTGCCAAAAACAAATTTTACTAAAATTTTGAAAATGGTAAACTGGGTCAAAAACAAAAATTATTGATTGAAAAATTGTAGTATCGGGTTTGAAAATCAAAAACCGATACACGTCAGCGTATCGTTACACGTTATTTGATACCACATTTATATGAATTTTATTTTTATAATTTGTTTAGTCTTTGTCAAATTTAAGTTTTGACAAAGACAACCATGGCAATACACGGTTCCACCATTAAAAATAGTGTTGCGGTTTTTATAATTAAATGCCAACAAATCCCTGACACTAATTATATTTTACAAATGCAAAACTTGATTTTAGGGTGGATTCCCTTCGCACCCCGCACTTTCGGATCCACCCTGAAAGGAGTTCCACCTTTGGCGAGTTCTTTTGGTCTTCAGGGATATATATAATGGATCTAGTCTTAGTAAAATCAGAGCGGGGGGGACTGGAGCGCAGGGTAGCGCAGAGTCGAATTTGACAAAGACAACCATGGCAATAGACGGATTCACCATAAAAAATATGCGCGAGAAGGTAGATCGAGCGCGAGGATGTAGATCCATCGGTAGGTTACAGTTAGTTCCTGATATTTTTTTGAAGTAATATCAAAAAAGAATTCACACCGGCACACCCTGCCTGCACCCCTTTTTACTTTGTTTTAAATGTTTACATTTTGTGTGGTGGAAAGGACCTATAATATCGAATTTATTTGTTTTATCATTTTTATTTAATCCATAAACATTAACGCTAATATTGTTTAATTTTTCAAATTTTTCGATATCGATTAATTTCATTGGGAAATCTAAATCGTGCAAATTTAAATTTTCAAAAATATTTGGATATGAACTCGAGATGTTATCACAAAATTGCGGTTTACAGAAAGCAGCTAAAATACTATAAGCGAAACAATAATGATCTCGAACGTTTCTTATATTTAAAACATCATTTTTAAGCATAATTGATTTTGGCAACTCTAAAAACGAATTCTGTCCACCATGCAACGGATTAAATTTATGTAAATTCATCTCTAGATATAAAATTTCACTTAAGGCCCATCCACTATCTTTTTCACTAAATTCAGACATTTTACAATTTAAAATATTTAAAAATGTTAATAACAATTCATTTAAGGGCCGATCTTTTCATATTTAATTTGAACGTCAAGTAGTTACTTGACGTTTACTTTACTTGAGCTTTTTAATCGTTCATTAGGACATTTGGATCTTTTCATCGAATTTTATACAACCAGTAACTACTTGAAGTATACACACAAAGAAAAATAGGGTTAATAATACTTGATAAAGGTTATGTTTTACTTCTTGCAGTAGTAAAATAGGCCTCAACTAATACGATGCGTATTATTTACCACTACAAAATAGTACACACAAAATAGTAAGATTACGTTATACTAGTAGTTATTTTCTATTATTTTTATTGCAGTGAATTTTACCACTACCATGGAAGTAAATTTTAGCACTTGTTGTTCTAATAACGAGAACAGTGAGAACTACTTGTTATCGTGATAACCATAGGTAACCGTCCTGTAGTGGTAAATTGTACGACTGTATAGCGATGGGTTTTACTATTGCGCTAAAGGGTGAATAATACATACCAAGATTAGTTTAAATTTACTATTTGTTGTATTTAATTTTACTCTGCATTACAACTATTTTCTATCGATAGGGGTTACAATTGTATAGTTAAAAGTTACTATTTTGAGTGATATGTAACACTGTATTAAAAGTTTTATTAACTGCAGTGGTTTTACTGATACAATTAGTTGGGCAGAAAATTAAAATTTTTTTGTGTGTATGACGGTTGGTGTTATATGTATTTAAAACTAAAATTTAGCGCTGATTTGAACTAATAACCATAGATGAGAGAAATAGTTTAAAAATTCAACTCAAGGCGCTGAGATTTTACCACTGGCCAGGGATGGCGCTGTTAGTTAATAAAAAAAAATTGAATTAAAATTTTTTAATTTCGCAAAGTTGTAAAGTAAGTATTAATTAAGGAAAAGTTTGTGCACGGTTAATTTGCGTAAACTCCCTAAATTAATTTAAAATGTAAAATTTTTAAATATTTTAGTTTACTATATCATAGATAAGATGGTGAACCACTATATTTCCACCCTAGAAAAATTCAAACTTAACAAATGTGGAATAAAATTATCAAACATACCTCTAGATGTTGTGTGAGGGTATATTAGTGAAATAAGCGAAGCAATTGTCCATAAACGAATTTAAACTTTCAAATGAAGATCGAATAACTTCCCAAGTAAACGTAAAAAAATAGGAGAAGAAATCCAAAACAAAATCGTAGCAATCAATACTAATCCCAAATATCTGGATGCGAAAATAACGCAATGTTCACAAAAAAATTGATTAGCTACGTCGTCCAAATATAATTACTCGACTTAAAATTGTAACTTTTCTCCAAAATCGCAAAGTTAAAATTAAAGTTAAAAATTTGCGAATTATCGATATGATAATAGTTTCCATTAAATTGAATTCAAAGTGAATTAGGATGCCACCTTTAGAAAATCATTCAAAACCATTGAATTTTATTTAAAAATAAAATCAAACCGCAACAATATCTCTAGGAGTCGCATCTATCTTGCAAAATTGAAATCGTACAATTCACACTTGAGATCTGGAATTTTAAGGTTCACTGTTTTTGTGCACCGTAAACAAAGACCAACTTTTCACTGAAATATCAAGCCAGGTATAAAGTATATCACCTTGCACTTCGAGGCTTGAATGCACCAATCATTTGTCTACCCAACCCACTAGTCAAAATTCCCCGAATCGAAAATTCATTTCGAAGGTTTTGGCCGAGATTTAGAGCTTTTATCCCACTGTGCAAGGGTAGAATACATACACTACAATGTTAATCTTCTCGGATGGGTCTATCTCGTATAATTGAGAATTGAATTTCCTTACAGGTAAGGTAAGGAAGAGGTGCATTTCGCCAGCCCCCCCCCATTTCGAATTTTGGATCCAAAATAGTCTAAATCGTTTGTACCTCGTTTGTACCTGTTGGTACCTTCCTTATTTTCGTTTGTACCCATTTTGTTTTTTTTAGATATTTCGAAATATCTAAAATGGGCATTTCCCCAGCCCCTCCATTTTGAATTTTAAATCAAAAATAGTCTAAATCGTTTGTACCTCGTATGTATCTGTTTGTACCTTCCTTATTTTCGTTTGTACACATTTTGTTTTTCAGATATTTTAAAATATCTAAAATGGGCATTTACCCAGCCCCCCCCCCCATTTTGAATTTTTGATCCAAAATAGTCTAAATCGTTTGTACCTCGTTTGTACCTGTTTGTACCTTCCTTATTTTCATTTGTACCAGTTTTGTTTTTGAAATATTTCAAATTTTCTAATAATGGCATTCTGCTACCCCCCCCCCCCCGAATTTTCAATTTTGGTTATAAGATAGTTTTAATGGGCTTAAATAAGAGAATAATCTTTTTTCACTTAATCCCAAAATAAACAAATTTAATTTTGGGTTGGCAAATAAATTTATATTATTTTCAACTTCTTACCTCTGACTGTTTTTCAAAAACAGTCAGTTTTTTCTGATGACTATGTCAGCGGCCCCCCAGTTTCGAATTTTTTGATGATTTTGGTGTCAATCGTTAGAGCCTAAATGAGCTTCTATTATTTTCGAGTGAGCCTCAAAAGTCGCGAAGTTATTCGCAAAAAACAACTGGGGGGGCTGTAGACATGTTTAACAATTTTTGTTCCCGTTTTGAATTTATGTATAAAATTGATGTCAATCGATAGAGCTTCCTTTGAGCCTGAATGAGCTTCAGTCAGCAAGATGTTAAGTTAATTTTTTACCAAGATATGGATAGTTGAAATTTTCGTCCAAACTCCGAGCAATATGCGTTAAATCTTAAGTTTTTTAAACTCTTAATCTTTGATTTAAAATTTTTGTATTAACTTTTTTATGTAATAAATTTTCTTTATTAGCTTTTATCTATATAAATAAAATTTAATTTCAATTTTTACGTTTACCTGCAAATATATTATTACTTATTTTTTAAAAATATAAGGGCCGAGGTGGGGGGAAAAATTAAGTTTTTTTTAAATTACATCAGGTTAGGTAGGGGGGTGGAAAAAGCTTACGTACGTTTACTTGGGAGGCAGTTAAAACATGAAATCGTCCTTACGTAATTTTAATGGAGACTCCCTTGTGAGCTTATTTGAAGTAATTTATGTTTGACAAATATAAGTGCTGGGAGGGGAGGGGGGTAAAGTTATGTACTGATGTGGTAAAAAAAACTGTGGCGACATAATCCGACAATTTAATTTTTTTAAAATTACATCAGGTTAGGCAGGGGGGTGGAAAAACCTAACTTGGGGGGGGGGGGTAAAACTTACAGTTTAACTTGGCTAAAGACGCCTTCTTAATTGGTTTCATATAATGCGCAAAATTATTATTTGAAGAAAAAATGTACAATAATGTTTAGAAGTAGTATCTTATTCGCCTAAAGTGGTAAGACAGTCAACAATAGCTATAAATTGTCAATTCCTTATATATACCCTTGTATAAGGTAACCTGATGAATTTTAAAAACATTAATTCCCCCCCCCCTCCTCCTCGACTCTTATATTTTAAAAAAATAAGTAATAATATACTTACAGGTAAATGTAAAAATTAAAATTAAATTTTATTTATATAGTAAGCGCTAATAAAGAAAATTTATTACATAAAAAAGTTAATACAAAAATTTTAAATCAAAGATTAAGAGATTTAAAGAACTTAAGATTTAACGCATGTTGCTCGGAGTTTGGACGAAAATTTTAACTATCCATATCTTGGTAAAAAATTAACTTAACATCTTGCTGACTGAAGCTCATTCAGGCTCAAAGGAAGCTCTATCGATTGACATCAATTTTAGACATAAATTCAAAACGGGAACAAAAATTTCTAAATATGACTACAGCTCCCCCCCCCCCAGTTGTTTTTTGCGAATAACTTCGCGAGCTTTGAGGCTCACTCGAAAATAATGGAAGCTCATTTACATCCGTATTCATAAAAATTTTAGAAAGTTAAAATATCTTTAAAATACCTTTAAATGCAGGCGTCATAAAACACCAATCACAAACGTTCATTTGTCTTAATTGTAAGGGTTTCATTGGTTGTTTAACTTTAATGAGCGTTTTAGTTAAAATAGGTTTAAAACATCTTTAAGTATTTTTATGAATTCATGGGTTAGGCTCTAACGATGCTCTAACGATTGACACCAAAATCATCAAAAAAAAAACTGTTTTTGAAAAACAGTCAGAGGTAAGAAGTTGAAAATAATATAAGTTTATTTGCCAACCCAAAATTAAATTTGTTTATTTTGGGATTAAGGGATTAAGTGCAAAAATATTATTCTCTTATTTAAGCCCATTAAAACTATCTTATAACCAAAATTAAAAATTCGGGGGGGGGGGGGGGGTTAAGCAAAATGTCATTATTAGAAAATTTGAAATATTTCAAAAACAAAACTGGTACAAACGAAAATAAGGAAGGTACAAACAGGTACAAACGAGGTACAAACAATTTAGACTATTTTTGATTCAAAATTCAAAATGGGGGGGGGCTGGGGAAATGCCCATTTTAGATATTTCGAAATATCTGAAAAACAAAATGGGTACAAACGAAAATAAGGAAGGTACAAACAGGTACAAACGAGGTACAAATGATTTAGACTATTTTGGATCCAAAATTCGAAATGGGGGGGAGGCTGGCGAAATGAACCTGTAAGGAAGTTCGATCTCTTGTAATGACGTATTCAAACGTCAAATTTTTCAAACGTCAAATTTTTAATTCTATATTAAATACATTCAACTTTCGGTTACTTCTACTGTTACAGTTAACATGCAACTGTTATCTGTCGCGTTATCAAAAATATGTAATCGAACAAAATAATCGATAATTATCTATGCACATGGAAAATTTATATATGATCATAATAAATTGGATAAAAAGTGACAAGCAAAACATTAATACATTAAATTCTTATTAATAATAATAATTAGCCTTACTTTTTTCTTTTTTTTAAGGACAACTTTAACTCCATTTAATGAAATTTCGATGGACACCTTTTTCTTCTTAACGCCTTTTGTTTTAAATTCGTACTAAAATTAACTACGTTAATATAAATTTAATTAATATATTTATGTATACTCACCCGAATTTTCCGCATAGCCGCTACAATTTCAACTCTGCTAGTTGGCCGAGGAACGTTCAATATTCCAATATACTAAAGAAAAAAAATTATTAGGTAAGTACTATAATTAATACGTACTAAAATTATATAAAAAATGGAAGCCTAGGCTTCGAGGCTATGCTTAGTTAGCCGTTAGGTTTTACGTGAATACGTTGTTACGTGAAATTATACTTTATGTCGATGATGCTCAACCAGTACTCGGACCCAATAAAGAAGCATATCAGAACCACGTGCTCCGACACCGAGACACCAATGATGCTATGCGGTGACTTCAACGTGGATGTGACGCAGAACAAGAACTTCTCAGAATTCATGAAACGAGAGTTCAATATGAACTGCGTACAGAACTCTCCAAGTACTCTCGGCAATACTTGCCTTGTTCTTACATTTACCCGCAATATCAACGTATCCTGTATGCCGTTTGTCACCTATTTCGGTTACCAGACAGACCTATTATAAATAAAATTGTCTTTGATCTTTAACGACGACGACAACAATAGAGTTGTATTCGTTGCCTCAATGAGGAAGACCAGGAATACGCTAAGGGGTTCACTTCGGTTCATTTAGAAAATTTTTACTAATAGCATATTGTATTAAAATTAATCATTATAATAATAAATAATAATTTCCAATATTCTGCAAAATCTTCATGTTTTCAAATCGATGTTATCCGGTCGGTAGACCTGGGCAAAAGCGGGTATCCATGGACGACGTATTCACGTAAAGCCTAACTAACGGCTATGTCACCGAGCATAGCCTCGAAGCCTAGGCTTCCATTTTTTTTAAAAGCTTCTTTAAAATTGATTATAAAATTTGCCCGTAACCTTTTAATTTTCATTAAATACTATTTAAACAGAAATAGAATAATTTTAGAATTAGAAGAAGAAGAAGAAGAATTAGCTGCTGCCGAGAAACAGAAGGAAGAAGAGGAATTGCACATATTGCTTATTGCTTTTGAATAATTCTTACTGGTTGAAGAGGAATTGAAAATATCGGCTATTGACAAAGGGGATGCACGTGTTTGTTTGTAAGGGATAATCTCCAGAACCACTGGATCAAATTTAACCAAAATTTTTGTGTGTGTTCCAATATAAAAAATAATACATAGAATAGAAGGAACTATGTATTGAACGTGAATTAAGCTGCCCAAATTTGATAGTTCTTTGTGGAAAAGAAAGGAAATAGAAAGTTGGAACCTGATTGGTTAAATGTTTTCGTAAATTAAGGATGTTTAATATTTACCTCTGATTGGTTGAATCTAAATGAATAAACCAATGAGATATTCGCTAATATCTTCTATTTTTTTTGTTTGTTTGGCTAAACGGATAAAATTTCAAATTAAAATTTTTTTTTTATTTTGAGTTGACAAATCAGCCTTACTAAAAATTACTATATAAACCGCAAGATTTTTCCATTTTGTTTGCAAGTTCACTTGTTTTAATATAACACGCAACGAAATTTCCACTGTGGAGTAGAGAAGTATGATAGATATAATATAAATAAGAAGCTTGATGTGGGTCAAGAACCCGCATCAAGCTGGCGCCACCACTTTTGCAAAACCTAAAAAAAATTATATGGGAATTTGTGGCTAATTAGTTGCCGCATTCGCGAATTTATCGCTCTTACCGTTCGCGAATTACAGCCGTTTGAGAGGTGGCGGCGCTAGCTTGATGTCAAGCTAGCGCCGCCACCATTAAAAACTTACTAAAACCTAAAATAATGGGAATTTGTGGCTAATTAGTTGCCGCAATCGCTAATTACCTCCAATCAATTTAAAAAAAAATTGGAGGTATGGTAATCGAAAAAAAATTTCAACTTTTTTTTTTACATTTTCGAGATCACCGTGTTCAGAAACGTAAAGATCTGCAAAAAGTAAAATAAAAATTTCTGTGTCGGTCTGTCTGTCGGTCTGTCTGTCGTTGGATTTTGTTGATCGATTTGCTTCTGAACCATCCAACCAATCGTCGACCCGATATTATTTTGTCGTATATCCGAAAAATCGAGTTTTGGGAAATCGATGTTAAAGATTGAAACGCAATAAAAAAAAATTGGCTCGAAAAACTAATTTCGATTTTCTGGTCACTTATAGCTCATTTCATTGCGGTTTTTTTGGTACTAAGATATAGAGCTTGTTATAAATAAATTTTGGATTTTAAGGGGTTTTTGTTTAAAAGTATCTTGTCGTATACGCCATTTTTAACGAAATTTTAATCATGCATAGCACCTTCATAGCACATACGACAAAATCATATTCAATAAAATGCCTAATTAATAGAGAAAACTTAAAAATAATGAAATTAATTAAATAAACAAATTATATTCTATATTATATTAACAAAAAATAACAATATTAAAATTTTTGGAAACAAAAATTTTTGATTTTGATTTAAAAAAAATATAAGTAATAAACTAAAATTATGTGTTTCCACTATCTTCCATATTAATTATTTTAATAAACTGTTGTAATATTCAATAAATTTTAGGTATAAAAATATAGAGACTTATAATATCCCTTTTTTTCCCACAGGTATTTTTTTCTATTTAATATTTTCAAATTCACCTTGAAAATTATTTTTATATAAATTAATTTCACCAAAAAATATTTTTTGGTGTTGGAAGATCTCCTTTACAATGAAGCCATAAAATTTATTTGGGCTCCTGACGTCTTAAAATTGATTGTAAAACGATCATCTTGGTAATATTTAATAATTTTAACTTGACAGAATGGAACCGTATTCTCCAAATATGAACACATACTACACAATAACAATGTAATGTACACATACCACAAAATAATTGAGGATAATTTTATTACACAATTTTACACTGATTTTATGTCGTATATCCAATAATTTGGCGTTTGCGGCAGTATAATAATGAGACTACCGCATTTTGTGGCGTATACGACAAAATTGATACCCAATATCTCGGAAACTATACAACTTAGGGTCATTTTGAAAATTCAAATCGATAGAGTAAAAAAAATGAAACAAGATAGCTATCTTAACTAATTTTTTTTGATTTTGTGTTGTACGACAGTATAATTCCGGGTCGACGCAATTACGACCAAATTTGGTATGGTGGTAGAGTTCACGGTGGAAAGGTGAAAATAAGGTTTTCGTCGCGATCTATCAATCAGGAGTGCCACCACAAGAAAATAATACGGGATTTTTAAAAAATATATTGTCTTGCGATAGGTTATTTTAAAGGCCTTAAAAGGCTTTATCCAGAATAGGTAAAATTAATCTTCTATCTGTCGTAATGCAACATGAAAAAAATGAAATTAAGTCTTTTGGCAAAAACATGAAAAAAGTTTTCGTCGATCGATTTTCTTCGGCATTTCTGCGTCGATTGCAATCAAACTTATTGGACGTATGCCTCGTGGGCTCGAATGGTGAAAATAAGGTTTTGCCAGAGAAATCTTTACCAGGGCCACCACAATAAAAAAAATTTAAAAAAATGAAAATATCGTCGTATCTCCGGAAATGTTTAACCGATTCAGCTAAAATTTGGTGTGTCGATGGAGCTTTGAAAGTATAAGTATTGGTGAGAAAACATTAATGAAAGAAAAAATTAATGAAAGTACGTTGGTACGTTGAATTGGTTGTGGTTTTGATAGTGTGGTCATAGAAATTGCCAGTAATCGGTGAAGATAGTGAGATTAATTAGTGGAGAGTGAAGAGGTTCTATCGTGAGAGTGATCTCGATACACGGACGTGTTGTAACGGTGAAGATAACAGAGATAACAGTAAGTTTATTAAAAGACATATAAGTGATAAGTTGGTTATCAAGACGAAAGTTTCCGAGGTGTCGAACCGAACCGAGTCTTGAACGCGAAAATTTGAAATATTCTGGTTGAGAAGTGTAATACGATAGGCAACACAACGTACTCGGAAGGCTACAGGTGAGAAAACATTAACAGAGTGGTGAAAAGCGGATTAAGTGACCTCGAAGCGACGAGAAGCCAATCATTTGGGATAACAAAACGAAGAGAAACCAAACAATTAAGTATACGAAAGTGGAGAGAAACCAGACATCCTATCGAAGACGGAAGAAAACAAACTTACTGCAATAGTAATAATAGTGCGAGTAATAGAAAGGAGTATAAGCACACCTAAACGTTGATTCACACAGGAGAAAAGCACACTAATTTTTGTACGTTGTATAATGGGAGGAACCATCTGAGCTGGAAAACGGACTAAATTCAGAAAGAGGGCAGAGGAACCAAGAAGGGTCAAGGGAGGGCAGTGATGGAGCAACAACCGACGAGAACAGTAAAAAAAGACTAGCTTCTTATGACATATTTAGAAGAAGTAAAAAGGTTATTAGATCCCCAAAGAGAGTAGTACAAAACAATAGCGACACTGATGATAAAGAATATAGTGGTTTCGATGTAAAAAAGACTCCTAGAAAGGAAGATATACAGAAAGAAAACTCAAGGGTGGAAAGAAAGATTGACGACCTTACAAGCATGATGGCAGCCTTTATGTCCGAAATAAGAACAAGCGTCAGCGAAATTAAACGTGAAATGGGAGACCTAAGGAATGAAATCGCAGAAGTAAGAAGTGGAACCAAACAAACGGAGGAAGAAATACAGATGGTAAAGGGCGAAAACAAGCAAACAACTGAAGAACTGAAAAGGGAAATAGAAAATCTGGAATTAAGATCCTCGACGCTTGAATGCAGACTGGAAAGGACTGAGAAGGAGAAAATACGAAATAATGTTGTAATGAGCGGAATACTGATCAACGAAAGAGACCCTGCGAAACTAGCATCAGCTGTGAAGAACCTGGTTAAGGATAAGTTGGGAATAAGCGTAGAGATTAACAAAGCGTACAAGATAGGAGATAAACGATGCGTTATAGAATTTAACAAATGGGAAGATAAGATGGAAGTATTAAAAACCAAGTTTAAGTTATTCGGAAGTGAGATATACATAGATAGCGACCTTACACCTATGGAGAGACAAATTATGAAAGAGATAAGAAAAAGAGCTGTAATAGAGAGAGAGAAGGGAAACAAGGTGAAGGTGGGACATTTGAAACTTTCTATGACGGGAAAAAACATAGTATGGGATTATCAAAGCGGAAAATTAATTGAAAAATTAATTGACGCACCTGATCCTATAACAAAACAAGGTGGAACTCGCTTTTGCGACAGTTCTTAGGCTTCTATACATCTACTTTTTCGGTAGGTTAAATTATTTGGGCTTTATTTTATTCCAATTTTTAATGCGTTAATCTTTTAATTAGGTAGATTTTTTTACTATATAAGGAAAACGCTAACATTTTAATATTTTTTTTTTATTTCGACCTTTATAGGTAAATATTTGCAATTTACAAACCACAAATAAAACACAATTCATAATGAAATATTAAAATACCCGAAACACGTACCGAATACCGTATTAGAAACACGTAAAATACCTACTCTAAAAATACAAAATAAGAATATCGGATTAAAAAATATATATGTAAATAATCTGAATAATTAATACCAATCTAAAAATATTCTATATGAAGTAAAATTGTTTTAAGAACGTGCGTTCTGATTGGTTTTGAATTATGCGGACAGACGGACAGACAGACAGACGGACACGGAGCTAGATCATAAGGCTTCTTCCTATACGTTGTATAGAAGCCTAAAACTAAACAGAAACGATAGGGAAGAGGAATCGGAGACGAACAGGTGAGAATATGGCAGAATGAATAGAGGAAATGCAAGAGCTAAGAAGAAGGTGGTGAGAGTGGGAACGTGGAACATCAGGACGCTTCTAAAGATCGGAAAGCTGAAAGAGATAACAGGGGAACTGACAAAGTTTAAGATAGACATGGCAGCGTTACAGGAAACAAGATGGAGAGGTCAGGGTGAAATTAATGGAGGTAATTATGTTTTCTTGTATTCCGGAGAGGAGAGGCAAGGTAGTAATGGTACGGGTTTTATAGTGACAAAGAAGTTTAAAGACAAAATATTGAGATTTAAGCTAATGGGAGGAAGACTCTCCTACCTCAGAATAAAAATGGAACCAAACAACTTATCGTTAATAAATGCGTATGCTCCAACTGAAGATGGCAGAGAAGAGGAGAAGCAGAAATTTTATAGTGAGTTGGAAGCATTATATGATACCGTTCCCAAGCAAGATACAACAATAATATTGGGAGATTTCAACGCACAAATTGGTAAAGAAGATCATATAAGCGATGTAGCTGGTAAGGAAACAATCCATGAAAAGACAAATGATAACGGAGATAAATTGTGTAATATAGCAGCGGCACTAAATATGGTAGTATGTAGTACTAAATACAGACACAAAAAAGCACATAAAATTACATGGAGATGGCCTGGAGGAAGTAATATGGAGGGAAACCAGATCGATCATGTCCTGGTAGCAAGAAGAAGAGCCACCTCGATAAGGGATGTGCGAACATACAGAGGAGCGAACGCTGATACCGACCACTACGTTGTAGTAGCAACAGTCAAACAAAAAGACATCGATAGAAAACGAAAAAGAAAAGAAAATTAAAAACATTGCAATAGAAAAACTAAGAAAGGCAGAAATAAGGACAAAATATGAAGAAGAGATAAAAAATAGACTAAAGGAAGGGAATAGAGAAAACTATTATTCTATAGATGAAGAATGGAATAGGTTGGCGGAAAATATAATAACAAGTGCGGAGATGGTGTTAGGACGACAAGAAAAAACAAAATGGAAAGAATGGTTCGATAGAGAATGCGAAGAAAAAAATATAGAGAAAAAGACAGCAAGACTGGAATGGTTATCCACAAATGATAGAAAAGACCTATTGAACTACAAGAAAAAAAGACAGGAAGCGAATAAACTATATAAGCAAAAGAAAAACATGTGGTTGAACGAAAAAATGAAAGAAATAGAAGATAACAATAAAAGACACAACATGAAAAAATTTTATAGTCAAATTAAAAATAGAAAAAGAACATATACAATGAAAACGAGAGGAATGCGAGATAAAGATAGGATATTGAAAAGTGGAGCAAGTGAAATAAAAAAAGTATGGGCCGAACACTTCGAAAAATTATTGAATGATGAACAGAGCGAACAGCAAATTGAACTAGGACCAAATGATGACGAAGACGAAATTGAAAAGCCGGAAAGAGAAGAGATTATGATAGCAATAGGGAAGCTCAAGAACGGAAAGGCACCGGGGGAGGATAAAATAATGGCTGAGATGATTAAATATGGAGGTGAAGCACTACACGAAGAATTATACGAGCTGATTAAAGAAATCTGGTTGCAAGAAAAAATGCCAAGAAAATGGAAGGAAGGAGTGATCGTAGCAATAAAAAAGAAGGACGATACAGAAATCTGCAGCAATTACAGAGGCATAACACTTTTAGACGTAGCATATAAAATATTAACAACGATTGTGCATGACAGGCTAACTATATATACAGACGAGATGATCGGCAATTACCAATAAGGGTTTAGAAGGGGTAGATCGACGGTAGATGCTCTGCATGTAATCAAGCAAATTGGGGAAAAGAGCTATGAATACTACATAGATGCACATATGCTATTTGTCGACTTCAAACAGGCATTTGATAAGGTGAATAGGCGTGAAATGCTGCAAGCCATGAAAGAAATGGGAGTACCACCGAAACTGGTGAGGCTGATTAGAATGACGCTGGAGGAAACATCGGCTATGGTAAAAACAGATGAGGGAGTAACAGAGAATTTTGAAACCAACTGTGGTGTAAGACAGGGTGACGCTCTCTCCGCAACATTATTTAACATTGCGCTGGAGAAAATAATTAGAAGTACAGAATGCAAAGGGACAATCATTAACAAAGAAGTACAAATTATTGCTTATGCAGACGAAGTTGTGATTGTCTCTAGAACAATAAAAGGAATGGCAAAAGTACTGAAGGACATAACGGCTACAGCAAGCAAAATGGGACTCACCATCAATAGAGACAAGACCAAATACATGAAATGTACAAGAGGAGAAAATGAAAATAACATGGAAGTAATATTGGACGACTATGTGTTCGAGGAAGTGGTACACTTTAACTATCTGGGTGTAGAGATAAACAGAAAAAACGATAGAAGGACAGAAGTACGAGCGAAGATACAAGCGGGCAATCGAGCATATTACGCAAATAGAGCCATACTGAGAGATAAAACAATAACGGTGAAGACAAAAATCAAGATTTATAAATCTCTGATAAGACCAGTGTTGACGTATGCATCAGAGGTCTTGTGCATGACCAGCAGAGAGGAAGAAGAAATGAGGGTATGTGAAAGAAGAATATTGAGAACCATCCTTGGCCCAAAGAAAGAAGGTGAAGAGACAAGAGCAAGAATAAATTTTGAACTACGCGAAGCAATGAACGGAGAGGATATAGTAAAATTCATAAAAGGACAAAGGATTAAATGGTTGGGACATTTGATGAGAAGGGAAAATGAAGAAGTGACGAAGTAGATTATGCTATGGAACCCCATGAGGAATCGACATAGAAGGAGACCGAAGAAGGTTGGTGGAGTTGTGTAACGGAGGATTTGAGAAGTATGGGAAATGGTGGTTGGAGACAATGGGTCAATGATAGAGTGCGTTGGAGAGCCATTGTAAAGGAAACAAGAACACATGGTGGTCTTTAGCAATTAAATGTAGTATAGGACTGATCCCCCTGAAACGGATCCAACAGGACAGCTCAATTCCTTAAAGAATGTAAAGCTATTAAAATAAATAAATAAATAAATATTTTGGGACTTACATAAATGATGTCGGTCAAAGCAACCAGACATGCAGACCTGCAGCAAATTTGATTGATATAAAAAAATAAAACGAGGAGAAACCAAGGCGATATAATAACAAGAGTATGGAATTTTTCGAAAGCGAAAAATTAAGTAAGAAAAATAATAACTAGTTAAATTTTGGAGAGCTGACAAATCAAGTAAATTTTGTAACATGACAAAATGCATTTTGTCATTTACATTTCTTTTACGAGCTTCCCGACTGAAACGCCACTGTGTTTTTTTAGTGTTTATGGTTGGTAACTACGAAGTTGTCAATAGGAACGCCATTATGCGGTAAATTTCTTCAGAGATTGACGTATAATCGTAGTGAGTCCGATTTTAGTTATTTATGTATGTGTTATAATTTAGTTTTGCCGTTTAGCGGGTAAATATAATTTTTCCGACTAGTTAATTTGTGTTAACAAATTATTTTTAGCACCCAGGTTACGGGTTAATTCATTTTAATTATAATTATTCGTTATTGGAAATATAAATATGGTCGTCGCAGATGTCATGTTATCATATGTGGAAATCTTTTCTGTATTCAACATTTGTTGTTAAAGTTGCGATGGCTTAAGTTTTGAATAACCATCTGTTGGAAGATGTGAAGTGGATGAAATAATTGGTAGCAATTTCCCGAGGAACGATTAGCTTTATTATTTTGGTTTCGATGCCGATGGTTGGATTTTTGTAAAATTTGTAAGAGGCTTTTCCTTATGAATTCGTTTGCGCCTAAGGATCGAGATTATTGTGAAATTGAAGAGTCAGACTTCGTGGACTTTGGTTGTTGCGTGTACGGTCGATCCTGGACACGGAATTATGTTTTGTTGGGATGCGAGACTTCGACTTTCAGCAGATGTTTGGTTTATGAAGATGCGACAGTAGGAATTAATTTGAATTTGCAGTCACACTCTCTCTATTGATGAGTTTTGAAATGGCAAACATGTTGATGTTATAATAAGTATTTTGTGTTTTCTGAGTTGTAGATCTTATACCTGGATGGTGGACCAACGTAATGATGAAGTAAGGATATTGAATTCGAAGGAGAGACACTTGCCTAGTCGTGAAATTGGTAGCATTGCATTCAGGGTAAGTCTCTTAGAGATACATTTACTTATTTATTAATGATGCTGTATGCCAGGTTCTATTTTGATATCAGTAATAGCCGAGATAATGAATTCCGGTGTGCAATTTAATTTCTGCTAGAGCATAACTTCGTTTTAGGCTTCTATACAACGTATAGGAAGAAGCCTTATGATCTAGCTCCGTGTCCGTCTGTCCGTCTGTCCGTCTGTCCGCATAATTCAAAACCAATCAGAACGCACGTTCTTAAAACAATTTTACTTCATATAGAATATTTTTAGATTGGTATTAATTATTCAGATTATTTACATATATATTTTTTAATCCGATATTCTTATTTTGTATTTTTAGAGTAGGTATTTTACGTGTTTCTAATACGGTATTCGGTACGTGTTTCGGGTATTTTAATATTTCATTATGAATTGTGTTTTATTTGTGGTTTGTAAATTGCAAATATTTACCTATAAAGGTCGAAATAAAAAAAAAATATTAAAATGTTAGCGTTTTCCTTATATAGTAAAAAAATCTACCTAATTAAAAGATTAAGGCATTAAAAATTGGAATAAAATAAAGCCCAAATAATTTAACCTACCGAAAAAGTAGATGTATAGAAGCCTAAGAACTGTCGCAAAAGCGAGTTCCACCTTGTTGTTGATTTATCCTCCTCAGGGATGATCAATTGTATTTTTGCTACCGAACTGAATTTGCCCCTCAGGTGGATGTCAGTATTTTACCTTGCCTTTTATATTTTATTTTGTTTACTGTTATTATAATCTTCAATTATATACCAGCTTATCTTGATCATTATGTGTACGTTTTATGTAAGAGTAGTGAATTAATTAAACATTGTCGCCAACATCTTTCTTTCTATTTGTGTTTCTACGATAAGACGACCCTTCGTTTCTTCAGGTTTTATTAGTATTGACTGGCGTCCACATAACATCAGGTTTTTCATTTAGCTGATAAAATATCTGAGTACATAGTTGCGAATCCACGAGGTTTTTCGAAACACCCCGCTTCTCGAGAACTGCGTTTTAAGTAACACAGCTAGCTAACACGTGTAATTACATCTACGGTTAAGCAAGTGGCATTGTGGCAATAATTTGAGAGCAATTGTTGGTACAATTTAAATAACAAATTGAAATTCGAGAGCTAACGAGAGAAGTCAAAAGTTTTAAAGAAATATAGAAGAGATTTTCCAACCAAGAAAATTAGACAAACAATCAATCATTTGAATATATTGAAGAAGGTGACCAAGTACAAAGTGTTTTAAGAATAACTTGTTTGGCCGACGAATTTATGTAAGTCCTGCCATTTGTTTATTTATTTTATTGTTAAACTGGTTGCAAATAAATTATTGTTCTATTTGTCAGTTTTTTATTGTTTTGAATGCGACAATTTTATTCGAGAACATTCAGAGTATAAGACTCATATTTTAAGGTAGGCAAAAGAGCACTACAGTATGTACATAAATATTAATCATTATTTGGTTTGTAGTGGTTGAAAACATAAACTTACTTAGTTGATAATTTTTTAAGTAGAACGGTATAGAAAGATTATACTTATGAAACAAAGAGAAACGAGATAGAGATACAAAAATTTAACCTGGAAAGTAATTTTACAACTTTTAAGTTCTTCATATGAACTACGAAATGCAGGTAAAATGTTGGTCATATTTAGTAAAGATACCTTAACTTTACGTAAAATTTACTTACTGAATGTTATATCAACTAATAGGTTATTTACTTATTGGCCAAATTTACTTAAGATCACGTAAATTTTACGTAAAATTCACGTAAACTTTAAGTAAAACAAGTCGCCGACGTTAGGTCAACAACTAATAATTACGTAAAATTTACGTAAAATCTACCTTGTTGTGCTAGTTGGGCTAGTTCTGGCTCTGCTAATAGTGGCGGATTAATCCGAGATTCAAGATTAATTCTCGAAATAGCAGCTGTTGCTACGATACGGTCTAAATTCCAGTAATATCACTAGTAAATCCTAGGATTATCTTAAACCTCGCAATAATCCGTGACTCTTAATATGGGCATATTTCACCCCTTGCCAAACAATATACTATTATTAACTGCAACATTTAAATATTGTCCGGTCAATTTAGACATCTAAGGTTACAAAAATTCACACTTGGCTGAAAATTGTTAGGATTGCTCAAAGCACTATTATAAATGAAATGTGAAAAATCCTCATCGATCCGACACCTGGAAAAAAATTTACTCGGGGTCAAAGGTCACAAAAACGGGTATTTCGTGATGTTCAGCAAAAAGGTAAGTTTTAATAATTTTTTTTTCAAACTTTAAAGCTTTGATGGTGCCTTCCATATAATACTTTTCTATAAGTAAGAAAAACGCATATAGTAGATGTCGATCTTAACGAAAGTTAGACCAACACGAATTTCCAACAGCCAAAGCTGCTATGAATGTGGGTCAAGATATCTTTTCAATTTTATCACAAACAATATAATACGTAAAGCACCACCAAAGATTTAAATTTTGAAAAAAAAATTATGTTACAAGAAACTTATAGGTACACTCTAACCATTTCCAAGCAAGAGCACACAGAAGAATGTATTTTTATTGGTCTTCATTTTATAAAGTTTTTTTTTATAAACTTGTTATTAATAGTATATTATCTACGCGGGAGATATGAGATGCATTACTGGCGAAGGATTTAAAAGCCAGAGGGCCGTAGGCCCGAGGGCTTTTGAATCATGAGTCCGGTAACGTATCGTTATCTCACAAGTTTGATATACTATTTTATCTACTTCCTTGTTTAAATAGCATTTAATAATAAATAATAATTAAAATAATTTACACTTGACAAATGAAAACATAAAAAGCTGTTTATCTCGAAAACGAGACAAGATATCGAAAAAATAACTCAAAAATGCCCCCCCCCCAGCCTTCACACCCCCTCGCCGAGGTCAAAAAAATTGTGTCATTTCATTAACATGGGTGAATATTTTGATGTTGATGAAGCCGCGGCAAAGGTTGCAGAGCAGCTATTGCCGACGAAATCAAAACAGAAATATGAAATGCAGTACGCAAAATTTGTCAAATGGTGTAATGGCAAAAAATAGTGAATTACACAGAAAACGTGCTACTAGTTTATTTTAGCGAAGAATTAAAATCGGTTTGCAGTGCTTTGTTTTGGGCGTATTATTTCAATGCTAAAATCAACCCTTAACATAAAACATGATGTCAATATTAGCAAATACCCCAAATTAATAGCATTTCTGAAAAGAAAAAATGTAGGTTATAAACATAAAAAGGCGAAAGTACGAACCACAGAACAGTTGGATAAATTTCTTATCAATCAATATCTGATGATGAAAGTAAATAAACAAAGTAAGCATTTTATAAGAACAATTTTAATAAAGCATTTTGTAGGTTGCACTTATTTTGGGTGTGGCAGGAGCATGCAGAGGGGTTGAGTTAACCAAATTATCTTTAAACGATGTTACCGAATTTAGGTTCTACAATACTATTTACCATATCAAATACTAAAAATAACATTGAAAGAAATTTCGTAGTGAAAAATTCAAAGAAAAATTCTGTTGGATTTGTAGAATTGTGCAAAAAGTATATGGCACTTCGGAAACCTGAGACAGGTCATTCTCGTTTTTTTGTACAATTGAAGAATGGGGAGTGTACAACCCAACCAGTGGGTAAAAATTCGCTTGCAAAAGTTCCCCAAAATATTGCAGCTTACTTGAACCTACCCCATCCATCCGAATACACTGGACATAGTTTTAGACGCACTTCAGCTTCCTTGTTGGCGGATTCGGGGGCTTCGGTTGACATTCTCAAGCGGCATGGAGGTTGGAAGTCCGCAACAGTTGCCGAGGGATATGTGGAAAATTCGGCCATTTGATGGAGATAAGTACGCATTTATTTACCGGAAGTAGATAAAATTATTTTCAATTATTAGTAATATTAACTCTTGAAAATATATAAAATTAATTAAAATATTACAGTTAAAGGAACAAATCAAACACAATTTCAATAATATATTCTTGATAAAGGGAACACCACATTCCCGATAGCTCGAAGATTGTTGTTTGATTTGTTCTTTTAACTCTAATATTTTAATTAATTTTATATAATTATTTTCCTCAAAAATAATAATTTTTAAAAAATTTTATTAAATTTTCCACATCCGATTTTTTTCCCTTACCTTTGCATTAAACATTATTCCATGTTGAAAAGCTTCGTCTGGATATAAAGGTATCCTAGCATCGTAGTCATCATTCTGTACTAAATCGTATTGCTGCTTCGAGGGCATTATAATTCGTAAACGGTATTTCTTTTACGCGTAGCTTTATTGCAACATTTCGATTTATCGGGAATTATTCTAACTCGAATATGATTTTATTTTATGTAAAGTTTACTTCACTACTTCTAATTGAATGAAATTTATTACAAAGTAGTAAAACAAATACTACGTCTCACTATTATAAATAAATAACTTTAAAAAAAATTAAGTTGACCGGCAAACCCAACGAAATTTAAAAAACGTTTGTTGAAGTGCGGTTACTATTATTTATCAGAAAAAGAATATTTAATGCACAGATATTTGAACTGTAACGCGTCGTCAATGGTGTACAATGCTTCTGATTTCTGGATGCATCTGTAACAAAATTATAAGTTATTTTTAGCGTAAGTAAATTTTAATGAAAATCGCATACTATATATTCAGACCAATTAGATTTGACTATTTTTGACTTGAATATCAATGAAATCTTGATTATATGGAAATCTTTGTAGTCGTGATTTCCAGAAACCACATGTGATGATTTCCGGAAATCATCACATGTGATGATAGCGAAAATCATACTGGTATTTTGCTGAACTAAATTTTTCATAAAAAGAGCGAACATGAAACTTATTCTCCACTTCGGGTCGTCGAAGACCCTTGTTATAAAGACGACCCTTCCTAACATGCGATTTTCTAGATGAATCTATTTCGTGATGGTTTGATTTCCTGTGGAAATTTACCTTCTGATCATTTCGTTCCTTGATTCCCTCAAGACGAGCGGGATTTCCGTAGCATCTAGAAACTCGACATCCAGGCGATAAATTTCCGGTAATCAAAACCATCACTCAATAGATTGTATATGAAAATCTCATACTATTTATTCAGACCAATCAGATTTGACTATTTTTGACTTAAATGTCAACGAAATCTTGATTATATGGAAATCTCTGTATAGTCGTGATTTCCAGAAACCACATGTGATGATTTCCGGAAATCACCACATGTGATGACAGCGACAATCATATTGGTATTTTGCTGAACTAATTTTTTCATAAAAAGAACGAACATGAAACTTATTCTATAATTATTTTTTAAAGAATTACAAAGAAACACGGAATTATTGTATATTATTTAGTTTTGTCCACTTCGGGTCGTCGAACACGACTCTTCATATCATGCGATTTTCTAGCTGAATCTATTTCGTGATGGTTTGATTTCCTGTGGAAATTTAAACCATCACTTAATAGATTATATAAGATAATCGATTGATCCGTGGTTTAAGTAGTGTAATTAGATATTGACCATATCAATAGTTTAGAAAACCCAAAAAATACACACACACTTTTTAGAACTAAAATGTTTTTAAGTTATCACAAATAGAATACACTGTAAATATACAATATCGCAAACGTTTTCACCAAACTATGGCATCATCAGGTGATGAATTGGAAAGAAAATTTAGAGAGAACCCGTTTAAATGTTCGGGGTGGTGGCAGTGGGTACTTTTTGAAAAGGGAAGGTTTTTTGAAAAGGGAGGGAGTGTAAATGAAATAAGGCTCGAATAGATTAGATAAAGGGGGGTGTTTTATAATTACTTTTTAAATGTGTTTAATAGAGGCGACTTGTTTTAATCCGATTGACTATTTAATAATAATGATGACTATCTCCCTCTGACGTTATAACTAACCTGTCTACACCAATCACCAGCTTTCATTTCAAAAATGTAGTACAATGAGATTTCAATTTAGCGAACATTTAAGTAGAGTAGTGAAATCGATCAATCACGAGTAATATGCTCGAATTATTGTTCATTTTCGATAATTTTTTATCCTTACTTTATTTACAATAAAAATAATCGTGACACTATTATAATAATAACGAATGGTAACTAGGAATTTGTAAGATTTAATAAACCAAGTCATAACCGACACTCTTTTTATATTACAGTGGGTGATCATATTATTAGAGCCAGTTAATTACCTCCAACCAATGTAAAAAAAAATTGGAGGTATGGCAATCGAAAAAAAATTTCAACTTTTTTTTTGCATTTTCGAGATCACCGTGTTCAGAAACGTAAAGGTCTGCAAAAAGTAAAATAAAAATTTCTGTGTCGGTCTGTCTGTCGTAAAATTTTGTCGATCGATACATACAACCAATTGCGACCAAATTTAGTATGGTGGTAGGGTTCACGGTGGAAAGGTGAAAATAAGGTTTTCGTCGCGATCTATCAATCAGGAGTACCACCACATGAAAATAATACGGGATTTAAAAAAAATATTTTGTCTTGCGATATGTTATTTTAAAGGCCTTAAAAGGCTTTATCCAGAATAGGTAAAATTAATCTTCTATCTGTCGTCTGTCAAAAATCACAAGTTGTCAAAGTTGAAACTTTAAGAGTGAATAACTCAAGAAGTGCTGAAGGGATCTTACCCAAATTTGGTACGTAGGTACATTGATCCTAATGGATATGAGAGCATATGTAATCCTTCGATAGAAATCGCAGTAATACAACATGAACAAAATAAAATTAACTTTTTTGGCTAAAACATGAAAAAAGCTTTTGTCGATCGATTTTCTTCGGCATTTCTGCGTCGATTGCAATCAAACTTATTGGACGTATGCCTCTTGGGCAGGAATGGTGAAAATAAGGTTTTGCCAGAGAAATCTTCACCAGGGCCACCACAATAAAATAATTAAAAAAAAATGAAAATGTCGTATCTCCGGAAATGTTTAACCGATTCAGCTAAAATTTGGTGTGTCGATGGAATATATTTTTTGTGAGAATTTGTCAGATGGCTTGCAAAAATAAAACAATATATTCAAAATTTTAATAAACGTCATAATTTTGTGACATATGTGTCAAAATTTGGTTAATGTTGATTTATATACCGAGTGCAGCATTGGAATTGAGTTTATGACTTGTAACAATTTATTTTAGAATACAAAAAAAAATAAATTAAAAACAAGTATATAAAAAAAAGCTTTATATTATGAAGTCCAATGAAAATACATTCTTTTATGTGTGCTCTTGCTTGGAAATGGTTAGAGTACCTATAAGTTTTTTGTAACATAATTTTCTTTTCAAACTTTAAAGCTTATATTGTTTGTGATAAAATTGAAAAAATCTTGACCCATATTCATAGCAGCTATGGCTGTTGGAAATTCGTGTTGGTCTAACTTTCGTTGAGATCGACATCTACTATGCATTTTTCTTACTTATAGAGAAGTATGTAATATGAAAGGCACCAACAAAGCTTTAAAGTTTGAAAAGAAAATTATGTTACAAAAAACTTATAGGTACTCTAACCATTTCCAAGCAAGAGCACACATAAAAGAATGTATTTTCATTGGACTTCATAATATAAAGCTTTTTTTTTATAAACTTGTTTTTAATTTATTTTTTTTTATTTTGTGCTTTTTAAGTTTTATAGCAACTATAGTAGTTTAATGTGTAATTGATTAATTTATATTATACAGCATACTTTTTTTAAATCACTGCATGTTTTTCTCAAGTTTCTTATCTATACTTTTTTTTAAAATCGATTTCAAAACACATATTTTTTTAATTTTAAATATATTACATTGGATTCCATTTTTCGAGCTATTAAAGAATAATTTCTTAATTTTAATACCTTTTTTCATAATAAGATTCTTTAAATAGCAAATGTGTTAGCCTGATACTTCAATAACTTGACACTTGAATTAAATTTTTATTTTGACATATTATGTTTACTTAATTTCGTAGTAGATAGAACGGTTTCAAAATTTGATAGATTAAAATGTCTAGAGCTACAAGTCGACGTTTAAAATTTCAGCTTGATTGGACGGCTAGAAGTTTGTTAAAAAGCAGCCGAAAGATTTTTACCTTCTATATAATTCTAAATTGACTACCCATGGTCGACACGGTGCCGTCCCTTTCATCAAATACCAAGGTGAATATTGAGTTTTCACACTTGGTGCCCAATTAATGAAATTCTCTATTTCCTCCAACTTATTAATCCAGTTCTCATGTTCATTATGAGTCAAAATTCTCAAAAATTTAAGCACCTCTTGCACTGCACGTTCGCTTGGATTTGATTGTGGATGTCGGATTGACGTATAACAGACTTCTATCCCTAAATTATTTAAATGTTCTATGAACCGTTCATTATAAAAATATGTTGCGTTATCCGCTAGAATTCTTTTCGGTTTTACCACCTCATTTATAAAACTTTCTATGCTTTCGAGAGTAGTGGTCGTATTGCAATGGCGCGTTGGGTACAATTTTACAAATTTGGTGCTCATATCATACATCACTAAAATATTTTTAAAATCGTCTCTTGTTTTAACTAGATTACTTAAATAATCGATGGCCACTAATTCTCCTTTCTGTGCTACTTGGATACTTTTAATTAAATTTTGATTTATATGGTTCTTATATTTAGCAAGACAACATAATTTACATTTATTTATCGTTTGCTTTATGATAGATAAATCCCTAATACAATAAAAATTTTCCCTGAACATCATCCAAGTTTTGCGTATTCCCATATGTCCAAATTTCAAATGGAGGTCTAAACAAATTTTTCTCGTCGTTTCTAAATTAATTACATACAATTGTTCTCCCTGAATTGACTTAATAATATATCCCTCATTAAAACTATATCCCCTGAATTGAACCTGATTTATTAAATTTTCTCTAATTTGATTAAAAATCGCATCCCTCTGAATTTCTAAAATCATTTCCCTTGAATACAACCCCCCATCGTCGTTGAGCTGATTCAACGCGATCATAACATCTTGAAAATTTCCCCTTTTATCCACATCTTTCCTGCTTAAGGCATCGGCTATAAAATTATCGGTTCCCTTCTTATGCTTAATTTCAAAATTAAATTCCTGGATTAGCAGCGACCACCTATAAATACGATTGTTCGTGAAATTGGTTTTCATAAGAAACGTTAGTGCGGAATGATCCGTTTCAATCGTAAACTTGTTCCCCAATAAGTAAAATTTTAACTTTGTTAACGCATACACAATCGCTAACATCTCCTTTTCCGATACTGTGTATCTCAACTCGCACCCTCTCAATACTCTCGAAGTAAAATATATTGGAACCTCGCAGTCTTCCTGAATTTGAACTAAAACTGCCGACACCGCATAATCGCTTGCATCGGTTCTTAATATGAATTCCAAATCGAAATTTGGGTGAATTAAAGTCAAATTTTGATAAAATGTCTCCTTAAGTAATTCGAAAGAGTCTTGTTGCTCTTTCTCCCACTTCCAACGAATTCCCTTTTTTAATAATTTAAGCAAACTTAAAGTTTTATCTGAATAATCGGGTATGAACTTCTTATAGTAATTCATTATCCCCAGAAAACCCCTAAGCGTCCTCAAGTTTCTTGGTTGAGGATAATGACGTACCTCTTCTAAACGTTCCTTCTCTACTGAAATTCCCTTCTCACTAATTTTATATCCTAAAAATTGAACTGCTTTTTGAATGAATTGACATTTTTCTAAATTGAGCTTTAATCCTGTTTCTTCGAGTTTCTTAAATATCTTACTAAGATGTTCTAAATGTTCTGCAATATTTTTGCTAAATACTAACATATCATCTACATAATGTAAACAATACTCTTCAAATTCCTCTAAAATTATTTGCATTACTTTTATTAATGCAGCTGATGACGTGGACAGCCCAAACGGAACTACCTTGAACCGAAACGTGTTTCCTTCAATACTGAAACCTGTGTATCTCCTTGACTTTTCCTCTAAAGGAATTAACCAGAATGAATTTTTTAGATCCAACTTACTGAATACCGTATTATTACCAATCCTACCCAACAAACTGTCAATATTTTCGGGAGCTTCAAACTGAGGTGCAGTGATTTCATTAAGCTTACGGGCATCTAAACACAAGCGAATAGACCCGTCTTTCTTTTTAACCACCACCAGTGGATTAATAAATGAACTACTAGATCGTTCTATAATACCGTTTCTCAACATTTCATTTATTTCCCCCCAAACCTGTTCTTTATACGCTTGCGGAATGGGGTACACCTTGCATTTAAATGATCTTTCATTGATAATGTTTAATTTGTGTTCATAACCCTTTGCCACTTTGGCCTCCTTATTGAACAATGTTTGATGTATACTCAAAATTTTTATAATCTTTTCTCTAAATTGTTCAGGACATTCAAACTGGACTCCCACTACTTGGTTATGATTAATTAATTTAATTGTTGATTCCCTAGTTTGAATATTTGTTATGATCCTATCTTCCGTTGTAAGTTCCCAATGAACTTTATTGTCGCCAACGGTCACAAATTTCTTTTCAACATTAATATTAGTTTTAAATTTATCTAGTAAATCTATCCCTAACAAGCAATCCATTTTTAAATTTCGCATTATCATAATTCCCTCAATTTTCTTGCAACCCCCTATATTGATTTCCGCAATCAGCATTTTGTTTACTGTTGTAATTTTACGGTTATTAGCCGTTATTAAATTTAACCCCTTGATTGGTACTAATTTTTCTTCAAATAAGTCCTCATTTCTCATTACCACATTCTCATTCAAGAGCGATACCTCTGCTCCCGTATCGACCAAGGCTAACAATTTTACTCCCTCAATTTCAATGAAAATTTTAGGCAAAATAACGAATTCAGCCATGGTTGGTTCAACATACTCCTCCATAAACTCCCTCGGATGTTCGTATGAGTTTACGAGGCCCTTCCTACTTAGACTGTCCCTTATTGAAAACCCGAGCCTTGGCTCGTGTTTCCATCCACTCTACTTTGATTTTCTTCGTCATCCGACAATTCGGTCCGGACTACATTTACCGTCCTATCACTATCTCTTGTTAACCCCCTATGTTCATTAGGCCTTCCTCGACCTCTTCCTCTACCTCGCACAACATTATTATTTTGGGCCCTGCCCCCGTCAACTTGGCCCCTTGGTTGATTTTGGTCATTATTATAGTTTCTTTGACCGCTATTATTATTGTAATTGGTATTATTATAATTTCTATCGTTGTTATAATTTCTCCCCTGGTTGTTATCCCCCTGTCTAGTTTGTTCCTGTACCCCTGGTACCCTTTCGTTCCTATTATTTTCGTCATTAATAGGACGGTTAAAACGATTATAATTTCTGAAATTTTCTGTTTTAAATTCTACTGACTCATCAAACCGTTTTAAAAGTTCTAAGAATTCTTCTAGCGTGGTAATCCCCTCAACTCCTACTCTAGTTCCCACATCCTTTTCAAAATGTCTGGCGATTGCCTTCACTAGTTGCTTTTCGTCATACCTCGGCTCAACTTGCTGCGCTTGGTTTATAATGCGTATGGCATAATTTTCTCGTGATTTTCCATACCCTTTATATTTGCCCCAATTTACAATTTCTCGAACTTTACTCTGTTCGACCTCTCCCCAATATTTTCTCAAAAATAGTTTTTTAAAATCACCCAAATTTTCCATTTTATTTTCAATCATAGAGAACCATGTCTCTGCTTCCCCTTGCATTGTATTTCGGATTATGTTTTTAACCCCTTGATTATCCTTTAATCGTCCTAAATTCTCTTCTAAACCCTTGATAAAAATTTTTGGATTAATTCTATCGTCTCCATAGAATTTCCCACACTTGTCAACATCAACATCTTTTGTCAAATGCATTTTTAAAACTTCCCCGAGATCCCTTATTGAACTATCTTCTACTTTCCTTTTTAATTCAACCATCTCCTTTTTGAGATCGTTGCTTTCTTGTCTTATATCAATACTTTCTTGCGCTATCTTTTTATCGATTTTTTTATGTATACCCTCCATACGCTCTTTAAAGTTCACGTCTACATCTTTCCTAACTACTTTCACCTCCTCAACAACTCTATTTACCCTCTCGTCTATTTGTTTCGTCTGTTCTTTTAATTCAATGCAGACCCTATCTATCCTTTTCTTGTTCCCTTTGACCTGCTCCTCAATTTTTAACGTTACTTGAATTGATTCTTTATTTTGCTCCGATATCTGATCTACTTTATTTTCACATTCTTTCACTTTTTTAATTATTTCTTCCCGTTCACCTTTGCATTGTTCCTTGAATTTATCAAATTTCAGATCCATTTTATCTAAGCGTCCATTTAGACTACACTTTAGCTCATTTCCCATCTTATACAAGCTTTCTTGGTTTAATTTAATTAACTCTTTCATACTTTGTTGATTTTTATCTATTTTATCATTCATACTTTCAAATTTTAAATCTGAATTTTGCTGACCCTGTTTTAATTCATTATTCATACTTTGTTGATTTTTATCTATTTTATCATTCATACTTTGTTGATTTTTATCCATTTTATCATTCATACTATTCAAAATTTTAAACAATTTGTCCATCTCAAATGGCTCTTGTTCTACCCTAACATTCTTTTCCAAGACTTCTACTTCTTCCGGAGCTAACTCCTTCACCGATACTTCCTCTTCTTCACTACTACTGAAATCTGTATCTTTTACTATTTTGGCCGCTGCCACCTCACTCGTTTCCACTTCGAAAAACTTCCTGCTTCTAGTCTCCATTTCTATGAGAACCTAAGCGTTCCTACTTTATTTCCTAACTTTCCTAACTTGTAACTTGTTGTAGAGCGTGCGTCTACGATCTATGTTTCGCTTTTTTAAGCCCTTAACGTTGGGTGCCAATTAATTATGCTGTGTTACGCTACAAATAAGTTACGATGGTCTCCTAAAATTGCCCGGCGCCAGTTATCATTTATTGATAACAATAATAATAATAAAAAATATAAAAATTAAACTATAGCAGACCTACCTATTTCAACTTATCATGTACACGCCACTAGTCATATCATTAGTAAGATAGCAACGACCATTATTCATATCATTCGTCAGATTGCGTCAGATGTACCGGTGCAAATTTGGTAACAGTCTTAAAAACTTTTCTTTCATAAATTATAAACGTTGTGCCGTGGAGTGAATTGAAAAACTATAAATTTCTGTCATCCGGTTTAATTGCATATCACACGTAAGTATAATTTTCTTACAATTAAACAAAAAAATAAACCTAACCCCACATATTTATAAAACTTAAATTAAAAAAACAGTTTTACCTAAAAAAAACACAACATTTTTACAATCAAATAGTTTTATCTACCTTTTATATTCTTCTATGTAATCCTTTCTACACAACACAACCTAATCACTTAAATTTCAGGACGGTATTATCACATAACCAACAGGTAAGTTTGCACGTAATCCTCTTGAAATTATAGTTGACTATATCTTCTAACGTCTTCTTTGAAGAATTGTTGGTTGTTGAAAGTAAATTTTCAACAGTAAATAATTTTTGTAATTATTTTTTTATAAATTGCCATTGCTCGACAATTATAATTGCATTATATGAATAATTAAATTAATTTTTAATTATCAAAAAAAAATTTCATTAAATTTTTCTAACACCGAAAAATTAATTTTCAAAATTTTTCTATCACCGAAAATACTTTATTAAAATTTGCCATTTTGTCGGGCATAAGCTATCGCAGCAATTAGTTCCAAAAATTGGAAACGAACTCCTCTATTTTTACCAACGCACCTCCTTTTATACGGAATCGGAACCGAATTATTCATTTTATGGCTGATTGACCAATGTCCATCGATAATGCCATTTACCAATAAAAACCCACTAAATTAAAATTTAGGGTGGTGGATGATCTTCGCATCGACCAATAATAATTCGCGGTTCCATAGGATGCCAAATTTTGCGTTGCTATAGAAACTAAAATACTTTAATTTAACTTGGTGTAACCACCAATACAATTTTCTTGAGATTAAAAGTTATCTAAAGTCATTAACTTTTAATCCTTCATCTTTTTCATATAAATTTTCCTATCCTAAATGTTTCCGGTCGGACTCCAGCTTCAATTAAAAAGTCCAATTTGTCTAGATCCGTCCACATTCTCGGATGGAATCTCTTCTTATACTCTTAAATTTTCATCATCGGATCTTCAAATTGTCCTAAATTAAAGAGAATTTCCTGCTCTTTCCGATGATGTTTTTCATTTCTCAATAGACTCTTCTTTCATAAGTCCAGACGACTTTTTGTAAAATTCCATTGCAAACGTTTTTCTAACACGCATTTGCTCCACAAAAATCCTAATTTTTCACAAACCCGTGAACACTCGCGAACCTAATCGTCTTTCGTCGCACCTTATAATATTTTGGTCAAAATAATCGTCCCAAAATGTAACCACTTAAATCTATTCTTAACCTAACAATAATAAACACAAATTTTATACAATTTTCACTCCAGCATGTTTAATATTTTCAATTTTCAGCACAACGATTTTTTATATGGTGGAAACAATCCAACTTTGCAATATTGGAATGTCCAGATTGACTTTAACCATAACAAAACTTGCAATGCCAGACCAAACGTAGCTGAATGTTCTCCGATAACAAATATCTGGTGCGTTGCCTAAATTTACTTTATAAATTAATAAACATTTTAATTTCAGTTGAATCTCCCCCAATGAAGACTTGGAAAGAAATTTGCTAAAAATAATTCTAAGATGAATTCTCTACTTAACCCAATGGTTTCGACCAAAGTCGTTGTACATGAATTTTACCCGAACTATGGATAATTCAAGATTTTAGTGTTATGGGCAAGAATAAACATAGCAAAATATATATATATATATATTATATATATATAATATATATAATATAGTATATATAATATTAATATTTAATATTTAATAAATATTTCTTGGAGCGATTTGTAACCAAAACGTGAATTCATTTTAAATTAATTATGTATAACAATACTACTATATTATTTTTCAACGCACAAGGCTTAAATTGCAAAAAAATGGCTGCGACAAATTAATTAATGACATTTGAATTAATTCATTTGTTTCTCTCATTGCAACCTAACATTTACAAAAAAAAATTGTTCGCATTTTGATTGAAAATTTTTGAATTAGCAATAACTCAAGAACGGCGCTAGATATCGAAAAACTGAGCAAAAAAATTGTTCCCTCTCGCCTCGTACTCACCCCCATGTGAATTATCGGTACGAAAGCACATGCAAAATTTCAGATCAATCGTGCGCAAAAAAATTTACTAAATTTTTTTTTAAATACTCGTTCAAGCGATAGTCTTTCCTAATATACCTCGAGCTGGTCATATTTCTGAGACAATTTGTTCGCGCTGCCTACACGCGTGTTTGTTGCCCTTAGATAACTGCCCGCGCGCAAGCGCTTGGGCAGTTTTCGCGCAACAAACACTTGTTTGACAGCTTGAACAAATTATCGGAAATATGCCCAGCTCTTGGTATATTATATACGATTATTATGGTCACAAAATACCCTTTAATCCATAAAAATTAGGTGACAACTTTTAGGTCAATTTTGTTTGAAAAATAGGTCGTCATACTACATTTCTAGAGTTTAAAATTTAAATTTAAAAGAAAATTATGATTTGTATTGGAAGTGTCACCATTATAGTAACCGTTAGCTATCAAACTTTTGCGCCTGAGCTTTGAACAGTGGTGTACCGTGAATCCTGCAACAATAGTATATTGTTTGGCAAGGGGTGAAACAAAGCGATTTCAGACGAGGGTGAAATTTGCCTGCCCGAGCGAAGCGAGGGCTGGCATCACCTTCGTCTGAAATCGCGTTTCACTCCGCGCCACACATACTATTTTTCATATTACCTGCATCGAAACAGAAAATTTTTTGCATTGAAACTTGTAAAATAAATATTTTAAATTCGAAAATTATTTGAATCAGCAATAACTCGACAACGGCGCTAGATATCGAAAAAATTTCCCCCCACTCGTCTCGTACTCATACTCGTACTCGGTGAATTATCGGTAGGAAGCCATATGCAAAAATTTAGATCGATCGCGCGCAAAAAAAAATTACTTATAAACAACAATATCGAATTAATCTGACAGCTGTCATACTAATTAAATTTTATTTGAAGTAATGAAAAAGTATTTTAATTCTGACAGGGTTGAAATGAAATCGGAAACAGAGTTGGCGGTAAGAAACTTGAGTGTTTCTGCCCTCGGACAGCAACATTTTAATGTTTGATCAATATTCGCAGTAGTCTGAAATTGTCGTGTTTCGACTGTCTTGACAGCTATTGAAACACACTGTTTCAATGCAGGTAATATGAAAATATTATTGGTTATCAATGAAATCTATTAAAAATCATAGAAACTGCCTATTGGATTAAAAAAATAAATAATAACCTCCCAGATAAATTACATTGGCTCGAAAATATACCCCCCTATCTAAATCGAACTTTATACGACTACTGCAGGTTTGTGTGATCAAATATTTTTAATTCTTTGGTTTATGCGACATTCGTGATTCGCTCTTGATGGAACCTGGCATATGCAAAAACCTTATTGCCATGCTGCCCTAAAATTGAAAACTTTAGAATGAAATAAAAAAAATAGAGCACTGTTCAAGAACGTTTCTCAATAAAATAAACAAATGGTACTTTTTTAAGTGAAATCCATCAATTAATTAATGATTTTTTTAAAGTAGATAAGTACTTACCATTATCATCAATTTGCCTACAGCTTTGAACATTTTTAACCCTTATGTTAATACCCAAATTTACCGACGTTGTTTAGCACCCGGGGTACCCGGGTACCCATTTATAGTAATATTCAAATTTTTAATATTTCAGTAAAGGGAAGTGTTTTAAAATATTATTTTATATTAAATATACATTGTTATTGGGTATCTAAAAAACTTTGAGAAGAAAAAATGCTGTATAAATGTGCTATAAACTTACTATAAAAAGACGACGAAAAACGCGCAAGAGCTGTAACGAATGTCAACTGCCGGTTTGTGATGAGCATTCAACAAATATTATAAAATGTATGGAATGCAATAAATAATATTATTTATAAAGAAATAACTGTAATGATTCTCTATTCTTACAATAAAATTTACTTCCATGCGTTAATAAAAATAATTTTAAAAGTATCTTGTAGAAATTCCGTTGTGGGTACCCGGGTACCCGGGTGCGAATGCAGCGATGGCTGAACTTTAAACTAATTTAAAAAAATATATAATAATAATAATAATAAGTTGAATTCATGTTTTGCTTGATTTTGAGCTAAATAACGACGATCCGGGAGCTCAAAATAAAAATTTAATTTTTTTTCAGTTATTTTCATGCAAATACAACACGGTGGGTACCCGGGTACCCGGGTATTAACATAAGGGTTAAATAAACGGCACACGAAATAAACTTGAACAAAAACACTTTTAACGTCACCAACAACACTACTAACGGTATTCTAACTTATACCCTTATACGAAAATCTATGACCTGAGTAGGTTTGTTTGTTGCACGTCGAGCAAGTTGCTCGGAGATAGAACACTGTTATTGGGAAATTTAAAATCTTAAATTTTGCTCTAGTGTATAGGGGCTGATCGCTTACGTCGGCTAAAGGTACGTTTTGTAAGCGACTGCACTTGCAGTACCGCAGAACTGCTCATATGCAATTTCTGTTATGTGGCTTGCTAGCCGATACAATCGAAGCGCAGCAGCTCCCATTACGTATTGCACTTGCGACTGACGCCAGCCGTAACTGCACTGCTGCTACTGTTTCTTGCAAAACGTACCTTTTTGTGCTAAGTATATCCCAAACCTAGTTCTGAGACAACTGTAAAAATGCATTTTTGACTAACACGATTATTTATGGTTTACTAAACTCTGGTTTACCTTTTTTTACCTAAAAATAAGACGAAATTTACAGTGTAGATTCGGACCCACAAATTAGGGGCGTGAAAACACAATAAATCTTCAGTAGCATATTTAAAAATAGTTTTCTAATCCCTCCATGTTATGTAATGTGTATTGAAAAATTTCGAATCTCTTTTCTTATTAAAATTATCAAAAGAACGTAATTCGATTGGAATGAAGAAAAAAAAAGTATTATATTTTTTTAAAAAGATTTTAGCAAATAATACTTTTATTTTTCATAATATTTAAAAGTGGTCTGGCATTATGTTACCATATTTTCAATATTTTGAAACGACAAAAATGTGCCTTTGTTTTACCAATTTAAATAAAGTCAACTTGTTTTTGCGGTAATGTTTACAAGTTTCTCTCCACACCTAATTTTATAATTGCTGTTGAGATTTCTATGGTTAGGATATCCCAACAGTTCCCACTAACTTCCATTTCCCATCATGGACCAACATAGCCCATTACAAAATTGTATAATTGGGAATTCCCAACATAATCCAATTAAAATAAAAACTTATTTCTGACATATCCTAATGACCCCAACAAGGCACAGTATAAATCAGAAGAAATTTTTCTTGGGATATATATGAATTATATTGGGCATTTGCACCAGGGATATTTCGAATTTTTTCATATGTACGTCAGTTTACAATCGGCCATCCTCTGCTAGTCGGGCCGATTGTTATCAAAAATATCTAATCAAACGAAATGATCGATAATATTCTATGCACATGGGAAATTATATGAGTATTTCCCTCTGAAAATTTCTACCAATAAAATCACTCTATTTTTTTAATTTAAACAAATGGCAGGGAAGTATCAGCGGGTATTCATGCACTAGTGCAAATACTCGGGTAATTTAATTTCCGTCAGAAATGAAGTTTTATTTTGAAACCCAATATTATATATTTAATCTCAAATCTTACATTTGGTTTCTTTTGAACACGTTCGGTGGCAAGCACAAGACCGAGTTCATAACAGTATTGTTAATTAGTATCACACATATAAGACTATGTTAAACATTAAATTTTGAAAACAACATTAAAATTACAATTTTACCGTTCGTACATGCGATGTGTAAAATCTCCCGAAAGAGAGATTTTTGAAACTTTTGGCAGACTTCTGAGCGTTGGCAGCCTCACCAACAAGTTTTTAGGCTTGAAACTCAGAAGTCGCCGTGGTGGTAGAATAAAACTCAAGGTTTGGTTTTAGACTATATTTTTATTCATCAATTGCTGGTCTTTTATATAAATTAATTTGATGAGAAGTCGATTCATGCGACTTTACAATTGACATTATAATTGCTGATGAATTAATAACAATTAATAAGTTCACCTACTTATTAAATATGTGCAGGATTGCAAAATAATATTGTTAATTACTTAAATATTTTCACATACAGGATGGTTTTATAATTACATATTATTAAAATTGTTAAATTTTGTACAGCCAAAAAAATCATGTTTAATGTGGTTAAACACGATGGGTCATATAAGCGTCCAGTGGTAAAATTCTGTGTGCTACCAAGTTATTGACCTTAATAAAACATAGAAGGTGGAAATTATCCGTATCCAGTGGTATCATGATTGTGTATGCGGATAAGTGAAAACCAATATACAGTAGAATCCGCTTAATGTGATCACGGATAATGTCATCAGTCGGTTATTGTGATCATTTTGACTGGGAACCGGCCACTTTAATTAGTTTACATACAAAAACCACCGGATAATGTGATCAAAAATCCGCTTATTATTATCACTTTCAAGGAATTACCAACACAATAATCTCTTTTTCTAAGTATCTTTTTCTGATTTGTCATTAAAATTTTATTTATTTTTACAAAACTTGTATATTTATATTCTATACAAAAACTAATGAAGTTTCCTGTTTCATGGGGTGTTTCAATTTTTATTTTGCTAAAAGAGGAATTTGCTTTATGCATTTTAATTTATAAGTTTAGTTTATTCTTGCTTTTCTTACGATGTTGACGAAAAATCAAAAGATCTCTTGGTAAAACAGAAGGTAGAAATTATCGAAAATCACTGTAAATTAAGATTCTCTAATTTTTCGTTTCTAAAATACGTTTTTTTCTAAAATTTGCTTATTGTTGTCAGTCCGTTAATGTTATCAAAATGCCTTGGCCCAAAGTGATCACATTAAGCGGATTCTACTGTACCATATTAGTGCAAATTTAGACATTAGTAACTACAAGCGAATTAATTCGTACTTTAAGATTAACTTTTTGTAAATGTGTGCATTTATTTTTTAATCTAGTTTTATTGTCTCTTTTTTGTTTTCTATTTTATTAATTGTATTTTTTTTTTGAAGAAAGCATTATTGTCGGGATGGGACGTTTCGGCGCAGCCGGTTCGGCGCGAAGACGGTTTGGCGCAAAGACGGTTCGGCGCGAGGACGGTTCGCCGCGAGGACGGTTCGGCGCAATCCGGTTCGGCGCAATCCGGTTCGGCGCGAGCCGATTCGGCGCAATCCAGTTCGGCGCAATCCAGTTCGGCGCGAAGACTTTTCGGCGCGAGAATAATATATTTTAAAATCTTTGATCTACTTTAAATTGATACATTAATAGATAAGTAATATAAATAATAAATTTATTAAAACTATAATATACATGTATAGAAAATAGGTTAAATAAATATAATATCAGAGTATCCACTCTCGAAGGCTCGAAAATATTAGTTTATTGATTTATAGTTTATTTTAGCTCATTACTGATATTATATTTATATAAATTTTCAAGAGCTAATAATTCTAATTATTTGAAAATAGGTTAATGTAACTACTGTGTTACCAATTCATTTTATTTAATTTTATTGGCTTTCGAGTTATGAATTAAAGTAAGTAAAAAAATATTTAAAAAATCGAGATTTTTCTTTTGATTATTTTGAAAACCTCGTATCTTCTAAAGGACACATTTTACAAAGGATTACAGTTTAAAATTCCTCGGTTGGTACCGTTTAAGAATTAAATACATTATATCGTTGATTGATAAATAGTAAATATACGCAATGCAATAGGAAATTGTTGCTTATCCTCCCATATCAGGTACTTCAACACCCCACTGCCTCTTAGCCAACAAACTCAGTGGTGAGGGTGGTGAGGGTGGTGAGCAAGTGCCGCCACCAACAGTATTATAATTATAAGATTATACTGTATAATGATTATAATTAATACTAATTTAGTTATTTGGAATTTAATGAAATTATTACATTTTTTTTCTTTTTATTGTACTATACAAACTTGTTAATTTAAATTATATTATCTAATATTGTTTATAATAATTGTACCTAACACTGTATTAAGTAAATAATTTGTTGTGAAGGTGTTTTATTATATTATAACTAGTGGTTAACCAGGTAGATCTTTGAATAAATTTCAATATTATATAACAACAACGACAGTTGTAGAAGTTTGCGAGTCGGCATTTAGGTAGGAACTTTGCTCGTATTAATGACGGCTTATTCCTAACGACTTTTAAAAGGCTTGAATGACAAAACAATTATTCCTGACCTTTGCGAGTCGGCGGTTAATATTGTAACTTTGATTGGATAACCCACGGTTTCTTCACGACGTTGTAGGAATGAGACTCCACTCGAATAACAAAACAATTATTATATCTGACCTTCGCGAGTCGGCGGTCAGTATTGTAACTTTGATTGGATAACCGACAGTTTACTCACGACGTCGTGTAAATGAGTCTCGGCTCGAAAACAAAACCATTATTCCAGACCTTTTCGAGTTGACAGTTAAATAACAGAACTTAGACTGGATAATGGACGATTTATTTGTGACGTTTTCGGAAAAATTCTAAATCTAAGAAATAATTTGAATTAATAGTAATTACTTGGTGAGATATCGATGGTTCTGTAAATTACAAAAAAATAATGGATTAAATAATTATTTTTTATCGATGAAGAGCAGTTTAGCAACTAACGTGATCAAAGCAAATAACTTATGTCTACAATAATTTTAACTATTAAATAATATAAATAAATAAATTTATATACATTAAAGATTGCAGTTGTTGGATGCGTTTCTGCAGCAGTGTCGGATCGGTTTGAAAAAACTTAAAAGTGAAACGTTGAAAACGACTGAGCTCTTTAATAATAAAACGAAATATACTTGTAATAAATAAAATCAAGGATGCTCCGTAAATGTTTAAAAAATGAGAAAAATATTTGAATTTTGCCAAACCAACGTCGGCTGACATATAAACACAAACAAACATTTATTACCGCATTTACCGATATTTGTCAAATTTTAAGAATTGGATTTTTAAAATTTTTATTTCGATAGTATAATTCGTAAAAGGAATATTTGATTTAGAGCTTTTAGAAAAAACGTTCGGTTATGCCTAAAACACGCATTATTTTTGTGTACGGCAAATTGGGTGGAGATTTTAAACGAACATTTAATTTCGCGATTTATTCTGCTATTAAGCGATTTTCGACAAAATGTTTAAGATACGAAAAAACGCTCCTTGTAAAATGAAATCGGATAGCAGCAAAAATTTTTCCAAAAGTTGCATGGTTTCCGCGCTACCGGCGCAACAATCGCAAAATTTGAAAATTTCTTTATACGGCCGTAGCCCCGTAGCGGCCTTATTTATAGACTGATTTTTAAATCTTCTACGATATCGCTTGAGTCCGGTGGTTAACCACAAAATCGATGGGATAAATATTTTCCTCGTCTCAATCAGGAAAGCCGTAAAATGGAAACAAAATTTTAAAAAAATAATGTCAAGGTATGCCTTGGAAAATATTTCGGAAAACTTTGATGAATGTTTTTTTTTAATTTAACGACAAAACCGAGCGCAGCCGTCACAGAAGCATTTTGAGTGGTAAAATTTTTATAAAACAATTTTTCTTTGGCGTAAAAATTTGAAAACGAAAGAGCCTGCCATGTAAAACCATTTTGGAATAAATTTAGAATTAATCGATTGATACGTGGTTTAAGTAGTGTAACTCGATATTAACCATATCGCTATTTTAGAAAACCCAAAAAATGAACACACTTTTCAAACTAAAATGTTTTTAAGTTATCAGGTTATCACAATTAAAATACACTGTAAGTACACTAATACTTACTTACTTACTTACTTACACTAATACTTAAAATACACTATACTGTAAGTATAGGATACGTCGACTAATACATCGCCTGATGATGCCATAGTATAGTGAAAACGTTTGCGATATTGTATACTTACAGTGTATTTTAATTGTGATAACTTAAAAACATTTTAGTTCTGAAAAGTGTGTGTGAATTTTTTGGGTTTTCTAAAATAGTGATATGGTTAAATTTAGAATTAACTGTATATTTCCAAATACACCGGCGAGATATATTTCGAACGTAAAAGTATAGTTTATAGCTGTTCTCAAAAAGGTATTCGATAATTCATTCTCAAAAAGAAAATACCATTTCAAGTACTCAATGTTTTTATAGGATTAATTTTTTACACATATTGGAATTCCTATCTGTGAGAAACCATTTAATTAAAAAATTTTAACATAAAGTTCTCACAAAAAGGTCTCCACCGACCATATCCTCGTCTCAGAGCAATAGTAGGACATGTATAAAATCTTAGTTGGGAATAAATTTGATTTTATAGTTTAATTATTATTTGATTTTTGAAATACACGGACAATATTATTTGATGACAATATCGTCACAAAATTTAACTTATTGTTCTATTCGATGCAGGCATTATGTGCAATGCCAAAAACATTCTTATAATAATAATATTTCTTGGTCCATTTCGATGCAAACTTTTCTTCGATTCCTTAACTTTCGAACCATCTTTGGAGTTCACAAAAACACTCGAAACACTTTTGCTTAAATTAATAATAAAATTTTATAATTGAAACTTTGCAAATTTGTTAAAACATCTTCATTCAAAACAAATCAAAAATACAAACTAAAAATTTCACCCGTAAAGAGATTTTCGCCTGTACGTCTACCTCATATGCACTTTAATCTGTTGTCTTCAACTTCACATCATCGTTATTTAATAGCTAAAATTTCGGAGTCTAAGTTAGGTACAATCTCGGAGTCAAACAATTAATTACAAATCTTAAAAAATTAAATACAAATTTCATAAACACTGCAGCTTCGATTAGTTGCAATAAACTGTTATATCTGAGAGACGAACACAAATTGCTGTAATTTGGTAAAACAGGATAAAATGCCTCGAAGCGTTGCACCAAACCCAACAATCTGACATCATTTAAAATCACCTAAAATGTAACTTTGATATCGATTGCTATTATATAGCATATCGTCGGCCTAAGATGTAAATGTCGTAAGTCCTAAAATGGTAAATTTACAGGAGACACAAAAAACATTACAAATTGTGCACTTAACATGCAGTTAAGACATTATCGTCTCAGCGATTTTAAAATCATAGCATTTTTGCTAGACTTATTGCATTATTTGAGCAGATGGGTATTTTAATTCTCTATCAGATGGCATTAATAATTCATTTTCACCCAAAAGTGGACTTACGACATTTGCATCTTAGGCCGACGACATTTGAATGCTCGGCAGTAAAAATGGATTTTCAAAAACGTAAATCTTTTGGATACCAAGAACAACACACCTTGCACGATTATAAACAGTTTAAAATTGTTTCGTAAACACACACACACAATCGCACAACATCTGTTTTACATTTTGGAGAAATTCGAACAGGCGAAAAACCTATTGCATGTAGATTTATATAATATCATAACATGAGTGTTTTTCGAAAAAACTTGGTTTGCATCTATCTAGATCTATTTGATGTGGAACATAAAATAGGCGAAATATTCTCGACTTTGGTACTTTGCTTTGGTATAAAACTCGAATACAGAACTTGCCTTTCGATGACTTTTGAGATTGCTGCGGTGAACTGTTACACTTATCGAGTAAATTTATTAGATTAAGTAATTGCACCACAATAAAATAATATTCAAACTTGTAAAGAACTTGGCGACCTAAAACAAATAAACGATACAAACGAAGAAATTTAATAACAATTTATAATTAGCTTATACCTAACCTTCAAGTTTGTACCGAATGGATACATTTTGAAAGGATATAAATGGCTCACCCTTTTAAAGTAGTTATAAATAAATCCATCGGTGGTCCGTAATCGTCTCGAAAATGCAAAAACGTTAGAATTTTGGAAAAATCATGAAGGTACCCCTCATTTAACGCATAATTATAAGTAAATTAAAGTAACTTTAAACTGTAAAACTGTCAAGTAAAGTAACACAAAGATAACCAAGAAAATTAAATTAAAACGTAAAATTCCAGTTTTCTTCAATTATAAAAGCGAAAATACAATATCAAATAGATTTTATTTTAAAAACTTTAAAAATCGTCTGAAATGTCAAATTAATTATTTCGAATAATAAGTAGGCGTGGCTAAGTCAGTTTGCTGGCAATTTCGAGGCCCACTACGACGCGACGTGGACGCGACTCGTTTTCCGTCTAACTCGGTTTACGTGGGCGAGAAAGAAATGCGATAGGCTACGTTTCAAAAGTTGAACGTGGGTTATCGAAAATCGCACAAAAATCAATATTTTAAAATCAAAATTGTGGGATCAATCGGTAATTTAACGTAACTTAGCCTAGCCCACAACGAGCGGGATTTTTTTGTCGATTTTTCGAGACATCGGACGGGCGACTACGCCGCCCTTTTCGAAAGCCTTTGGCTTTTTCAGTCGGTTTTTTCGATTTTAGGCTTCGAGCTTTAGTATAAAGAGATATAATCGACTGTATGCGAGGATTATCGTATAATTACGAAATGAATCCTTAACATTTTTTTATTTTTTATACATGTGTATTAATTTTAATAAATTTATTATATATATTATTTATCTATTAATGTTTAAATTTTTCCACATTGTTTTTCTTTTTTAAATTTTTTATTTTCGCGCCGAAAAGAACTGGATTGCGCCGAATCGGCTCGCGCCGATCCGTCTTTGCGCCGAACCGTCTTCGCGCCGAAACGTCTTCGCGCCGAACCGGCTGCGCCAAACCGGCTGCGCCGAATCTGCTGCGCCGAAACGTCGTAGACCGCATTATTGTATCTTATTTTCTTATTAGTTGAAAACCTCCTTGTTTTCAAAAGGCCAAAAATTGAAATTTTTGGTATCGTAATTATTAATTATAACTATTATTGCTTGTTACCACATACCTGACGGTGATAAAAATATTAGAATATAGGTATATAAATTTTTAAGTACCTAATGGGCGCTCCAGACTATCGCGAGAATCTCGCGAGAATCTCGGCGAGAATAGCATCGGAGAACAAGGCGAGAACAACGCGAGAGCAAGGCGAGAAATGATTTTCGATCATGTTACATCAAAAATTGGAAAACATCCACATTCACAAGGTTCTCAGTACTAGAGTCCAGATTTTTTAAATAAATTTCTATAATTTTTTCTAAAACTATTAACAGTTCTTCAATTTTGTGATATGTCGAAAAGTTTAAATTTGGAATTTTTGGCCCCTTTAATGGATTAGTATCATCAAAAAGTGTGATTTTTGAATTAAAGTCTATTTGTACCTGCTCAAAAATTGTACTACTTATTAAATAAAATATTTTTTTTTGAACGCCAATGAATTTTTTCCAAAATTTTTATATACGTCACATAATACCGTAGTCATAAACTCAATTCTTATGCTGCACTCGGTATACAAATCAACATTAACCAAATTTTGACACATATGTCACAAAATTATGACGTTTATTAAAATTTTGAATATATTGTTTTATTTTTGCAAGCCATCTGACAAATTCTCACAAAAAATATATAAATTAAGATTTCAGTTAATATTTTCTGTAATTTTTCTGACCTGCCCGCCCTGTTACAATTGGCTCGGTTTGTTTTCTCACCAATACTTATACTTTCAAAGCTCCATCGACACACCAAAGTTTAGCTGAATCGGTTAAACATTTCCGGAGATACGACAACATTTTCATTTTTTTTTATTTTTTTATTGTGGTGGCCCTGGTAAAGATTTCTCTGGAAAAACCTTATTTTCACCATTCGAGCCCACGAGGCATACGTCCAATAAGTTTGATTGCAATCGACGCAGAAATGCCGAAGAAAATCGATCAACAAAAACTTTTTTCATGTTTTTGCCAAAAAAGTTAATTTTATTTTTTTCATGTTGCATTACTGATTTCTATCGAAGGATTACATATGCTCTCATATCCATTAGGATCAATGTACCTACGTACCAAATTTGGTTAAGATCCCTTCAGCACTTCTTGAGTTATTCACTCTTAAAGTTTCAACTTTGACAACTTGTGATTTTTGACAGACGACAGATAGAAGATTAATTTTACCTATTCTGGATAAAGCCTTTTAAGGCCTTTAAAATAACATATTGCAAGACAAAATATTTTTTAAAATTCCCGTATTATTTTCTTGTGGTGGCACTCCTGATTGATAGATCGCGACGAAAACCTTATTTTCATCTTTCCACCGTGAACCCTACCACCATACCAAATTTGGTCGTAATTGGTTGGATGGTTCGGAAGCAAATCGATCGACAAAATTTTACGACCGACAGACAGACCGCCCGACAGACCGACACAGAAATTTTTATTTTATTTTTTTCAGATCTTTACGTTTCTGAACACGGTGATCTCGAAAATGCAAAAAAAAAGTTGAAATTTTTTTTCGATTACCATACCTCCAATTTTTTTTTAAATTGATTGGAGGTAAAATTAAATTTAGCAATCATCAAATTCAAAATGTATAAAATTTTTAAATATTGACTAATTCAAATGCAGTGAAATATAAAATGTTGTATGCATCACGAGCATTACTCGATGTTTATGCTCTCGGGCAAGTTCACAAGTTCGCGCATGCGCATTACAACACGAATCATTTATCAAGATCGGTGTACCTAGGCGCTTGTCTACGAGGTCAGTAATGTCACAGCGCTCGAATTATGTAAACGTACCAACACCCGATCACACGTCAACAGTACTTATTTCGACAATTAATATTTGTCAAAATCGCATCTTGAATGTTCGTAGGGCCTGGTGTCATTGAGTACCTAGTTTAAAGTAAATTAAAAAAAAAGATACCTTTTTTGGTATAAAATCGACGTAAATACGTCAAACTTCAAGTTTTCATTATTTTATTATTAATTGTGTTTTTACATTTTATAATAATAATAATAATAATAATAATATTTATTACATAAATCGCAGATACATGGATTTACAGGTCAAACAGAAGTACTTGTTCCAAGACAGTATGAACTTACATAAACACTATAACAAAGGCAGTTTACATGAAAAATAGGAAACCATACAATGGGTTACATAATCGTTACCATACAAAAACATCCAACCCGAACTAAACTGAGGCTAGAAATTCAGCAACATCGTAGTAACAGCCGAGTAAAAGCATGTTGTGAAGCTTCGACTTAAAAAGCTTACCAGTAGCAGCGTTTCTAATGTCGGCAGGTAATTTGTTATAAATCCTGACGCCCATGCACCGTGGACTCTTATCAGTGAGGTCAAGTCGGTGTGTAGGGAGCAGAAGTTGCCTTCCAAATCTGGTATTGTGGCTGTGAATATCTGAGGCAGTCTGAAAGCTATCGAAGTTGTCCCGCACAAATACAGCAATGGATTTGATGTATAGACAAGGCAGTGTTAAAATATTCAAATCCTGAAAGAGTGGTCTGCAGGACTCCCAGCGATAAGCACCCACCATACACCTCAATATACGCTTCTGCATCAAAAACACCTGTCGCGCATGACCCGACATTCCCCAGAAAATGAGGCCATACACCAGCCGTGACTGCACCTCCGCGAAATAAAAAGACCTCAACACCGAGAGGCTTAAGACAGCCGAGAGTGATCTAATCTGGTAGCAGACAGATCCAAGTGTACCAGTAACCGCACGACAATGATTCTCCCATCGTAGAGTCTCACAAATATTAAGTCCCAGAAACTTAACGCTCCTAACACGGGAGAGCTCAGAATTATGTACCTGAAGAGGTAAGTCACCGTCAAAGACTCGACCTGCGCAGAAAATCATAAAAACTGTTTTATCAGAGTTCAGATGAAGCCCGTTAGCACAAAACCATTCAAAAAGGGAGTCGAGTACTAGCTCTGCCTGGTTGAGACTGTCACTTAAGCTATACTCGCCAACAATCGCTGAGGTGTCGTCAGCATACAACGTGAGGTAAACAATAGTTATAAACTTAATCAAATCATTAATGAACAAAATGAAAAGTATTGGAGCCAATATAGAACCCTGCGGAACCCCCATGTCAACAGGACTGTCATCCGAATTAACTGTATTAATGCCGTTAACACCTAAGTTACGAATGGCAACGCGCTGGTAGCGCCCAGACAGATACGACTTGAACCAGTCAAGAACCACCCCCCTCAAACCATATCTGAATAGTTTTTCCAGAAGAAGGTTGTGCTGAACACAGTCAAAAGCTCGACTAAGATCGCAGAAGATGCCTATAGGTTTCTTGTGCTCTTCAAGAAGACACAGAGCCTGGCTGTAAAATCTTAGAATAGCTGTAGTAGTGGATTTGCGCTTAATAAATCCGTGCTGACATTGATCTATGATGCCGTATTTGTTCAAAAAACATGTGACCCTGTTAAGCATAGCATATTCCAGTAATTTAGAGAATACTGATAGCAGAGAAATAGGCCTATAGTTAGACATAAGCCGGCAATCGCCTTTCTTAAACACCGGAATAACCGTAGCAACCTTAAGAACTGAGGAGAAAACACCCTCCGTAAGTGATTGGTTAATCACATAAGTCAGAGGACCAACCAAGTTATACCTGAAATCCTTTACCAGACCGCTCGAGAATCCGTCAGGGCCACAAGCAACCGAACCGCTCAAGCGGTGGATGATCTCGAGAGTCTCAGATTCATCAAGAGGAATTACCGCCATTGTATTGACATTAAAGTTGACACAACCCAGTTTTCGGTCAGCAAAAGGAATCCCCTCTCGGATCACGTGAGGTGCACGAGTAAAATAGTCGTTGAACGCGTTAGCAACCGTTAACGGATCATCCGTGATGTCCTCTCCCACCCGGATTTCTAAACGGTTAGCAGATCTTCTAGGTCTATCACTACGGGAACGTATGATACTCCAAGCCACCTTACCCTTATTATGCGCAGCGGCTATCATGGAGTCGTAGTGACAAAATTCAGCTCTCGATACCAACTCTCTGTGTTGGGTCTTTCTTCTCTCATACAGCGGTCTCAACTCTTCATGTCTTTTAGCTAATATATATAAATCATTTAACTCCCTATGAGATCGAATCACGTGAGGAGTAATCCAACCTGGAGTCTTAGGTCTGGCATAAATAGTGGTCAAGGGAAAGCAGCGATCAATGTGACGCCTCAGAATATCCAAAAATCTCACAAAACTGTTCTCTGCACAAGCCTCATGCAATATTCCCGACCAGTCCTCACACATCAATGACTCATGGAACCTGTTACGACGATTAACATTATTTAGGCATCTAGATTGACTAGTCGAAGCCTCCTGTGGCGTATAGCGTTCCTCATACGAGAGTAACAGAAATTTATGGTCCGATATGAAAGTATCACCCGTCCGTACTATACAGCTGGATCTTAGATTAGTAAAAATAATATCAATCCTAGATGAGGAGGTACCCATGACGCGAGTGGATTCAGTATCATGAGGCGCCATGCCGTAGGTCGTCATTAAGTGCATCAAACCAGATCTGGTACCGGAGTCATAACTGAAGTCTACGTTAAAATCTCCGGCGAGAATGAGCAATTGACCTTCCCGGAACAAGGAGTCAAGAACCAACGCAAGATTATTCAGAAAGATGGAGAAAAGTCCGCTCGGCGCCCTATACACAACCAGAATAATGGCAAGTCCATATTGTGACGCATTCCACTTAGCTCCACATATTTCAAAATTCATACAACTGCACATAGAAGACAGATCAATAGGGCAAATGTCTGTATCGATACAACACCACAGACCAACACCACCACCTCTACAAGATTTACGACAGTAACTGCTTACCAATTTATAATTACCAAGAGGTATCAGATCAATGGTAGATTCCGTTAGCCAATGCTCCGATAAACCGATAAAAGGCGACTTAATATTTTGTTCCTCAAGCAGAACAAGAAAGCGGCTGTGCTTTTCGTTTAAGCTGCGAATATTCAAGAAAAGCAAAACTTGCTGAAGATGATTATAATTGTCAGAATTCACACTCACATCTTCAGCTCCTGCACAAATACCACTACTAGAACTTAGCTGCGTTAGAGGCTGGCCGTCGAAAAATATATGGTCGAATCTCAATACCTTCTGGCCACATGCAGGGATCCATCACAATATTTTCGTCTTTCTTATCAATTTCCAACTTGAAGCAAGCAAAAATTCCCCTAGTTGGCAGTGGATCCACCTGAAATCTTTTATTGGGAAGTAAACCCTCCACATGCCTTTTGATTGTGTCAGTCTCTGTACCCCGCTCTATGCGACCAACAAACAACCACGCTCTTCTCCTAGCCGCGACTAGACCGGATGCGAAATCAGCTACTCCCGTTCCATATATTGACTTCCTATGCCTTCTACTTTTAACCTCCATATAGCCATCATCACCATCCGTTGTTACCGGGTTTGCAAGACTATGAGCTGGCGTTGGTTCCAAGTGGACAGCAGAATTCGCAGTATCCACAGCTGGTTTATTGGGTCCCCTACGCTGTACAGACTCTTGCTGAACTCTTGGTTGCGATGTATGTCCATCTAAGTTCGAAGACAAATTATTAACCCCCTCAGCAGGGACACTCCCGGATGGCCAAAGCGAACGGGTTGTGTCAGAGATACCCCGCTGCCCAGCTCCCGACACTCCCCCGTGGGCCCGATGTGGTTGCTTGGCCTTAAAATTACCACCGGTCAATAACCGAACCATGTCCAGGTTAGATTCCCTGAGCACCCGAATCTCTCGAAGAACTGCATTATCTCTCTCAGTCATACCCTGATCAATTTCATTCCAAAACTGATTGAATTTGTTAGTTGCAACATCACAAACTATGCGCTCAATGTTGTTCATAATTAACTGTGCCGTATGCTCAGCTATTCCACTTGATTGCGGAGAAGATTTTGGTGACTGCGACACAAGGTTGTGAGTAAGTTTATCAGTTACTACGGGCAGACAATTATCACAAAACCAGAAAAGATTGTTTACTTCCGAGAGAGATCTATATACCTGATCTTTGATTCCCACGCAACCCGGATGATATTTATGTTGGCAGTATCTGCAATGGATTGACCTGGACTTCACCACATAGTTGTCCGAGTATACCGAACAGAAACCCCTCTCTGCCATGTTAGCAGTATATTATGTGAGATAGAGGAGCTATTTATTTGTACGGAGCGACTATCCTTTATTTTATTTTATTACACTTTATTTGTGCGGTAGGACTTTAATTAATTTGTTGTTTTATTTGCTATATTAAAATAATTTTCCTAGCTTGTCAACGCGATATGTATTCCGATATGAAATCTTCTGCTTTCTCACGACAATACAGCACACCCGGGTCCACCCCTCGGAGGTATCCGTATTACAAAACTTGAAAAAACGCAACACACAAAGCTAACCTCAAAATATTGTATTCATATAAAATCACCTGTACTGTCACCAAGCAAGGAGTCAACAGCGCGAACCAAATGGATTTATAGACCTCGTAGGCACCTGATCCCAAATTCACTGATTTTTTCACTCTATATTTATAACCTCTATAATTTGCAATCAGGGAATCTTTGTTTTTTCTTAATTCATCGACGGGTATTTACATTATTGTGCTAATCCACACCCAAGCATCATGATTTTTTTCGATTTATTTTTATAGTCTTTTATGCCTGTTTTCCACAAAACTGGTTCTGCTTGAAGGCAATCAATAAATGCCAATTTTTGTACGTTTTCCAATTTACGCTCATTTTAATTCACAATTAATTATACTACCATTTAATCGGTGAGTCAGGCGCTACTGAAGAATGCGAATGTGCAGGTGTGGGAGTGTTATCGCGATCTCGACTCCTTTGTCTCGCATCAAAAAACCGACAAGTGGAGAACAAGGCGAGAACTTATGAGGAACACGAGAATCAGCTCCACTCTCTCTTTTCTCGCGTTGTCCTCGTTTTTTCTTGATGTTCTCGCGAGTTTCTCGCGAGAGTCTGGAGTGGCCTGCAAGGCGAGAACCTGAAAATGAACACGAGAATCGGCTCCACACTCTCGTTTCTCCTGATGTACTCGCGTTCTCGTGCTGTTCTCGCGAGTTTCTCGCGAGAGTCTGGAGCGCCCATAACAGTTATAGTAAGTAAAACTTATGCAGGATGTTGAATGTAATGATATACGCGTATATGCACTTATGTTAACATTTTAGTTATTTTAGCTATTTTAGTGAATAAATCATTTAAAAAAAAATCTTTTCAGCAAAAATAAATCAACATGTAGTATATAGTAAGTACAGTAGAATCCGGTTATAGCGACGGTGAAGGGACTGGCGATATTACGTCGTACTAACCGGACGACGCACAAAACGCGTTTTAAAATTTTCACGGGAGAATCCGGACAGCTAGTTAAATAATATGCATGTAACATGAAAAACAAATCGAAGAGGTGTCGTGGGACACTCCGAAGTGAAGTGGAAGAAGAGCATTCTCTAGTAGAAATGCAGTAAGTGCTTGAATCATAGAGACGGTTCATGGCAGTTAAATAACGCAGTTGACTGTCAATTTTGCTCTCTAATTTTTATTACAATTTGCCTTTTAGTTGTTATCATTAATTGTTATATTTCGTTCCGTTCGTGTTATTAAGTTTATCCCGCACAATCGCGATATTTTTCGTTCGAATTTTTAGCTTTAATTTAAAGTTTTCAATTTTCAAAATAATATTTTGACTTTTTGTGACATAGTATTAATTTTTAGAACAATTAATATTAATAATATTACTGAAAGGAAGAGGTGCGTTAGCACAATGCCAGAAACAGATATGAAACAGGACCATTCTAGCAATGAAAGGAAAAAACCAAAAATAAAAAATGTGATGACGCCAGATTTAAAATTAATTTTGACACCGAATAGTAGTCAAGCAAACGAGATGGAAGTCGATAGTACACCAAAAGAAATCATATCTAAGCTGATGATGACTTTGCTTGCCTTAAGCCACGAAAGTATGTAAAAGTACCAAATGAGATTGAGCCATCCGCAATAGTCACGAGAAACAAGTACAAACCTTTGGAAAACAATACCGTCACAGAAATTAATATAGTAGAGCCAGCTGCGAAAGATCCAGAAGAAGTCGCTACTCCTCCACTAAAAAAGAATACCTCCAAACCACCGCCAATTATTATCAGTAATAACATAGATGATCACCAAAATCTAATAAAAAGTTTAAAAAATCACATCTCTAAAGGGTTTCATATCAGATACTTTAAGAGCACCACCGGAGTATATGTTTACGATAAAGATGAATGGGTTCTATTAAAAGCACATCTTGACAATAAAAGTGCTCAGTTCCACACATATACCCCACGTGAGGAGAAAACTCACGCATTTATCCTTAAGGGCTTGAATTCGAACCCCTCTGCCGAAGAATTGTTAACAGAATTAAAAAGTGCAACAAACTTAGATATTAAAAAAACCTATAAACTTAACAAAACAATTCGTCCGTTGTATATGATAGTCACGGACGACTTTGTAACTGAAAAAATTCTGAACACAATGGTGAAATATTTATTCCACGTAAAAGTAGTATGGGAGAGGCACCAAAACACCAAGCAAATAATACAGTGTCATAGATGCCAAGCATGGTGTCATGCAACTCAAAATTGCAGGCACCAACCAAAATGTCTGAAATGCGGCCAAGGACATCTAACACGCGACTGCAAAATTATGCCGGAAACTCCTGCCACCTGCGCCAACTGTGGAGGCAAGCACCCGGCAAACAATATAAGCTGTCCGATTTACATTAACAAACTTAAACAAATTAATGAAACCAAAGAACAACGGCCAGACGTCCGGGTAGGTTACGTGCACAACCGAAGTGGGTTTCCGGAACTCAAATCGGTTACTGTCAGAAAACTGTCAACACGAATTGAGCCTCGACACCTACACTATTGGAAAGAGGACAATTTTCTGTGTATAATAAAAAAAGAAAAAATGCGGATTATCCATTAGTTTTCGAGAAAACGGCTTTTGAAAATCAAAATTTTACATGCATTTTAGATAGGGAAATTCATTAACATAAAAGTTGTATTGACGGTGCGTGCGTTCTGATATAGTCTTAGTGTTGGCAGTCAGACGCGATTGTGACCCGCTCGAGACAACATCGAGCCCTGCTTACGAGTTTCACCCCTTACGAGTTTCACCCCTTTCGAGTTGCACCTTTGGCGAGGTGGTGCGACCTAGAGGGATATTTTTATCCACCCTAAAAACGAGTTCTGCGTTTTTCGTAATTTAAATAAAAACTCATTCTTTTATTTTTGGGCCCTGAAAAGGGCCGATGTCTGACTACGCCGGGAAACGAGTGGCGATCTGGTCGAGCATATTTTGGAGAGCCGCTTCCGGCGTACGGCCGTAGAGCTGCAGCCACATGAAGACGCGTATGTGCTCCGGCAGGTATCTGCTATTCAGCAGATCTCGCTTTCGCAGCCAGCGCTTCAATGTGGACCAGTAACCCTCGACACCGTTGGTGCAGACGCCGGATACTGGATCTCGGAAATACCTTGAATAATTCACGGTGTAATGGGTGTAGGGCGATACTCTGTGAAGACGTGATAAGCCAGCATAACCGCTCCAGCAATCCGTCCAAATTTCAGAGCCAGGTTTAACGTGCCCGGAGATTAGGTCCTCTAAAGTTTCTTTCTTTCGTTTGGGGATGTATAGTATGACCCCACACTTCTCAGTCATACTGTACATGCCCAAGATCCACTTTTGCGGAACTACCCTCCCCACGTTATACTTGCGCTTTGTGATAACGCTCTCGTCAATTTGGACGACGTCGCCAAGGCGACCAACGCGTAGAAGCTCCGCGTCTTGGTTAAGTTGCCAAAGACACATCTCACGGAATATCCGGAATATTCGGAACAACCGGTACGCTGTGCGCCGTGGCATACCCACGGTGACAGCGGTTTGGGCCGCCCCGTTGCCCGTAACCCAGAAGTAGAACGCAGAAATCACCCAATTAGCACGAACGCGACAGTGGTCAAAAAAGGTGCCATCAACCAGCGAGTACTCGTGGTCTCGGCACTTAGTGCAACGGAAGACGTATTTTAGATACCTCTCCCGTCGCCGCTGAAGTACACAAAGGCGACGGTATCGTCGATTTATACACCTTTTGAACCTCGGCAACAAACGTATGCTTTGCAGAAATTCCACTCGTTTCGACGATTTACCCTCGAAAAAGCGTAAAAATCGATATAGCGTAGAACGTGGCATCGCTAACGGTGGTCGACAACAACTGAAAACAATTGCTCCGCCCATCACTAGACTATATCAGAACGCACGCACCGTCAATACAACTTTTATGTTAATGAATTTCCCTATCTAAAATGCATGTAAAATTTTGATTTTCAAAAGCCGTTTTCTCGAAAACTAATGGATAATCCGCATTTTTTCTTTTTCTATTATACACAGAAAATTGTCCTCTTTCCAATAGTGTAGGTGTCGAGGCTCAATTCGTGTTGACAGTTTTCTGACAGATCCCCAATAACTTACTGAGCAGTTCGATGACGAAAATGCAAAAATTTCAGGCGACATTAGACTTTTTCGGAAGAATTGACACCTATGACATCTAAATTTAAAGTAAATTTATGGAACGCAAATGGAATTCAAAGCAAAATTTCGGAAACTCAAAATTATTTAGTATCAAATAAAATTGACATTCTTTTGGTATGCGAAACAAAATTAAACGCGACTAAAGTTATTAAATTTCCAGGTTACTCTGTACTTCGCAGAGACCGGACCAACGATGTCTCTGCTGGTGGTGTTGCAATTGTAATTAAGAACGACATTCCATACGTAGTACGCATCGACATTCCAAATTGCAGCATGGAAGCCTTGGGGATACAACTGCAAGACAAAACGACGGTAATAGTGGTCTACAACCGACCTCTTAATAATTTTAACGACCTCGACTTAGACCGACTCTTCGGACTGGGACACAAAATTTTATTAGCAGGCGATCTTAACTCAAAACATACGGACTGGAACTGCAACGTACCAAACACCAGCGGACGTGTAATTCTACGCTACTGTACCGACGAAGACCTGAACATACACTACCCGGACACACCGACCAACTACCCACCAAACAACATGACCCCGTCAACGATCGACATTTTAGTGACCAAAAACGTGGACAACGTGACGAAACCCATCTCGTTGCCAAGACTAAGCTCCGACCATAACGTGGTACAATTTTATTTCGGCAATAACGCAAACAAATCTAACATCACGAAGAAAATTACCAGTTACAAAGACATCAACTGGAACAAATTTAGATTCGACCTTGACCGAAACATCCAAATTAACCCGGACATTAATTCGATAGACACACTCGAGACGAAGAATTCAAAAGAAATCAAAATTAATCCCGACAAACTAAATTTACCGGACGAAATTTTAAATCTAATCAACGATCGCAACCACTATAGACGACTTTGGCAGCGAACGGCAGACATAAATCACAAAACTACCATGCAACAAATGACGAAGGACGTACAAGAACAAATTCGACAATTTAAAAACAAACAATGGACTGACTTACTGACAAACTTGAAACCGCAGGACAACTCCATCTGGCGACTCACAAAAAAATTAAAAAAAAGCTTTCTACCAATTCCGGCCTTAAAATTAGAAAACAACGCTACCGCTATAACAGACGCCCAAAAAGCCGAAGTAATAGCGGTAACTTTTCAAAAAGTGCATAACACCGACACGACTGACACCAACGAACAAACAAAAATTAGAAACGACGTTAAATAGTATATTGTTTGGCAAGGGGTGAAACAAAGCGATTTCAGACGAGGGTGAAATTTGCCTGCCCGAGTGAAGCGAGGGCTGGCATCACCTTCGTCTGAAATCGCGTTTCACCCCGCGCCACACATACTATTTTTCATATTACCTGCATTGAAACAGAAAATTTTTTTGCATTGAAACTTTTTTTCGAAAATTTTTTGAATCAGCAATAACTCGACAACGGCGCTAGATATCGAAAAATTGAGAAAAAATTTCCCCCCCCTCGTCTCGTACTCACCCTCCCGGTAAATTATCGATAGGAAACCTATGCAAAAATTTAGATCGATCGCGCGCAAAAAAAAATTACTCATAAACAACAATATCGAATTAATCTGACAGTTGTCGTACTAATTAAATTTTATTTGAAGTAATGAAAAATTATTTTAATTCTGACAGGGTTGAAATGAAATCGGAAACAGAGTTGGCGGTAAGAAACTTGAGTGTTTCTGCCCTCGGGCAGAAACATTTTAATGTTTGACCAATATTCGCAGTGGTCTGAAATTGTCGTGTTTCGACTGTCTTGACAGCTATTGTAACACATTGTTTCAATGCAGGTAATATGAAAACTTTTTTAAACAGGAAGTACACGCTGACGACGGACGAATTCAAAAAAAGTAATGACCAATCCGACCGAAATTAAGAACTTAATAAAGACATTACCGAACCGAAAAGCAGCAGGACTTGACAAAATTGAAAATTTAATTTTAAAAAACCTTTCGAAAAAAGCAATAGTGCAACTAAATTATATAGTGAACGCGATCATTCGCCTACAGCACTTTCCGACGGACTGGAAGATGGGATTGGTAATCCACATACACAAACCAAACAAAGACGCCACGCTACCGACCAGCTACCAACCGATCAGCCTGCTAAACACACTTTCGAAACTGACAGAAAAAATAATACTCGACCGAATCCAACGCGAAGAAAACGAACTCAAAATTACTAAGGGTCAGTTGTACAACAGTAGTTTAACCTGGGTTCAAAGTTAAACGAGGTTTAACTTTTAATTCAAGCACTCTGATTGGATCAAAACTGAGTTGAACCTGGTTCAACTTTTACCTGAGCTTGGTACAACTGAGCCTAACCCAAACCAATTCGGCTTTACCAAAGGACATAACACGACGCTACAAATTACCAGAATAACAAACAACATTCTAACAAACTTTAACAAAGACAAAGTCACAGTAATGGCTCTATTTGACATGGAGAAAGCTTTCGACCGCGTGTGGATAGATGGACTGACATAAATTAATACAATACAATTTTTTGGGCTCACATAATCAAATTAATAAATCATTACCTGACCGGACGTGCCATTACTGTGAAAATTAACGACACGACCTCCAATACGAAAACAATCAACGCAGGGGTTCCCCAAGACTCCGTGCTCGGCCCTAAACTTTTTAATTTGTACATTAACGACATACCGACATTTACGAAAACGACAACGGCCTTGTACGCAGACGATACAGCAATTCTCGCTCATTCGTTCTACGCACAGGTAGCCAACAAACAATTACAAATACACGTGGACAAACTCGAACCATACTTCAGACATTGGAAAATGACGCTAAAATCACAAAAGACGGAGACCATAATTTTTGCACGCAAACGGACAAACCATAAAATTTTTGAACACCTTAAAGTAGACGGACACCAAATTAAGCCGACCAAAAACGTTAAATATGTAGGAATGACTTTAGACTCGAGACTAAATTTTCGGACTCACTTACAAATTAGAAAACAAATTGTTTACGGACAAATGAGAAAAATTTACGCCCTTATGAAAGGGGAGACCATGACTGCAAAGAATAAACTTTTACTCTACAAGACCCTACTACAACCAATACTTACGTACGCTTCAGCGGCTTGGGGCAACGTTTCAAAAACGGCAATTAAGCCGCTGCAGGTGTTCTAGAACAAGAACCTGCGACTGATCACCGGACTGGACCGTTACACAAGAATTACGACACTACACGAACTGACCGACGTCGAATACTTTCAAGACCACGTTAACGGACTTACATCTAAAGTTTACGACACCCAAATTTCACAAAGTAAACTTACCAAAGACTTGACGAAATTGCGACACGACAACGCTCCTTTTCGACTAAAACACAAACTGACCTACCAAAATTTACCAATATTTCAACAAACACTAACGACGAACAACCACGACGACGAAGACGTGGACAGCTATGAAGACGACTACGATACCGGACACTAGCAACGTCACCAGTACGGAGTACCTAGGTATTCCAAATTTCTTGTAAATATTTTAATTGTATATAATGTTTTTTTAACTGTTTAGTAAGTAAGTTTTATTCAAAATTCAATATTTTAAATTTCAAAAAACTCAGAAGCAGGTTTTTTAAAATTTTTCCTGCAACAATTTCAAAATTTATTCAAATTATAAAACGATACGGACTAAACGTCACAAACAAAATAATTATTTAAAACTGTTCCAGGCACTAAATATTTCGGAAAAGAGAGTTACGCGTTAACGCAGGGTCTCTCAGAATCACGTTCTTCATTGTTAAATTTTAAAATGCTCAATTGTTTTTGTGTGTTTTAAAATAATTTTTAAAATGTTAATAACCAAATAAATAAATATTGTATTGTATATTGTATATTGCTTGAATCATAAATAAATCATTATCGTGAGATCGTGGTTCAAACCTCACGTCGGTCAAATTTTTTTATAATATAAATGATTTGACATGCAGAGTTCAGATTTTCCACTAATATAAACAAAACAATAAACCAATATGGCGGCCACTGGGTATAAAAATGCGTGACGATTTCTGCCATTTTGGTCCTACCGTAAAAGTTCATAAGCCGCGTTAAGAGCGCGCCGACAAAAGAGGAGAGGGAAACATTCAGCTTAGTACAGATCATTACCATTTCTTAGTTGGAGGAAAATACTTAGATGACGCTGGCTGTACTATACAAACTGCATAGATAAGAAATATAAACTGTACGTTTTCAATTACCGACGAGTATCGTGTTTCCATTTCTATCTTACTTTTACTCTCTCTGTTATTGCAGAAGCAGGAAATAAATCATATTTATTGCAGTGTCAGTAAAGTGCTACTTTTTTTTCTGATTCTATTTCCGGGGATCCGCCGAAAATGTTACTTTTTACGAAAGGTTTTTATGAGTGCCCCCCCCCCGAAATTAAATCCTGGATACGGGCCGGAGAGGTGGTATCTACTTATAGTAAAGTAGTACCTAATAAAGTAATAAAACTACCATTTTAAATGAAAGAAATATAGGAGAATCCGAATAGTACGACTTCGTTTATAACGACCGAACGCTTTTAACGATGTAAGTGCAACCTCAAGTTTGGTTTTCATATAATTTTATCAAATACAATTTCAATGCGTTTTGTGCGTCGTCCGGTTAGTACGACCTACGACGTAATTCGCCGGTCCCTTGACCGTCGTTATAACCGGATTCTACTGTAAATAAGTTTCTTGCTAGTAGTTAAGGTAGGCCGTTACTGCGATAAATATTTCTAAGTCCACAACACTGAGAACTGCGCATGCACCAATTCCGCGCAATAAAGTATCATATATTTTAATTATGAGGGTTATTAATTATCCACTAATTATATAAAATACATAAGATTATATTTTAACTGAGATGGTTATTAATTTATAATTATTTAATTACATTACGTATTATTTAAAATAAGTTATTATCCGTCTTATATTATAAAATATACTGTTTTTAAAATTAAAATTTCATTATAATTATTTTGATCGCCTACGGGTGTAGACTTTAGTGACATTCCATTATTGTAAAATTGCAGTCAAAATCAATTAGTATTGTTTCTACTTTCTATTATATGTATCATAAGGTATACCTCATTATGTAACTACCGTTTCTAAAATTGTTTTTAATATTTAAATCCATTTAAAAATCATTTACAAAAACTATCTCGCACTAATTAGGTATCTAGTATTCATAATAAATATTTTAATAACGATGTTAGTTTAATTCAAAATTCCATCAATCTTCACTACACCCACTTTAAGATATAAATTAGTAAGTTTATATCTACTTTATCATTACTATTTTGGAAAGCAGCTGATGCATACATCAAAATGCATTCGACTAGAATAATTTTTTCATTATTAGTTCAAAATTTAAATAATACTTTATACGTATCAGCTTCTACAAGCATGGAAAATATTAAGATGCAGAGTTTGGATAATCTTAATGAAACGATATGCTTAAAATGGTTTCCGATCGAATATAAAAATAATATAAATGAATCAACTTTTTTCCACCACTTAACTGAAATCCGAATACTTATATTATACATGTTACGATGTATTGACAGCAACTCAACCAAAGAATCCATATGTAAATTAATATTGGATAACGATAATTTATTTACTGAAGAGTTTTTATACAACGATAATTGGATGTTGACAACCACAGCTCAAGTTTTACCACCCTCTATTTTATCATTGTTGATAATTATATATTACTTGCATTATTATTATTATAGGAAAAATAAAACAGAATTATTATTATAGATAGAAATAAAAAAATTTTTAAATCTTGATTTGTTTATTTATTTCGATTACAAAAAAAGTTACAAAATAAAAAAAATTCTTTTATACAAAGGTAACCAATCCGGAAATTGGATCATATTCATAAACAGAATCATGTAAAATTAATACTTATGCAGAGGTGTCAGCAGGAAAATTCACATTGCTTTCTATTTCCAATTTTAAACTTAATACAGGTTCGTGAACCATTTCGTTTTGCTTTGAAACATCTAAAACAAAAATCGGTCCTTGACCGAACTGCTCAAAATCTAATAATGGTTCACAAAACTGCTTATTTAAAAACTTCTTTTGAAATGATACATAATCATCATAGGCCAACACGTATCTACATTTAGAAAAATCATTATTTCTTTTCTCGTATGGACTCCGATTCTGATTAATGAAAGCTGTAACGTCTGATATTCCACACTGTGAGAAAGTACTTGCATCAGAAGCTTGATTGTTTCGTTTACCCGTTTGAAATGCAATAAAAATCCATCGAGGTCTTCGGGACCCTACTGAATTTTGAACAGCCCAAATTGCTAAGTTAGATGTGGTAGGTAGAGAAGGATACTGATATAGACTTCTTCAATGAAAACCAATTTTTACTATTTTTTGTTGTTTTAAGCAATTATATATCTCCAATTTTGCAGAATCGCTAGGGGTAATATGTGGTACACGCCAGTTAATTTTTGAAATTTTTATTGTTACAGCGGTTTCACCATTATAACAATCGGTATCAGAATTCGAACGAATTAAAATCAGTTCTTGACGCATGTTTATAATATCACGTGTATAATCACATGCAAACCCTAATATATGATTTAATGGTATTACGGCACTAAAGGTCCTCTCAGTTGTATTGAATATTTGAGATTCTTCATCTAAAACGTATCATCCGGCAGAGCCCAAACCTTTTGATTCTATAGGAGTGTAGCGACATTGACCATAAATTGATGTCGCTATACCGGGTGTTCTACAACTATCAATCACAACATCACCAAGTTGATAACGTATTTCCTCAAATAAAAATAGCGGATCGTTGAGTTGAAAAGCTCTTGTACGATCTGCGGGCGTAACTATTCCTTCAATATAAATCTTACTATCATAAGTGGCAGTGATCAAATCCCCCTTCTCAAGAATAAGTCTGACCTCATCAAAGTTAGCGAATGCGTTCACAGTATAAGGATGGTATGTATGAGTGGAATTATCTATTACTAAGTCTGAATAAGATACGTCAGCGAATATATTTCGAAGGGCGTGCTCGTCCTGCATTATTATAATATTTATTTATTACGCGATATCCCAAACTTTCCAAAAATCTTATCTGAATAGGTGTGAGTACTTTAACATTCGAAGGTGTAATGTCCATTAAAATATTACCAGCATTATTTATACTGTTATTGAGGTTTAACCCCATCCTGTTTTAACTCTAAGCGTATAGTGAAAGATTCGTTACCAAAATCTACTGCTTCACCGAACTGATGCAATAACCTTAGGGTGATGTTATGAACAGTATTTACGGTAACAGGTAAATATATTGTAATGATATTTTTGACCAGCAGCCGATATTTTTGGATGATTTTAGTCTTCTTGGTGGTTTTGATTCGGTTGGAGTCACTAATCGATTTGCACCGCGATTCAAAGACTTGTTTTCATGTCGGCAGGTCGGTATTTAATTATTTAATGCCAATAACTCAACAATGACTCAAAATTGTTACACAATACACTACTTTTAACACAAATATTATTGTTTACTGTGATAAACTGGAGGTGTTGTGAAACCTGTGACAAATCTTGCGAACGTGAAGCTAAAATTAAAAAGTGTTTAGAAGAAATATGGTGCATACTGTATAATTTGAGACTTACGAGGGAATTTGTTGTTATAAGGTTGGAAGAAGGTTCGTTCGTTGAGGGGAGGACGTTGCGAGTCCACGTAAAAATTTGTGCGTTTCCAATAATTGTGATATCATAATTTGCGTTAATTTGTCAGCCGATTAACTGATTAAGTCAGGGAGCATATCCTGATGGTTGATAGTGCGATTGTATAAGAAAATATTGTTTGCGTTTTGTTTCAAGCTGAAATAAAGCAGAAAATTAAAATTTGGTATTTTGAAGATAAGAAAATTTAATAACGCCAACCGCCATTTGCATTTATACGACCATTATAATTTTAACAAAATTTACTTACCTCAAATGGAAATTGGATTGAATTTGTATGGAATAGAAGAATACACGTGTGTAATTAAGGCGATTATCGAAGAAATTTCACAAGAACAAAACTATCCGATCAACTCCGGTAAGCAAAGTTCAATAGCAGAAACACCTGTTGCATCCAGCGTGATACGGGAGCATTTGACCAACAACAACGAGGAAAGCAGTGGACCTCAAACGTTAATCAAGCTAAGAAATTATTGTTTATTTGAACTATTTTATTTCTCAGAATTCTTATAATTTTCATGTTTTTTAATACTAACATTGTTACAGCGGAATTTGGTAAATGAATTTAGAAGTCATATTTGGTATAAAAGTAAATGCAATTCATTTATCAAGTGTCGCTACACGATACACAAAGAGTCAAGAAACAATATCATTAAGTTTCAAGTTATTGGTATTAAATAAACCCTATTTTGCGATATTATTAAAGATTTTTGTTTTCTTGAATCATACGATTCGTGGGTTTCAAATTGAATTCGCTCCTGAGAGTCAAGTATCTCCGAAATTATCTGAGCTAGCTGGAGAAATAGGTAAGAGTGTGTAGAGCTTTAAAACTTTACATTACAATATAATGTTTGTAGGTTCTCTGCATAATCTATATCCGGGTTCCACCGATAGGTCAAATTCAAATATTGTATGCGCTAGATTATTATTACGAAATGCTCCTGCAGTTATATTACAATCCACGTGGATGTTTGTGGCCTTCATAATTTGAACATTTAAATCAGATTCATGCTTAACACCTGATTTTAATTTCTTTTTAGAAAAACCTAGCATACGGACCTACCATATATTATCAGGCTTTGTAAAATCAATTTCGAAATGAGAAAATATTTCACATTTTAATGTATTATTATTAGCCCATAAGTTGAATCCGTCATTCAAGATAGATTTCAGATAACCATTTAATTCGTTTATTTCGTAAGCACCCGATGGTATGGTGATGACTTTTTCATTATAATAAAACTTGTTATTTCCATCATAGATATTTCTTATGGAATTACAACCGTAGAAACCTATTAACCCTAAGACGTGGTCAATTTTAAGATTTAATTGAATTGAGGGAAAGTAATCCACACTAAGTGAATTACCCACACCCGTCAGAGTAAACGTCTGGCTCATTATTAAAGATTTTTATTGATGACCAAGTATTTATTCATTTTTATACAAAAATTTTAAGCATAAATGACCACATATAATGGTATTAAATTTTTGTTCACGTACATAATTATATTTTATTTTACAATTGTTAAAGTATTTAATAACTTCTTGAGGAGGTCTCAGATTACCAAAACTATCATAATATATAACATTATTATATTTCTTCTTATATGCAACCCAATGAGTGCCATGTCCACTCATAACATCCAAGTTTATTATACCACATTCGAAAAGTTTTGGAGTAGAGGGTAAGGTATCTCTCATGAAGATGCCTCGGAAATTAGGAATATTGATGGTATATTTTCTTAAATCCACATCGGTTAGAGCTCTCCGAGGCAACCCATTTAGTTTTTTGAATACGGTTTTAAAAATAACGCACTACCGCTTTTGTATGGCTTCAAATATAAAGCTTCACCTTTTTTACCCATTGCGATCGCCTCAATCATTTTGTTATGCCGACCGCTTTCTTCAAGTTGTTGTTTTGCCTCCTTAGCATTATTAATAGCTTTAGCTATTCCACTAGCGCCACCTGCTAATTCTCCAGCTGCACTAAGACCGGCAAAGAGTGGTATCAAAAATGGTAGAATTCCACCTTGTTTAGGTATGGGGATTATTCGAGGTATTTTAATATTTCGTTTACCTCCTAATTTTTTAACTGCACGCTTGGCCGCCGTTAAAGCATTTTTAATAATATTATTATTACATTTAGATTTATCAAGTTCTTGGGATATATTTTTTAAACGTCCTTTTCCAAGTATTATTTTACGCTTGTTTCCATATCCCATACCAAGCTTTCTTTTAGCTTTCATCGTATTTAGCACCGTCCACGCTGCAACTTTTTCTCCTAGCTTGGAGTCCTTAGACTTAACTCGTCCCCACGCACTCTCTTCTAATTCGCGATCGGCTTGATGTCTATCTTGTAAGTCTTTACGTTGTGAATATGCAATATCATGCTTTTTACAAGCCGAATCTAAAGGATTGTTTCCAGGGTCACCTCTAGCTAAACGTTTTTGTAATTTAGTTCCTGGACCGCAATATTGATAACCGGGTATATGAAGCTCTATTGGTAATTTATTTATTATGGTGTTAACCAAACCTTCACCTCGGTGGGTAAGCATTTAATGAGATAGTTGTTGACTATTTTTAGGTATTTATATAAGCTTGAACGTATATTTAATTTATTATATTCCGAGATGAGGTTTATTAAACAACGTGAAACTCTTCCAGTTAACAATCATGACCTTAAAAAAAGTTATTCAAGAAAACATGGTGCTTTATTACCTGATTCAATTAGATGTATTATACCAGGCAGTTCAGGATGTGGTAAAACAAATACGCTCATCAGCCTTATAGAAGAACCTAATGGTTTGAAATTTAAAAACGTATATATCTTTTCAAAATCTCTACATCAGCCCAAATATGAATACTTAAAAAAAGTTCTCGAACCTATAAAGGGATTAGGATACTTTACTTTTTCACAACATGAAGATGTTATACCTGTAAGTGAGGCAAAACCTCATTCAATTATGGTGTTTGATGACGTCGTTACTGATAAGAGTGCTAGTGTTCGAGATTATTTCTGTATGGGTAGGCATAATTTAATCGATTCCTTCTATCTCAGTCAAACTTATTCAAAAATACCTAAACAGTTAATACGTGATAATTCAAACTTAATTATACTATTTAAACAAGATATTTTGAATTTAAAGCATGCGTATGACGATCACATCGGAACGGATTTATCATTTAATCAATTTAAAACGATATGTGCCGAATGTTGGAAAGAACCTCACGGTTTTATCGTGATAGATACAGAGTCTGATATAAATAATGGTAGATATAGAAAAGGATTTGATTCGTATATAAGTCTTGAGTGAATAGTACGTACCTTACATAACTCGCAACCACTTCCTAGCGTGTACACGTATCCCAATTCGTTATACAAGTATTATTATTATATATTTTTCACTAAAATGGACTCCGATGAAATTGAACTGACTAAAAAAATTAATAGAGCACGTAAATCTGTAAAACGTAAGTACCTTGAATTACAACGTGGTCAAGTAGCTATTCAAAGAATTTCGGAAGAGAAATATAAACCTATTGTGGATCCTATTAAAGAACTAACAACTTTAAAGAAAAAATCCAAACGTTTAAAAGTTGAAAAAAATCTTCACAAACCAAAATTTACCATTAATTCTTCACATATACCTGTTCTAAAAAATTATATCAAAAGTCCTCAAAGCGAGCAGGAGGACGTCATAAGTAACTCAAGTGATCAAGATGAAGAAGGTGATGACGAATCTGTTATGAATAAGAATATCAAAAGTCCTAAAAGCGGTCATGATGATGTCATAAGTAAAGCTAGTGATCAAGATGACGATGATAGTGATGAATATAATGAAGCTGCTAGCACAAGCATTATTGAACGATTACATACTCGATATACTGATATGGCTATACATGATACCAAAAATTTGATGGATCATCTGTATGGAGTTTATTTTGATCCTGATACGGCGGTTTGGAAGATTGGAAACGCTGAAATTAACTTTGATCAAAATTCGGATAATTTTAATATTAATAATAAAGTATATGACGGTACTGAGGGATTATACGAATTAATTTTTAAAAAATTTCCTAAAAATTATACTAATAATGATTTACAACAATATAAGCAAATTTTAATACAGACCAATGCTTATAAAAGGGGGTATTATCATAAAAATCCAATACTTGGTACTCGCGATGCCAAGTATACGAAAATGATAAAGGGTTTATTTAGCAAGAGTGGTAGGGATTTAGCGCCTAAGCATAAGTTGTTAAATGATAATAAAATTGATTATACTTATTGGGATAACCCTTCGGAACTTGTGGAACGGCTCATGCTTCTACATGCATCTCAACAAGCTGGAAATAATAGTCATGACAACGAAATTATCAGTATCTTGGAAGAGCTAGTAGAGGCTAAAATTATAATATAAATATAAAGTTTTCTAGTTTTAATGTCCAGTTTAAACATGAACATTGATATATTCGGTCGCAGTAAAATACATCCAAAAGAGGGACCCAAAGGTGATAAAGGTATCGGATTTAAACTTACTAGGGATCGTAACTATGATATGCAAAATAAAAGAGTAACAAATTTAGCAAGCGGAGTTGAAGAATTCGATGCTGTTAATAAACAATATGTGGATACAAGAGTACTGTATATTCAGTCTCTAAAACAACGTATTGATGCTATTGAGAGAAAATCTGAAAATACTTTTGAGGATGTAAAAAAATTTGATCAATGGGTGTAGGACCATAATACTGCTGATGATGCAAGGGAAGCTGTTTTTGATAAATATCAACAGTCTATTGAGAGAGATTTTAAAGAATTTAAAAACGCTTGTAATACTAGACTGGATGGTTTTAAGAAGACAATTGATCAATCAATTGGTTTTAGGAGTATAGTTGATAGTTATATCGGCAATAACGCACGAAATTCATAACATTTCTCCAAATAATGTCGAAACGTGCAATTGTAGATGAAATTCATAGAAGTGCTAGAAAAAACTTTCCCCGTAGAAGCGTAATAATTAGAGGTTTTGATGATCTCTGGCAGGCAGATTTAGCCGAATTTATACCTTATTCCAAATATAATAGTGGTTATAAATATAATTTGCCGGCAAATTTATTTGTTTTAATGACCGCTTCCTCAAAAATAATCATTTACTTAATATGGAAGGTCAACTATATTCACACAATTTTAATTCACACAATTTTAGTTATAAATATATTCTATTAGTTATCGATTGTTATTCTAAATTTCTATGGACATACCCCCTAAAATCTAAAACTGGCATAGAAGTCACGAATGCAATGTCTTCAATTCTTGCGAATGGACGAAAACCTAAAAACTTACAAACCGATGAAGGAAAGGAGTTTTATAATAAAAAATTTGCTGAAGTTATGAAAAGTAATTATATAAATCATTACTCTACATTTAGTAGGTACTAAAAAAGCTTCAATTGTTGAGCGCGTTATACGAACATTAGAAAATATTTTATACAAAGAGTTTAGTTATCGAGCTGAATATAAATGGGTTGATATAGCTTCTGTTACTGCTGATTATAATCATCGTAAGCACAGAACAATTAAGATGCGTCCTTGTGATGTGAAATCCTCCACGAAGTTAGAGGTCTACAATATAAATAAAAAAATTGGAAAAATAAAATTTAATAATGGTGATTATGTACGAATTTCAAAGTATAAATTTGTCTTCGATAAAGGTTACAATGCAAATTGGACTGCAGAATTGTTTAAAATTGTTCGGGTTAATCTAGGAAGTCCTACTACTTACAACATTGAAGATCTTAACGGAAATCCTATTAAAGGCATGTTTTATACGGAAGAGCTTCAAACTACAGCTTACCCTGATACTTTCTTAATTGAAAAAGTGTTACGTAAACAGGGTGACCAGCTATATGTTAAGTGGATGGGGTATGAAAAACCTACATGGATATCTAAATACTCAATTCAAAAATAATTATTATACTTAATGTGTATATTGCGATGTCCACCGCGGTCAAGGAAGAAAGTTCTTGGTGAGAGGGATTTCCATGATTCAACAATTCTTCATAAGATACTGGAAATCGAGTAACAAATTACCATCGTTAACTTAACTTTAATCTTTGTATAAATAATTTAAGTTGCCATGTTCCTAAATTTAAGTTTTTAATGACTAACAAATTTTTCTGGGTTTTTAAATATTTTAAAACAAACAAATAAACTAGATCAAGAAAGATAAAAGTTTTGGAAAATTATTATGAAAAACTTTAATGTAATAAGCGTGCCAAAATTAAACATCTCCAAGGGGATGAAGAGAATAATAACGGCCAGGAAGGCCAGTCGAGAAAATACACAGAGCGAAACGGTTGACGAAAAATTCGTTAAAAATATAAATTAAAGAAATAGTGCAAGCAGATTAGGCAAGTGCGAATTGCCCCCTAATAAGACAGCCATTCTTAAATAAAAGGACCCAAGAGTTAACAAGGAGTTTTTCTGAAATCATAAAGTTGTGTTTGTGTGGATATCATCCAGGAAGTTTCGAGCGAGTTTTGACGAGAAGCCCAAACCGAGTACGAACAAACAACAATTAAAGTCGTACAAATATTTTAAAGTTTTATTAACCCGGACTCACCCAATTTATTTATTATCAGTTGTGTTTTTGTTTACTTGTTGTGTGTTATTCCTAGAATTAAGTACACGCACGACCACGAACATTACACGACACGTTAATTTTGTTAATTTGTTTAAGTTGCTTTCGTTCAATTTTTATTTTTGTTATTAAAAATTTGTGTTCCCATAAACATTCTCTTTAATTTTGTCTAACGACGAGGAAGGACTAATTTAATAGGGGAGGACATAGCAATATATTGCACTGTTAATTGAAATAATCTTTTAATAATGCATACTTACTTTGAGTTTTATGTATTGAATACAAACTTATCCAACCTCCGGTTCCATGTAAAAATATCAAAGCAAAGTTAAAACGATCTTTTAAATGGTTCTGAAAATAATCTCGAAAATTCTAGTTGAATATGAAAATTTATTTTTTTTTTTGAATAAACAATTGAATTACAATTATTATAATTATTGACCTTTATTAAATCGCAAATTTCACCGCATTAGTTTTTATAATGATTGGTGTTCCGCAAATATCCCGTAATCACTAAATAATCTGGGTTATTCAAACCTGTCTCTTTTCTCGATAAACTCGACCCGCAATCCTCGGTCCTTAAATAGTTTGTGAATTACTCTTCTCCTATTTCACGTTAAATGGAACAGCCCTTTCTCTCGTTCCAGAATTTTCTATGCCACGAGCCAAAATCTTCTACCAAATAATTCTTCCTATTGATTATTTAAATTTGTCCAAACTGAATTTGTTATTGTTGTTTCGAAAGTGATTTTTGTTGATTAAATTTTATTTGTGGATCACTCCTCTCTTAGAGAATATTTCCACTCGACCTTACTGGTCCACCGTTTTTCATCAACTTTATTTTATCGGAGGATTACCTCCGCTCGACCTTACTGGTCCACCGTTTAATTCGAACTGACTTTATTTATCGTTTTTCTCCTGATCAATCCGTTTCCAAGACGATTCATTTTTTTCTTCTTTCAAATTTTATTTTTGATAATGTGATTAAATATCATTTACTTGCATATACCCGCACTGATGCACATCGGTCATTACACTCAACGTTGTTCAATTTTCAATTGTTTACTTAAACAATAAATTATTTCAATTTGAACTTAAATTGTTGAATATCAAATATTAACTTTCTTTGAACTTTCTTACATTTTTGAGAATGAAATGAAAACTGCTGTGAGCTTTATTGCCCACCTTTATGAACACTGCAATATATATAGATATAAGATTTTGAATAAAAAACTTTTAATTATTTATATATTTATTTATTTATTAATTTATAATGCCCCCATGCTAATGTGTCGGATGTGTGAGGCATCAAGAATCGTTTATCATCATCGGCACTTAAGGCAATTTTTGTTTGAGAGATACTATGAACATTATGATTTACAGATCTTATACTATTTTGTTTCCTTAAAATAACCTTATTGTTAATTAAACAATCTAAATAATCATTAAAACAAATTTGGTTCTTAACAATATAGTTTTTAACACCTTTAGCTTTTTTAATGAAATCTTTACCCTCAACACGTATGCTGTACATTTTAGATCTGAGACCTATAAATTCGGTCATAATTCTCCCATTGTTCTCATCCTTCATTAATCCCGGAACTTTTTTATTAACACATGGAATACCAAATTGATTATTTATAGCATAATCACTAGTATCAAACCGTAAAATGTCTTTTTTAATACTGTCGTATACATCAGGGCATCGAATTTCATATATTAGAGAGTCGGTATCGCAGTAAAGCACTTTGGATTGGAAGTTTTTCTGCATGTACTCGTAATGAAACTCATATAGCTTAGTTTTTGATATACCTTTTGATACCTAATTAGTGCGAGATAGTTTTTGTAAATGATTTTTAATGGATTTAAATATTAAAAACAATTTTAGAAACGGTATTTACATAATGAGGTATACCTTATGATAAATATAATAGAAAGTAGAAACGATACTAATTGATTTTGACTGCAATTTTACAATAATGGAATGTCACTAATGTCTACACCCGTAGGCGATCAAAATAATTATAATGAAATTTTAATTTTAAAAACAGTATATTTTATATAAGACGGTTAATAATTTATTTTAAATAATACGTAATGTAATTAAATAATTATAAATTAATAACCATCTCAGTTAAAATATAATCTTATGTATTTTATATAATTAGTGGATAATTAATAACCCTCATAATTAAAATATATGATACTTTCTTGCGCGGAATTGGTGCATGCGCAGTTCTCAGTGTTGTGGACTTAGAAATATTTATCGCAGTAACGGCCTACCTGAACTACTCTTGCTTACTTTATTGGTCCGTAAACATATCTTTTTAGAAAAACCACCTAGTACCTGGAAAAATTGAAGTAACATCTGGACATCTTATATAATTTGGATTTATTTTGAAATAAATCACGTAAAACAAATAATTTTAAAATTTTGTTTTACACAAAAGTTTATTTCCGTGTACAGAAATTTTCTGTAAGAAGATTTTTTAACCAAATTTATTTTATACATCAAAAATTAATTGATTAAGAATTTCCTGGTTTGTTTAGTTTTATTTAGTTTATTTTTCGCTCGATTCGAACAGTATAAACTAATTAGGTAATTTATGTAATTGATTCTTTCTGAACAACTTTGTTCAACACTTTTTAGATTGCAATGAGTAGTAAAATTTACTAGCAATATTTGGCCTACGAAATTTTCAAAAATGTATTAAAAATAATATGATAGATAATAAACAAATATTAATTAAAGAAATTTAATATTTTGTATTCTAAATCATCCGATAAATTTTGTTTCTACTATGTAATATAAATAGGTAATATGTATATGATCTAAGTTTTTCTCCAACGCAACTTGCTAGCTGTCGAAACTTTACCACGTTTTCTTCTTATAATAATTGTACTTCTAGGCATTGTTTATAAAATAATTTGGTAAATTTTAAAATTTTGTAATTTGTAATAATTTGTAAAAAAAATTGTTCTGATTCTATTTTTCCTTTTTTTGCACATATTTTCCTACCGATAATTCACAAGGGATGTGTACGAGGGGGGACAATATTTTGCTTAGTTTTTCGATATCTAGCGCCGTTCTTGAGTTATTGCTGCGTTTCCGCCACACAAACTTGAATTAGCAAAAACTCGAAAAAGGCGTTAGATATCGAAAAACTGAGCAAAAACTTTCCCCCCCTCGCCTCAACTTCCCCCCCTGTGAATTAACGGTAGGAAAGCATGTGCAAAAATTCAGATCGATCGCGCACAAAAAAATTTTCTCATTTTTACAAATTCTAATTACGGTCAAAACTTATACAGCTTATTATTTTAATAGTCGTATAGAAAGTATAGTCTGAAACACGTTTGGAATGGCTATTCCGCACTCGTGAACCGTCACCCTCGCCTATCGGCTCGGGTGACAAACTTTTCCCTCGTGCGGAATATGCCTAATTCCAAACTTGTTTCAGAATATACTATTTTTTCATCTTAATTTTGTATAAACACTCAATTTTCACTTTAAAAAAATTTGATCACTTTGGTTACAGTCAGTTAATCATCACCACGCGTTGGGCTTTGATTTTTCTTCTATTAGAAAGAGGACAATTTTCTGAGCATTTTGAGACCGCACTTCGATGCGGATTATCCAGTACTTTTCGAGAAAACGGCATTTGAAAATCAAAATTTTACATGCCTTTTACATAGGGAATTGATCCGCTCCCGAGTTCTATTGACGGTGGGTGCGTTCTGATATAGTCTTAGTGTTGGCAGTCAGACGCGATTGTGACCCGGTCGGCTGCACGTCGAGCGTTGCTAACGGGTTGCACCTCTTACGAGTTTCACCCCTTTCGAGTTGCACCTTTTGGCGAAGTGGTGCGACCTAGAGGGATGTTTCTAGCGAGTCAGCGTTCGTCAAAACGGCGCGTAGCGCCCGGAGCGGAGAGGACCGGAGCGGAGGGTAGCGGAGCGTCGGTTTTGACGAACGTAACCAAGGCAATCGAGATTCTAACCTAAAAACGAGTTCTGCGTTTATTTTTTAAATTATTGCATAATGTTGCGTAATACACCCGGTGTACACCCGACTATGTCACAATCGCGTCTGCCTGCCAACACTAAGAATAACACTAATAGAACTTTTATGTTAATGATTTTCCCTATCTAAAATGCATGTAAAATTTTGATTTTCAAAAGCCGTTTTCTAGAAAACTAATGGATAATCCGCATTTTTCTTTTTTTATTATACACAGAAAATTGTCCTCTTTCCTATAGTGTAGGTGTCGAGGCTCAATGCTTGGTGATGATTGACTGACAGTTCCCGTAATTAGGTACCGCTAATAACAATATATGTAATCTTTCAAACAATTTTTGTTAAGTTTAAAAAAAAACATTAAACTGTAATTTAGAGATAAACTTTTGTAGGAGCTCTTATACTTTTCTCATGTATTGCTAAGTTTTCTAATGATACTTGTATTAATACAAAATAATCTCTGTTACTTAAACGTAAATAAATATCTTGTAAATTGTAAAGTGCTTGAATCATAAAAATAAATCGTTTTTTTTTATAATACAAATGATTTGACATGCAGAATTCAGATTTTTCACAGATATAAACAAAACAATAAACCAATACGGCGGCCACTGGGTATAAAATGCGTGACGATTTCTGCCGTTTTGGTGCTACTGTAAAAGTTCATAAGCCGCGTTAAGGAACTTCGTTCCAAAAATTTCAAAAAATGACTTTCCCCCTTCTTAGCCTCAGTGGCGGATCCAGGGGGAGGGTCATGACCCCCCTCTTTAATCTATAATTGTGGCCAAATAAAAGGTTTTCTAAAGCGTAAAAATTGTTTATATTATTTAATTTAATATTTAAATTAAGAAAAATTGATAATATCCATGAAAATCTTAACTTTTCACATAAGTGCTTCTAGGAAAAAAAAAATCGCCTGCGGCGCATTTTGCTGACGCGGCCTGACGACTATCCGACTATATCCACTACCTGTGACCCCCGCGTTGCCAAAAGTCTAGATCCGCGCCTGCTTAGCCTGCACTCTTTGCATGTGCTAATGGGGCCGTAAGTCTAAACTAGTTCACATTAACCATTATATTATTGAGGCAAGTGTTTTATTTATATTTATTTAATACCTCAAGGAGAAATCTTAACATAATCTTATAATTAAATTTTATTTTATTAATAGATATTATATAAATACTGCATAGACGTAAATATTCAATAATGTATTTCACTATTCTATTAATATTATTTCCATTAAATATATTATCTAATATTATGTATTACACAAAAACCTACAATATAATGTATGTACAAATATAGATGTAGTATGTATAGTACATAGTAGGTACCTACCTGATGGATTTCTGTGGTATGATCATGATTGTCAATCAAGGATGTCTTGAAAAAGTGATTTTATTAATTTGGTAATAATAAATTTACAGAAAAATAAAGTCCAACTTTTATTGAAATATGAGCCCTATTTTATTTAAAATCACTAAAACACTTTCCAGTACATAAAACAGTTAACAAGTTCTATAGTAAATTGTTAAATGGATTATTATTAAGACGCGCCCGACGCCAGTCATTTTTCAACCTCCCGTCACAACGAGATTTCCTAACTCGAATGTCTTAAGCGCGAATGTTTTTCTTAAATTTAAAACAAAACAGAACTCATTTCTTGTAGGTTAACTTTGATTTAATATATGCCGAGACATCTACCCTATAAATATAGAATACTCAACAACATACTAAATTAATGAATGAAACTAACTTTAAGCATTTTAGTTAAATTCTCATATTTACCGGTAGATGGCAAATATAGAAATCCATTAGAACTCGTATTTTTAAAAATCTTTAAAATATTCAAAAAAATCGAAAAGGAACATGTTCCAACTGGAGAAATAGGGGTTAGCGATGCAATGAAACAACACAATAGCGTCACTACTAACTATTGTCATCGATTTTCTTCATCATTTAACTTGATCTTACATAATAAGTGACAAGCATTAACATTAAAGCACTTGAATTTTTATTTGTACCTTTTCTATTATAGAGCACTCAAAATTTTCGGCAAATAACAATGAGGCCGTAACTAGAAGTACTATATCAGATGTGCTTAGATACTTGGATTAATCGTACATCAAATCGTCGCGTCGGGGCGAGGCCAATGGCGCGGCGCGTACAGTGGGTAAAAGAAAGTTGGACACTAAAGAAAATTTCTAAAAATCGTTTATATTTACTCGTAGTTGTTTTAATTATTTTTACAAAACATTTATTTATTTCAATGTTAATTGATAAAATATTTCATACATTTGGTGGACAAAAAAAAATTTGAATAAAATTGCGTATAAACGAGATCAGTTACAGGAATAATTTAATAGCTCTTCATGAGGAAAAATAAAGATTGACACAAGTAACTGTAACTTCTTACAAGGATTTACGGCGTTGTATAATGTTTGGTTTTTTAAGTCAGCATTTTATAAGGGTTCTATATATAAGATCACTTTTAATAAGTACTTATGCGTTCTCATTCATCTTGTACCTGTAACACCCTCGCCCAGGATTGTAAAGTCCTGCGATTCCTTCTCGGTAGCTGCCACCAGTCAATTTTTTATTGTCAAGAAATTAGCAATACTTGTAGTATGGTAACGTGGAAACGTGGAAACGTAGAAACGATACCAACAGAAACTCAATCTTTGCACAAAATAATAAGCCTAGATTTTTAATTTAATATTTATTTATTAAACAATGTAGTAAAAATTAAGTTTGAATATTACAAAGAGCTACAACTATGATTTTTGAACTCTCCTCCTGTTCCGGCATAACATAATTTTAAATGTTAATGTTAAGAAAAGAACGGGTTCCGATTCACCAAGTTTTAAAAACAGTATCAAATATTATGTACAAGTTTAAAATTAGATTTCAACTAAATTCATCATTCTTTCGCAAATCCATAAGTTTAATAGTTTTACGAAGTTGCGATTGTTAAAAATTTAATTATGTTTTTAAATACATTTTAGGAACCAGAGCAATAAAAACTTGGTTGACATCAGAAGTTTATTTTGTAGTAGTTTTCAGTTAGTTTTAAGAATAGTTACGAATGTAACAACAAGCATCTTTTAATGATTATTAAGAAATTAAATTTATTTTATGTTTGTGTGATTTTATTGAACCTTTAAAGATTAGCAAAAAGTAAAAATACAGTCCACTGAAGTAAACATGAACATTAAAGTTGGTGCTTCGATCCGAATTTAATCGATTGTTCGATTAAATTAAGAAGAAATTCGAGCGAACAAAGGTTCCCTACGAAAATACAACAAGAAATGGTAAGGCCGGCTAATTACAAGAAAACGCCCGCACTAACCAGAAATTAAAAGGCGATATAATCAATTCAAATTTAATCAATTGTTTGATTAAATTAAGAAGAAATTCGAGCGAACAAAGGTTCCCTACGAAAATCCAACCAAAAGTGCAGTGCCAGTGATCGAGTGAAATTAGTCCCTACGATCAAATCAAAGAATATAGAAGAAAAGCAAGTTTATTTGGTACCACGCCAGTAGATCACATAAAAGCAAGTGACGCAATATCAAATTGGGAAAGGTCAGTTCCTTTTATTTTTATTATCCAGCTTTTTCAGACAAGTTCAGTTCAAAATTATTATTCAATAATAAAAATTTGTAACTTATTTTAAAATTTTTATTGCATTTCTTTAAATAATATTATTGTAGTGTCCTTAATTACCATGGAATTAAGTAATCTTGTAAGACGCCGAGGGGTTATAAAAAGCTCCCTCACACGATTTGTTAAATTTATTGATGAACATTCTGACGATGTAGAAGGTATTAGATTGCGACTTGCTAATGTAAATTTCGCTTTGCAACAGTTTAATGAAGTTCAATGGGAAATTGAATTAATGAGCCCCATTGAATCAGAAAAAGAATTTGAAATTGAAAGAAATTCGTTTGAAACAATATATTACAACGCGATTAAAACTGCGGAAAATATTATTAGTGCAAGTAGGGCCGTGGACGAAACAGACTCGTCTCAGGGAAGCAAACAATCGGTGCGGTCAACCTATGAAAGCGTACCGGCGTCGGCCCATGTAAGCATGCCTTTGATGCAACCGCACCAAGAAATCTTGCAGTCACAGAACGCTGTCGAGGATATTTGCGATTCAAATATAATAAGAGAGAAAGGGGGTAACATACATCTCCCAAAAATTAAATTGCCAATATTTGATGGAAAGCAACCATCGGAATGGCAATGTTTCAAGGAGTCCTTTGACTCGATGATTAATAATAAAGCGGGGCTTGCAAATATTCAGAAATTCCATTACCTTAAATCGTGCATAAAAGATGCAGCTGCTGAAGTCATCGAGTCATTGGAAGTAACAGGAGCTAACTACGCCGAAGCATGGGATCTTCTCAAAGAGCGTTATTCAAATAAAAAGTTAGCAATATTAAGTCATATCAAAGCAATATTTGAATTACCGATAAGTACACGCGAAACTCCCAACGGATTAAGGATCATCTCGGATGGGACGTCCAAGCATTTACGCGCGTTAAAATCTCTTGAGCAACCGACGGCTCAATGGGACACTCTCGTCGCGTATGTAATGATGACAAGGCTAGATGGGGTAACCAAGCGCGAATTAGAAAAAGAGTACCCCAGTAATATACCAAGCGTAGAACAGTTAACCAAGTTTATCAAAGAAAAGGCTCAAGTTTTGGAAAACTTGCAAGCTAACAGCGCAAATAATAAATCACAAATAAGTCATAAAGTAAGTAAAGGTAGCGCCAATTTTGTGGCGACCTACGATTTCAATTGTTTTCACTGCAATGGTAAACACGCATTATACAATTGTGAATTATTTCAAAAATTAAAAATTCCTGAAAGATACGCGCGAGCAAGAGAATTAAATTTATGCATAAATTGTTTTAGAAAGGGGCACCGAGCCATACATTGTAAATCGCGCGGTTGCAGCAAATGCAAAGGGAGACATAATTATCTACTTCATGATCCTCAGCGCGAAATCAAGATAGCAACTACTGCGGCTGAACAAGTTACCACTGAAGAAGTAGAAAACCCAAATGCGACGGTTGTGTGCACTACTTTTAATGGTCTATCGCAAGTTTTATTATCTACCGCTGAAGTCAATGTGCTAGATAAAGACGGAATTGCTCACAAAGTACGAGCCCTGCTCGACTCCGGGTCAGAATCTCATTTTATAACGGAAAAATTAGTAGAGAAATTGCGGGTAGGCACAACCAAAACTGACTTTAAGGTAACAGGATTAAGTGAAGTAACTACAAATGTCAAACGTCAAGTTAACATTAAATTTCAGGATATGAGTGGTAATTACGAAACAAATATGTCTTGCCTGATAGTGCCTAATATTGGTGGGCACATCCCTGCTATACGAGTCGATAGAGAAAATCTAAAAATTCCTAATAGTATCAAATTAGCTGACGAAACATTCAACAAGGTCGGTAAAGTAGATCTATTGATAGGGGCCGAAAAATTTTGGCATCTTGTCCGCACAAGGCAAATAGTATTAGGAAAGAACAAACCTGTCTTACAGGGTACTAAGTTAGGTTGGGTCGTATCCGGACAGGTACCGATAAAATCAGCAAAGACTAACACTGCTTATTGTGGGTTTGTGACAAACGAAAAATTAAGCGAACAGATAGCGCAATGTTGGGAATTAGAATCGTGTTCAGATCGAGAAGTTCGATCACCAGAAGAACAATTTTGTGAAAGAAGTTTTAACGAAACTACGACTCGCTTGAAAAGCGGTCGGTTCGTGGTTAATTATCCGTTAAAAGATTCAATCGACAAGTTGGGCGAATCAAAACAAATTGCAAGGAAAAGATTAGTACAATTGGAAAAAAGACTCCAAAGAAACCCAGTATTAAAAGAATATTATGCAAATTTTATAAAAGAATACGAAGATCTGGGTCACTCAACAAGAATAGAAGAGCCTGAAGATGCTGGGGCATATTACTTGCCTCACCATTGCGTAGTACGCCCAGACAGTTTAACCACAAAGGTTCGCGTTGTCTTCGATGCCTCTTCTAAAACGAGCAGCGGTGTTTCTTTAAACGACATTCAAGAGGTTGGACCCACTCTTCAGCAAGATTTATTTTCAATAGTGGTACGGTTTAGGAAACATAGTGTTGTATTAACCGCTGACATAACGAAGATGTATCGTCAGATCTTAATTCATGAAGAGCAGAGACCATTACAGCGAATTCTTTGGAGAGAAAAAGAATCAAAGAAAATTCTGTGTTACCAATTAAATACGGTAACGTACGGTACTGCGTCAGCCTCATTTTTGGCAGTAAGGTGCATGCTTCAATTGGCAAAGGAGAGCAAGTTAGAACATCCTCTTGCCAGTTCAACTATAGAAGACAGTTTTTATATGGATGATTTGCTCACAGGTGTTGAGACGCCTGAAGAGGCAATGCAATTGTATCAAGAAATTACTGAAATTATGCATACGGGTTGTTTTCAACTCAATAAGTGGAATTCAAATGATTCCGAAGTACTAAGAAAAATTCAAGATAACGTCCCAGGAGTTATTTTGAATATTGGAGAAAGAGGTGAGACCAAGACATTAGGCTTGTCTTGGGACGCAAGGCACGATGAGCTTCGATACAACGTGATCCTGAAAGAAGTTAAGGGAGTGCTAACGAAGCGCGAGTTTCTCTCCGCAGTAGCACAAATATTTGATCCATTGGGGCTACTTGGGCCGATAGTAATAAAATTAAAGATAATGCTGCAAAGATTGTGGCAGTACCAATTACAATGGGACGATCCAGTTCCGATGGGTATGAAGAAAGATTTCGAAAGGTTTAAAAAACACTTGCCGGAAATCAACGAAATGAAAATTAAAAGACATGCAGTATGCAAAAGACCGGCACGAATCGAGTTACATGGGTTCTCTGATGCTTCAGAATCCGCCTACGGCGCTGCAATTTTCATACGTAGCATTACCCATGATGGAAAGATAAGTGTGCATTTGCTCTGCTCAAAGAATCGGGTGGCACCATTAAAAACATTGAGCGTGCCACGCCTCGAATTGTGTGCAGCTTATCTATTGGCGAAATTATATGATAAGGTTACAAAGGCATTAAACCTCAAAATTGATCAAAGTTATTTGTGGTGCGATTCAACAATAGTACTCGCATGGATAGTATCGTCTCCACATTTGTTAAAGGTTTTTTGCGCCAATAGGGTGAGTGAAATACAAACGTTAACTATCGCTAAAGATTGGAGATATGTCAACACGAAAGAAAATCCAGCCGATTTTCTAACTCGAGGTGTAGAGCCAAAAGATCTCGCCAAACTAGAAATTTGGTGGCATGGTCCTAATTGGTTGCAAGATGAATTCCAAACATGGCCATGTTTTAATGAAGAAGTACAAGAAGCTAATTTAGCGGAGTATGAGAAGGAAATAAAACGTGTACAAGTAGCACTTGTTGCCGTTCGGGATCCTATTAATGATTTTAAGAAATTTTCTTCTTATAAGAAATTACAGCGAGTTTGGGCATATTGCCTAAGATTCCTAAACAATTCAAGAATTCAAAAGAAGGATAGACAAACGGGAGTTTTAATTCCGGTTGAATTAGCACATGCTACGACTGCGTTGATCAAGGTCGCGCAGGGCGATAGTTTTAGCGAAGAATTGAAAGATTTAAAGAGTAACAAAGCGCTCAAAAGAAGCAGTAGATTGATCGCGTTGAATCCATTTTTAGACGATAATTTAGTCATACGAGTTGGCGGCAGGTTAAAACGGTCGGATTATGAATTTGACAAAAAACACCCCGCGCTATTAGACGCTAAGCATTATCTTGCTATTTTATTAGTTAAATTAGAGCACGAGAGATTATTACACTCAGGACCTCAAACTGTTTTAGCTTCTTTGCGGGAACGAATTTGGATCATTTCTGCTCGCAGTTTAGTATGTAACGTGGTGCGGAATTGCGTTACGTGTTTTAAAGCAAAACCAATAGCAAGCAAATATATCATGGCAGATTTGCCAAACATACGTGTGACTCCGTCGCGACCATTTCTTAATTGCGGCATAGATTTCGCCGGGCCATTTTTGCTAAAGGATAGAAAGGGCAGGAAATTTAACGTTTCTAAGAGTTATGTTTGTCTTTTTGTATGCTTATCTTCTAAGGCCATACATTTAGAGCTAGTTAGCGAGCTAACAACGGACGCTTTTAGGGCAGCTCTGCACCGATTTGTTTCACGGCGCGGCAACTGCGTTAATATATATTCAGATAATGGCACTAATTTTGTCGGTGCAAAAAGAGAAATTTATAAATTACAAGAAGCAATCAAGGGTCAGGTTCCATTTGAAAATATAAGATGGCATTTTATTCCCCCTCGGGCTCCCCATTTTGGAGGTATCTGGGAAGCGGGTGTAAAAAGTTTTAAATATCATTTTTATCGTGTAGTTAAGGACATTAAATTAACATTTGAAGAATTTGTCACTATTTTGGCACAAATTGAAGCTTGTCTGAACTCCAGACCACTAAATCCTTTAAGTCCCGATCCAAACGATCCGAACCCTTTAACTCCAGGACATTTTCTAATCGGTCAAGCAATTACTGGGGTGGTGGAACCACAGTTAGAAAAAATCAAGATTAGCCCATTAAAAAGATTCAGAATGCTACAACAAATGAAGCAATGGTTTTGGAGTCGTTGGTCCAAGGAGTACGTCGCCGAGCTTCAGACAAGATGTAAATGGAAGCTGCATTATCCTTCCCTTTTACGCATTGGCACCATGGTTATAGTTAAAGAAGATGGACTACCGCCATTAAAATGGGAACTGGGCCGCGTCCAGCAACTATTCCCGGGTAGTGACGGTGTAGTGCGCGCGGTCTTGATAAAAACAAAAGGTGGAAATATCAAGAGACCTGTTGTGAAGGTGTGCGTTTTACCTTTAACAGATACCCAGAACGATTCAAATTAATTTAACAGTGAGCAAGTTTTTAATTTGTACGGATTAACTTTAAGAAAGACATTTTATTATTTTTGTACTTGTTAAATATTAAGTTTAAAGTTATAAAGGACAATTCATTATTTTAGTGTAAATCATCATACTAATTATTTTTATTAATTTGTACTTTGTTGAAAGTAGGTTCTTTCAAGGAGGGCGCCATGTTCCGGCATAACATAATTTTAAATGTTAATGTTAAGAAAAGAACGGGTTCCGATTCACCAAGTTTTAAAAACAGTATCAAATATTATGTACAAGTTTAAAATTAGATTTCAACTAAATTCATCATTCTTTCGCAAATCCATAAGTTTAATAGTTTTACGAAGTTGCGATTGTTAAAAATTTAATTATGTTTTTAAATACATTTTAGGAACCAGAGCAATAAAAACTTGGTTGACATCAGAAATTTATTTTGTAGTAGTTTTCAGTTAGTTTTAAGAATAGTTACGAATGTAACACCAAGCATCTTTTAATGATTATTAAGAAATTAAATTTATTTTATGTTTGTGTGATTTTATTGAACCTTTAAAGATTAGCAAAAAGTAAAAATACAGTCCACTGAAGTAAACATGAACACCTCCGTTATCACAAATAATTTTTTCAGGTGATCCATAAAAATTAAAATATTGCATTAAATGTTTGCTAATTTCCATAGCATTTCTGCTGGTCGTTTTGAAAGCTTCCCCTAATTTTGTGAACGAATCTATGATAGTTAAATAATTTTGTTTGTTGTATGTAAATATGTCCATGTGTAACATTTGAAATGGGCGACTTGGAGTTTCGGTAATAACTAATGGAGTGTAAGGTTTCTTTCGTGCGTATTTTGCAACTTGATACAAGGTGCATGAATTAATGTAATTTGTAACATTTAACTTCATGTCTTTCCAAAAATAGTTTCTTTTCAAGTATTCCAATGTTTCGTTAATTCCTCTGTGATTCGATTTACCTTCATGGTGATTTTTTATTAATAACACTTGTTCTTCTGGGTCTCTAATTAAATTTAATCTTTTCGTGTAACGGATTAATTTTGGTCCTCTTTCGGAAAAAATTTTTAAATAGACTTGGCAAAAATCTTGATATAATTTTTCTGTGTGAAAATGAATATAATAAGTTTTATCGGATGTTGTATAAGTTTGCAAAAATTTTTAAATTAAATATTTATTGAGTTCTTTGGGAATTTTGATAATTTGAATTTTGTAATTTTCATAGTTATTATTGTTAACATACATGTTTTGATCAGGGTTTGGTATAACGATTATTTGGTTTGGCTTGTTATCTACAGCGTCTTCTAAGATGGGAATTCCATCGTTGGTGGTTTCGTGAAAGTTTGAATGCGGAGTACCATTGGTGGGTAAATTTGGAGGTCTAATTTGGATGTCAGATAAAATTTAAATTTTGTTCTCTCTATTTGAATTTGAAGTGCTTGGATATTGTTGAACGGGTTGTAACGTAATTTCCTTTAGCATTTCTATAACGTTTTCGTCAACATTTCCAGGATTGTTGAAAGTTGATTCGTTATCGACAGTTTCTAATGCGTTGATTTTAATTCTTGAAAGGGCGTCTGTGTTTGAGTTTAATGTTCCTTTTTTGTACACTATATCGTAATCGAATTCTTCTAATTTCAAACGCCATCTTATTAATTTAGCATTTGGTTCTTTTAGGCTAAAAAGCCACGTAAGCGGTCTATGATCTGTTACGATTGTAAATTTACGTCCAAAAATGTAAGGGCGGTAATATTTTGTAGCCCAAATAATGGCTAATAGCTCTTTCTTTATTGTCGAGTATTTTTGTTCTGTTTCGTTTAAGGTACGTGAAGCGTAACCTATTGGGTGATCTGATCCGATTGGTCCCTGTGATAAAATTGCTCCTAGTGCTATATTTGAAGCGTCGGTGGTTAATATAAACGGTTTAGAAAAATCAGGATATTGTAGAATAGGATCATTAGTTAATATTTGTTGACAGTTTTTAAAAGCATTGATGAATTCTGGAGTATGTTTTATTTCTCTACCTTTCTTTAGACAAATGGTTAATGGTTTTGCTAATTTAGCAAAGTCCTTAATAAATTTTCGATAGTAACCAAGAAGTTCTAAAAATCCTTTGGTTTCCTTCGTGGTTTTCGGTAATGGATAATTTAATACAGCTTTAATTTTGTCAGGGTTAGGTTTAACTCGCATTGGTGTTATTATGTGTCCTAAATATGCGACTTCTTTTTTTAGAAATTCTGACTTGTCCAACTGAATTTTGAAATTTGATTCTCTTAATCTTTGAAATACCTCTCGAATTCTCTCTAAATGTTCCTGTAATGATACAGAAAATATTATTATATCGTTCAAATAAACTAAACACTTTTCATTTTGAATTCCTCTTAGGATATTGTCCATTACTCTTTGAAAGGTCGCTGGAAATTTACACCTTTTGTAAATTTTTGGTATTGTAGAATTCCTACGCCGTTATTTTGTTTTACTGGGATTTTGACTATCTGTTCGATTCTTGGGTCAATGGTTAAATTAAAAGTTTTAAAATTGTTAAAATTTTTTGAATGATAATCTGTGAGGTTTTTATTAGTTTGTGGTTGAAAAATAATTGGAATTGTTGCTTGTGGGGTTATTAGAATTTTATTTCTCATATCAATTTTAGCTTGGAGGTGATTTATCAAATCTATTCCTATAAGTCCGTCAAATTTTGATGAAAATTTAAAAACATAAAATTTGTGTTTTTCGTTAACTTGGAAAATTCTTGGTAAAGTTATGTAAAATATTTGATCATGTTGATCAAGTTGAGATAGTCCGTGTGCAGTTTGAATTTGAAAATTTTCTTTTGTAATAAAATTTTTAAAATATTTGAATGCAATTTCAGGGTTCAATAAACTTTTAGTACTGCCGGTGTTAATTAAAAATTTTGCTTTTATTTCAGGTATACATATATAAGGTAAATTAGTAATTTGAGTGTGATTTAGATTTATTATTATGTCAGGGGCGTTTGATTCCTTTTCAAATGAAAATTTTGGGGTACTTCTAATTTTTTCAGAATTTTCACGCGTTATATTCACTATGTTGTTATGTGGTATTCGTGGTATTACGTGGTATTGCAAAAATTTAGATCGATCGCGCACAAAAAATACTAAAAAATAAAATCACTTTTAAGTCATGCACAAAAAAGTCTTTTTTTTCTATAGCAGATGTTAAAGTGCGATTTGTCCGACTGAAAATAATTGAAAAAATGATACTTTAACAGCAAGAGTAGATAAAATAGCATTTGAGTAGATAAAGTAGCATTTTAACAGCAAGGGTAGATAAAATACTTTGTTTTTACTCAAATTAAATTATTAGCTCTTGAAATTATATATTAATAAAATTATTAAAAATATAAAAAATTTTCAAAAAAAAGAGAACATTGTTGAGGTATGTTGAGGTAATAAGTTGAGGTAATGCTACTAAAAATGTACTGCTTTTAATACGGTTGGAGAAAAAAGTTTTTTTCCACTACTAGTCATATAGACTAGCATTATAACTTAGGTCAGTCGCATGTGAAGTGACTCATTTTAGACTAGTGGTTAATAAATTTTTCATTATACACCAGTGGTTAATAATGAACATATTGTTATTTTTCTATAGTTTAACAACAATTTATAAGACAGATTTTGATAAAAAACGATTTTGTATGACCAGGAGATGGTATTTAATTGCATTTAAACTATTCAAAACGCTTTTTTAATAGATTAATTTCATTTTAAATATTTTTAAAAAACTCTAATTAATTATGACAGAAGCGAAAGCGCCACCCCTTGTTAATTTGAGAAACCACGATCGCGCCTTCTAGAGATTTTTAATACGAATTAGACGTTTATAAGTAAATTTTTTTGCGCGCGATCGATTTAAAATTTTGCATATGCATTCCTATCGATAATTTGGATGTAGTACGAGTCGAAAGGGGGGAGATTTTTTGCTCAGTTTTTTGATATTGAGTTATTGAGTTATTACGAATTCAAGTAATAAGTCAAATAAACAAAACTGTCATTTAATATAAATATTTAAAATTTTAAAAAGTTTAAAAAAAATGCTAATAAATCTAGTAGTGGAAAAAATCGTATATAAACCACGGTTGTGAAGCTCATTATAGCCTACGCGCCTTATATCCCTCGGTGCTTCGCACCTCGAAATATAATCTTGGCGCTATGGCTATAATGATAGTCTTCACAACCTTGGCCTCTAATATAGTATTAATGCAAGATCGTCGTAATTTTTAATCTGCAATCTTTTTTTAATTGTATTTAAATTACTATTAGAATCAATTTTGGTCAAAAATTTCTCGCGTCTTGACATCTAGTACCGAAGTCATTGGGGCTTTCGTTTTTATGCGGTCTTAATAAGATGAGGTCTTGAATCAAACAATCTATATTTTGTTTATCGCTAAAATTTAATTTCAAAGATTCCTTTAAAGATTGCCGTTTATTTCGGGGCGATTAGCTACAATTGTTAAAGCTCTTCCCGTTAATTTTCCAAAAATTGCACGTATCAAAAATTGATTTATAGGGTCGTCCGTGTTTGAATTGTATACAAAAATGTTTAAAAAGTTTTTTTTTACAAGTGTTTTTAAAATCATTGTATCTCACGGATACCACGCGACTACATTATCAAGTAATTAACATTATGCAGTTTGTTGTCGCGATGGATGTGCACTGAACGGAGAAATAGAAATCGATGAGTGATATTCGGATTTAATTTTTTTGATATTTTATTCCTATTGTTTTTTAGCTTTTTCTCTTAATCAAAAAGAAAGTTATTGATAATATTCACAAGTGATGTTGTACATAATTTGTACTTACGATTATAATTAATATTAATTCATGTGCTGTCAATCAATTAATCAATGAAAAATAAAATATGTTAAGTTATTATATAAATACCTAATTTAATAAATAAATATGTTCGGTTCTAAGTTTTATGTACCTATTTTTACTAATAATATTTAAAGTTAACAGCTTATAATTGTAAAAAGAAGATCGTGTATCCCACAGATACTACGCGACTATAAAAGTAACTCCTAGTGACGCGACTAATGAAGTGTTAAGGATAATGGATTAAATCTAGCACTTACGTTATGATGATTAATTTCATTTATTCTTTGTAATATTCTTTCTTCTTAGTTGGTAGCTTAAAATTAAGTTGACTTCCAATTGTTGGGTTGAAGCGATTTTTGTCTTCTTTCCACTCAATTTTGGTCGGGCGTGGCAATTTTTGTCCACTTCTAAAATTAATGTTCTTCCTCGATGTTGGAGGTGACACCAGTGTGCTTTGTGACGATTCTTGTTCACTTTTCACTCCGAATATCGTTGAACTTGCGGCGATTTTTGTCCGCTTGCAGTTTGGTGTGGTTTCGGCGTTTCTAACGACGATTTTTCACTAAATTTACCGAAATACGATCCGTTACGACCGTACAATTATTGCATTCGCTCGGCTCCGCTAGCGCTCCGCCTCGCATATGCAAATATTGCTTGTCAAACAAAGTTTCACTTTTAATCCGAATAAGACAATGTACTATTGTTTTACGAATTTCAATTAATTATTTTGACAAAACTATCTATTAGTTTTCAACGATACACGGAGAAAACGAGTCTTGGAAATTTAATAAAAATTAATATATATTAGCAAAATTTACTAACTAAAATGAATAAATACATTTCTTCTTTTGCTTATTACAAAACGTTTAGTAAAATTTACTTTTTGACAATTATTATTATACGCCGATTTTAAAATTTTTTTAGAAGTGATGCATTTATTGCTAATATAATTAGAATTTTTGGTCACTAAATTGTAAATTTTATAAAAGTTATTTTGAATAAATACAATTTATTCGAAAGTATATTTTACAATGCAGTATGATAATTTTTGTATTTTGTATTTTTGTTACGCGCATACGCAATCGGGACATCGAGTTTTAATTAATTAATTATAAGCAAATTAAAGATGACCTAACGAAATACATACGTGACCTAACTTTTTCAGTCGATTTCCTACCGGTTGGCACTTTTATTTCATCCAAAACGTGTAAAGGGGAGGCTAACTTTACCAAGAAAATTTTTCCAAATTTGAATATTTTTTTTGGAAAAACTAGAAATGACCTAACGATAAAACCGAGTGACCTTTCGTGACCTAACGATGACCCAACGATTCCATATTTTTTTATATCAAAATTTGATAGATGGGAGGCCAAGTTCGCGGAGGTCGATATAGCATGTTATCTTGATGTATTTAAAAAAAATTGTAGTTTTAATTTAATCGCCGTGTGATTTAATTTTTTTTCAAGAGTGATTAAATTTATAAGCAGTAGTGTACTCCTATAATATTTCCTATTGACAGGGAATTACTTGAAATATTTGGAAAAGATAGTAAAATTAATAAAAAAAATGGGGGGGGGGAATTTATAAATTATTAAACGTCATTGTGCAAGACAAGAAATTGCAAGACTCTTGCAAGACAAGACAAGATATAACCTAGCAAGATTAAAGCAAGACAAGAACTAGAAAGATTCTTGTCTTGCTTCAGCAAGACAAGACAAGACTTTCGCAGGTCTTGCGAGACTTCCTGTCTCGGCCATCACTAGAGAGGATTGAGTTGTTCGAGGCAAAATGGTAAATCATTATGAAGATCGTGCAAATCCTTTGGATATTCCAAATCAACCTCCAAAATATAGCCAATTTTACTATCATCTTCGATGTAATTAACATTTATATCCGTATTCGTACACCATTTAAATTATCCTGACGGCAATGTCTGAGACATTGCATATCGGTATTTATACCGATATTTATATTTAAACCGTCAAGATATTGAAGATACGACGTTTCCTTCTGAGGATCGTAATCGGGCATGTACCTGTTATTGGTCCGAGCAAACCTATCCGAACATTGTGAAATTCCGCCACGAATACCATCTGTACCATTATTTCATCTGTACGCCACACAATATTTTTGTTACGCGCATGCGCAATAGGGACATCGAATTTTAATTAATTAATTATAAGCAAATTAAAGATGGCCTAACGAAATACATACGTGACCTAACCTTTTCAGTCGATTTCCTACCGGTTGGCACTTTTATTGCATCGAAAACGTGTAAAGGGGAGGCTAACTTACCAAGAAAATTTTTCCAAATTTGAATTTTTTTTTTTTGGATAAACTACAAATGACCTAACGATAAAACCGAGTGATCTTTCGTGACCTAACGATTCCATATTTTTTTATATCAAAATTTGATAGATGGGAGGCCAACTTCACGGAGGTATAAGGTACTCATAATATGGCAAGCCATTTGCAAAACTACAGTGCAGCGTCTAATTCTACGTGTCCGCAAAAAAAATCGATTATTCTATGGTGTCGTGTGAATTTCCGGTTTACGTAGTAAATACTTATTCTTGTTAAGTCTGTATTACATTTTACCGAAAACTACATCTTTGGTGTTTAGTAGAAGCAACTTTAATAACAATAACGGCGGATCCAGCCAAAATCCATATGGGGGGGGGAGTAGTCAAATGCCTTAAGGCAAAATGTAGAGAAATTTTATTTAGCGTAGAAAATAAAAACGATATTACCTATGAGAATAATTATTAAGTTTACCTTTATTATCTAATTTCAAATTTTTATTAAATTAATAAAAGAAACTAAATGGGAAAAATGCTTTATCAATCTTCCTGTTTTCTGATTTCGCTAAGAAGTCGATAATCTCCTCTATATCAATTGAAAATTAATTTTTTTTAATAAATTTTTTTCACGCAAGACTCAAGAAAATTGTGTTAACCTGGTTAATTACCTCGACACTAACAGTTATTATTTTGATCTTGACCACGACTTTAATCGCTTTGTAGAAAGGCTTTAAATTTTATGAGAATTGGAGTATTGCAAAATAAATAAACACAGCAGCACATTTTAAAAATGCTTAAGAAAAAGTGTAATTGGTTTTACAAATTGTAAATTACAATGTAGGTACCTGTGAGAAGGCAAATTGTATTTTAAAGAGATTACAGATTAGTAAAGAGAATACTAAGATATTAAAATTATGGAATTATTTATTTATTTCAAATGCAGAAGCAAAATGGGTTTATTTTTATTATTAAAAGCTTTTATTTAACTTGACGTGAGCGTTGTCCGTGTGCATGGACTTTTTTGAAGTCATTTTTAACCAACTTCTCGATGTCTTAGAGAGCTGAAATTTGGTACACAGATTTTACTTCTGGCGAATTTAAACATTTTACTTTCGAATCTTTAATTCTAATAAGCATCAGAGAATTAATCTTATTCATATTTAACCTGTTATATAGTTTAAAAAATTATCAATAGATGGCGACATAATAATTACTTTAGCACTAAATGATAACCTAGAATTAATTAATATATTACGCCTGCCAATTTAGACTTTTCGCTGGGCTTTTCTACTCATTTTTGCCCAGCAGGATCGTCATCGCCACCAGAAGTTCAACCCCGCAAGACAACCAATTTACATGTAAATTAATTTATTATTTTGTGATAAAAATTGTAAATTGTAAATAGTCAAAGAAAATAAAGAGTTGTTATTATTATTATATTATTATTATTATTTAGACTTTTAATGCCTTAATTCCTAAAGTTGGTAATGACAATAAAACTATATGTCGCTGCCCTCATATTAATACCACGTATGAGAATTTTTAACAAAAATTAAATTTTGATTGATTATAATTATTAATCAGTGTTTCACGCTCTATCAATTGATTGTAATACCACGTATCAGAAAAAATTAAAAACCATGTATAGGCTCAATTCAAATACCACGTATCATAAATTGAACAATTTTACCCACAAATTTTTTGAGTTTTCTTCACTCTCCTGAACAATTTTGATTTAGTCTCATACGTGGTATTAGAATGAGGGTAGCGATATAGAAGATTGTTTTGAAGAACAAGGGAACAATTTTAATCAAGAATAAAAAAAATTCTATTACTTTTTAAATTAATTAAAAAATTTACAAAATATACAATTTAAAATAGATGAAGAAGGTCTCTTATTAACAAGGTGGAACTCGCTTTTGCGACAGTTCTTAGGCTTCTATACATCTACTTTTTCGGTAGGTTAAATTATTTGGGCTTTATTTTATTCCAATTTTTAATGCGTTAATCTTTTAATTAGGTAGATTTTTTTACTATATAAGGAAAACGCTAACATTTTAATATTTTTTTTTTATTTCGACCTTTATAGGTAAATATTTGCAATTTACAAACCACAAATAAAACACAATTCATAATGAAATATTAAAATACCCGAAACACGTACCGAATACCGTATTAGAAACACGTAAAATACCTACTCTAAAAATACAAAATAAGAATATCGGATTAAAAAATATATATGTAAATAATCTGAATAATTAATACCAATCTAAAAATATTCTATATGAAGTAAAATTGTTTTAAGAACGTGCGTTCTGATTGGTTTTGAATTATGCGGACAGACGGACAGACGGACAGACGGACAGACGGACACGGAGCTAGATCATAAGGCTTCTTCCTATACGTTGTATAGAAGCCTAAAAGTAATAGCTCATATTAAAAGGTTGAGATCATAATAATTATTAAAATTGTAAGTGGTATTTATCAGAACTATTTTCTAGTAAAGCTAAATACTATACATAGATATATTCTATTGTAAAAGGCTTTACGCATTATCTAATCTATGGTATTTGGTAAAGTTAAGTTTCATACCCAAAACTAAAGTTGTATTGTTAATGCTTTAAATTTAACATCTTAGTTTATGACCGCTAGGTGGATGCACTCGCTGATGCAAAAATTTACTAACTTGAAAATACCCAGGGGTTGTCCAACTACTTGTATATTTAAACTATGCCTTGACCATCGGTGGAAAGTGAAGCTGCCCATACAGACATTTTTTGAAAATGACGATTTTCAGCTTCTGGGACCCCAAAATGTCTAAATTCATCAAAATCTCAACTTTTTTTTTCTGCACGATTACAATACTTTCTCAGACGTCGTATGATAAAGTAATAAGTACGTGTCCGTCTGTATGTTTTAAATTCTAGTTTGTTAAGCTGATAACTTCTTAAATTTGAAACATGCGCACGGACAGAATATCAGGCTGGGAATTTACACTACCGATGGTGGCGCTAGCAATAACTTCGATATGTCTGCTATAGGTAAAGTAAAGGGTTTTCCAAATAAGGACTTAACAACTTTATTTTTAAATATAACGCAAACCATTTGAGATATCTCGAAAATTTTATTATTGGCTTAAAGTGCAATCAAAACATTTATGTATGGAATTCGACTTAGTTCATTTGTTCACCACGGGCACGTTTGCAGCGGTCGTTTCGTTGAACCCAATTTTTGATGACTCAGCCACACATTTTGAAGGAAACTTTGGAAATTTTGAAGGAAGGAAATTTTGAAGGAAATTTTGAAGGACTCTGAGCTCCTCTAACGACGCCGGCTTGATGGCATAAACCAATGATTTAACGAAGCCCCATAAAAAAAGTCTAGAGGTATTAAATCACACGATCTAGGCAGCCAATCGATATTTCCAAAACCCAATCCGAGAACGTACGTCGCTTAATATTATACAGTGGCTTTAGTTTTTGTGTTAACTTGACCTTATATGGGTGCAAGCCAAGATCCTCCTGCAAAATGCGCCAAAGTGTGGTCTGGGCGATGCCCAATTCTTCAGAACGCCTTGGAATCGACTGTTTTGGCTCATTTGCGACGGACGCTTAAACGGCAGTAATATTCTCGGCACTTCGACCAACCCGTTGTCTCACTGGCACGGGAACATCCAGCAGCGAATATTTAGACTTAAATTTCTTCTATAGACTATGAATTGCTTGTCTACTGGGACGATAATTACGACCAAAAGTTGGAATTAAAGCTCATGAATTTGCAGTCGCCGACTTGGATTTTTTGTAGTAAATTTTAATTATTTTTTAATGTTGTTCGTTCGTGTACTTTACCATGATGAAAATGTTGTCTTTACTAAAGGTTTCGACACTGATAGTTTGGTTGTTAGTTTAAGAGTGCGTTTACAATTAAAGTTCAAAGTTGTCAAGTCCTTGTTGAAAACCCCTATACATATACCTCAGTAGAATTTTAATTTGTTTATACTGGTTTATACAGAAATTTTTGGTTTTTTGTTTATCTGTGTCTAAATTAATTAAAAAAACAATAGTGTTTTTTTACATGTTAAAAGACACTTTGGTATACTCAAGTAGACTTGATCGAGTAGTTACAATTGCTGTCGTATGGTGGCGTATGGTTAATGTTGAATCCCTATACTAAAATACGTTACAATTAACATAGATTTTTATTTTTGTTTTTTATTTAATATTTTTATTTTTCTTGTATACATACACTAAAATTTATTATATTATCAACTTACAAAATAATTATCCGATAATCCGATATTTTAATGAGGGCTTTATTTGTAATTTTGATGTATCTTATATTCTAATCTATATTTTCCAAATTTAACCAGAAAGCTATCATCGAGTATAGAAGCCTAAGAACTGCGATTATTCGAGTTCCACCTTATTTTTTGGTAATTTTATTTGAAATTGATTCAAATAGCTTTAATTTTAGATTTGACAATTTGCAATTTACGTTTTGCTGGATATTTAAAAGTAGTTTAGTTGTTCGAGTTTGAAAAGTTTGAAATATATCATCTTACAAAATTATATGATATAATATAAATATGATATTGTTGTGCTTAGAGTGAAAATTTACGAGTAAGCTAAAATAAACAATGTAAACTAGCTATTTCGTCAACAATTTTTTAATTTTGTGAACCATTTAATGTGTGGCATCGTCATATTATGTAAAATATTTATTCTATTTTGGTGGTACGTTGACAATGTAGATAATATCTAGTAACAACTCAAATAATATCCAGTATTATTATACGCATTTTGCAAATCCTAAGTAAACTAGTATGAGTGATTTATTAGAAGTTATAAATTATTACCTGCATTGTTTTATATGTAAACGTTGATGTAATACTATTATTGTACTTAAAAATATTATTTTTGTTAAAAACTGGAGCATATTTGAAAAAAATATTTAACCTGGTTACATTTTTGTTAAAATAAATAATTGATTAAGAGCACTGTGCTGGTTCTATAAATAGGCCTTTATTCTAATATCCATTAATACTACATTAATAATTATAATATAACTAAATTTCTAGAGCTTATACATACTAATTACATGCACTAAGATCTAATAAAAATGTTTGCTAAAAAGCTACAGTTATCGGATACTTGTTTTGCAGGAAGTAATTTAAATATAAATTATTATAAACTATATAAATTAATAGTATATTACTGGCCAAGCATCGAAAATGATTCGTTACTGGGCGCCCAGCTTTATATAGCTGCGTGCTATATCTAGCTATAGCTGTAGCTATTTCGCTATAATTGAAATCATATTTCGAGGAGAGGAGAGTACTTTTTTATCGGAAAACATAAAATTATCTATTACAGTAGAATCCGCTTAATGTGATCACGAATAATGTTTGCCGTTTTATGGCGTGTTTCTATTTTTATTTTGTTAAATGTGCACTTAGCTTCATTCATTTTAATTTAAGTTTAGTATATTATTGCTTTTCTTATGTCGACGAAAAAGCGAAACGATCTACCGGTAAAACAAACGATGGAAATTATCGAAAATCACTGTAAATTAAGATTTTCTAATTTTTCCTTACTAAAATTTGCTTATTGTTATCAGTCGGTTAATGTTATCGACATGTCTTGGCACAAAGTGATCACATTAAGCGGATTCTAATGTATATCAAATATAAAAAAGTATTGTTTAAATTACAAATCGAGACAGATAAGACGAATTAAAACAATGTCATTAGAGCAACCCTTTATGGCGAAATGTATTAAGATGGCAAACACCAATGTTATTTGGCTTAAAAACTAACGACAATTAAAAACCGAGTATGGATAACGTATCATGCAGAAATTATTGTCTTTTATTGAAACGAGTTCAAATAATATTATGTCCAAGTTTTAGCATGATACGTTATCCGTACTCAATTTTTAATCGTCGTTAGTTTTTAGGCCAAATAACTTTGATACTTTCCCCCTTAAGTGATTGAATCACAATTAAATCGTTTGGAGATCGCCAGTTCGAACCCCATGTCGGTTAAATTTTTATAATAGCATATTTTTTATAATATAAATGAGTTGACATGCAGAAGTAACAGAATCAAGCAATAATGAAACACATTACCAGTCGATTTTACAATATTAGTCGATTTGTGAGCTGACTAGGAATGCTTCGTTTCGGCTGCCGAGCGGATACTCGGAAATCATCGCTTTTGTTATGTTTTACGATAAAAAATATAACGTGCACATTTTTCATCATATTTTTTTCATATTCATATTTTTTTCATATATTTCATGAATATAAAATAATGATATTCAATAATATAGTTTTTCTCCAACCGCATAAAAAGCAGTACATTTTTAATAGCATTACCTCAACTAAAAGTTGACGTTTTCATTATTAATATAAAAATGCGAAATTGCCAAGCAACACTTTTTTTACGTGTACTAAAAGGACTTTTTTGTGCTAGACTTAAGAGTGATTTTATTTTTTCAGTATTTTTTGAGCGCGATCGATTTGTATTTTTGCATATGCCTTCCTACCGGTAATTCACGGGGGCGTATCCGTGGCGAAGAGGGAGAATTTTTTGCTCAGATTTTAGATAACTAGCGCCGTTCTCGAGTTAGGGAGCGTCCATAAACCACGTAGTTTGATTTTGACCTCTTTCTCCCTTCCATCATGTAGCTTAACGTAGCTTTTACCATGATGCCCTTACCCCTTCACCCCTTAAATGGAGCGTAGTTTTTTTTCCTATAAAGTCCAGAAGACATGTTATGTTCTGTTTAAAAGATTTCCATAACTCATAACCATCTTTTTGGATTTTGGTTTTTGAATACTCGTTGAAAAAATATTTCCGATAAACTCCGTAAATTTTATTGTACATGGTCATTTCACAATCAATATACACTTGAAACTTGAAATAAAACTGTAAAGAACACTAGAATAATTAAAGGTGCGCTAATATTCACTTTAATAATACAAAATTAATAGTTATTAATTATACTAGCAGAAAGCCCGTCCACGGACGTTTTCCACGGACGTCCACAGACGAATTTTATTATTTAAGAAAATTAAAGTATAGTGTTATTACAAAGTGCCTTTATAATGTTTTTTAAACATGTGATACCGGGACGGCGCGGCGTGGTCCATGAAACGTGCCAGCGGTGCAATTCTAGGATTTTATTGAGATATCGATCAATATCTTTGTCGATCGACAAGTAAACGATCGGTACCCCACTCTATCGGCAAGTGAACGATCGATATCTCACCGTGCGATTCCGACATGTACTGCGATATCGATCGTTGAGTTCTCGATCGAAATTGAAATGTTGAAGTTTGCCACTAAAAACTACTTTACCGACCTAGCTCTTAGCCAATCAAATAGCGAGATTGGAAAACGGCGCCATTCATTTATTGTTTCAAAATCTAGTTACTGTACTGTCAGATTTTTATAAGTGCATTTGATAATTGTAAAAATGAGTAAAAGGTAAGACAGTCAAATTTATTATAATAAACAGAATTCTACTAAATTGACGATTTATTCAAATAACAACTAACATTAACTTTACCGTAATAACAAGAATATTCACAATGTTTGATATTTACAGATCCTGCCGAACAACTTTTTTGCAGTATTCCAGCATGCTGGAATACTCAAAAGGGTTGAAAGTGTCCCTCAATTGGCGTCGATATAATCTAAGCCGATTATTATCTCTTCTGACATTACCCGCAGCTTGCACTTGTTCATACAATGCCAAAAAAATCAGTTCAGCAGCCATAATTAAAAAATCTAAAACACTTTATAATTAAAGAAATAACAACACGAAAGTGCATAGCCTACAAAAGTTATACAAAACCAAGTACTAAACCAAACCTACAAAACCACGAAAAAAAATTGTCACAAATAAACACAATCAATTATTTTAATGCAAATAGCAAACAGATAACGCACTGTTAAACCGAAATTGTTACAACCAATTATTACAAACAAGAAAAAACCAAAACAAATATATTTTAACCTGCAAAATATGACAGTAATTCAATGTCGATAACTCTGAATGGCTGGGTTTTGTCGATCGAGAACTAAATGACAACATACTCAATAGATGTCGACAATTCACTGTTTGAGAATCGCGTGACAACTTTTGGTCGACAACCTTCGTAGTTGTCGATCGATAACTAAATATCGACATCGGTAAAAAATCCTAGAATCGCACCGCAGGTCCATACTATTATTACTACAAGTCTGACATACCGTACATCCGGCAGTGTAAGTAGGTATTATATTATAGCGCATCTATAAAATATAAATGAATGAAAATGGAAGCCTACGCTTCGAGGCTATGCTCGGCAACATAGCCGTTAGGTTTTACGTGAATACGTCGTCCATGGATACCCGCTTTTGCCCAGGTCTACCGATCGGATAACATCGATTTGAAAACATGAGAACAACTTGCAAGATTTTGCAGAATACTGGCAATTTATTCAACTGATATCAAGATGACATAATAATAGTTTAAAGTGATATCAAGTTCTTTTCGTAAGTTTCTCTGTTGCTTTTTGTTCTTAAATTTAAAGTTTGTTATATTCAGTACAATCCGCTTAATGTTTTTTCGCCCACTCGTTACCTTAGAAATAATTTGAATGAGTAAAACTAAGGGTTTCTAGTTGGGTAGGTCGTAAGAAACGACATGTTTCAATAACAGGATTGAACAAATATTATTACATAATCTAAGCGATTCATTAGAAAAAGGTCTATTTTCCACCATGTTTTAAAATATGCTTCTGGTGCATATTTTGAATTTTCATGCTTTTTATTTTTTTCAATTGTGTTTCCAGTGCTTTATAAAACTTCATAGGTACGTTGCTTTATAAAAACTAGATATTTTAAATTTATGCTTCATTTGCAAAAGTTTAATTTTAAACTTGACACCTATGACACCTTACGCCAGGTCATTCTCCAGCCTACAAGCGCACTTAGAAAAAGCTGCGGATGCATTGTGAGAAGGATGATTAATTTTGAACAATTTTTAATAATATTTTAGAAATTAAATTGATGTTTTTTTTGGTAGGTTATTTGATGCTTTTTTAAAAAATGTTTATGCTTTTTTAACCGGACTAATTTATTTGATACAAATCACTGTACATACTAATAATAATTAATAAAGTATATAATTAATAAAGTTTTTGCACGATCGTACTATTGTGTTTATTTACGAATAGTGTTTCTATGACAGTAAGTCGATTTTACTGGTTGCTACGCCTAACACGATGGTAAGTAATTTACTTACCGTTCTAAAAACGGTAAGTAAATAGATACGCAAGTATAATAAATAAAATTTCTCATTAAAATATGATTTATTTAATATTAAATGTACAGTTTGTACAGTTGTAAATGGAAATATTGCTTTTTTCGGTATTTGTATTAACACATAATTCCCGTGAAATAGAAGCACAAGTTGCACAGAAGCACAAGTTGCAGTGTATTATTAGATACAATACAAGGCGATTCACTATCTTCATGCAGAATCTTTTCCGCAAATTGATTTCTGTTTTGAAGAGAATCTGCGACATAACTTTCCGCCACAGTCGAAGATTTCCAACCTCCGTGTCTTTTTAGCCCTAAAACGTCTACACCTTTATTGGCTAATAATGTGGCTGAAGTACGTCGAAACGAATGACCAGTGTAGTTGAGAAAATTTTTCAATTTTAAATATTCAGCAATTTTCGATGGTAAAGTTCCAATTGTACCTTTACCGACTACCTGATTATTGCATTTCCCATTTCGATAATTTAGGAATAAATGCGACGACTTTGCATTGTTCGGCCGCAGTTTAATATATTTTCGAATAATTTCTAAATAATGAATTTTTTCGTCTTTTTTATTTATGACAGTAAATGTCCGCTGAATATAATTTTTTGTATTTGGAATGCTTATAATTAATAATAAACGATTCAAGATCTTCTAAATCTTGAATAGTCATGTTATATAACTCTTCTCTGCGACATGCTCCCGCTACTCCTAATATCATTGCTACCTAAAAAAAATACATAGTCGTAAGCATATCCACTTGTTTTACCAATAATCTCAATTTACCTTATGAATTAAAAACAATTCGTCTGGTGCTTCAATTAAAAATTTACACATTTCATCCTTCGTAAAAACACTGGCTTTTTTAGGTTTGTATCCAACATTTTTTCTCTTTAAGAAAGCAATTAATGTGGAAAACTTGGAAATATCAATAGATTCGTGTAGAAAAATTGTAGCTTTCAACATTGAGTATTCGGCCCATAAACTACCAGCAGCTTTCAGTATTCCATTTCTTTGGACCAAATATGCCAACAAAATTTTTTTACTCGTATTTTGATTCTTTTCTACACAACATTTTAAAAAAATTGTGTAGGTCGTTTCATAACGTTCCCTAGATTTTTCGGGAATTATTGCCGAACGTCCAATATTCCAAGCTTCTTCTATATCACCATTTTCACTTTCAGGATCACTCATTTCGGTTTTATTATATTAATACATTAAATTATAATATTATTGTAAGAACTATTTTCTCAATTTTACAAATCACACAATTTGTAAAAACTCTTAGGCCTAGCGGCCCTCACCCTTTTAAATTGGTTGCCCTCGACATAAACATCGTCATTATACCCTAGATACATAAATAACTATTTTATTACAGGAATACTAATTAAAAGATTTTTAAATCTGAAGATGATCCGTTGGGTGACAAAGCTGTCAACGACACTATTTCATCGGTACTAAATGATTGTGGTAATTGGGATGGTGGGCTTAATTATAGAAAAAACCAAAAATGTACAAAACAAGAATGAACAAGAGAAAAATTAATGTTAATTAAAATTAATCATAATTTATGTTAAAGATTTAATATGGTAAAGTTATTTTTACCATGGACATGAGAAATTATTGTAAAAATTAAATTATTGTTTTATAAATGTTAGAAAAAAGGTGTTAAAACGCTTTTGGATTTCCAGTGCGATCAATCGATATTCACCCATTTCCCTACTTTTTACGAATTAAAAACGCAGTTGATTATATAATAGAATTTAATAACTCAATTAATTAAAAGGGAACAAACATATTATAGAACTGGACAACATTACAAAGATAACGTGTTAATAACAACAACACCAATTAAACAACATCGGAACATAATACATAGTAGATTTGCAATTACACCAACCTAAAAGACCCTATTCCTTTCGACAAGAAATCAGGTGTCATATACAAAATAGAATGCAACGACTGTAATCTTGTCTACATTAGGCAAACAAGCCAATCCCAAGCAGCACAAAGCCGTCAAAAATGTACATATACGGTACCAATATTTACATAACGGTATGGCATCGATGTGCCCATTTTTCCGTTACTGTTTTGAGGTATCAATTATGTACATAAAAGGTACAGGTATTTTCGTAACTGTTTGGCATTGATTTTCTCATTTTGCCGTTACTGTTTTGAGATATCATTTATGTACATAAACGGTATAGGTATTTTCGTATCGATACGGCATCGATGTGCCCATTTTGCCGTTACTGTTTTGCGGTATCAATTATGTAGATAAACCGTACAGGTATTTACGTAACGGTACGGTATTGATTTGCCTATTATGCCGTTACTGAATTGGTGTATCGTTTTTACACATATTATGTGTTGATTTTTTATGAACGGAATATTATTTATATTATTTATAAAATATTAATATTAATAAAATTTACGTGCCTAATCGGCACTGATATTGATTAAAAAATATTTAATAATAATAAAAAAATTTAATTTCTGTAATTATTTAGAAATTCGTTAACTAAGGTAATAGTTGTTTTTTATTAATTCAGATGTTACAATTACATATATTATATTTATTTAATCATAATTTGCTTATTCCAGGAGAATCCATTCCTGAAATAACTGAAAATTAACATTAATTATTATTCACCAAATACGTACTTACATTTTTTTTTCTGAATGGCCCTCTCCAAGATTCGAACCCATGCTGCATGTGCTCTTCCATCTGAAAGCATATCACTTAACGCTGACACCTACCTGGGGTGTACAAAGAATTTAGATTGTTTAACGGTCAATTTCAATTTTTCAATAATAACTATATTAATCCATTTTAAAAATGTTTTAGTTCAATTATTATTATTATAAATTATGTTAAAAAATATGAAAGTGGCAGAAAAGCGAGAAACACGTGCATCATATTTTTTTCAAGCAATGCAATTTATTAAAAAAAATATATAAAATAATTTAAAACCACGTGTATTTTATATACAATTAGTAAACACGTAAAATAGATCAAAATAACACTCTAATGTCTAAAATATTATTACTGCAAAATTAACAAATTGAAAATTTTTATTTAAAAATTCCGTTATTTCCTGGGTTTCATCCCTTAAAAATTACCTGACATTTTAATTCTTATTTGAAGTTTACTTATATAACTTACTTCTATAACTTATATAACTTATATAATAACTTACCTACTTATTCATGTATATAACAGCACATAAAAGAAATTAAATTACATTATTTCTTTCTATTTTTCAAGTGGGATTAAAGTTACAGACGGTGGTGTATGTGGATCTTCTGTATATCAATAAAAACTTTCGCAAATATTATAGATACAAAATAAGAAACTATCGTGTAATATATCAATTAATAATTTCAACAATATAGGGGAGGGGCAGTAGCGGGTCCAGACAATTTCCACGGGGGCGGCGACAAAAAAATTTATTAAATAGGAAAATTTAAAAATAATAGAATTAACTAAAGTAAATGTAATATTTGTTTTGTACTCTGCGTTGCGCTATAACCCACCTCTCACCCTCAGCCACTCCAGCTATAAATCTTTATTTACTTTTTACGCAAGAAAACATAAATTTGTCGATTTAAATTTTGAAAAATTTTATTTTATTTTCATCATAATAATATCACAAAATAATTAATAAATAAAATAATATCTCTTAGCACAAATTTGTTCAAAAATATTTTATTTGAAAAACCAGAGATATTAAATAAGGTTGACGATTTTTAAAATAATCTGGATTTTAGTATTATTCGGGGAAAATTTCGTGGTATTTTGCAATAGGTATAAGAAATATATTAAATTTGAAAAAAATTCAAGTTTGTAGATTTTCGACGATAAGACGGTCAGATTTCAAGTATTATTTCATATGATGATTAGTATGATAAGATGGATGATTAGATGAGTATGATTTCAGAGTATACCTACTCAGTCAGTTTTGTTTGTCCTTTCTTATCTAGAAACGCTTCTTTTACAGTTTTTCGATATTTGTTGTAATAGTTCGTAAGCAGTGCCGTAACAGCGGGGTGTTATGGGTGTTCAAAAAACACGGGCCCCCGGAACCAACTTGTCACTAGGAGTCCCAATATGCCGATTATATACTTTTTATAAATAAAATATAATTCAAGTATTAATGTTAACCAATACTAATATTAAGCAAAATTATAAAAGGGGCCCCCATTTGCCTACGCATACGAAAAACTGCATTATAGATGTTTGCAGCATTTAGCAAATATTGTACAGGGGCCCCTTTCATAAGTTAATTGAGGAGAAAGAAGAAGTTATAAAAACTTTTCAAAACTGTTTGGCAAAAAAATATCAAATCGAAAAACAGTTGTTTGATTCTTTTAAAAAATTAATAAATCTACGATTATAATTTCATTATTATTAATAAACTATGTTTGTGAGGTGTTTTCTTTAGGACATTTTTTTTAAATAGTAGGTTTACTTTAAAACCGAAATATTTGGTTAAAAAAATATTATCACAGAGAACTTCTGAACAGGAAAACAAACTATTGTCACAAAATTTTAAAATTAACAAATGTCCAGATGTTACTTAATGTTTTCTAGGTACTCTTTGGATTTTATAAAAATATGGTATATTATTATTACAACCCGACAAAGGACAAAGTAAGTAGTAAGATATAAGCCTCTTTCATTTAAAATAAAATTTATTACTTTTTACTTGGTTACTCTACTATGTTGAATGCCGACTACCAATAAATAAGCAAATAAAAAAAATAATAACGTTAAATTGAATGTTAAAATTTGTCTTCAAAATATTATTTGTCAGTTCACGGTCTTCCTGTATCTTTACGATTACCAAGTGAAAACTATCTAATGATTAAAAAATTTCCATTATTAATTTCATTAATTATTAAACAATTTCAGCAAATAGGGAAGTTTTTCGGGTTTTTGAAGTAAATTTTTAGAGATGAAATTCAATATGACAATAGAAATTAGATAACACAAAAATAAGATTAAATCAGGTGCTTTCTAAAACGGTAAATTTTTAAAGAATAAATTTTTGTCGGAGTATTTTGTCGCGACAAAATAAAAATTTATTAAATAAGATAAACAAAGAAGTAATAGAAATTTTAGGCACTTAGGCACTGTTTGCATAAGTATATTTTATATCAATTTTAACATAAATGACGTGGTATACGTATTGGAGAAAATTAAAATAAATTAAAGAATACAAAAATTTGTCTAAGGTGGGAAGCGAACCGAAGACCTTCCGTTTACGAGACTCGCTCGCTACCCCACTCTGCCAGGAGACTATTGTAATTGTGTTTTGTAGTTTAATTTCAATCTTCATAATTTTTGCGGAATATTTCAAAGTCGATATTCTCGAACACTTCTGGGAATCTGGTCCAACAGCTTTAGAGAATTGTTATGTGAGGACTGACTTTTGAATATTATTAACAATTTATTTTAAATTAAAAAACATTTAATAATCCGTTTAACTGAGCTACCACGTGACAAATAAATAACTTTATCAAAATGAAAAATTTTAAAATAAAAAAATAATTACTTTAAAACATTGGCAAATTAATTATTCTTTCAAACACGAAAACAAAACAAAAACATTTTATAACAAGGTGGTAATGCAATTATTATTACAGTAACAAAACGGTACTATGATTAAAACTGCACCTAAACGGTACAATATATTCAAATATATTGTAGTTACCCAAGTTTCAATAAATATTCGATACATTTTCGGTGTTAGTTATGATGGTCTAACGGATGTTTTAAGTTTTACTAAATATATATTTATTTTAATTTTAAAAACGTCTAATAATCCGTTGAGCGGGGCTACCACGTGACACATAAAATACTTGATTTTATCAAAATGAAAAATTTTAAAATAAAAATAACAATGAATTTAAAATATCTGTAAATCTTTCAAACATATGTAGAAACAAAACACAAAATTTCAATATATATCAATATATATATAAAGTTATATAAAAATAAGGCAAGACATGCCTTATTAGAACATTTATTTTATTATTTATGATCCCTCATCTGGTTGTAATCTGGCAAACCCTTATGGGGCAGCCATGGCTACACCTGATTGCTGCTGGATCTGGTTTTTAGAAAGAAAGTTCCCGGCTAGAAATTTGACAATTTCTAGCTAATTGTTGATACGATCCAGGCCGCGTTCGGTCTAGCACTTGTTTTTCGTTTCGAAGAATCGACACGAAGAACTAGCTCAATAATATTTAATTTAATGTAATTTCAATTTAATAATTGACCGAAAATTCTTACTACATTCCTACGTTATTATGTAATAAAAAGGTCATTGCAGTTGACTTATTTCGCTATAATTAATTATTTTTTTATCCTAATTTTTTTTATCTAGTAGTTAACCATAACAAAGGTTATGGGAATTCTAACTATTTGATATTTCAAGAAAACGGGAAGCATTATGTTTAATTGCAATATTTTAAGAGAGAAAATTAAAATAATATTTAGGAGATGGTGATTTCTTATGGCTATATTCTTTCCAAGGATGCCCGTGATCATAAATCATTCTTATCTATAACCCAACCAGGTTGGACCGTGTGTATGAGAGTTAGTGATATTGTACCTGCATTTTATTTGCTCTTTTGTATTGTTTTAAGAATAATTTTGTTTAAAATTTTCAACCTCCTGTTCATTGATGAATGATTTTTTAACTATCTTCAGATATGATCATTTAATTTAAATTGAATTATGTTATTACCAGATTTAATAAAAATTAGTAATTGTTATAAGATAATGAAAAGAATATTATAATGTTATCTTTACTTTTATTAAAATTATATAGCAATTTAAATAAAATTTGATGTTTTTCATAGAAGTTTAACTGAGTATTGCATTAATTATGTGAGTAAACATCAATTTTATAATTATTTGGGAGCCGTAATCGTAAACCAACGTTTAACTCCTGTATTTCATGTTGTAAAGTACATTGTGGGCGTTGATCTCGATTGAATGCAATTAATTAATTAAGATTCGAGTATCAAGTTTCGAAACCTATAATAAACTAAAACCTAAACTTAAAAGGAAAATGATGATAGATCAAGGATCTATAATACCTACACGAGAAAAAGAATTTGTAATAGTAACCTAATTTTTTGTTAGAAATGACACCAACAAAGTTTTTGTTTGTTACTATCACTAAATATTTTGTAATACAAAATAAAGTGTTTGTTCAGTTGAGATTTTAGTTATTTTTATCTAGTTGCTTTGAAAGTTGAAACAAAAAGTAGTATTGTGTTGTACTAAAAATCAGAATAAATAATTAATTTCACAGTAAAGAATTCCATATTTAAAAAGGTAATTGAGAGAAAAAACCTATTAAAAAAATACAGTTCATATTTAAGAAGGAAGGTACCTCGTACTTCAACAAATTGGTTCATGCGAACCGGATTTAGGATTATATACTAATTGATCCTATGGTTTTTTTCCCTCTTTCCCTTCTACGTTAACCACGTAAAAGAGGCGTATATTGCTGCGAATTGATACAGCGTTAATATACAATATTAAAAATAACTTAAATTTAACAATAAAATAAATAATATTATGACCCATTGAGGATATATTCAAATTAAAAACATACTTTCCTCAATTAAAATTTATTATTTATGGACTAATTTCGACTAATCAGTCTTTATCAACATATTCCTATAAAAAGGTTAAATTAAAATTAAATTAAAATTAAAACTACCCTGACATCTTACCGTCAAATAAAATATTACACTCTATACAAAATAATTCAAATAAAAACAATAAAACCGAGATAGTGATTTTTAAAAAATTTCAAAGATGGGTGTGAAACTTAAATATTCTTGATCGTTTAAACTGACGTAATTTGGTTCTTTTTGAGATTTCCGGATTTCGAGAAATTCTAGCAAATCTAACTTTTTACCTTTTCTTTCGTTATGTAGTATGTTTATGTTACTTTCATTTATATGATGGCCTGTTTCTAATAAATGTTGGGAAACTGCTGAAAATTTATTTTTATTTTGGTGTTCTTTTAATATAACTTTTAAGTTCCTTCCCGTTTGACCAATATATTTAGCATTACAACCTCCGCAATTAATTGCATATACTCCGTTTTTATCCATTAAGTTAATTTTGTCTTTATTATTGAAAATGTTTTCTCTAATTGTATTAATACTTTTTGTTGTTGTTGTGATGCTGTATTTGTTTAGGATTCTTCTAATTTTATCAGTTATTATTATCAGTTATATTATTATCAGTATAATATTATCAGTTAATTAAGGGTACCGAAATTGTCAAAACATACAAACTAAGAGAACAAGAAATTAAAGATTTGTATCAAGAGATGATAGGAAAAGAACTAGAAAAAGGAGAATACGAAAAAATCACAGATCTGGATACTCTATGGGAGTCACTCAAAGAAATACTTTTAACGGCATCAAAAAGAGTGTGTGGCACAACTAAATGCCACGCCAACAAAAAGCAAACGCCATGGTGAAACAACGCAATCAAAAGCAAGGTGAAAGAGAAAAAAATTAGGTGGTTAAAATACATGGCACACAGAACTAATGAGACGTATAACGACTACAAAGAACACAGATCACGAACCAAACAGATAATAATTGAAGCAAAAAGAAAATCATGGGAAGAGTTCGGTAATCGAATGGAAAAGAATAAAAACCAGAATGAAAAGCTATTTTACAAAACCATAAAAAACCTGAAAAAGTCCAAACAGGTAAACCTGAAACAAATCAAAGATAGCAGGGGAAATATACTAAACGACGACAAGGAGATAATGAATAGATGGAAAGAGTACTTTGAAAAACTTCTTAAATCAAGCGACAAAAAGACCGGTAATAAAAATGAAATAATTTTAATGGAAGAAAACTCACCAGAGGAGATTACACTAAGTGAAACTACAAGCGCAGTGAAGAGAATAAAACTAGGAAAAGCGGCGGGATATGACAACATAAAACCAGAACTTTTGAAATACATGGGAGAACAGGGATTAATGGCACTGCACAAAATATTTAATTTGGCATGGAAAGAAAAAAGAATACCTAAAGACTGGGAAGTTGCAGTGATTATGCCGATATACAAGAAAGGAGACAATAGAGAATGCGGAAATTCACTACTTTGCGTAGCTAGTAAAGTGTATGAAACAATTCTGGAAACGAAACTGAGAGAGATATTAGAAACAACTCTAGAAGAAACGCAAAGCGGATTCAGGCGAGGGCGTAGTATACAAAATCATATATTTACATGTGTTTCATTGATTTGGAAAAAGCATTTGATAGAGCACCTAGAAAAAGCATATGGAAAATACTAGAAAAACGCAAAGTTAGGAAGAATCTGATACAAGCAATCCAGAGTATTTATAGAAAAAACAGAAATTTTGTAAGAACGGGAAATTTAACATCAGAAGAGTTTGTAACGATTGAGGGTCTAAGGCAAGGAGGAGTGTTAAGCCCAGGATTATTCCTAGCCTTAATGGATGAGATCATTAAAGATACAAAGGAAACAACGAGAAAATTAAACATCGGATACAGAAACATGAAAATAATTGATATATCGGAACTAGCGTTCGTAGAGGACTTGGTGGTGTTAGCAGGTAACGAAGAAGACCTACAGTATAATGTAAATATTTGGAACACAACCTTGAAAAGTAAAAACTTAAAAATAAATGCGAATAAAACAAAAACCATGGTAATTGGAAAAGAAGAGAAAGCGATAAACATCAGCATAGATAACACACATATAGAACAAGTAAAGCAGTTTAAATATCTAGGTGTAATATTAGAAAATAACGGAAGCTACGAAGCCGAAATAAACAGTCGCTTGAGTTCAGCAGCAAATGTGTACCACTCGCTGTGTGGAGCAATTATCAACAAAAAAGAGATTACAAAAAAGACAAAAATGGTAATATACAAAACGATTTACCTACCAGTGCTAACTTTTGGATGCGAAACCTGGACCACAACCAACAAAATGAACAGTAAAATCCAGGCGGCAGAAATGAAATACCTCAGACGAGTAGAGGGGGTTACCAGAAGAGATAGAATTAGAAACGACGAAATAAGAAGAAGACTAGAAATAAATAGTGCACAGAATAAAGTAGATTGCCAACAACTGAGATGGTTTGGTCATCTTAATAGAATGAAAATGGATATGCCAGTAAAACAGGTATGGTTGGCACATGCATCTGGTTGACGTTGTAGAGGCAGACCACCAAAAACATGGAACGATAATATTGGACGGATGTTGGTCGAAAGAGGAACAATTTGGAGAGAGGCATGCGAATTGTCTAAGGAAAGAACGAAATGGCGCAACTTTGTAAACCAGTAAAATTAAGAGAAGAACAAACTATCTTAACACCTGCGGGTAAAATGAGAATTTGATTATATATATATATATATATTAATAAAGTGAAAATATAACAATAAAAGTAATTAACGAAATAAAATTATTTGAATAACAATAGGAGATTTTAAATGAAGATATAACAATAAAATAATGTGATTAAAATTAAAAGTAATGATAAATTAATAAAAGTAACTGAGAATAACGAAAACAGTAGTGACGGATTAAAATAATTTAAAATATATGTATGTAGTCTTGTATGTAGAATGTCAGTCTGGTTATTTTAATTTATTTAATTTAGTGTTATCAAGATAGGTGTCGTGGTCGTAAAATGGTAGGGTCATAATTTATTTGTTGCTGTCATAGTCATTGGAGGTTATTTAATTTTTTATGTGCAATCGTACTAGAAAGTACATTTTCACATATACGAAACAATACTGAAAGTAGCTATTTTCAGTACGGACATGTCACATTTACTTTCTAGTACAGATATGTCACTGTCACCACTTCTTATGAAAATTTAATGTTTAATATTGATGTTGACATTAATGGTACAGTTGTTAGTATTACTTAAAGATAGCATTTCTGATAAAATAGCTCCTCCGGTTGCAGCAGTAGTTCCGCTAGTACCAACAATATTTTGTATAGATTTTTCCGACGATTTTTCAATTTTTCCATCAGAGAAAATTTGATTTGAAATTTTTTTCTTATTTTCCAATGAATTTTCTACATAGCTTTCTGCAACTGTGGATGATCTCCATCCTCCATTGTGTTTAATAGTCGCTAAGTCAGCTCCCGCATCTGCTAAAAATGATGCAGAAGACTGTAATGAAACTACCATTTTTGGAGGAAATTTTATTTAAAATTGTGAAACAACCATTTAAAATTTCAATGATAGGCAACCCATGTTGCTGATTAGTTTTATCAACTTAGAGTGGATTAAAAGAAACCTGTTAGATGTTTGCAATTGCCTGTAATACATTGGCTGCTGGTAAAGATGATAGAGGTTTCTACTGGAAAAACTAACCGGTTAAGTTTTCATCCCATAGTTTGGTTTGGTCTAAATTTTTCCTTTCCAAGAGAAGTGTTGTTCCGTCAATACTTCAGAAATAGGTCTGCTTAGCGATCATTTCACAGAGTGTTGCATTCAATACTTCGGAAACGTGTCTGCCTAGCGATCGTTTCCATTTTACCAGTTTTCCGGAAGCCGTTGCTGCATGGCGTGACGACATCATCATATCCAGCCTGAAAATATCTTGTTTATAGCCTGGCGAGACAAGATTCCTAAAAACAATTCATAATACCTGTCCTGATTATTTTTCCGGAAGCTGTTAAAGCCTGGCATGACAACTTCATCTTCTCCAGCCTGAAAGATCTTGTTTATAGCCTGGCGAGACAAGATTTATCCCATAAAAACTTCCTGTCATCTTTCCTGTTGTTATAAAATATTCACACCGGCGAAAAACCATATAAGTAGTCATTATTAGTTTACCGGTAGCCATGACAATCAGATGTGGGTGTAGTGTAGTTAGATTCCAGATAACCAAACCCATAGATAAAGTAGGAGAGATGGTTTAATCGCATAGGCAAACCCGTCAACAGCAACATGCGCGACTCGAACAGTGGTTCTGTGAACTATTTAGCAAAATTTTTAAAGGATTCTACAAATTTAGTTCTTAAAACTGCGTACGGCGTTGCTTCTTGAAGATTTGAGTTCGAGTTGGCGCATTCAATTACTTTTTGACATTGTTAAATTAATGGCCGCGTAGTTTTAAGGTGTCGTTTCAATTATTTAATAATTATAAGTAATAGTTAAAAAATAATTATTATACAGGTAAGTATAAAAGTATCTTTTATATTGCTTAACTTTCTCTTATAATTTAAATATGGCCAAGTCTAATATCTGCATTGTTTCTGGTTGTCCAAACTTTTTTGAAGGGAAAACGTCCGTTAAAAATTTGTTTAAATTTCCGAAAAACATTATTTACCGTTCTAAATGGTTAGATGCCATAAATGAGGCAAGTGGTATTTCTAAACCGATAAACACTCTCTCACGTGTTTGTGAGGATCATTTTTCAGACAAATGCTTCACAAGTACATTAAAAAAAACTTTACAGAAAGGTCCCGATATTTTTCCTACAAAATTTTTTAATTTATCTACCAGTTTATCTCCAACCTCTCATTTAAGTTCTCAATCAAGTAATGACTGTCAAACTCCTACCGTTCAATTAGTTTCTCCCGTTGCTAGTACATCTCTTATTGATAATATTTCTCCCGTTGCCAGTTCATTTCATACAAGTTCTACCGTTGAATCCGTTTCTCTTATCGATAACATTTCTCCCGTTGCCAGTTCATTTCATACAAGTTCTACCGTTGAATTAGTTTCTGTTATCGATAATATTTCTCCTGTTGCTAGTACATCTCGTGCAAGTTTTAACAGTGAATTAGTTTCTCCTAAACGTCGCAAATTGACCATACCGCAGCAACTAAATGTTAGTAACATTTTAGAGTTAACTCCACGCAAGAAAAAATTGTATAAAATTAATAGATCAATGCAAGTAAAAATTTCAAAGTTTAAGTCACGTTTAGAAAATTCTAAGAATAAATTGAAAACCACCATGTCATTCAGTAACAGTAAATTATATTCAGATTTAGAACAGAATATGAACCCTGCAGGTTTAGAATTTTTAAAATCACAATTTAATAATGCTGCCAGTAAACGTCCTAGTTGGAATATTAAAAATAAAATTTTTGCTTTAGCTTTATATAAAAAAGGTCCACGTTGTTATAGATTTCTTAAAAATTATTTAAAATTACCATCAAAAAGTACATTAAATACCATGACGAGAACAATACCTTTTGGCACCGGTATAAACTCAAGTTTGTTTCAAAAATTATCAGTACGTGTAGGTAAAATGGACAATTTAGATCGTTTTTGTGTTTTAATGTTTGACGAAGTTTCACTATCAAATGATTTTACCTACGATATATATGAAGATAGGGTTGTAGGTTATGTTGACTTAGGGGCACTTGGCCGTAGAAATCAACAAGCGAATCACGCTTTAGTCTTTATGATTAGTGGTCTTAGAAAGTCGTGGAAACAGCCAATTGCGTATTATTTTACAAAAGATCAGATCAAGACCGTAAATTTAAAAGTAATTATTAAGGACATTATTTCAGAATTACAAAGAATTTCAATTAGGGTTGTTGCTGTTGTGTGTGATCAAGGAACGACGAATGCTGCAGCTCTTTCTCAATTAATTGCAGAAGACCTTTCTGATAAACCTGGCCCTTACTTTCATATTAACGATCAGAGAATTGTGACTTTACACGATCCACCACACCTTCTAAAGAACATCCGAACTGCATTATCTAACTATCATATTAAGTATGAAAATTTCAAATTAGCAAAATGGAACCACATCAGAGAATGTTATGACTTTGATTCCTTAAGAACATTTCAGTGCCTCAGAAAAATTAGCCTTCATTATTTCAATTTAAAAAATTCATCAATTAAAATGAAAGTATCGGTTGCTGCCCGTACTTTAAGTTTCACTGTTGCAGCCGCTTTAGAGACTGCTGTTCAATGTAGTATGTTGCCTTCCGATGCCATTTATACGGCAGAATTTGTACATGATATCGATACACTTTTTGATAGTTTGAATAGTAGAACGTTAAAACCTGAAATGGGTAAAAAGTTTCGTTGTGCTGTTAGCGAAGAATCTGGTCATATCAAGTTTTGGTACGATATGTTGAAAAAAATTGATACCTGGACCTTCGTTAGCAAAACGGATGTCAATAAAATCAATCGAGCACCAGCATGTAAACAAGGCTGGCTTACAACTATCAGGGGTGTATTAGAAGTGTGGAAGATTTGTCGTGAATCTGGTTTCAAATATTTAAGAACCCGTTCTTTGAATCAGGACCCCTTAGAAAATTTATTTAGTGCCATTCGGCAATGTGGAGCAGCTAATACAAATCCATCAAGTTATCAATTTGTTTCAACTTTAAAAACTTGTATTTTAAATAATTTAGTTAGTTTCAAAACCAGAGGCACAAATTGCGAAGTTGACTCCATTGTAGCTTTAGATAATTTAGAGCACTTTTTGACTAATCCTTCAGAAATTCCAAACAAAACTTTTGAAAATAATGAGCTTCACTCTTTAACAATACCACCTGCTCTAAATCACATTGAAAATTTTTCTAGTCAAGCTGTTTCATATGTATGTGGTTTCATAGTTAAAAAACTCCGATTGTCATCATGTACCAGATGCAAAACTTCTTTTCTTTCTGACGATTTGCAATCCCATCACTCTTTCACCTCCTTCAAAGAATTTACCGATGACCAGAAACGTTTAAATTATGTAACCTATCCATTTTTAATTTGTCTAATTCACATGCATGATATAATTCAACTTTGTTTAAAAGATTATGGTTACATTAATCAGATTAAAAGTAAAATAATTCAAATTTTAATACAACATGTCAATTTTGATTTTATATGTTGTCAAGATCATTTTGAGGATATTCGCTTGAAAACAATTTCACAATCAACTTTATTAATAATTCGTAAATATTATGTAGATATTAGACGAAGCCATATTTCTTCTAATAGTAGTACTAGTGTGAAAAAACTGCGAATTTTAAAGCATTGCTAACGTCTTTTTGTTTTTATTTCATGCTATCGAGGATCTGTGCAATGTTGAAGAGGACGAAGTTACCATTTTTGCAATAATATCGAGTATCGAGGATCTGTTCAATTTTGAAGTGGATGGAGTTTTTATACTAGTCTGAAGAGTTCCTAGTACATATTTTTGTTATTCATTGTACATATTTGTTTCTTATTTAATTAATAATCCAGAAAGTTCCTATTTTTTTGAATTTTTATTTTGTAATAATACTTTAATATCTTTCTACGTTATTGTTATTTGTTTTGTTACATAATTTTATTATTCATTGTAAATATTTATTTCTTACTTAGATAATAATTTAGAAAGTTCCTAATTTTTGATTTTTTACATTGTTATTATTATAATTTAATATTTTGTGATTTCTGGCTGTGTTTAATGTTAAATATTTTGTAATAAAATAGTAACAGGGCTTTTCTGTAAGCCATTTGTTATGTATTTTGTTATTGTTACTCATGTAAGGTTGGGTCAACCCAAAATTCAAGTGAACTTTTGGTAATTCGATTATTTAATCGAATTTCCAAACGTTCAAGAATAAAACCTAACTTTTAGGCTTAACTATAGCAAAACAGACAGCAACTGGTTCACAAATGGCCTTATTAATCTTAGTTAAATCTAATAAATTTGTTTTATTTATATTTGCTGGTGTATTTTTGATTTACCCTATTTTTATTGCATAAAGATAATTTTGACTTGATTGATTTTTAAAAATTAGGCTTGAGAATTTTCCTTTTTTGATTAAAATGTAAATTTACTTTTAATTCAAATTGGTTAAAATTTTCAAACTTAATTTTTTTTAAACTAATCAAGTTTTATTCTACATTTCTCTCCAAGTGCATAAATGCAGTAATTTGAATTGCCCGCTAAATTTTTTTTTAAATTTTTAGTTCCATGAACTCTCCCGTAGGTCGCTGTAGTCGCAGTTTTGTTTCTCTTTCTTTAGCATTGATTGATACATCTCTAAGTGTTTTATCTATGACCAAACCGATAACAGTTCAAATTTAGATACTCGTAATCCAGATCGCGCAATAGTAATATTTTAGTAGTAACTTTAAATTAACCAGCAGTTCAGTTAGGTACCAGTAGTTCTTGCAACATCTAAGAAAGGAACTTGTAATGTGATATTTCAGTAAGAACATTAAAATTAGATTCCCCGTACTTAGCTGTAATTTCGCATTATTGAAACTAGTAGCTGTTGAAACTAAAGTGCAGAACACAAAAATCGACACAACTACACACCCGCCATTTCATTAACTTGTAAATAAACCACCAGTGCCGTACGCAGTACTATTTCGTTTTAATTTTATAATTCAATTTAAGTTTGTAAATATATTTTCTTTTCCTTTATTAATAAATATTTTTGTTATTGTTTTGGAATCAATTGTTTATTTAACCCCCGTTCCAGGCATTATATTCGACTTATTCGAATTGGCGCCCACGTACCGGGTTTCTGTAAAAAGAATAGTGTGTGATAGCAAGAAAACTCGACAAGTTAGTCCACCCCTGGACCCAAGCTTCCGTAGCTACCCAGTAGCTGCGATTTCACCTTTCCATTTAGGAAAGGCAAATTGGTCGAGTTACAAGACCTTCTGAAACAATGGCCCGTGTATGATGAGCAGTCTTCTAGTTTTAGATACTCCGCTATTTTTGTCGGTAGCTTCCCCATAGTGTGCACGCCAACTGGCTGAATGGAGCACTTTTCTTCTTTGTAAAAAAATAAAAAAACGACGATGTTGTACATGTGCTGGGCGAAGAGCTGCATATTTCCGAAAAATTTCTATGTTATTATATAAAGCGGTTTGTTGTTTAGTAATTGCGAAGACTCTGTCCACCTTAGTTTTGGTGTCTGGCACCTTTACTACAATTGCAGATCCCAGATCCTCGATGTTGTCTATTGTCATGGATGTTAATTCCTGTCGACGACAAGCTCCGCTGACGCCCATTATTGCAACCACCAAAAAGCAAAATTTTAAATTTAGTAAGAAGTAATGAACTGTTTTACTTGATAATCACCTTCATCATTAGGAAGTTCTTATCGGGTGCTTCTACCATGAATTTGTCGATTTGTTCTTTTGTGAATATTTTTGATTTCTTAGACTTAAATCTATCTGAGCGACGTTTTAAAAATGCAATCAATTTTGTGAAATTTTTTATGTTTATATCTTCTTTCACTATTAGAACTGCCTTTATCATAGAATACTTTGACCAAAGAGTAGAGGCTTTGTAGGTCTTGCTTAACTGGGAAAAATAAGCCAAAAGAACGTTTTCGTTAATTCTTGTTGCTTTTTTTTAGCATACACCATTTCTTGAATTCGTTGTCAACTCCTTCATAATGAACCCTAGATTTTTCGAGCAGCAGATTTAACGTAGCTTGTTTTGCAGCTTCGACGATATCTGGTGGATTAACAGTTATAACACAAACATCATCACCTTCCATTTTAGTTTACTAATATTATTGACGTATTTTTATTTTAATTTCAATTATTTTATTGCTTACCAACTTGATCATTATACGTATTTCGTTAAATTATTCCGTATAACATAATTATCAAACATTTTTTATAAAAAGTATGCATTTTATTCCAATTACACATAAAATAGTGTATGAACCTCGTCCTTAAAGTGCCTTTTTGGCACTTGCGTGGTTATAGACTTCGGCTACGCCTCAGTCTATAATTTTCCACGCTCATACCAAAAAGATGCACTTTCAGAACAAGATTCATAAATAACTATTATAAAAGTTTAATAAAATATAAATTGAACATTTTTATTAATCTTTCAAACCTTGGCCTGGAAAAAAGACAATGACGGCGATATGTTCCATAGTTCAAAAACCATACCCTCTTGGTACACCAGCGCCATTCTGGACACTTTCTGAAACGTTAATTACTACTATTTGAAGGACACTTTTTGTACACAGAGATTGTCCTCCTTACCTCTACCCTCCATACAACTGACATTGACAACTTTGACCTAAGGCTTTGACTAATTATTTTAGATTTTGACTAATTTGACTAATTTATTTTAGATAAAGATTTTTTCTTCTTCACTCAACAACCTAAATTCTCGGACACTTAACTCGCAAAATTAACTTATCACTTATCTTATCACCCCCCCCCCCCCCAACTACAAAATTTAAACATTAATTTTGAAGTCTGGGGAAACGGAGAATTTTTAATATGGAACAGGTTTCAAAAGTGGAACAAAACTTCGTTTCCCCTGTCTTTATTGAGTGAAAAAGAAAACATTATTTTTTTCTTTTTAAAGGGAACAGTAATTTTAAAGTAAGGTGCATTTATTATTAATTTTTATTTTTGGAATTTTTCTACAGTCAGGGGTTTTTTAAATTTAAAATTTTTATTTTATGCATTCATAATGAATGGGTTGAAACCCAAATGTAATAACAACTTCTATATTGTCTATATCATGGACTTAGAAACTTCTAAGCTTCTAAGTCCATGGTCTATATCGAATGTGTGTATATTGAAATCTATTAATTTAAGAGTTGAGAGAATGTGTGTTTTATTACTCCAATGTGAACTTTTATATACTCCAGCAAATATAATATTGCAGATGTAACAAAATAATCATAAAAATATACGAATAACAATATTTAACACATAACTCAAACCTCAAATTGGCTATGACCTTCACATCAATAATGTTCAGGGTGTCAAATGATATGTTATGTTATATATGCTATGATATGAATGTTCAGTTATCTAATGATATTATATTCTTATCATAGAACATAACTCGTTCACAACCAATATAAACTTATGTACTAAAGAAATATTTTTTGTTTTTTGATTTCAGATGAAGCAACTATGAGTTATCCTGCCTACCGCATTAAACCTTTTTTTTATGTGACTCAGTTCTCGCCACTACCACTGGCTTATTTTGCAATATTTTTTAACGAAAATTTAGCAAAACATTCTTTATAATGCTTAATAATATAAAAATTTTTAAAAGTATTGACAAATAAGGTACTCTGCAAAAAAATCACAAAAATATGCTTCTTTATTTGTATCTCAGACCCTTTTCCCCCCTTAAACAATATGAAAAGGACGACTCTGAAGTCGTCAAAGATGCTTCGGTGGTCGAATCAAATCAACTTTATCGTTATTGTACGAAGCTGTTAATAATAATAATAGCAATTCAAGGGTAAAATTGCCCCCGATTAAGTTGCCAACATTTAACGCAGGGTATTGCAATTGGTTAAAATTTAGCGATGCGCTTGGAGCTCTTGTCAATAACAACAAATTATTGACAGGGATGGAAAAGTTTTATTATTTGAAAACCTTCCTGGCAGATAAGGTAAAGGATATTATTAAATTCATTGAAATTTCATCTGCTAATTACACGGTAGCATGGCAATGCCTTGTAGAACGATATGAAAACAAAAATTTAATTGTGCATAATCATATTAGGGCCATTTTCAAACAAAAAACGTTGCTCAAAGAATCTCACATTGAACTGAGAAATTTATATGATAATACTAGTAAACATTTGCGGTCTCTTAATAATTTAGGAGAAAATACAGAGTCGTGGGATCGATTAATAATTTTTATAATAAGCAATAAATTTGATTCCATAACCAGGAGAGACTGGGAAACATTTAAATATGCAGATGACTTACCTACTATGAAAGACTTGAACGAATTCTTGAAATCAAGATGCGCAGTATTAAAAAGGATTGGATTAACCGAGAACAAACGGCCAAACACTAGCCAAAACTAGAATAAAAGGCAAGCTACGAACAGTTTTGCCACGACTAATGATGAAAAGGGTAGTAAGTTAACTTGTTATATCTGCAAAGAAAATCATATGATTTATAAATGCGAATCGTTTTTAAAGTTAGATCATGAAAATCGTATTGCGGAAGTTAAAAGGTTGAAGTTATGCCTGAATTGCTTAAGACCTTTCCATATGTCGTGGAGATGTAAAGCAGTGAAATGTTTTAGGTGTCACAAGCCACACAATGTTTTATTACATTTGGAAGGTGACAGTGAGAAGCCGAATAAGGGAACTAGTGAGTCGTTACAGAAAGAACCTCAAATAGTACATTTAGCAGTAATTGTTCAAGGTCTAGAAAAAACCGAAGATAATAGTGTAACTTTAAAAGCGGCAGTTAGGAATTCGCAAGTTTTATTGTCGACAGCGATGATAAAAATAAATAAAAAATGAAATAATACGATAGTTTGTCGGGCGCTTTTAGATAGTGGCTCACAGAGTCATATTATTTCAGAAAATATGTGTAAAGCCCGTTTTAGACGATCAATAATTATGATCATAATTATGGTCGTAATTTTGTATGAGAAATTGTGGATCGTGTAATACAGACATTTTTGTAAATGTCACTTTTCTATCCATAAAAATTTGATCTGTTCTAATTTTACGAACAGAAATTGTAGAGGGTAGCTACCGGCAAGCATGTCAAATCGTATGCAGGTGATTCTGTAACAATTTTGTAGGTATAAAACAATAGATAACATTGTAATTTATTATAGTTTACTGCCCATTCAAATAATATTTCCGAGTTTTTAATCTATGTATATCTTGTTAATTGACATTACTTCTTGAATAAAATAATATATAATATTGTAAATTAAAAAAAAATTTTTGGTTGTTCGTGATGAAATCGATTAATTGAAAAAATAAACGAATGTCACTTTTCTGTGTCCATAAAAATAGAACCTGTTCTAATTTTTCGGACAAAAAATGCGTAGTGCATGTGTGCGTTGTGATTTTTGGGTGCAAAATTTTAAAACAAGCCAAGTTGTAAAGAACAATCATACATCTGTAGCCAAATGTATTAGGCCACCCTACGTTTTCTTTCTTCTTTGTTTTTCTTCAATACTTATCAGTCAAACTGAGAAGAATTCAATTCAGGTAAGTTCAATTGATCTAGTAATTATATTTCGTCATCAAATTCGAAGACATAATAATTGATAACGTATGGTAGATGTTTAAAGATAAATATGTTGCGAGAACGGAATCAGTTTGTGAGTCAAACTAATTCCTATGGTATACGGGAAAAGAAAATTCTTTTGTATAATAATGTTTTATGCTGAATAAAGAAAAAAAACAAAAGAAAACTAATACGTACAAAAAATAATATAATATTGTGAAGAATAATATAATGAATTATGGATCATTATTCTAAAATAGCTTTGGCAAATGAACCGGCGTCTGTGAGGGGCCGGTTATAAAATTTGGCAAAAGTAGCCGATTGTTGAGTCCAAGCTGCTGTTTGTTGAATAATATCCAATGATACTCCCTTTCTGAAAGCAGCGGATGTGGATGCGTGGCGCGTCGAATGAGGTTTAAAATGAACCGAGTCGATTCCAGCTAGATTAAGGGTATTTTTTACCCATCGGCTCAAAGTTTGGATGCTTTTTGAAAGGGTTTATTAGTTGTTAAGAAAAGAAATGGATTTTCAGTTGATCGCAAGTTTCTGGTTATCTCTAAATATAGTTTAAGGGTAGATACTGCACATATTCTAGGGCTATCTTCAAACCGGGGAATTGTTAGACATGGTTGATGCTTGTTCACTCCCGATGTCTTAATTCTCTCTGGCATGAAGATTTGGAACCCAGACTCTAACTCGTGTATATCGTGTATTTTTATTAACGCTAGAGTTTGTAATCTTTGTGCTGTTATCAAAGCTGGTAATGTTATTAGCTTTTTGGAGATGTATTCCAAGTCGTTTCTGGATGTTTCTTCGAAAAAAGTAAGTACTTTTTGTGGATTCCACGTTGTATTGTATTTGGGTTTTTGTGGTCTTATTCTGGAAATGCCCTTGAGGAAGCGCTTTATTACCGGGTCGCTGCCCAGATCTTACGGGCATATCAGAGATAAGGCTGATTTGTGAGCGTTGAATGTGCCGTAAAGATGTTGTCCATTATTTAGAAGTTCTTGAAGAAATGATAAAATGTGTAAAGTAGTTCCTTGAAAGGGGGATAACCCGATCTTGCTACAGAACTGCCACCATAACTTGTAAGTTGAATTATATTGTTTAATTGTTGAGTCCGCTAGAGAATTGAGGATTGTCTCCAACGCACAGTCGGGGATTCCTTTTAATCTAAAGCTTTGCCTGATAGCCTCGCGGCAATTAATGTAAGTTTGTTGGCTAACGGGTGGTGCGAGTATGGAGAAGTGTGAGTATGAGTATGGAGAAAACAAAAGATTTTTATTTGCTTGAAAATAAATCGGTTCCCCAATCGTCAGTTTTAAGAAAAGTGGATACCAGGGTTGGGATTCCCATTTCGGAACCACCAGAATGCCAGTTGCTTGCTCGTTTATAATTTTTTGTAGTGAACGTAAGATCAGCGAAAAAGGTGGGAATGCATAAAATTTATATTTATGCCAAGGAATAGTAAATGCGTCAACCGCAAAAGCGCCCGGATCTTTTTGCCAAGATACATAAGAGTTACACTTGGAGTTATCCTTAGATCCAAAAAGATCAATTTCAGTCCGAATGTAGTTCTTATTTTTTGAAAGGCGTAATCTGCCAAAGACCATTCTGTCTCGGGTGGTAGAGTTCTAGATTCCCTATCGGCTTGCCAATTGTTTGCTGAACTGACATAAGAAGCAAACATCCATAGATTACGCTTTTTGCACCATTGCCATAATGATCTGGCTAAAGCTCCTAAGCTGGGATGTTGTACACTACCCATACGGTTGACGTATGAAATAGCCGTTGTGTTGTCGCACCTAATTAAAATATTACAATTTTCATGGTGCGAGGCAAAATACTTAACCCCAAGAGAAATTTCCTGTAATTCTAGGAAGTTAATGTGGTGTTCCTTATCCGTAACAGTCCACCAGCAACGTGTACATTCTTTTCCTGAACATGCCGCCCAACCAGACAAGGAAGCATCAGTAAAAATTTCTAAACGAAATTGATCCTGCTTGATGTTATTATTGGCAGTTTTTATGTTTTTACCCACCATTGCAGGTCTGTAGAAAGTTTGTTTTATAAGATCATAAAAGAATTATAATTCATATTATTGATCATAAGAGCTTTTATTTTTTCGCGTTCAAATAACTTGGTATAAAGCCAACCATATTTTACGGCAGGACAAACAGATACTAATGAGCCAATAAACTGAGCAAATTCCTGAATTTTGCAACGATTCGATTTAAAAAACCGTTTTGCAAAGGTTTCAATTTTTATACGTTTTTCGATAGGTAGCTCTATTTTAAACAACTGTGTGTCTAAAATAAATCCTAAAAATTTTCTCCTTTGGCTTGGTATTAGTTTACTTTTTTCATTATTAATAATAAAACCTAATGATGTTAAGAGTGTGATAGCTACTTCGGTGCTAGACAGGCAGTCTTTCTATGATATTCCTAAAATTAGAAAATCGTCTAAGTAGTTAACGCACAAAATGCCTTTAGACCGTAATGTCTCAATTACTGGCTTCATTAGTTTTGTAAATGTATATGGTGCTGAAGCTAAGCCAAAGGGTAAACAATTGAATTCGTATAAAAATTTATTGAATTTAAACCTAAGATATTTTTTGAAGTTCTTGTCGACAGGTACTAGAAAATAAGCGTCTTTTAGATCTATCGTTGTCATAAAGTGGTCTGGCTGAATTAAACGTGTAACAGTTCTTATATCCTCCATTTTGAAGTGAGGAGCATCGATAAAACTATTTAGCCGCTTTAGGTTCAAAATAAACCGATTTTTTCCATTCCGTTTTTTAACTAAAAATGTGTGAGATATAAACTGGTCTTTACAAGGGTTGCATTGTGATATAGTCCCCGATTGTAACAGCTATGAAATAGCCAAGACCATATTCGGTGATTTTGACAAGGAACTCTCAAATTCTACCGGCGGTGTCGATTGTTTTGGTATCATGGTAAGAGGTAATTTGTATCCTTTTACCCAGTTCAAAATAGTTTTATTAGATGTTATGTATTTCCACTTTTCATAAAAACTTCCGAGTCTCCCGACCCTATTGCTTACCTGCTCTATTGTCTCCTCTTGAATTTGTTTTCTCGGTATTGTTCCCTGAAGGGTTGCCCTCTGGAGGATCTCGCTTCCTTCTGGTGGCGGATCGGGCGATACCGGTTTAAATTTTGGGAGGATTGAGGCTTTGTTGGTCTCTTTCCTACTATTTTTGTTGATTTTGCAGCAGGGAGTGTTTGAAATTTAGCCTTTAAATCTTTAGAAGCGTTCTCTAAAGACTTTGCCTGTTTGATTTTTTCCGTTAGATCGGATCCAAATATGAAAAATTCTGTAGGTGGTGATTTTTCGACACCCTCCCTCAGATTTTTATTCATTATTGGTGCGATGAGCAACCTTCTGGATACCGTAATATTGTGGAAGAGGTTGCTAAAAATGCGACCTGCGTCACATAACGGGGATAGAATTGCGTCCTTTGCATTTCCATTAATCTTTTCGGTCTCCTGGATAATTCAGGACACGCTTTTTCCCAGGGCTGCTAGTCCACTACCCAATTGCGTTTGCATTTGTTGCAAGTATTTGTCCCTTCCTAATTGCGCTGGGAATACCGACTAGGTGTTGAGCGACAAGGTGGCGAGCGCCGCCTATGGTGTCTACTAGAAGATCTCGAACGTGATCGCCTGTAACTTTGTCGTTCGAGCTTTTCTTCTAAAAGTTTTAACCTTTTTCTCATATCGTCAATTGCATCATCTTTGCTCGCAGGACGTCGTCTTTTGCTTTTTCCCATATTTATATTCTAAAAAGTTATTAGCTAAGTATTTAAAAATTATATTAAACCTTTAACGCTCTTTGGTATAATAGTTATACCGGTTCTATTTGTTAGAAACAAATTTGCGTGATAAAAAATTTAATTAATAAAGTCCGTATACCAATAAAAAAAAATTGAATTAACAATTATTACTTTTAAAAGAAAGAAATTGAAAATTATATTTACATATTATGTATCAAACCACACGTTGAGGCACTGATAAAATCGTTTTAAATTACACAACTAACTCAAACAAGCGCAAGAATGCTAATGACGCAACAAGCAAGAGTAAAAAGGGTGAAGAGGGGATTTCTTACTTGGCTTTAGACATACTGCGCAAACGAGTCGAAGGAATGCGACTACCATACGTTATCAATTATTATGTCTTCGAATTTGATGACGAAATATAATAATAACTACATAAGCTATAAAAATAATTAACATGAAATTTATAATAAACTCTAAATAACAATTGTAAAAATAAAACGCCATTCACAACAAAAATATGGCACAAGTCTAAAAATTGACTCCTCCAATAGATAAAACTTCGTCCAATAATAAAATTGAACCACTAACAATTTTTAAAATAACCGCCACGTATAATCGAGTACAAGTAAAAGTCAACGCCATCTACCCCAGGCGACCCTGGGGTTAACTAACTTAACAAGTGGAGAATCTAGAAGGTACGAAATATAATGAAATCACTTACCATCCGTTTCTTAAGAACAAATTACAACATACCCTCGAAGATTTCGTCAAAAACGGTTCTATGAAACTTACGTTTTACAATAATTTTAAGTTAGGAAGGATTTTATACTCGAAAATTAAGGATACTGTTCCTTTGTTGGATAGGGCTAACGTTGTTAATAGCATCGAATGTAAATGTGGCCAAAAATATGTTGGTCAACCCAAACAATTATTAAGAAATAGATTAAAACAACATAATTATGATACTAAATACAACTACTCTAAAAAAACAGGTATGTCAGAGCATTGTATAAATACCTACTACACTTTTGATGCTAACAATGTTGAAATACTGGCATCTGAGCCCAATTATGGGACACGTATATTTCTGGAGGCAGCTAATACTTCCACATTAGAAGATAATTTAAAAAAGTAATGTGAATTTTTCCAAATAGGTGAGAGTTTCCGCACGATACGATTTATAGGGAAGACTAAATCTGCGTCTGGTGGAAACTGATGGCTGTTTTTTGCTTTTTTCTGTTTCATATGATTTGTTTTATATCTTTTGTGTGAGTGCCTCCGTAATTGTCGTGTTTTTTCGTTTGTCTATGTATTACTTCGGGTCGCTTGGGGTAGATGGCGTTGACTTTTATTTGTACTCGATTACACGTGGCGGTTATTTTAAAAATTGATAGTGGTTCAATTTTATTATTGGACGAATTTTATCTATTGGATGACTCAAATTTTACACTTGTGCCATATTTTTGTATATTTTGATACGTAGGTCTTTTCTTGTGAAAAGTAAATTAAATAAAAATTAATAGAAAATAAAATAGCTTAAAAAAACTTGAATTTAAAAAAAGGGATTTCCGGCTGCTCAGTTTGCATCAAAACTTCCTCAGGGTCGTGAGGCGGGAAACTAAACCGTAATTGGATAAATGACTTCGAGTATCAATCCAATCTCATATGACGGTCAAGTGTGTCGGTAAGCTCACTTTACAAATAAATACCTCTGAAAAGGAATACATAAGACAAATAAACACAATGTAAAACAAAATATAAAATTTAATGTTGAATCGATGTTTCGGCGAAATCGGCAGTTACAGTAATAATACTTAAATGCTACGAGATAGTGTCGACACCTTGCATGCATTATGACTTAAAGTTAAAATGTTTGGTACAAAAATTAATAACAGAAAACGGTATAATTTTCACTTCTACCTGTGAAATACGGCATCGATATTTGGATCGCTACCGGCGAATTGGTAGCCGCTGATAACACCTGGTATGAACACTGTGGTAATTATCCGGCCCAAATTCTAGGATCCTTCGATATGCGATTGACGTACACTAATGACGCACTACCATATCTAAGTCACTTTAAAGATAATACATTGCTAATATAAGCTGGCCTGGAGACACCTTGACCTGATGGTAATTGACAAAGATGCTCGTCAGAGTTGGCATTAGAAAAGACGGAAGTATTGCAAAGATGTAGACAGAATCGGCATTTAACGGAATGATGCGGTAATTTAAATTATTAAACACATAAATTTGGTATCATCTCCTCGAGATGTAACGTACTCATTATTTCGGAAATAAACCCCTCGAAATATAATTCGCACTCTTCTTAAAGAAGACTTGGTGCGTGGTCGACCTTGGCTCGACAAGCCTTGGCTGCGTCACTAAACATGACACTAAAGGTATTCTTTTATTCTTTTTCCTTTAATATAAGATAAGGTAATTGACGCACATGGAGATCGTGACTTTACGACAAAAGGATTATGCGTCACCAATACTCGCGGGAACATAAACACGGTAATTACGCGTAAACTCTACTCACGCATAGATTATTCGCGTATATATAGACGCGTATTCGGTAATTGTGCGGCACTAAAATTACGCATACTTGCGCGGTAAACGGTATCACGATGATTGTGCGTAGCACTATATTTACGTATACTTGCACGGTAAGCGGTATTCGGTACTTGCGCATAACAGCGCGTCATAAAACGTAATCTATTACTCAAAATAATTACGCATCAAGATATCTTGTCCACACTTCCAGGCGCGCATACGCGACCGTCTTAGCCGACGCCTGGGGTGGAACTCTTCACCATTATTTCCAGCCGTTGCTCTCGGTTTATTTTCCCTCTCTCTGGACTTAAATATTCAAACGTTCAAGGAATGGTTTCAACTTACATGGAATGGTTGCGCTATCTTACCATGTGTGACTGTTAACGATAACAAGCAACAGAAAAGGTCTAATTTATGACTTGTTAGATTTGCGTGATTTTATTTAAAAAATAAAAGAAAAGCAAACCGTAATAATCTCATGTTAATTATTTTTATAGTTTATATAGTTATTAATATTTTTGACTTGTTTGAGTGTCGTCTAAGTTTACCGGGTCCATCTTGTAGTTAGTTGTTTTTCAAGCGAAAATTACTGTCTTCCATCTGGTTATGGAGGTATGATTGCGTTTTGCTTGCTAATACTGTCGACGTTATAATTATGTTTTTTCTTCCAGTCTTGAGAATGAAAGAATAAATACTTCCGAAACGTGGACTAAATAACCTTAGTAGTTTTATTTGTGTCCGTTATACCCAATATCCAATTTCTCAAATTATATTTGTTAATAAAAAATAAAATTGTGTGAAAATTCGATTGTGATCGGAAAAATTGGTAATATTTAGGTAATTAAATTATTCTGAAGAAAATATTTTAGTGATTAGAGAAAATAGTAAATGATTGTTTATTTGAACATTCAAATTAAAGAAAATAGTGAAATTCATAGCGGATGATTTCAGATGAAAGTCGATAATAGCTTTAATCCCGTGAGTCACTGTAACCTGATTCAAATTTTTATCTATGCTCATCACGCAGTCAATATGCATGCATGCATGTCATCATTAAACTGTCCATAATAAAGCTAATAGGTTACGGGCCCAGTTAGTGATAAAAGTAATAATTAGAGTTTGTCTGTTGTAAACGCATGTCATAAAATTTATTATTTGCTAAAACCAGTCAGACCGACAGTACGAGGAATATGGGAACCATAACAAGAATAGAGGCGCTAAACAAAGAGAATTGCGACACGTGAAAAATACAGAGGGAAGCCATCCTGGTGAAAAGCGATTTGTGGCTATACGCGAACGGAACCATTGTAAAACCGACAGTCACCGAAAGTGAAAATAACTCAAATGCTCATTTCCAAAAGTGGTTGAAATTTAATGGCAAAGCAAAGGCCAAAATAGTTCTATCAATTAACCCTACAGAATTAAAACAAATAAAGGGGTGTACCACCTCAAAGCAAGTCTGGGTTAAGCTAGAAAACATCTATTAATCGAAAGGACCAGCTAGAAAGGCCACGTTATTAAAACAATTAATGTTACAACGTATGGAAGAAGATAATGACGTACGAATACATATGAACAAATTTTTCGACGCAGTTGATAAATTGGAAAACATGGAAGTGATAAATAATAAACGCTGATTTACTATCCATCATGTTGATATACAGCTTGCCTCCGAGTTCAAAAAGCTTTCCATGTGCGATTGAATCTGGGGACGAAATACCCACGCCGGAAGCATTACGCATCACGATTACAGAAGAATATGATGCGCGAAAAAATGAAACACGCAAACCTCCGCCCATCTAGCCCCCCACCTTCGAATTACGAAAATGTAAAAAATGCAGAATAATGCTCTTTTTATGCACTTTCAATTTCCGCCAGAGAAAAATTTTGCACCCTTTTCGTTTAGTGGAAAAACACGATTTCCGATGGGGGGGCTGACGGTACGGACGGATAGCCCCCCACGGGTTGATTGTGGATCGAATCGAAAAAAAAGTACACAAATTATGCACCAATTATGCCCTCTCGAACCACCCTAGTCTCGATTTTTGCACCTGCCCGATGTTCAGAAAAAAAATATTTTCGAATTCTACGATTTAAGTTTATCTAATAACATAATAAACTTAGCCTAATCACAACCAAATTCGATTAATGGAAAAAAACTTATTTTTATTGGTGACTCTTTTTGTGAAAAATTTGAAAAAAAATTTTGACCGCGAATGGGTTAAATAAATAACAACACATACTTTCTTTTTAACTAAACAAAACGTCCGAAAAGTCTGAAATGTAATAATATTTCATTGAGCGAATGCAAATGTGTCAGAGAATTCAACAACAATTAATTTTATGGTCGGACTTTTCATGTGATTAAAAATTTATCTATCCTATCGTTCGCTTATTTCAGGACCATTCCTAATATTTGAGGTTTACGACTTTGGTGAAAAAACCAATGATTTCGAACTGAACAAAAACCCGACAGAAATCAAAATGTCTTTCATGGCAAAGCCGCATTCGCTAAAAGGCCTGATTAATTATATACGATTGGCGATCAAACGAAGATCCAACGATGGTGCCACAACGGTGGGAGAGACGATGGGCATTTTACAGGAATCGTTCAAAGAAAAGATGGAATCTGGATGTAATTCAAAGACTTAGGTACGTCTGAAGGAGACAAAACGCTCCAAAAAATTCAAGCCAACTATACACATCTTTGTATATGGCATTTGAATACATACAAATCCTTCTGTGATTTTATGCAATTATTACACGCGCAATAATAAAATCTCTTATTACCTAGATTTATTTGTGTTTTCATTTTCTGTCGAAGGCATGAACAGTCTTCGTTGAAAGTGTACTGTTCAAGAGTACACAATTGGTGCATAATTTGTGTATTTTTTGTTTTCGATTCGATCAGTAATCAAAAACTTTACACGCTATTTTCATTATATAGAAATCGTAGAAAACGAAAATATTATTTTTCTGAACATCGGTGTAGGTGCAAAAATCGAGACTAGGGTGGTTCAAGAGTGCACAATTGGTGCATAATTTGTGTATTTTTTTTTCGATTCGGTTCACATTCCGGTCAGGGGGGGCTGACCGTCCGTACCGTCATCCCCCCCACCGGAAATCGTGTTTTCCCGCTAAACGAAAAGAGTGCAAAATTTTTCTCTGGCGGTAATCGAAAGTGCATAAAAAGAGCATTATTCTGCATTTTTTACATTTTCGTAATTCGAAGGTGGGGGGGCTAGATGGGCGGAGGTAACACGCAATACCGAACTGAACGCTATGTATGTGAACAAGAATTCGAAGTAGCCCAGATCCAAGAATATGAATTTGAACAAGACGGTGAATGGATTCTTTAATTATCGTTGCCATAAGTGCAGAAGATTTGAACACAAGGCATCAGAATACAGAGGTAAGAAAAATAGCAATGAAGCGTTACTTATTTCAGAAGCATGGAAAGTTGGATCAAACAATTCATCCTCAAGCTGGTGCTTGGATAGCAGTGCAACATCACACATTTGCATGAATGCAAAGAATTTCACAGAAATTGACACATCCAAAACTGAAATATTAAATCTTGCCAACAGTGCATCGACGGAAATAATTGGTCAAGGCGGCGTAATATTAACAACAAAAGTGCGGGGTGAAGTTTAAAATATAACACTAGGTAACGCTTTACACGTACCAGACCTACGCACAAATTTAATATCGGTACACTGATAAAAAGAAAACATGGAGCGAACTTCGTTTCAGTTGAGTCAAATACGCCACGTATTTAAATACAGCATAGTACGGTACGATATAATTTTAAGTACTTCACGTATTTGAAGGGAATCGCTTACTCAAATACATGGCGTATTCATAACGATTGCTTAGTAATTGTGGAGACTTTGCACGCAACTAATTCAAAAAATAAATAGAATACAGTAAGTTTTCACGTTTTCAATACATTCACGTAAAGTATCGTAAAAATGGAAAAACAACAAAAAAAAGTTCTCCGTTGAGAATCGAACCATGGACCCTTGCATTACTAGTTTAGTTTAGTTTAAAATATTTATTCAAAAATTAAATCATTACACAAATTGCGGGACCGCTAAGCACTTGCAAAGTGCCGATTGGTCTTGCATTAAAGTTTGCTTACATAAATTGGAGCCCTCGTTATAGCACATATCTCAAGATTGCTTTCGGGTAACCTAGTTGGTTTTACAATAATTTATAAGATTAGAACATTTAGCAAAATGTGACATTAGCGGTTACTATGGTGGCGTAGTATGTTGTTGGAAAAATGGGAAAAAACCAACTTATGATAATTCGATTGATTATAAAGATAACAAAAATAGACAATAAAATATAACAGTAACAATAATAATAACAATGAGATAAAATTAAGAAGAGAAAAACTTAACAAAGATTAGGATATACAATCCAGGTGTTAGCGTAAATATACTTTGGAACGCGAACGGTTTGGTCTCTGTCTTCTCAAGGTTCAGGTATTCTCCGTCCTGTGGCGTAGCAGCTAAGGTAGTGTCATGGTAGATGTCGTGGAAGGTAGGGTTTGTCAGTTGGGGTTGGAAATTCGGTAGGGTTTGGTGCGGGAGTTTGTATTTGCGTAAGAAATGATCGGCTGTGATATTTTGCGTAAGTATGGATTTTGGCGTCTTGGTGTGTGTAGAAGTTTTCGGATAGCCTGGTAATGTGACTTCCGAGCAATTCTATTTGGGCATCGTCGTGGATGTTGGTAATTCTGGCGTATCTGTCTGCCCCGGTTACGAGCCGTAGACAGCGGTTTTGGAACACCTGCAAGGGCCTGAGTCGGGTTTTGGAAATACCCACCCATGCAGGGCAAGCGTACGTTAAGATCGGTCTTAGCACGGTTTTAAATAACATTTTCGAAGCTCATCCGTCCACCTTTCAAAAAGGGATAGATTTTGCGTTGGGCGCCATAAACTAACTGTTTTCTTAACTTTAGGTGAGTGTCAAAGTTAAGCCTGAAGTCCATCGTGACTCCTAAGTATTTGACGTTTTGTTGGGGTTTTATGTTTTGGCCGTCCAGGATCAGGTTCTGAAAGACTATGGTTTGTTCGCTTTCTTGCAAAGACAATTGTCTCCGTTTTGCCGGCGTTTAGTTTAATCTTCCATTTATGGAAGTATTCCTTAATCAGATTTAGGTGAATTTGCGACTGTTTCGTGGCAACCTGCGCCCTAAACAAATGCGCGTAAATTGCAGTGTAGTCAGCGTACATTTTTACAGCGTACAGTGCCATTTTTGTTTTGGAGAAGGTGGGGATGTCGTTGAGAAAAAGGTTAAATGGCTTGGATGTGCTAGTACGGAGTGATCATTTTATAGATTATTCCGTCGGTCCATGTTCTGTCGAAGGCCTTCGCTCTCGATATCTAACAATGTCATGACGGTGACTTTGTCGTTATTGAATTGGGCTATCACATTTCTAACGATTCGGGCCACCTGCAGGGTCGTGTTAAGGCCCGCAGTGAAACCGAATTGATGAGGGTTTGTGATGTCGAGTCACCTTTGTTCATCTTCCAATCGTAGTAGGATAATTTTCTCAGTTATTTTGGCCATCGTGTTGAGTAACGTAATTGGTCTATAGCTGAGGGGTAGTGTAGGGTCTGTATTGGGCTTATGGATGGGTATTGCTAAGCCTTTCTTCCCGGCGGTTGGAAAGTATTGAAGTCTGAAGAACATTCAACCGAAACCAAATAACAAGTGACGCGCATTAACCAAGTATCCCATAATCCAAGAAGAATAATTCCGAATACTATCGAACAAACTCCGATTCAAAGTAAAGAACAGATGGAAACGAACACCGGTGAATCCGGCCAAATCAAGCCCCCTGACGGGAAAACCGACAGGGAAATTGAAAATCCGAAGCAAATTGACGAAGAAAGCACAATTCATGCGAAAAATAAAGAACTTCGTAGAAAAAAACTCCAATCCCGAACCCACATTGACGCGAACGTAATCATCATCGAAAATACGAAAATCAAAAATCCAGAAAATAAAAAAAGAGCTTTAAGAATCTCCAGCAGCGAAGAAGAAGAAGAAGTTATGATACAAACAAAGAAGCCAAATATTTTTGAAGAAATGGACACGGATTTCGAAGTAGCACAATCAAGAAAAACAAAACGACGCAACAGAAAGACAAAAAAGAAAACCGATTCCAACAATGATGATGACAACAAAACCGACGAATCTGCTCCAGCTTCCGAAAACAACACACCGAAACCATCAACCAATAAACCCATCCAAGACGCTCCTAACACCTCGCCCAACCCACACATCCCAGTCATAAATCAAATCCCACATCCTACTCCCATCCATGCCGCAACAACCACAACTCATCACATACCCTCAAACCAAGAAGAAGAAAGTAGAAAGAACCAAGAAGCCCTCACTGCAATAATGGATGAAAATTATGAACTAGCCCATAAAATCAGACAGTACCTGCTAAAGTGTAAAGATGCGCTGAAAGATAGGGACACCTGTCTTGACATGTTAAAATCCTTCGAACGAAACACAAACAACAGCATCATCATGGCGTACAGTTTAAGTGAACGCCTAGCCTACGCAAAACCAACAACATCTCCAACCAGTAACACCGGCACACAAGCCATAATTAACGAAATCAGAAAAACCATCCCACTACAACCGAAACCAAAACTAAACCCAGGAATCAGAATAGATACAATAGCCGCGCCACCTACCACAGAAGCTCCAATAACCAAACAGAATCCTCCCAGAGACTACCTCAGGGCAGTTCTCAATCAACCAGCCCAACCAAATTTTGAAAAACCAACTAAATACAAGGTGCTCGTATATCCTAAAGTTAATGATGCAAACAAAACCTCTGCCGAAAGTAAAAACACCCTCACTAGTATATCCTTGGATAAATTAAAAATCAAGCCCGATAGGCTTTACATGGTCAAATGGTATGCTTATAGAATCTTCAGACAAATCCATAAGCAACCTCATAGGCAATCAACTTCTAGCCGATGTCGGGCTTGAAGCCAAAGCACCCACACAAATCTGGTCATCCATATACATAAAACAGGTGGAAAAAGATATAGACCATTCTACCATGAAAGGTGCTCTCGAATATAACTACTCCTTTGCCATCCAAAAAGCGGGTGAAGGCTGGTTTATATCCCTTAACCCCACCAGATCCCAAGACCGTCCCACTAACAACTGGGTAGCTACAGTTCACTCTCTGGTGGCTGAAGCTATAAATAAAGAGAAAAGACTCCGCATGAGATGGCGCTCATACCCCATTTCAGACTATATAACCCTGACAAGATGCTATAAATGTCAAAGATTTGGACATCCTAGCAAATATTGTCGTTCAGTAGCTGTTTGCTTGGTCTGTGCCTCTACAGACCATCTATCCATTGATTGCCCCAACAAAGAAAACCCTTCAACAGACAGGTGCATCAATTGTATCAGGGCAAGATACAGTGATGACAAACACCAAGCGTCCAGCAGTCTCTGTAGAGTCTACAGAAATCGACTCATAGAGCATGTCAATTCGATTTCCTCTACTTCCGATTCTACTCATGCATAATCTTAAAATCTTTCAACAAAACCTCAGAAACTGCAACAGTCGATGCCCTAACTATAAGCGCGACGCTGGAATGAAGCTTGACACCGAGGTATGTATACTATTTTATTCACAATCAGATGGTAAATAACAAATAATTAAAATTTATATAAAATTATACGCTGCTTTTCACTTTATTTTATTTTTTAAAAGAAAAAATAGTTTATCAAGTTGGTATAAAAAATAAGCAAATTGCTGTTTATGTCAAACAAAATGATGGTAAATATTTGAAATTGTACCTTAATTATTCTGGATAAATTAACAATATTGTTATAAAACTTACATTTTTAAAGTAACTAAAATATAATTAGATTATAGTTAGTTTGCACTAAATTTGTACTTGACAGTTGACATAATCTTAATTAATTTGACGCATATTATTTGTTAGTTCCTTTTGCCAACATGCCACTTTGCAGGTCAGGAAGTGATCACTTCTCGACCTGAGGTAGGTTGGGAAGTAAAACAAAATAGCTCTGATTGATTGGCAAGTGAAAGTAAATAATAAACTGCTTCCCAACTTCTTAAAAAGCAGGAATGTATCGATTACTAACCGATTGTGAATAAAAAAATATACACTTCCCGCATAATTTTATTTTATTTTTTAATTTGACTTGAGCAAATTCGGTGAAGGCGTCTCCCATATTGTGTTTTCGTTGTTTGGTTGGTTGTACGTTTGGCTGTTGCATTGGTGGAGGTACTTGTGGTACGGTTGGTTGTGGGATTGGAATTGCGCGGGCTGCTCTTGGTTGTTGAAGGGAGGGGGGAACATAACGTTGTTGTTGATTGGTGCTGGTGCCGGTGTTGTGATTGGTTGATTTACTGTTGTTGTTTTGCGACCTTTGCCATGCTGTAGTTGTGGGGAGAAGGGCTGGTGCGTACTTAGGTGCGTAGTTGACTTGGGGAGTGGCTTTCATTCGTCTGTTTTCATGCAATTGGGTAATTTTTCGTACGTATACTGGGCAATTCACACTGTTCGCTGGATGGTTTCCAAGTCAATTTGCACAGATGGCTGGTTTGTTTTTGTTGCGCTGGCATTCCTTCGTGGAATGGGCTTCAGCGCATTTGAAACATCTGACCGTTCGCCTGCAGTTTGTGGTCGCATGAACTCACTCTTGGCAGCGGTGGCACTGTATGATGTGCTTATTGTTGAAATGTCGTTCCCAGCGTACCCTGACGTCCAAAAGCATTTTGATTGTTGCGTTAATCGAACGTTTGGTTGTCGAATTGCTGGTTATAACTAAAAATGCCGCTGATTGCATGCCGTTCATTCGGTATACATCTTTGGTATGGATCGATTTGCTATTTAGCTCAGCTTTGATTTCGTCCGTTGTAACGTCATTGGGTGTAGTCCTTTTACGACGAATGCATGCGATTTTCCTCGCGGGTAGTGTAGTGTGGTGTTCTACAGAGTTGTTTTTCAGATTGTCTAGTAGCAGTTTATACTGATCTTTGTCGTTGACATAGACTGCCACCGTATTGGCACGGTACGACCGTTGAAATCCTTTAGTGGCAAACTTACTTACCTAGCTCCTGAAGTTTGCATTGTTCGTAACATCACAGGCAATCAGTATTGGACACTATTAAACGTCTTTTTTGCAGCGGAAGCTGCGGTTTTCGTATTGTTTGATGTTTCGCCTTCGGCCTCGGAATCTTCTTCGTCCATTTGATTTTCGGACGTGGCTTAAGTATTCTGGGTGTCTTTGTCTTTTTCTACACCTTTTCCACCAGTAATTCAGAAATTGTCAATTGTAATTCAGATTTGTCAAATGATATTCGGAAACCGTCAAATGATTTTCAGAAACCTTCAATTGCTTTTTAGAAACCGTCAAATGATATTCAGAAACCATCAAATAATATTCAGAAAAGAAAATTTTCTATGGGTGGCGTTGTAGCTATGGAACGCAGAAGAGGTTCGTATACTTCACAATTAGCAAATGATTGGGTATCGAAATTACTGCAACGATGGCAAGATATGGAAAATCAACTTTCAGATTTAGTACTACTTGTTGTGGACAACGCACCTTGCCGTTCAAGAATAGAAGCAGTCTTTGAAGGAACGACAGCAACCCTGTTGCGGCTAGGTTCTTACTCTCCAATGCTAAATCCCATTGAATATAATATGTATGGTCAAAAATCAAGGCAGAAGCTAAATGCAATATTCGAGTTCCCAATGTCGCAAGGCCTAATCTAATGGAACAAAGATTGGTCTACTTAGAGGAAATAATAGATCAAGCCAAGGACACCGTAACTGGAAGGAATTGTGCTTGCACTGCACAATACATCAAGCAACGGCCTTAGCAATGGACTTACATATTTTTGTGACATAATTTATGCAGTATTTATTATTTTTTCTAATATGAATAAATAATTTTAAAAAAATTAAAATATAGTTTTTTCGTTTTTATGAACCCCTTTCATTTAAAAAATTAATTTTCATTAAACGGTTTCTGATTTCATTTGACGATTTCTGAATATCAACTGACGGATTCTGAATTACAATTGACGATTTCTGAATATTAGTTGACAAATCTGAATTACAATTGACGTTTTCTGAATAGCAGTTGATCTTTTCTGAATTACTGGTGGAAAAGGTGTAGTGCCGCAAACTTGTTCGCTAATAGCACTAGTATCGGTATTGGTTTATATCGTAGCCTGCGTTGTTTCTTTACCAATGGCGGTCCTGGGTTATTTGTTTCTTCTTCTCCTAGGCTAACTTTTTGTTTCGTTTTGGCTTGACACATCCAACCATTGTCGGTATCGTTGATCGACTTTTCAAACATAATTCCAGAAACTATTTCAAATTTTCACAATTTAAACACAGTGGTGGTCAGTGGCGGATCCAGGAAATTGTCATAGAGGGGGAGATAACATAAAAAAATTTTAAATAAAAAAGTGAAAAGTACGAGTATAAGTATAATAGCAATTTCAAAAATAGTTGAAGCAACATTTAAATTTGCAGAACATTTCTCTGAGATTCACTACTTTGTGGTTTACTGTCTCGATTTTTATTTTTTTGAATTTTTTGCTTCTTTACAAATATATTCAGAGTGGACTGACTCGGACACCGTTTCAATTTCATGACTCTTAATTACCTATAATAATAGATATACGGTTAATGTTAATTTTTAAATCTAATGTCTGCTTACGTAAAATCAAGTTCAAATTTAATCAATGATTAAAATTTTACAAAAACTTTTCAATTGTTATGAAATTTAATTTATTGTATATTAATTTTTAACCCATTTTAGTGAAAACGAGCATAAGTAAATAAAACAACTTACACAGTAAAAAGTATTTCGTTAAATTAACAAAAAATGTTGTCCCAGCAGGTCTACTACAATTTTTTTGTTATATTAGCAAATTTATTACGCAGAATAATAACTTCTATGATTCAAATTATTATATTTTTTAAGTATTTATGCTACTATAATAATAAAATTTGTTAATATTACAAAAAATTGTAGTAGACCTGCAGGGACAACATTTTTTTGTTAATTTAGCGAAATACTTTTTACTGTGTATCCTTTTTAGTTAACTTCAGATAGAAACTCCAACAGCAAGTATAACCAAATAATATCTAATATTATTGAATATTGATTATTGATGAATAATACCACTGCACATATAGTTTTTATTGTTTTATAAAAAATCAACTGCAATTTTATGATAAATTAACTTCACAACTTCACTACTTACTTAATTTAAATGATATCAGTACTGAAGCACTAAAAATATATTCAAAAAACGCAAACTGAAATAAAAATCACTTCTGTTTTGCTTTAAATTATGAAAAGCAATGACAAAGGAGAACATTGTTACCTAAACAGATTCTTTCAGGAATTAGGGAAAACACCAGAAATTTTGGGTTTTCCAAAATTGCAACAAGCTTATACAATTTACCTGGTGCTATAGAAGCCTCAGATTAAGCAGCTTCCGGAAGTTCGGCTTTAAATTCTTTGAAGTACTAAATTTTGTCTTATTTTATAAAATAGATATAACACAATAAACACAATGATACCGTAGTTTTGTGATTTTGTTGTAAGGTTATTATTTAAAACACGAAGTTTAAAAAATACAAATTACTTTTGTATTTTCTAAATTCTTAAAATAGTTTTAGGAATTTGTAATATGTCAGAATTTTTTGGTGTAAGAATTAATGTATTTTGGAGCTCTAAGGGGGGGGGGGCGATCGCCCCCATCGCCCCCCCCCCCTGGATCCGCCACTGGTGGTGGTACCAACTTAGAAATAAAGTAGTTTTACACAGAGCACGTCTTTACTCTCTACGGCTGTTCAGTTATAATTCACATTAGTAGTCCGATTTATTACCGCTGCACCAACTAGCGCTTGTAATAAATATTTACTACAGTCACTAGATATATACAGTACCGCAACGTCCGGCCATTTTGGGTCCATATTTATGCTTTCTCTCTCTCACTCATTCAATCCTTGTGCGAGAGGCTAATGAGTGCGAGAGAGAAAGCATAAATTTGGACCCAAAATTGCCGGACGTTGCGGTGCTGTATATATCTAGTGACTGTAATACTTACGATATATGTATCGTAATGTGAAATTTTATGATACGCGATGGAAAAATTATCCAACGAGCCGTAGGCGAGTCGGATAATCCATCATGTATCGTAGAGATACATTACGACACAAATATCACTCTCATGCCATAAAAATGATTAATTTAAAAAATTTAGTTTAATTATTTTTTAATTTATAATTATTTTTAAAATGTTTGTTAATTTTTATTATTTATTTTAATAAATGATTATAATATATTAGAATAATTGCATGCAACACACGTAAGTGTCACTTGCCAGTTAACTGTCTTGCTCTTCCTTATAATATTTATTTTTGGTCAATAACGTCATTTCCGGCCAAAGGCGTAAATATTACAATAAGATGAAAATATTTACATCATTGTCCATCCCTAATAATTTTTTTTTGAAAAAAAAAGATTTTCAAATAATTTTTTTAACTTATAACATTGTTGTAATAAAACGACTTGTACTACTACCGCTATTTATTACTAACTATACACTGGTTTAAATATAACAAAAATGTCGCAGTCTCGATGGTTATTGTTGCTGGTTGGAATGTCTTTTACACACTGGTCTTTAAAATGAAAATTGAACTGTTGAACTCATAAAACAAACATGCGTATTTCAGAAACTTAGAGTAATAAAAAATGAACATTATAATAAAATTGTAAATAGGATTTTAACAATAGTAAATGATTTAACATGCCCCCCGCCTTGAAAGAATCCCTTTCAAAATAATACATAAAAAAAATTTGTGTTTTTAGGCGTGATTACATAAAGGAGCTAGACAAATATAATTTGATTATAAAATAAGCACTTAATATGAATATAAAAAAAACTTGAAGAATTTCGTTCGTTTTACCGCACATTTACACTTACACTATCACATCTTCTAATGGAAGTGGACAAATCTTGGAAAAAGCCCTTTTTGTAATTCCAGTTGATGTGCGGATAGTTGCTACTCGCGCAATGCCATCTGGATCCGGATGCAGAATTTCTATTCTCCCCATTTTCCAATACAAGGGAGGAGATTGGTCGTCTTTTAATAAAACTAAACTGTTGATCTTTAGATGTTGTTGATTGGTTTTCCATTTGACTCGATGTTGAAGTTCTTGTAAATATTCTTTCGTCCAACGACGCCAAAATAATTGATTGATTTGTTGAATTTTTTGGAATCTAGAAAGTCTATTTTCCGATACCTCCAATAGGCTAGGATCAGGCAGAGATGTTAAACTTCTTCCTATTAGAAAGTGAGCTGGGGTTAAGGGTTCAAAATCGGAAGGATCTGAGGACAAAGGAACTAAGGGTCTAGAATTTAAAATTGCCTCAATTTGAGCAAGCAGTGTTATCATATCCTCAAATACTAATTTTGAAGTACCTATAGCTCGTTTTAAATGAAATTTGGAAGACTTCACCCCAGATTCCCAAATACCCCCAAAATGCGGGGCATGTGGTGGTATAAAAAACCATTCAACTCCATCATTTGAAAAATAATTTTTAAGTTCTTTCTCGTTGTTTTTTAGAAAGTTTTGTAGTTCAATTAACTCAGTCCGAGCACCTACAAAATTACGACCGTTATCTGAAAAAACCTTCTGAGGTCTACCCCGACGCGATACAAAACGTCGAAACATTGAAATGAACGCTTCCGTTGTTAAGCTTGTAATTAGTTCCAAATGTATTGCGCGAGTTGTAAAACATACAAATATAGCAATGTAACCTTTTAGATCTGATAGATTACGACCACGATTCGATGTTATTTGCTTTATTAAGATGGGTCCAGCGTAATCACATCCTGTTACAAAAAACGGTGGTTGGGGTACCACTCGATTTTCTGGTAGTACTCCCATTATTGGTGTAATTATGTTAGGCTTTGCTTTGAAACATGTTATGCAAGAGTGTACAGTTTGCTTTGCTAAATTCGTTCCAGAAATTGGCCAAAATCTTTCTCTTATTGAAGATAGTAATAGTCGAGGGCCAGCATGCATAAGCCGAAGATGCTCACTTTTTAATAATAATCGCGTTATATAATGCTTTGATGATAGCATCATTGGGTGTTTTCGATGGTAAGATAAATTTGATAACTGCAAGCGCCCGCCGACTCGAATAATTCCTTCAGAATCTAAAAATGGATTAAGTTTTTGAAGATTCGAAGATTTATTTAACGATTTTGTTTTAACGAGTTGTGTTAATTCGGTTTTAAAGCTTTCTCGTTGGGAAATTTTTACAAGAGATTTTATAGCTTGATTTAGTTCACTAGTAGTAAGAGAACCTTGAAGAGAATTTTTACGATTTTTAGAATTATTAATGAAGCGTAAAACATAAGCACAAACTCGTTTCAATTTTGTGAAATTAGAAAATTTTTTAAATTCAATAAATGGTTCATTTTCTACAACCGGAAGTGAAATAACTTGTCTTTTTCTTTCTGGAAGATCGTGTTCTAGAAATTGAAAAGTAAATTCAGGCCATAATTTTCGTTCTTTACTTAGCCAATTTGGTCCATGAAACCATAAATCATTTTGAATCAATTTACTTGGAAAAATTCCACGAGAAACCAAATCAGCTGGGTTTTCTGTTGTTTTAATATAATGCCAATTATTAATTGATGTTAAAGATTGAATTTGTGATATACGATTGGCTACAAATATTTGAAATTGATTAGAAGAAGATCTAATCCAGCTTAACACTACGGTGGAATCTAGCCATAGAAAAATGTCATCAAATTGTAAATTAAAATTAGTTAGTACTTTATTAGTAAGTTGTGCTAAAACTAAGGCACCACAAAGTTCAAGTTTCGGTGTCGTTAAAATTTTAATGGAAGCGACCTTACTTTTAGAACATAATAAATTTACATGAATATTTCCATTTTTATCTATGCTACGAATATAAATTACAGCGCCATAAGCTTTGCAACTAGCATCGGAGTAACCATGTAATTCCAATTTTACATGATTTTTACAAACTACCTGTCTTGGTATTTCCAACGAATTTAAAATTGGTAGTTCTTTCTTGAAATGTAACCATTGGGTTTGCAAATTATTAGGAATTTGGTCATCCCAAGATATTTTTAGTAACCAAAGACCCTGAAGAAATATTTTTGCGATAACGATACTTGGACTTACTAATCCCAAGGGGTCGAAAATTTGAGCGATGTTAGAGAGAATTGTTCTTTTTGAAATCTTGTTTGAATTTTCAAAATCACTAACCTTGAACATTAGAAAATCTTTATCGCTATTCCAGTACAATCCCAAGGTCTTTGTTTGTGTTTCTTCTCCGAACGTCTTAATATTATTAGATTTAGCATTTTTATTTTGATTTAAATTTTGCATGAACTTTAACACGTCGGGAGAATTAGATTTCCACTTTTGTAGTTGAAACCCGGCTGAATTTAAAATATTATAAACGTCTTTAGATAATTTTATCGCTTCGAATTTTGATTGCGTCCCGGTTAGCATATCGTCCATATAAAAATCATGCATAATAATATGAGACGCCCTTTTGTTTGTTTTTGCGCATTCTAAAGCTAATTGCTTTAAACACCGAACGGCTAGAAATGGACTTGAAGTTAACCCGAAAGATACCGTATTTAGCGTATAGGTAGTTATCTCTTCTGAGGGGTCCGCTCTCCACAATACGCGTAGCAAATCTTGTTGTGATTCTCGAATTTTTATTTGTAAGAACATTTTGGAAATATCTCCGGATATTATTACGCTGTGCTTACGAAACCTCAATAAAATTGACCATAAATCATTTTGAATATTTTGTGCACCAACGTATTGCAATTGATTTAGAGATATTCCGCTGTCTGAAGGAGAGGAACCGTCAAAAACTACTCTCATTGGAGTGCTTGTACTATCCTGCTTAATCATGCCATGGTGAGGCAGGTAATAAGAATTTACATCATCATTTTGGGGAACTACTATTTTAGACATGTATCCCGCCTTTTCGTAATCTAACATAAATTTGCAGTAAGCTACTCGCAATTGCCGATTTTTTAAAAGTTTGTACTCTAATGAATAAAAACGTTTCAATGCAATTTGCTTAGAATCCCCTAATTTATTAATGGATTCTTTAAACGGAATTGTAACTTCAAACCGTCCAGTAGCATCACGCCGCATATTTTTTATAAAAATAGCTTCACATTCTTTGTCTTCGTTAGACTCGATTTTTGCATTTACACGTGGTTCTTCTATTAACCAAAATATCATTTGCGGCAAGATTACATATAGTCTTGTTTTGTTTAATATTTATTGGGGCTGTACCAGAAATTATCCAACCGAATGAAGTATTTTGTAATACAGGCATTTCTGTCCCTAGATTTATTTTATCGGCATGGATTAAATTCCAAAAAATACTAGCTCCCAATAATATATCAATCGATTGTGGTATATAAAATTCGGGGTCTGCAAGATTGATGTTTGCAGGAATGTTTAATAAAGAGGGGTCAATATTTTGCATTGGAATTAAGTCAGAAATTTCAGGAACTATTAAACAAAATATTGAAGTTTCGTAATTGCCTTGTTTTGATTTTATTTGAATAGTACAACGTTCTTTTACGCTCGATAAAGTTTGCGAAATTCCAATAACTGACATATTGAAATTTGTTCTTTCTAGACCTAATTTTTCGCAACACGATGTTGTTATAAAATTGGACATTGACGCGGAATCTAGTAATACTCTACACGTTTGCAAATTTCCACAAGAATCTTTTACGAAGACAAGCGCTGTCGATAATAATATTTCTTTCGAATATTGAGTTTTAATTTTTGTGAATCGATTTGACTTTGAAATTGTTGGCATAGCTTGTGATTCATTCGTAATTTCGTTTCGTTGACCTATATTATTTGTTTCTTGTGTAGGAATATCGTTTTTAACATAAAATTGATAGTGTAATAAAGTGTGGTGTTTACGACCACATTTACGACAAGTTCCCGCGTTGCAAACTGTACTAGCATGATTTGCCTTTAGACAATTCAAACAATGACGTAAAGATTTTATTTTTGAAATTCTGTCATTTATCGACAGTTTTATAAATTTTTCGCAATCGGATATTCTATGCTCTCCATTGCATATGTTGCATTTTATATAATTGGTAGCGACAAACGATTTTGTTTTTGATTGAAAAGTAATATTATGATCTTTGGTTTTAGCTGATTTTTGATTAAGTTCAATTGTCTCTAAAAGGTCCGCTCTTGACTTCATGAATTCTTTAAAATCATTTAAAGATGGCAATTCATTTGCACCCTTTTCTTTTTCCCACTCTTTTATTGAATTTCTATCTAATTTCCCCGCAAGACTATAAATTATTAAGGTATCCCAATGTTTAGTTGGTTGACCGAGATTTGTTAATGCTCGCATGTGTTTATTCATTGTATCCAAAAGTTTACGTATTTCTGACGACGATTCGTGGTTAATATTCGAGATGTCATAAATCGCCTTTATGTGGTTATGAACTAATAAGCGTTTATTGTTACAGCGTTCACATAAAAGATCCCACGCAATTTGGTAATTTGTATCAGAAAATTCTAACGAATGTATAATTTGTTTAGCATTGCCTTCAAGCGATGCGCGTAAATAATGAAATTTTTGAATTTCTCCAATTTGCGTGTTTTCGTGAATTAAAGATTGAAAGGTATCCCGATATTCAATCCACGTCTGGTAGTCCCCAGAAAATTTAGGAAGTTCGATTTTAGGTAAACGTATTTTTGAATTGAGATTTGACATTAAGATATTGTGCTGACTTGAGTCATCTGAACTACCCCTATTTTCATTTTCTGGATTTTCTACTCGCGATATTTTAATATGATTTTTTATAAGAGTCTGCGCCCTGGCAGTAATCTTATAGTATACATTTTCAAATGATTGGCGTTCTTCGATTTCTTTATCGATTTCTTTTGTTTTTGTTTTACGATCAATTTGATCTTGAATTTTTTCGAAATCATTAAACAGAATTTGAACTTTTTTAAGTCTATCATCGAGTTGAACAAAGACTTCCGTGTTTTCATTATTAACTTCAGTGAAATTCGAATTTATGAAATTTGTAAAGAAAGTTAATCGAGCTTTTAATGAGCCGCGTTGGCGTTTTAATTCTGTAATTGTACTTTCAGAGTCTTCTGCCATTTTAAAAAATAAGAACTTTTAAAATTTGATTATTAGAAATAAATTTAAAATGACGCGATGTTGATATTATAATAATATATTGAAATTAAACCGCCCAAATTGAGACAATGTTTTATAATTAGGATTAAAAGGAAACAAAGGAAACTCACGTATGTTATGCAGAATCTCCACCTTTTTGCCTATTTGGACGATCAGCTCCAGCAATGGACATTGATGATTTGTTGGATCTTGTAGTTGCATTAACGAATTACAAAGATGCCTTTTTGCGCAATTACTGCTTTGGTTGAGTAAATTGCTTCACACGATTTTCAGTTTGTATTATTTTTTCACTAACGATTTTACTTTTTTGATTTTATATCCGGCTCGAAGGACCAAAAAATGTTGTAATAAAACGACTTGTACTACTACCGCTATTTATTACTAACTATACACTGGTTTAAATATAACAAAAATGTCGCAGTCTCGATGGTTATTGTTGCTGGTTGGAATGTCTTTTACACACTGGTCTTTAAAATGAAAATTGAACTGCTGAACTCATAAAACAAACATGCGTATTTCAGAAACTTAGAGTAATAAAAAATGAACATTATAATAAAATTGTAAATAGGATTTTAACAATAGTAAATGATTTAACAAACATGTTTATGATATTTTATTTTGATTATAATTATTTTAATATACGTAAAATAATTTTAATATAAAATAATTAACTTATATAAATTCTTAACTTGTGAAAATTAATAAAATTAGAACTTCAAAATAATTTTATTGAAATATAATTTCTGATGATAGCAATAACCTTCGCTGAAAGCTCAAATATAATTATTGCATTTTATTCGTTTTAACTAACTTGTTATTTTGAAGTTCTAATTTTATTAAAATAATTAACGCCTAAGTTTTTAATTATACCCCTTTAAGTACCCGATACCCTCGATGCATGCCAAGCGAGAAAGGCGTGCGACAATATATTTTGTATTATACGAATTTAAAACTAAACTCGCACACGTTTTCACTTACATTATATAGATAATTACACTTACGAAAGGTAAACAAACACTTAAGCTGGCAATTGTGTCTCTTCCTGCGGAAAGAGTGCCTCATCCGGTTCGATGCCACGCCTCTTTGTTTACATAATTTTGACGTTTGTCAATAGCAAATAAATGTTCGCGTAATTATCTCAATAAATATAACTCGACCTCGTTATTTTTAGATCGATAAGTTGCTTGTAAATTTTACTTAGGCATCGTTGCATTAAGCAATTGCACTCAAAACAAGTTTTTCGTGCATTGCTATGCAACGATGCCTTCGTATTTACAATACAACTTATCGATCTAAAAATGAGGTCTTGTTATATTAATATTGAAAATATCATAATATTAATTAGTTAATCCCTAGGATTAACGGAATAACATTAAAAACAATAAATCGGTATAAAATAAAAATGTATATATGTATTTATGGAATATTTAAGGGTCAGTTTAAGCGGTAGATTTCTGAGGCTTAAATTTGGGTGGTCTGTTTTAAGTTAAGGGGCGCTTAATTCAATGGTGCAATGAAATAGGGTGGGGCTTAGTGATTTAAGAGACGCTTAACGTTTAAGGGTAAGTAGTAAGTGGTAACGTTTAAGGGTAAGAAGAAAACTTAAAAAATTTTTTAAATTAAAAAAAATCAGGACTGAACACTTAAACGAGGAGGAACGCACAAAACTCATAGACATGTGTAAGAAATATAGCGACATATTTTACCGAGAAGACACTGATCTCACATTTGCTAACCACGTCAAGCATCCTTTAAGGACAACAAATGAGCATCCCGTGTACGTCAAATTATTTAGACATCCAAGTTCAATGCAAGTAGAAATCAATGATCAAATCCAAAAACTACTGAATTACTGTACCAAAAAAATTGGATGCTAGTGGGAAAAAGAAGTATAGAATGGTTATAGATTACAGGAAGCTTTCCGAGATTACCATCGAAGATCCCGATTCCGAGTTTTGATGAAACTTTAGACAATCTGGGTAAATGTACATATTTTCCAACACTTAATCTAGCGCAAGGGTTTCACCAAATCGAAATGGACCCCGAATCTATTGAAAAAACGGCATTCACGGTAAACAATGGTCTCTATGAATACCTACGGATGCCATTTGGACTAAAAAATGCACCTTCAACTTTTCAGCGAATACTAGACGAAGTACTTAAAGAATTCTTATATAAATTTTGTTTTATATATGTAGATGACATAGTGATCTTCTCAAAATCACTACAAGAACATTTAAATCACATCAAAATAATATTCCAAAGATTGAAAGAAGTAAGCCTCAAAATACAATTAGACAAATCCGAATTTTTATGTAAGGAAGTCGCATTTTTAGGACACGTTATTACTCCTGAAGGAATAAAACCTAATCCCTCCAAGATCAAAGCTATTCAAGAATATCCCATTCCGAAAACAATAAAACAAATCAGGTCATTTTTAGGTCTCATAGGATATTACCGCCGATTTATCGCTAATTTTGCCAAATTAGTATCGCCTATGACAAGATGTCTTAAGAAAGGCACTAATATCGACGCGGACAACAACGAATACAAATAATGTTTTCATCTTTGTAGAGAATTGATTACCAACGCACCTATTATACTAGCATATCCGGATTTCGAAAAACCGTTTGTATTGACAACAGACGCATCCAACGTCGCTATTGGAGGAGTATTGACTCAACAAAACAAACCCATAGCTTACTATTCCAGGACATTAAACTCGGCTGAAAGAAACTATAGTACCATAGAAAAGGAGTTATTAGCTATAGTAGATGGAACCAAACACTTTTGACCTTACCTATATGAACAGGTAGTTAAAGTAGAAACAGACCACAATCCGTTAGTCTGGTTACATAAAATTCGCGAACCAAATTCGCGCCTTATAAGATGGAAACTGAAATTGGAAGAATTCGATTTCAGTATCACATACAAAAAAGGCAAAGAAAAGGTGGTAGCCGATGCCTTGTCTAGAATAGAAATTAATAATAAGGAACTAGATGAATTATCAATAATCCCACAGGTGGAACAAGCTCCAAATCCACAAGAACTAGATGAAATGATCAACAACTTATTAGATCAGGACGAAATTACCCAAGATGTAGACAACACAGTGCATTCCGTAAACAATGAGAACAATGGAAAAATTATTCCTATCGCAGAATACCCAATTAACCATTTTAACAATCGGATAGTAATATTTTTTGGTGAAAATTACGACGTTCGTCTAAAAAGACCATTTAATAAATAACACTACACCGTCTTTATCAAAAAGGAAAACATGAAAGAAGAACTTTCACTAATGATAAAAGAAATCATCCGACCTGACGTCACACTCGGCATTTATTGTCAAGAACCACAAATACTTGACGAACTAACGCAGTTGTGCAAAACATACATGAATAACTCGGCAAAAATAGTATTTTCTAAACAATACCATACTGATGTGTTAAACGAAAATGACCAAAAGGACGCCATTGCGAAGTACCATGACGAAACGCATACCGGGATAGTAGAAACTTACAACCGTCTGAAATCTAAATACTATTGGCCAAACATGAAATCAATGATTACCAACGAAATAAATAAATGCGAGCTATGTTTACAAGCCAAATATGAAAGACACCCTTATAACCCCAAATTACAAGGACCGCTACTAGCATAAAAACCTTTTCACACCATTTTTATAGATACATTTTCCTTTCAAAATTGCAAGTTTTCAACAATAATTGCTTCTTTCTCGAGATACGCGCAAGCTTACTTTTTGAAAGAAGGAACCGGCCTAACAGTATTGAACAAACTCCGACATTATTTTTCTCATCATAATTATCCTAAACGCATCATCTGTGACCAAGGAAAAGAATTTTTCAATAAAACATTCAAAGAATATTGCCAATACAGTAAACAACCCTAATTCAAACTCACCAGTTGAGAGATTTCATTCAACCGTAGTAGAAAAACTCCGAATTTTGAAATTTTAGCCCCCCCCCCGAAATTATTTTTGTATTGTATTTTTCTAACTTCTATTAAGCGTTTGACTTTAAAAAATTTTCGTCTGCGACGCTATTACGAGACTCACTTTGCTAGTGCCCCCCCCCCCCAACTAAATTCCTGGCTAAGCTACTGTCGATAATTTTTCATCGTGTAATTATTATTTCTAGAAAATATCACAATAATGAAAAATAAATTAAAAATAAAAATATCAATTATAAGCTAAGGTAACAATTATTATAATTGATATTTTTATTTTTAATTTATTATTAATATCTAATAATTTTAATTAAAAAAATAAATTAGTAAAATAAAATGAGGAACAAAAATTTACTTTACATCATCTGCAAAAATAAGATTTATAATTACTTTCGTAATTTTAAATTTAAAAAAATTGTACAACAACAATAATATAACTTGAAAAGTTCCTAGCGTTACCCTTACCGTTACCCCCAGTGAAAACCAAAGATAAAATAAATTTCGAGGTTATGCACGCACGTCACGCACATCAGCGACGTGCATAAACGCTACCACAGAAATTCAATGTTTCAACTTTATTTGCTTGAGTGCAGTGCGTGCGTCGGCGTCTTGCATAAACCAAGCTTAGGAAAGAGCAAACATAGCAAAACGGATCCACTATACGTAAAAGTTAATGTAAATCAAAACAATAACACGGTAGAAGGTAAATCTGTTAAAGGAAATATTACTACTGCCAATGTCAGAAAAATAAAAAGACAAAGAAAAAATCTCTTTACAGGATCCCCATTTACCTGGGACTAGCGGTACAACCTGCGATTCCATTGCAAGTGACTCCGATACAAACTAATGGCTACTTCGGCGAAGAATTAGGAAGTGCAAAAATTCATTCTCACTATCACAAATTTTACTTTTATTACAATATCACATTACTTGAAATAGGTTTTAGACAATTAATCGCTAACTCAATCATTTTAGAACATAAAATTCCCAAAAACAATTTAATAACTCGTCAATTCAACCAATTAAAAGCTGAAATAGTTTCGACGGAAAATTCATTGGAAAAACTTATGTATTTCAAACAGAAGCGCGGATTAATTAATTTTCTTGGAAAACTGTAAAGTTTATCATATATAATCTATTAAGTGATGGTTTTGATTTCCACAGGAAATCAAACCATCACGAAATAGATTCAGCTAAAAAATCGCATGATATGAAGAGTCGTCTTCGACGACCCGAAGTAGACAAAACCAAAAAATATACAATAATTCGGTGTTTCATTGTAATTCTTTAAAACATAATTATAGAAAAAGTTTCATGTTGGTTCTTTTTATGAAAAAATTAGTTCAGCAAAATACCAATATGATTTTCGCTGTCATCACATGTGCGGTGATTTCCGGAAATCATCACATGTGGTTTCTGGAAATCACGAATATACAGAGATTTCCATATAATCAAGATTTCGTTGATATTTAAGTCAAAAATAGTCAAATCTGATTGGTCTGAATATATAGTATGAGATTTTCTCTGGAAATCTAGATGATGACGACTTTCAAAACATTAATAAAAACTTAAAAACCCCTTTTGCTAATCAGAAAACCTTAACATCAGAAAATTCAAAAATCACATCTTTTGCTAAACATATCACTGATCGTTATGAACAAGATTTAATAAAACTAAATAAATTTCAAAACGAAACAATTAATGCAATCAAATCCGCTACTGAAATGATAGATACCAGCCAACTAATAAATCTTCAATTAAATGATGTTTTAAGCTACCATCAACAAATTAAAATTTTACAAAGAACTATTAACTTAGCTAAAATAGAAATTCCTAATATTGAATTGATAACCACTTCATAATAAAAATAAATTCACAAAATTCTTATTAAAATTTACACCACGAATCACCTGTTGTTTTTAAAAGATACGCACCTTTTCGAATTATTAGATTTTTCAAAATTTACATTAATGATTCTAAACAATACAATAGTAATGATACTAAAAATTCATTGACAATTCGCATTCTCAAATACTCGTACCACCTACACTTTTTCACCTACAAAGAAAAGAATAAGAAAAATGGTTAAAAAATTGCTCTCACGGGATAAATCAAACCGTTTGTCACAATTCAATTGACGACTCCTGCAAGCTCAAGAATATGGAAAATTGCACAATAGCTATAACTAGAAGCAAACACAGCATCTACGCAGTACTTCGAACGGGAATAATTACCAGTTTCGATTCACCAGAAGAAGTAATTGAAAGTTGTAATTATCAAGTCAACAAGAATAGTCTTCAAAAAAACTAACTTTTTGCAATCCGAATGTAATATCCACGAACAAATTATCGATTTAAAATCTGTCAATTTTTCAATTCCAACACCAGAAGTGCGGCAAGAAAATTTAACCGGATTTTACGAAGTAAAATTAAAAATGGAACACCTGAACAACCTGGAACAACTAGAAAAGGACCTAGAAAATATTCAAGAAAAACCTACCACGGAACAATCAGTCATCCAATATACCTGCATTACTCCGCCACTTCAATAATCATCTTAATTGTTATTATTTTTGTGTGTGTTTTAGTGAAGTGTAGAAAACAGATATACGAATTAATTAAGAAAAAGACAATAACTAAAATATCAAAAGAAGACGCAGTTGAATTAAATCTGATTCCTTAAATGAACTTCAATTATCTTAAAGAAGGAAGAATTATGTAACCAACAATAATTAATAATCTTATTTAAACATTATATCAATAATCACATGTAAACATTGTATTAGTAACCATAAACTTTGAAATTCAATAATAATTAGTTAGTTTCCCGGACAAATGGAAGCTAGCAGACGTGATAGTCTTACACAAACCCGGCAAATGTAAGAAATTTCCGCAGAATTATCGTCCAGTCAGCCTCCTCTCGGCAATTGGGAAGCAGATGGAAAAAGTCATCCTCACAAGACTTCATGATGAAATCGAAGAGTTAAATATCATCCAAGACAAGCAGTTTGGGTTCCGAGCCGGTCACTCAACCACGCAGCAGTTAGTACGATTAGTTGAACATATAACGCTAGCTTTTAACAAGAGACATTCGACAGCCGCGATTTTTCTAGATGTTCCTAAGTCCTTCGACCAGGTATGGCATGGAGGTCTTCTATTCAAGATGATTCACGCTCAGATAAAGCCCGGGTTAATCAGATTGGTCGCATCATACCTGAAAGATAGAAGATTCAGGGTGAAGTTTCAAGGTCGCAGGTCAAGTGAGAAGAGTATTGAAGCAGGGGTGCCACAAGGGTCCGTTCTGGCACCCGCTTTGTTTTGTATCTACACATACAAGAGACCTACCCAGATCGGAGAGAGTTGTTAATGGTCTCTACGCGGATGATAACACCATTCTTACCAGCTCCCTAAGTATATAGATAGCAGCCAGACGTATACAAGATGCCGTTCTCGACCTGGAAAAGTGGTCAGCACCTGGCGAATTGAGGTAATCGCCGAGAAGAGTGCAGTACTCATGTTTTCTAGACGCAGATTTTCGGTCCCCCAAGATATTTTTATGTTCGGTAAGAAGATTCCGTGGGTTAGCTCCACTACGTGTTTAGGAGTAACACTCGATAAGTCCCTCACATGGGTGAACACATCAGTTCGATCAACACCAACACTCAAAAGACCATCAAGGCACTGGCTCCAATCATCGGGAAGCGCAGTCCGCTTAAAGTCGATTCGATGAAGTTAAGACTATACAAATCGCTCATCAGACCGACCATTACATACGCAGCCCCGGCGTGGGCTTTCGCTTCAAAGAACAAAGTAAACCGGCTCCAGGTCATTCAAAATATCTGTCTACGCAACGCAACAGGTGGTTATTGTGCGCAACCAATCAAATACCTTTACTCCGAAACGAAGGTCATATACCTACAAGAATTCATCAAGAAGTTAACCGAGAAGATGTACACAAGATGTTAAGCCTCCGATAACCCTCTGGTCTCAGCACTAGGACAATATGACGCTCAAGACTTCATTCGTTACAAAAGACCACTGAGCATCTTGCTCCAACGTCCTAAGTATTAGTTACTGCTTCAACTACTTCTCATCAATTTCGTATTTCAGATTTCTCCAAGTTATGTTCAACTCCAATCAACATGCCCAGTGACTCTTCAAGTATTATATAACTCCTAGGTAAGGAAGCTAGACTGTAAAGTTTCATCGACCGACGTGATTTGGATTTGCTCTTTTTCTCATTGTTATTTCTTTTCTTTCATTGTTATTTTTTTATATTTGTTTTTTACTTTTATATTTTTTTTCATGACTTGTGCAACCGAGCTAGTAACAACGAGGCTTTAATTTGTAAGTACTGTTGGATACGAAACTCGGATTTGTTAGACTGTTCTTTTTTGGTACTCCTGTTATTATTTGTACTTTTTTGACGGTCCAAATAAATAAATAGATTGTTTTGGGCTGGTGTGCTTGGTACGGCCCTGTTACATTCGTGAGGACCGTAAGGCGTGGATATGGCGAACTCATCAATCAACACGATATGGTTATTTGGCGGATTCAGCCGAAGGATAGTTTCTTGGGAATACGGTCAGTAGTTTTTTGCGAGTACGGCTGACAAAATAGCATATTATAGGCCAAGGTCGTGAAGACTATTATTATAGGCATAGCGCCAAGATTATATTCCGAGGTGCGAAGCACCGAGGGATATAAGGCGCGTAGGCTATAATGGTCTTCACAACCGTGGTTTATATACGATTTTTTTCACTACTAGATTTATTAGCATTTTTTTTAAACTTTTTAATAAAAAATTTTTAAATTTAAAATATTTATGTCAAATGACAGTTTTGTTTATTTGACTTATTACTTGAATTCGTAATAACTCAATAACGGCGCTAGATATCAAAAAACTGAGCAAAAAATCTCCCCCCTTCGACTAGTACTATATTCCCTGGTAAATTATCGATAGGAATGCATATGCAAAATTTCAAATCGATCGCGCGCAAAAAAATTTACTTATAAATGTCTAATTCGTATTAAATATCTTTAGAAGGCGCGATCGTGGTTTCTCAAATTAACAAGGGGTGGCGCTTTCGCTTCTGTCATAATTAATTCGAGTTTTTTAAAAATATTTAAAATGAAATTAATCTATTAAAAAAGCGTTTTGAATAGTTTAAATGCAATTGAATATCATCTCCTGGTCATACAAAATCGTTTTTTATCAAAATTTGTCTTATAAATAGTTGTTAAACTATAGAAAAATAACAATATGTTCATTATTAACCACTGGTGTATAATGAAAAATTTATTAACCACTAGTCTAAAATGAGTCACTTCACATGCGACTGACCTAAGTTATAATGCTAGTCTATATGACTAGTAGTGGAAAAAATATTTTATTCACAATCGGTTAGTAATCGATGCATTCCTGATTTTTAAGAAGTTGGGAAGCAGTTTATTATTTACTTTCACTTGCCAACCAATCAGAGCTATTTTGTTTTACTTCCCAACCTACCTCAGGTCGGGAAGTGATCACTTCCCGACCTGCAAAGTCGCATGTTGGCATGAAAAGGAACTAACAAATAATGTGCGTCAAATTAATTAAGATTATGTCAAATGTCAAGTACAAATTTAGTGCAAGTTAACTATAATCTAATATTATTTTAGTTACTTTAAAAATGTAAGTTTTATAACAATATTGTTAATTTAGCCAGAATAATTAAAGTACAATTATGTCAAATGTTTACCATCATTTTGTTTGACATAAACAGCAATTTGCTTATTTTTTATACCAACTTGATAAACTAGTTTATCTTTTCAAAAATGAAACAAAGTGAAAAGCAGCGTATAATTTAATACAAATTTTAATTATTTGTTATTTACTATCTGATTGTGAATAAAATAGTATACATACCTCGGTGTCAAGCTTCATTCCAGCGTCGCGCTTATAGTTGACTTCGGCGCTTCGCGCCTCAGTCAACTAACTAGCGCTCGGCTGTAATGAAGCATTTTCCACCTCGGCATGTAATATACTATTATTCACAATCGGTTAGTAATCAATACATTCCTGATTTTTAAAAAGTTGGGAAGCAGTTTATTATTTACTTTCACTTGCCAACCAATCAGAGTTAATTTGTTTTACTTCCCAACCTACCTCAGGTCGGGAAGTGATCACTTCCCGACCTGCAAAGTCGCATGATGGCAAGAAAAGGTACTAACAAATAATGTGCGTCAAATTAATTAAAATTATGTCAAATGTCAAGTACAAATTTAGTGCAAGCTAACTGCAATAATCTAATTTTAATTTAGTTACTTTAAAAATGTAAGTTTTATAACAATATTGTTAATTTAGCCAGAATAATTATTAAAGTACAATTTCAAATATTTACTATCATTTTGTTTGACATAAACAGCAATTTGCTTATTTTTTATACCAACTTGATAAACTATTTTTTCTTTTCAAAAATGAAATAAAGTGAAAAGCAGCGTATAATTTCATACAAATTTTAATTATTTGTTATTTACTATCTGATTGTGAATAAAATAGTATACATACTTCGGTGTCAAGCTTCATTCCAGCGTCGCGCTTATAGTTGACTTCGGCGCTTCGCACCTCAGTCAACTAACTAGCGCTCGGCTGTAATGAAGCATTTTCCACCTCGGCATGTAATATACTATTGCGAGTACGGCTGACAAGGAATATTCGGTGGATACGGCTACGAGATTTTGCCGCTTTTGCGGTGCAGCGGTAACAACGGAGCAGCGAATGGTGTTTTTATGGCTTTGAATTTTTCATTTTATCAGATTTCAATAACTCATACTCAAAAACGTCTGATTTCTTTTTAAATTTTTTAACTTTTAATTTTTATTTTAGCAGCTCAATTCTACGTTCATTTTACAGGAAAACTAATTTTATTTTACTTTATTTTTATTTTTATTTACACAATTGTTTTATTTTACCTTACCTCAATTTTACTCCACTTTTGTTTATCAATTCAGACATGGCTCGATGCCACTTCCGGGATCAGCAATCCCCTAAAATTGCCCACGTCATTTTTTCACTCATCAGATGTAGGAGATTAGGGCAGCAGTCGCACGCTGCCCATGCTCCAATTGTCACGTTTCAGTTTCAGTATCAAATGCAAAATACGCCATAGTGAGCCGTAAGATAGGCCGAATCGAAATATTCGGATTATTCGTCACATTTTCACTAACAGAAGCAGTGGCGGCTTGTCAGGGTAGGCAGTGCCTCACCAAACCTACGAACCAAAGTTTTTTCAAAAAGTAATTTACATATTTTGTATAATGTATAGATTATAAACTTATATATGAAAGATTATGATAGTTCATAACCATCAAGTGAACGAAATTCAAGTTTCAAAAAAATAATTTATAAAGTTTGTTTAATTATTAAAAGATTAACTTGAATGAGAAATATTTCGGTAGTATTAGGTAAAAAACTTCATCTCTGTTTGAAAATATAATATAAGTAGTAGTACAATAAATTATAACTATAATTTTACTTATATTATTTTTTGATCAATTTTTTAATTCTTTTTAACATTCATGTATGTTTTGTTTTAATATTATATACTTTTATTACAATGATATGTTATAATATTATTAAATGACATTAAAAACTTATATACTACTTTTTAAAAATAATGTAAATTCTGGTAAATTTAAATGTAGCGAGCAAGCGAGCCTAGTTTTGTGATTTCATGGTTCGATAAAGAGTTCGTTCATGAATAAGCGCACTGCAATAGTAGACACTCATTTTAGCTGCCTCAAGGATTATTAATAGTTACCGTGCAGTTGTTCCTGAAACTGAAACGTGACAATTGGAGCATGCGGCAGCATGCGAATGCTGCTCTAATCTCCTACATCTGGTGAATGGAAAGAATGACGTGGGCAATTTTAAGGGATTGCTAAACCCGAATGTGGCATCGAGCCGTGTCTGTATTGATAATTAAGTAAAAGGAAAATAAAAAGGGGTAGGAAAAATAAAACAACGATGTAAGTAAAATAAAATGCGTAAAAAAGTTATCCTGTAAATTAAGAGACAGAATGAAAAATAGATTAAAATAAAGTAAAAATAAAATAAATTCTGACTTTTGAAAATGAATTAATGAAATCTGATAAGATGAAAAATTCAGAGCCATAAGAACGCCGATTCGCTGCTACGATGTTACCTTTTCAACGCGTATCTTCATCTTCAACCTTTCTTGCTAAGTCCATCTTCGGGCCGTATTCCCAAAAACTACTTGTTGGCCGAATCCACCAAATACCTCAGTCTTGAAATTGATTGTTTGAGTTTACCATATCCACGTGTTATCGTCATCACGATTATACCAGGGCCGTACCAAGCACACCAGCCCAAAATAAATTTTTTATTTATTTACAAAAAAGAGCGGTCCGAGTTTCGTATCCAACAATGCTTAAAAAGCCTCGTTGTTACTAGCTCGGTAAAAACAAAAGTCATAAAGGAGATACAATATAAAACAAATGAAAAAAGAGATACAATAAGAGAAAAAAAATGAGAGAAAATAAAAGAAAAAGAATAACAATTAAAAAGAGCAAATCCAACTCACGTCGGTCGATGAAACTTTACAATCTAGTTTCCTTACCTAGGAGGTTGGTTACAAAATACTTGAAGAGTCACTGGAACGTTGATTGATGATTGGTCTTCATTAGGGGGATGGAGCGAGGATGCTCATTGGCCTTTTGTAGCGAATGTAGTCTTGAGCCCCATATTGTCCTAGAGTTGAAACTAGAGGGTTACCGGAGTCTTGACATCTTAGGTACATCTTCTTGGTTAGCGTCTTAATAAATTCTTGTAGGTATACGACCTTAGTTTCGGAGTGGAGGAATTTGATTGGTTGTGCGCGGTAAGCACCTGTTGCGTTGCGCAGACAGATGTTTTGAATGACCTGGAGCCGGTGCATTTGTGTCTTGGAAGGAAGGCCCACGCCGGGGCTGGGTAAGTAATGACTGGTCTGATGAGCGATTTGTATAATCTTAGTTTCGAATTGACTTCAAGCGGACTGTACTTCCCGATGATTGGAGCCAGTGCCTTGATGGCCTTTCGAGTGTTGGTGTTGATCGCGTTGATGTGCTTCACCCATGAAAGGGACTTATCGAGTGTTACTCCTAGGCACTTTGTGGAGCTAACCCACGGAATCTTCTTGCCGAACATAAAGATGTCTTGCGGGACCGAGAGTAAGCGTCCTGTATACTATCTGTATACTTAGGGAGCTGGAGAGAATGGAGTTATCATTCGCGTAGAGACCGTTGACGACTCCCTCCGATCTGGGGAGGTCTCTTGTGTAGATGAAGAATAGGGTGGGTGCCAGAATGGACCCTTGTGGCACCCCTGCTTCAATGTTCTTTACACTTGATCTGCGACCTTGAAACTTCACCCTGAATCTTCTATATTTTAGGTATGAAGCTACTAATCTGATTAACCCAGGATTGAACTGAGCGTGAATCATCTTGAATAGAAGGCCTTTGTGCCATACCTTGTCGAAGGCCTTAGAAACATCTAGAAAAACCGCGGCTGTTGATTGTTTCTTGTTGAAAGCTAGCGTTATATGTTCCACTAATCGTACTAACTGTTGCGTGGTTGAGTGACCGGCTCGGAACCCAAATTGCTAGTCTTGAATGATATTCAGCTTGTCTTGTGAGTCTTGTGAGGATGACTTTTTCGATCAGCTTCCCAATTGTGGAGAGGAGGCTGATTGGACGATAATTTTGCGGAAATTTCTTACACTTACCGAGTTTGTGTAAGACTATCACATCTGCTAACTTCCATTTATCTGGGAAGTGCTTCAGTCGGAGTACTGCGTTGGCAATTCCCGTAAGTGCCGTAATCGCTTTTTTTGGAAGATTCTTGAGTGCTCTGTTGGAAACTTGGTTAGGACCTGAAGCTTTCTTCTTCTTCAGGCCTTTGATAATTGAACGTAATTCTTCGTGAGAGGCTGGTTTAATCGGTTCGGAATCGGAATCTGATGAGTTAAGGAAGTCTTCTACCTGCCTGCTGATCTCCGCAACATGCGCAGGGTTGGTCTGGGCGTTTGGTTTGAACTGCGGGTCTCAAGAGTGTCAGCGAAAGCTTCGGCTTTGTCTTCGTCTGTGTAGGCCATGCCATTCATGCCGTGGATTGGTGGAAACGTTTCGTGTGGGCGCCTAACTGCCTTGACCATTTGCCAAATAGAGTTATCTTTGAATGCGAGACTGTTGACTTTTTCTTTCCATTTGTCTTCACGAAAGTTCTTCAGAGCGTTGGTACAAATTTATACCTAAGTTTACTTGAGATTTCAAGTCGTTCGTAAATATGCGCGCGTCCATAGTAGCCCGATCACGGATGTATAATATAAGAGGTGAGCTTACAACAGTAGATCGCATGGCCTTCGAAAGCGCCCTGCTATATTAGACAGAGACAGACAACTAGCTGCTCGTAGTAATAGAGGTTTTATGTATAATAATATAAGAAATATTATTTTAGAGACCTACAAGAAATAAATAAAGAAATTATTTATTTAATTATAGTCTTAGGTACAATTATAATCAATATTATGTATAATTTTGAACTTAACAAGTTCGTAAGGATTTTAAATAAAAATACATAAGAAATATAATAATTTTATTAAATTCTAAATAACTAAATTCTAAGTGAATATAATGATTATTAGTTTCAAGATTTAATGTAATTTTGTCTATTTATGAAATGTCAAACAGAATAAAAAATGAAAAACTGAGAAAATGAGAGAAAGAAACAATCTTCAAATGAGAAAAAATTACTAAAAAGCTGAAACTAATACAAAAGTTGTTTTGAAATTATAGAAAATTTATTTTAGGCGACTTTTGATAAGTAATAATTTAAATATTTCAGTCATTATGACCTATGCAATTTTGATTTTTTCTTATCAACGGCTGACTTTTTTTAATTTTCCTTGCTCTTGTCTGTAAATATTGCTTAACTCGCATACATGTATAATAAAAATAAACCTCTTTTGATACAATTTCGTCCCGATGTAGTACTTGGTAACCAGACTTTAATAATTTGTTTTGTTCAATTGAAAAAAAAAACCTAGATTGTGTTTTCAAACACGTCAACTGAAGCAATATGCTTAAACAAAATATTTTGTAAATTTGTTTTTGGGTACTTTAAACAAGGAAACTTTGTCTCTATTGCCACCCACCCACTGTGGCAATTAGGTGTAAAACAATGTATTCGAGCCATTTCCAAAAATTAACACAAGTACTGCAGTAATTAAGCTTTTATCCTAAAAAGTGCATTGTAACGCATGCATTTCTTATGCACAATGCTGTTTCGCGCCTAGCTAGTTGTCTATCTCTGTCAGTACCTCTCTCTCCCACAGTGAGTACGTTCGCGACCCGCTACTATAGTGATAGAAGCATAGGTCGTCAGATCACCTCTTTAATAATACATCCGTGGTCAGTTCTGTCGAGTTTGTGTATTGTTTTGTAAGGTGAATTACTTAGGTAAAACAATTCAAATTATAATTCTAAAAATTGCTAATATGGCTGCTGGTGCAAATTTAGAAACGATCACAGTTCAAAATTGTGGGGATATTGTCAATTATTTAATAAATATTGTGCATTTTGATCGTCTTTCATACACCGATAAACTGTATGTTAGGGAAATGAATAGGCCGTGTCCTGATCTTAGTAAGACACTAATTAACATCGAGAAACCAAATAAAGAATTTAATAATAATTATGGCAAGGTATGTCAAGCATAAATGGATGGTAGGGAATACATTACATCACTTAATAAATTATTTTGTTGGCCCTGTGTGGTTTGGTGTAATGCTGGTTATACTGATCTAAAAAATTTGTCGCGCTCTGCTCTTAAGCATGCTATATGAGTCAAGACCATCATAAGTTGTTTTGAAAAGAGAAATTTCTAAACCGACCCAAAAATTATTTAAATTAATAAGTAGGTATTATTATGCAATTGAAATGTTCATTGTTTCAATGAAATTTCAATTATTTATATTAGTCTGAAAAATTAAAGATGTAAAATATTTGGGATAAATATGCAAAATAGATTTAAAAACATATTATGTTAAATTTGTACAAAACGGAGTCGATAAAATTTGAATTTTTAATAAATTTGGGTACCCCCCCAAACCGCCGCCACTGAACAGAAGCGATATTTTCGGCAGTGCGCACATTGCGATGATGCACAGGCCTGACCACATCTCTAACGCTTTTAGTTTCTTCAAATTTCTTTATAATCTTGCAAATTCCTTGCGCAGTAGGTCGATTATGACGACTACAATCACCCCGTAATGCTCGAAAAGTGGCCACGTTTGAACCACCATCTTTGTAGTAAGTTTTAACTATTTTGACGCGTTTTTGGGTTGTTAACCGATCCATAATCGTAAATGACAAACCTTTCACTAAATAAATGATACTTCAGGTGACCGATATTTAACAAATGACAGCGTTGCCAGACCGGCGATTTTGAAACCACGAAATAGATAACCCTGTACAAGTCAAAATAGACTACGTGATTTATGTTGTGACAATTGAGCAAAAGGCAGCGTCTGCTATGGACATTCAAAAACTTGTTAAACAGTTTGCTACTAATAAATCCCATAAAAAGATATTTTTAAATATACGCAATTCAAAATTAATACTTTGTTGTTTTAACGCTTACTGGCCCTAGCTACTCCTGCACCGCCACTGCATGTAAATTAAATAGTGAAAAAATAGCATGTTCTAATTTTTATTAACCTTCATGGTTTATTTCATAATTTTCTATCTTCTGAAAATCTAATGGTACCTATGCGACTTAAATACGAGTAGAGGTTTACAATATGCATTGAAATGATATGTGCATGAATCTGATGAAACCATCGATTGATATGTTACACGTTTAATTTGGTCTAAGTGCATTTTTCACCATCTTATCCAGCTAGTTGGTTTATACCCTTTATTTTTCAAATAAATTTACCCAAGACACTTTCAAGGTTGCCCACATTTAATACTGATAAAAATATACGAATTAATAATCATAAAGCAAAAACACAAATATAAATATAAACACTTAAACAGTAGGTACTAAATCTTTTAAATAAAAGTTCCTAAAACGTCGCCTTTGCCTCACATAAAATTGCTCATTAATTACTTACAGTACCTACCCATTATTGTTGATATTATTAGAACATAATGCAGATGAACCTGCTACTTAAAAGTAAATTCAAGTTGATACCACTTACCACTACTACCTTTTGGAAATCAGATCTCAGTACTCACCTGTTTAATATCATTCACTACTGTTCGTAGTGCGGTCATGAAATTTATATCGCAGGTGTACACACAACTTTGACTGTATAAAATACTTAACGATCAAGTTAATGTTTACTGTGAAAATTACAAATAAAATTACATTTTTAATTTAATTTATATTAAACGTGTGTGTGCTAATGAAAAAAACGCATTGTGAATGAACAAAGCAGTGTTTAATTCTTTGGTTAATAACATCGCTTTAACAATTGAAATAACGCCATAATTATTAAATGCACAGCGTCGCGACGGAGAGTTCATAGTATTTCAACAGATAAGGTAATTATAAGAAATGTATATAAATTACTTTTACATTGCATATAGTAACTATGTATTTAAAAATTGTGTTTCCTCTTTTGACATATATACCTACCTACCTAATATTTTTTTTACAATAGATATCATGTTTAATGTTTCAATTAATAAGTTTTATTGTATTACGTACTAATTTATTTTAGAATGATGGTCACCGTTAAAATTTAGAAAGTTTTGCAGCATTAACGCTAGCAAAATATTTATTGCAATCTACATATTTATATGTTTAATGCACACATAACCTTTGTATTTAAAATATAAACATACCTAATTTAAAATAATAATTATTTGAAATAATTAAAAATTTCAATTAGTACCAACATCTACATTATTTTATAATTTAAATTATTAATTGGAGAACCTAAATTATTTATTTAATAATTATACATATTAAAAATTTATGCATAACCATGTCTCCGATTTAAATACCGTAAATGGAGCTACTTGGTAAAATTATTATTTAACTGAAAAAGTTATTCGAGTTAAATATTAAAAATAATTTTTTTAATATAAGAGAACCTACTGCAGCAACCTCAAAGCGCACATATTGTAAGGGTTAGAGAGTTGAAATGCGGATGTAATGGTAGTGTGTTCGGATTACACATTAAGCTGTAGATTAAACAAGTCAAAGTGGCGGACTCGATGGCACATTTTTAGTTGCCCGAACTGGCTTAAACAAGATATTAGGTAATGCGGCCTAGTAGTACATTTTGGCAGCTATTAAATATTTTTATTAATTCTTTATGGATGTTATAAATAATATTACCTACCCCATCAATTCCCAAATTCAAGGGTGCATCCAACGATTTTAAAAATGTGCAAACTTTTTAAATTATTTATTTCCCTTTAATCAAATTGCAGTTTTACTATTTATAGCGTACACCTTTGATCAAACCAAACGCAAAATTCAATTTTATAATAATAATTATTATTATATTTATTGCAATCTACATATTTATATGTATAATTCACACATAACCTTTTATAATAAATAAATTTAAAATAATTATAATTATTTGGTTCTTCCAGTTATTCATAATTCATCTTAAAACTTTTCAAATTCAATCTATTACTTTATTGTTAATTAAATTAAACGAATGGATCCATCATGTTATCTGTATTTTAATAAAAATTTATTGATACATAAGATAAACTCGACTATAGTTGGATTTTTTTTTTAAATAATATATAAATAATTTATAAATAACATTTATACTAAACCGATGACCGCAAAATATTAACCAATAATGAAATTGGTTTTAAATTAGATGTAAACAAAGCGTAAATTTTGCTAGTATAAAACTGCCTAATTCAATTATTTCGATGTCATCGGTTTAGTATAAATTTTTATATTGGGTATGCTAAAAAGTTCCGGGCCTAAATAGACAATAAATGACTTCAAAGTAGATTATCTCTGCAACTACTTATCTGATCGCATATTAATATATATGTCATTGGAAAAATGATACTTTTAGCTAAAAACTAAATGTAAAATCATTCGATTCGGATCACCAGTTGTGAAAAATTGCTGTTTAAAGATAGAAGTAAATAAAGAAAAAATTCGCTACATTTCACAATTTTTCTTCGATCAAGGAAAAAACGCCCCGCAGGTTCGTGAAAAAAATTGTGCAGTTTATGGTCCAGATGCTTTATCGAGAACTGGAGCAAAATAATGGTTCGCGCGTTATCGTTCTGGAAATTTTGATGTCAAAGATGCACCACACTCTGGTCGGCCATTCATTGAAAAAGTGAAGGAAATTCTTGAAATTGTAAAACAAAACCGTCATCTAAGCACTGTAGAGATCACCAAGAGTCTAAACATCAATCGCCAAATAGTTGCAAACCATTTGAAAAAATATAAATTCAAAAAGAAGCTTGATATTTGGTTGCCACATGATTTGACGTATAAAAATTTTCTCGACCGAGATTCCATCTGCGAATCGTTGCTGAAACGTAATAAAATCGAACCATTTTTAAAGCGAATGGTTACTGGAGATGAAAAATAGATTACATATGACAACATTGTGCGCAAAAGATCGTGGTTGAAGCGAGGTAAAGCTTTCCAGACGGTGGCAAAGCCGGGACTCACCAATCAAAAGGTGAAAGGTCTATTTGGTGGGTTTGGAAAGGTATTCGTTATTGTAAGCTGTTCAAACAATTCTGCATCCTGTTATCAACAGTTTACTAGATTACAGTAAGAGATTCAAAAAATCGGCCAGAATTGATCAATAGGAAGGGTATTGTGTTCCATCATGACAACGCCAGACCTCGTGTATTTTTGGTGGCCCTAGAAAAACTGGAAGAGCTTTGCTGGGAAGTTTTGATGCCTCCACCGTATAGCCCGGACCTTCCAGCATCAGATTATCATTTTAGGTCACTTCAAAATTCCCTTAATGGTTCCTTAAATAAAGTTGACTTCAAAAGAAGCTTGTGAAAACCACTTGGTTAAGTTTTTTACCGATAAACCACAAACGTTTTACAGTAATGCAATAATGGTTTCGACCGAAAAGTGGCAAAAGGTTTTCGAACAAAATGGAGCATATTTGGTTTAAGTAAAAAAATTCAAAGCATAAAAATTTAGCGTTTGAAAAACTATCTAATTAGGCCCGGAACTTTTTAGCATACCTAATATTATTCTTAAAAAAATCTAACTATAGTTGGCATTTTCCATCTTAGTCTAGTTCTTATCTGTTAACGAAACTCATCCCTCGGTGCATTCATTAATATCTAACACATACAAAAGAATAATTTTATAATTTTCTCTTCCTAGTACCATATTAGCACTAAAAATCAGTAATATAATTATTATAAAGTAACATGTTTAAAATATTAAAATGAGTCTTTCCATTGTTTATTATAAAAAAATTCTTCTAGATTATTTATTAGAAAAAAAAAATCTGGAGTTGCGTCGTAGTGTCAACTTTGTAGAATAATAATAAATGAGTTCTTTTAATTATAATATTTTAAATTAATGCAATTAATTACTATTTTATACTTGATGAATTTATTATTATCAATTCGAAGAAAATAACATCTCCTTTTATAACTTCGACACACTCAAGTAAATTATTATTGATGATTGAAGTGAACCTCTTATGTAAAATACATTATAGTAAATATTTTTTTATCGTTGTTTGATGAAATTCTTACCAATTAACAGTTATTAAAAAATATAATATCGACAGAATATTATATAATATCGACCGACAGAAGCAGGGTATTAATAAAAACAAATATGATCCAAATAAATTTTTTTTAGCTTTCTGTTTGCAAAAAATGATTTAAAATAATTTATGAATTACTACGTGAAAACTAGAGGGAGGGGGGGTCTTGGTATATACTACAGGTGGTCACCAAGGGGGTGGGGGTAAAAATTGCATACAATGGTTTACATAGAATGGGTACGTTCCCTAATATGTTTGTATACAAATGATATTAACTAGAATTAAAAAGTATTACATTTAAAACAAGGTGGAACTCGCTGTTACGACAGTTCTAAGGCTTCTATACATCTTTCTAGAATTTTCTTAAATTTGAAACATGCGGACAGACACGGAGCCAGAACATAAGGCTTCTTTCTATACGATGTATAGAAGCCTAAAAAGTAATAAAAAGACACAGACTTCAGTAGAAATAGAATATTTTACAAACATTTTTGACCTTTAACTTCGGGAAATTGTATTATATTGAAATTCTAGCTAAATATGTACATAATATATACCTTTATACATATACAGTATACATATAATTATAGTAGCATACTTAGTAGTATACTTAAATAATTATACCCAAAGTTTTAATCTGTTAAATTAAGTCAAAAACTTAATTTTGAAAAAATGTGACGGAAGCACTTTTTTGTAATTAACGCAGCATTATCTGAACTGGACTATTTTCATTATATCTCACTGTAGTTTTAAAGTAAGGATATGATATGTGCATTTTAAGGTTATACTGTCAGTTAATCCATACCACGAATGGAACTTTTAACTATGCGCTATTGAAATACGACAATGTTCTGAGAATTTTATTTAAATAAATTTTTGCAGATTGTCCATTAGTTTTCGAGAAAACGGCATTTAAATATCAAAATTTTATAGCTATTTTTACATAAGGATCAAATTGCGATTTCTACACAGATGTTCTGTTACCCGTCCGGGTGCTCTGATATAGTCTTACACCCGTATTCATAAAAATTTTAGAAAGTTAAAATAGCTTTAAAATACCTTTAAAATGCAGGCGTCATAAAACACCAATCACAAACGTTCATTTGTCTACATTGTAAGGTTTTCATTGGTTGTTTAACTTTAATGAGCGTTTTAGTTAAAATAGGTTTAAAACACTCTTAAAGTATTTTTATGAATACAGGGGTTAGTCATTTTTACTCCACACCATGACTCGTCTCGCGCGCAGCCGAGGAAAAGGTGTCCACCGATACCACCTCTAATTCCAACCGTCATGTATACCACTGCGATAACGGAGATATGGGTTAACCCCGGCACTCCAAAAGTCATCAAGATCCAAGATCCATTTTTACTCCGTCGAGTACTCATCGTGCTTGTAGAACACTTTGACAGTAACCGCACACATTACACAGATTTTTAGCGGGTCGGAGGATGTTTTTGTGCGTTTTAGGAAAATTTCAGATACACCCTAAAATGAGATTCACCCCTTTCGAGTAGCATCTTTGGCGAGTTGGAGCTACATACAGGGATGTAGCGAGGAGTTGCGGTATATCACTGTACGTTTTGCGTTTGTACGAATAAAAACTGTTCATACAATACTAGTGCTATCTGAGCACGCGTACGCGTGATAGAACACCCATGTAGAAATCGTAGTTTAATCCCTATGTGCAAAATTTGCATGCAAAATTTCGATTTTTAAATGAGGTTCTCTCGAAAACTAATTGATAATTCGCTTAAAATTTATTTAAATAAAATACTCAGAAAATTGTCGTCTTTCTAATAGTCTATAGGAAAAAGTTTGATTCATGCTGTTGATTGCCTAACAGATCCCCCGGGTCCTTCACTGGAATCCGACGAATAGTGGAATAGTGCCTTTTTAAAAGCTTTATATTAACTTACCCGGGTATATATATATTTGTATATATATTGTCATGTTCCAAAATCACTTTTTTTAGTTTTGAATTTTGAATTTATTTTTGTATTTAAATTTTATTTTAATTTTGTAAATTTGAAAATTTTATTTCATTGTTTTGTGAATTTAAATTTAATTTGTGTAAATAATTTTTGTCAAGTTGTAAATATTTGAATTTTTGTTCGTGCCAATATTTTTTATTATTTTATGTTGGTACGAAAAATGTATTAGTACCTGGCGTTTTGCCATGTCCGCCAAAGCGGATAGACGTGTTTGCGAATGATCTCCGTAGAAGTTTGATTTAACGTTTCTAATTGAGATTTTTTATTTTATTTAATGAGAATAAAGAATTTGATTGTGTTAGTAAGTTTTTATTATAAATAAGGAAAAAGAGTCTCGTGTTCGGAAAAATGGATGACCCGCGGAAAAATTAAGTTTTTTTATGGAAATAAGTTTATTTTATAAATTAGATACGGTCGGGTCATCTCAATATTTATATAGAAGGTAAAAATCTTTCGGCTGCTTTTTAACAAACTTCTAGCCGTCCAATTAAGCTGAAATTTTAAACGTCGACTTGTAGCTCTAGACATTTTAATCTATCAAATTTTGAAACCGATCCGATCATTCACCGCAAAATTAGCACAGCTTCTGTGCAAATTTTGAAACAGATCTATCCACTACGAAATCAAGTAAACATAATATGTCAAAATAAAAATTTAATTCAAGTGTCAAGTTATTGAAGTATCAGGCTAACACATTTGCTATTTAAAGAATCTTTTTCTATTTTGCGTCTAAAACAAAGTTATTTCGAAACCCAGTCGCGTATCGAAATGGACAATATTTCGAAACGCAATTTTTTGTTTTAAAGGGTTGGTAACTAAACGTCAGTGAAAATTAAAACTAATGTTGTCACTATATTATAATATTATAAACCTATAAATTGATGTAAAGTAATGATAATTGTCAATAAAATAATTAATAATAATAAAGAAAATTGTAAACTGCAAGTATAATTTCGTTTATTTAAACTTTTATGCGATCTCCTAACCTGAAAATTTTTTGTTACCAACTATCACAAAAATACAAAAAAAATTAAAATTACTAATATTTTTAGGGCTTCTAAAGTTCAAAATAGAAAAAATAGTATAAGAAACTCGTTTTATAAGACGTTTTATCGCACTTATCCTTTAGAAAACTCCCCACTACGCGGCTCGTTTTCTAAACGGATTGCGTGCGTTAAAAACGCCACTTATAAAACTAGTTTCTTAATATACTATATTATGAAAAAAGGTATTAAAATTAAGAAAATATTCTTTAATATCTCGAAAAATGGAATCCAATGTAATATATTTAAAGTTAAAAAAATATGTGAGTTTTGAAATCGATTTAAAAAAAAAGTAGAATATAGATAAGAAACTTTAGAAAAACATGCAGTGATTTAAGAAAAAGTATGTTATACAATAAATTTAATTAATTACATATTAAACTACTATAGTTGCTATAAAACTTAAAAAGCACAAAATAAAAATAAATTAAAAACAAGTTTATAAAAAAAAGCTTTATATTATGAAGACCAATGAAAATACATTATTCTACGTGTGCTCTTGCTTGGAAATGGTTAGAGTACCTATAAGTTTTTTGTAACATAATTTTCTTTTCAAACTTTAAAGCTTTGGTGGTGCCTTTCATATTACATACTTCCCTATAAGTAAGAAAAATGCATAGTAGATGTCAATCTCAACGAAAGTTAGACCAACACGAATTTCCAACAGCCAAAGCTGCTATCAGTGGCGGATCCAGGGGGGGGGCGATGGGGGCGATCGCCCCCCCCCTTAGAGCTCCAAAATACATTAATTCTTACACCAAAAAATTCTGACATATTACAAATTCCTAAAACTATTTTAAGAATTTAGAAAATACAAAAGTAATTTGTATTTTTTAAACTTCGTGTTTTAAATAATAACCTTACAACAAAATCACAAAACTACGGTATCATTGTGTTTATTGTGTTATATCTATTTTATAAAATAAGACAAAATTTAGTACTTCAAAGAATTTAAAGCCGAACTTCCGGAAGCTGCTTAATCTGAGGCTTCTATAGCACCAGGTAAATTGTATAAGCTTGTTGCAATTTTGGAAAACCCAAAATTTCTGGTGTTTTCCCTAATTCCTGAAAGAATCTGTTTAGGTAACAATGTTCTCCTTTGTCATTGCTTTTCATAATTTAAAGCAAAACAGAAGTGATTTTTATTTCAGTTTGCGTTTTTTGAATATATTTTTAGTGCTTCAGTACTGATATCATTTAAATTAAGTAAGTAGTGAAGTTGTGAAGTTAATTTATCATAAAATTGCAGTTGATTTTTTATAAAACAATAAAAACTATATGTGCAGTGGTATTATTCATCAATAATCAATATTCAATAATATTAGATATTATTTGGTTATACTTGCTGTTGGAGTTTCTATCTGAAGTTAACTAAAAAGGATACACAGTAAAAAGTATTTCGCTAAATTAACAAAAAAATGTTGTCCCTGCAGGTCTACTACAATTTTTTGTAATATTAACAAATTTTATTATTATAGTAGCATAAATACTTAAAAAATATAATAATTTGAATCATAGAAGTTATTATTCTGCGTAATAAATTTGCTAATATAACAAAAAAATTGTAGTAGACCTGCTGGGACAACATTTTTTGTTAATTTAACGAAATACTTTTTACTGTGTAAGTTGTTTTATTTACTTATGCTCGTTTTCACTAAAATGGGTTAAAAATTAATATACAATAAATTAAATTTCATAACAATTGAAAAGTTTTTGTAAAATTTTAATCATTGATTAAATTTGAACTTGATTTTACGTAAGCAGACATTAGATTTAAAAATTAACATTAACCGTATATCTATTATTATAGGTAATTAAGAGTCATGAAATTGAAACGGTGTCCGAGTCAGTCCACTCTGAATATATTTGTAAAGAAGCAAAAAATTCAAAAAAATAAAAATCGAGACAGTAAACCACAAAGTAGTGAATCTCAGAGAAATGTTCTGCAAATTTAAATGTTGCTTCAACTATTTTTGAAATTGCTATTATACTTATACTCGTACTTTTCACTTTTTTATTTAAAATTTTTTTATGTTATTGCCCCCTCTATGACAATTTCCTGGATCCGCCACTGGCTGCTATGAATATGGGTCAAGATCTTTTCAATTTTATCACAAACAATATAATACGTAAAGCACCACCAAAACTTTAAAGTTTGAAAAGAAAATTATGTTACAAAAAACTTATAGGTACTCTAACCATTTCCAAGCAAGAGCACACATAGAAGAATGTATTTTCATTGGTCTTCATAATATAAAGTTTTTTTTTTATAAACTTGTTTTTAATTTATTTTTATTAAGATTTTAATGTTAATATTAATTTTACCTCCAATCAATTTAAAAAAAAAAATTGGAGGTATGGTAATCGAAAAAAAATTTCAACTTTTTTTTTTTGCATTTTCGAGATCACCGTGTTCAGAAACGTAAAGATCTGCAAAAAGTAAAATAAAAATTTCTGTGTCGGTCTGTCTGTCTGTCGGTCGGTCGTCAAATTTTGTCGATCGATTTGCTTCCGAACCATCCAACCAATTACGACCAAATTTGGTATGGTGGTAGGGTTCACGGTGGAAAGGTGAAAATAAGGTTTTCGTCGCGATCTATCAATCAGGAGTGCCACCACAAGAAAATAATACGGGATTTTAAAAAAATACTTTGTCTTGCGATATGTTATTTTAAAGGCCTTAAAAGGCTTTATCCAGAATAGGTAAAATTAATCTTCTATCTGTCGTCTGTCAAAAATCACAAGTTGTCAAAGTTGAAACTTTAAGTGTGAATAACTCAAGAAATGCTGAAGGGATCTTACCCAAATTTGGTACGTAGGTACATTGATCCTAATGGATATGAGAGCATATGTAATCCTTCGATAGAAATCACTAATGCAACATGAAAAAAATAAAATTAACTTTTTTGGCAAAAACATGAAAAAAGTTTTTGTCGATCGATTTTCTCCGGCATTTCTACGTCGATTGCAATCAAACTTATTGGACGTATGCCTCGTGGGCTGGAATGGTGAAAATAAGGTTTTGCCAGAGAAATCTTCACCAGGGCCACCACAATAAAATAAATAAAAAAAAATGAAAATGTCGTCGTATCTCCGGAAATGTTTAACCGATTCAGCTAAAATTTGGTGTATCGATGGAGCTTTGAAAGTATAAGTATTGGTGAGAAAACAAACCGAGCCAATTGTAACAGGGCGGGGCAGGTCAGAAAAATTATAGAAAATATTAACTGAAATCTTAATTTATATATTTTTTGTGAGAATTTGTCAGATGGCTGGCAAAAATAAAACAATATATTCAAAATTTTAATAAACGTCATAATTTTGTGACATATGTGTCAAAATTAGGTTAATGTTGATTTGTATACCGAGTGCAGCATAAGAGTTGAGTTTAGGGCTTTTAACAATTTATTTTAGAATACAAAAATAGGTGGTTTGGTGGGAAATGTTTTATAATATCGTCGTACGGACTGACGGAACGTTACTTTATAAGTAAAAGGTTCTGCCACTAGGTAGCGACCAAGTTTAGGCTGTTTGTTAAATTTTTTCGCAAATGTTTTCAGAATCGGTAAATCGGCAGTCAGTAATTTACAAAAATTTATTTTCAAAAAATCCGCTAGACGACAGAAAAAATTTGTTGTACCAATCTTGGAGAAATTTTATTTGTGACTTCTTACGGTATTATGTGACGTATATAAAAATTTTGAAAAAAATTCAGTGGCGTACAAAAATAAAAAAATTTTTTCATTTTAGATTTTGTTAAAAAAACTTTTATAGATAGATTTAGGGTAGGGGTGATACATATAGATATCTTTGCCAGGGCTACCGATATCTTTGTTAAGGCTACCACAATAGAAAACAAAAATGAACATTATGTCATCGTATCTCCGGACAAAATTTGGTGTGCTGGTGATTGGAGGTATTGCGGCAGAGAGTGACGATATTTTTTCAATATCAATCAAATATTTCAAAATTTGTATTCCAAATCAGTGACACATGGAAAAGTTAAAAAAAGGGGTTTTATCCATAAAATAAAATTTTAGGGAAAAATCATACAGAACCTAACTTACAGTTTTCTCTTTTCAACGACAAATATTTTTTTCGAAAAACTTCATGGCATTAAACATGCTTAATGCGAGTTTTAAAATTTTAAAATTTTACTCCTAAAATTATTAAGCGATCGCAGTAAGAAAATCATTATGTGATTGTTCAAACTAAGTATTTCGGCGTTGGTTTCATTCAAATCAAAGCACTCCTTCCACATGCATGAAAAATCTAACTTTTGAACTGCAGATAGGCGGGGGTGTCTTAATAAAAGGGTTATATTCATTGTGTAGTAATCTAGTAATAATTTTCGCAAGCCTATTTCAGTAAGAAATAGGTAAAGTAAGATTGCAGTTAATATTTTCTGTCATTTTCTTGCTTTTACATCTGGCTCAATTGTTTCCTCACCAATGCTTGTATTTTAGAAGCTCTATCAGCACACAAAATTATCACAATGGGTTCAATATTTCCGGAAATACGAAGACATGTTTAATTTTTTTATTTACTTTATTGTGGTAGCACTAGCAAAGATTTCTTTGCCAAAACCTTATTTTCACCACTAGGGCCCACCAGACATACGCCCAAAAAGTTTGACTGCCATCCACGCAGAAATGCCGAAGAAAATCGAGGGACAAAGACTTTTCTCAAGTTTTCGTAAAAAAATTATGAAATGGTTTTATATGCTGTCAAGTTCTGTGGGGGCAATGTTCCTACATACAAAATTTGGTTGATGTCCCTTTAGTACTTCATCATGAGTTATTCCCTCTTGAAGTTTAAACTTTGGCAGCTTGTAATTTTTGACAGATGACAGATAGAAATTTTATTTCACCTACTCTGGTCTCAAGGTCTTTAAAATAACCTACGACAAGACAAAATTGTTTTTATAAATCTTGTGTTTATTCTTGTAGTGGCACTCCTGATTGACAAATCCGACGAAAACCTTATTTTCACCTTTCTACCATAAACCGTACTGCTATACCAAATTGGGCCGTGATTGGTTGGACGGTTCCGGAATAAATTGAGAAACAAAATTTGACGACTGACCGACTGACACAGAACTTTTTTTCTTATTATTTGCAGATCATTACGTTTCTGAACACGGTGATCTCGAAAATGTAAAAAAAATTGAAATTTTTTTTCGATTACCTTACCTCCAAAAAAATTATTTTTTTGATTGGAGGTAAAAATGGGAAACTGAGAAAATGAGAGAAAGAAAAAAATCGCGATATCTACTTTAGCACCACGACGCATAGAGTTTTCACTAAAATCTGTCCTATTTTCTTAAGTTTTCTTTCCGTAAGAATCTTCTGCAAAGTGTTAGGAAACGTGAAAAAAAAATGATGATTGAAATTGATCAAGTCGTTCTCAAGTTATGGCGTGACCAAGGGAAATAGGGATTCATTTATATATATATAGATAGATTAATGATAATATAGGGTGCCCACGTGTATGGAATATCTGAGAAAGTCGCGGAATTTAAAACTTGTCAGGGAAAGTCATGAAAAGTCGGGTAATTTAAAACTTGTCAGGGAAAGTCATGGAAAGTCAGGGAATTTAAAATTTTTAGAGCCAATCAGGCCTATTATGTATCACAAAAACGTTATTATAACAGTGACAGTTATGAAATAAAAAATTGATGAACCGCGTTTTGATCCGAAAACAGAAATATTATTTTCTCTTTCTGACACATGTTAGCTATAATAATGTTTCTCGCTTTACGCTATTTTGAAACTTTATTATAACATAAAGGTTGACCGTTATTTTTAAAGGTTGTGATACATAATAGACCTGATTGTCTGGAAAAAAACAAAAATGTTGTCAATGAAATATTTTTAAATTTTAAATAATTGTTTTACAGGTGTAGCCGGGAATTTTAACCCCCTTTTATTTTACCCCCCCCCCCCCCCGGTAAAAATTCCCTAGTGAAATTTTACCCCCGGTAAAAATTCCCTAGAGATATTTTACCCCCGGTAAATATTCCCTAGAGATATTTTACCCCCAGTAAAAAATGATTAGGGGGTAAAATTTTACTAGGAAATTTTTACCGGGGGGTAAAAAAGTTCAAAATATTCTTAGTAAATTTTTACCCCCTTAAGAAATTTTATAGGTAAACTAGCTGACCCGGCGAACTTCGTATCGCCTCAGAACTTGAACCATATAAATTATTTGTAAAATTCTAGAACATCGTACCGCCTCAGAATTAATATACCAAGTGACTCGGCGAACGTTCTGCCATATAAATTATAGCTGGATACCCGGCTTCGCCCGGGGTCTCTTTAAAAATAAAATACTTTGCATTAGTCTACGTACTCGAACGTTTTCCAATCTTGCTTTCCGTTACTCGTTTGTTTCATACGAACGGACTTCAGCAATGCGTACACACAACAAAACAGTAATTTTGGTTTTTCTTTTGTCTATCTATATATAGTTATGGATACCCGGCTTCACTCGGGGTGTTATTAAAAATAAAACGCTTTGTTTATGCCTGAAGTATTTTGATGTAGGCTCTTGGACTTCGTGCAGCAACATTCTGAAAAAGAATTAAAACGGGTAGAATGGATGATAAAATTTATTTAAACCAAAGTAACAATATTTAGGTACACTCTGTAGATATATTTATCATAGCTGACCCAACGGACGTTGTCTATTATTATTTTATCGTAATGCTAAAGGATACACAATATTTTTGGTAGTTCCATTCGGTGAATAAATGTACAAATTTTTTGGTGTGCCAACTCGGGAGCAAGCAACATACAATTGGCCGTGTGAAAAACACGAATTCTCCAAATTCAAGCCCGCAATAGTTAATGATTGCCCTTGTGCTTTGTTGATTGTAATCGCGAAGGCAAGACGCAAGGGAAATTGAAGCCGCTTGAACTGGAATGGTAAATCGTTGGTAATCATCGGTATGCGGGGAATCAACACATCTTCCTCTTTGAATTTGCCACTGATGATTGTTGCCTCGATCAAATTTGGTGTCAATTTTTTTATGGCCAGTCTGGTTCCGTTGCACAGTTTTGGCGCGTTCAAGTTTCTAATGAGTATAACCGGTGACCCAACTTTCAATCTCAATGTGTGTGGTGGCATTCCAGGTGGCTCTAGTGAATTTAGAAATTCGGTAGGATAATTGACTGCTTGTTCTTGCTCCATCAGTGTATCTATTGATTTGTATTTGACTGATTGTCCGGGCAATTTCAATTGAATTTGTTCATTCAGCTTGTTCACAACGTCATTTTTGGGGGCTAAAATTGCACGTTCGCACAGCCAATCAGGATTTTTGTAGTTGCTTTTACATTTGGGTAATGTCCTATATAGGGAAATTAATCCAATTATCCGTTGATCCGTCGATCTGTTGATCCGATGAATAGGCACTATTTGCCACATATTTTATTAAAGTTTGTTGAAAGCCGTTCTAAAGTAGCCTATCTTCTTCGCAGCATCGTAATTAGCTTATACACCAAATTTCATAAAGATTGGTCAAGCGGTCTAGGAGTCTATAAGGAACATACATACATACATACATACATACATCCATTTTTATATATATAGATAAGAATTTTTATATCTGTTTATGTATCAAATTCCATAATATTTTACTGCAAAATGCTAAAATATCTTCCTCAGATATTGGTAGAATTAAATAGGATAATTTAAAAGTTTAACACAAAATTTATTTAAAACTTACATTTTTTTATACACTTTTTTTTACCGAAACTACTGCTTCAAAATTATTTGAATTTTTATGGTTCAAATATATTGCCAGATTTTTGTAACTATTTTTTTGTTCATCGAAATGGTGCATTGAACTTGGAAACCTTAGCCATGCAGGATTTTTTGACATTTCAGTAAACGAATATACATACATATATCGGCTCCTATGAGTGATGCAGTGAAAAGCATCTCAACATCTGTATCCCAAATTGCGTTTTCGTCCATTTTCGTCATATTTATGTAATTCTTAACACCAGAAAACAAATCAACTTCTTGTTTTCAAGTTCTCATAAATTCGGTAATTAGCTTTCGTACTTCTTTGTGCTGATCTTCACTTCCGATAATTCATAAAAGATATATGCATCTAAAAAAACAGTTACCGTCTGCCTTGACGTCTATAACTGTGTGAGGCAAATAGAGCAACCAATTTTTTGTTTTCACAAAGTCGGAATTCTTGTCAAATGAAAGTCCAAGCTTCTCACAAAGTCGTTTTTGCCAAATGTTATTTATAGGACAGGAACGAAATTTTGATTTTTCTGTTATGCAATTAACTTCTTCAACAGATGATTCATGTTCTTCATTTTCGCCTTTTTTTTCTTGAGATCCGTTGTCGGTAATGTTTTAAATTACTGACAGGATACCCCTTTTTCAAAGATTTTCGCACTTTCGACCGTAAAATGCAGTTGCCATTGCTCAGAATTTTCTCTATAAAATTTGTATAGGTTCCTGTATAGGTCCCTGTCCCTGTATAGGTCCCTGCAAAGGGTGCTTTTGTCCAACCACCTTTGCGATCATCTCGTCTGCAATTTCGTACCAGTAGCGATTCTCCAACTTTAAATTTCACTGCATTTGCACGACGCTTATCATAAGAAGTTTTTTACTTTTCTTGATTTTCCTTTATAATAATACCAATATATAATACAATACCAACCCGCCGCTCTGGGACCCCTATTCCTCCACTGCGATTTTTTGAAATGTGGGAGGTTCTTCCGCCCCACCCTGTATTACTCTTAGTTTTACTATTTAAATAATAAATTATCCTATTTTATTTATTTTTATTCTTCCAAAATTTGAGGAAAATATTTTTAGCATCTCAGAATAAAATATAATCGAATTTGATACATAAACACTAATAAAAATTCTGATTTACCTATAAAATTTATTAAGGGGGTAAAAATTCACTGACGTTATTTTGAACTTTTTACCCCCCGGTAAAAATTCTCTAGGGAAATTTTACCTCCAGTAAAAAATGATTAGGAGGTAAAATTTCACTAGAGAATTTTTACCGAGGATTAGGAGGTAAAATTTCACTAGAGAATTTTTACCGAGGGGTAAAATTTCACTAGGGAATTTTTACCGGGGGGTAAAATTTCACTGGGGTAAATATTCCCGGTTACACCGGCTCCCAATAGTCCAGTGCCCAAACGGCGGCGCCCAAATGGCGGTGCCACAAACGCCTGCGCCCAAAGCCGAGCAACAGAGCAATATGAAGCTGATATCTTGATAACAGACTGATAAATAATATTTATGTGTCAAAATTTGACAGTTATAAATATTATTGATACTTATAATTTATAAACATACATATTATCGTAGTGAAATGGACAGAGTGGATTTTCATAGTATAATAAGTTCGTCTTCCGACGATTCAGACGATCCAATCAGATGGCCTAGAATACTTCAACGACGAAATAATTTATTGGAAGAGTTGGATGACGCAGATTTCAGAAAACGATTTCGAATGAGTAAAACCACCATTGAAAGATTGTCTAATATGCTACAGGGGGTGTTAGAACCGGTCGACAAACTGAACAACCCAATATCTAAATTAAATCAAATATTAATTTGCGTTCTGAATTGGTTTTTTTGTTTTCCAATATTTTAAAATATTACTTCATCAAATTTAGAAGAATTTCTTTTTCTAAATTGGTGAAAATACAAGTTCGCTTTTGTTCTTGATCCATTTTAACTTAAATGTACATCGACAACAACGTGAACGTGACAGAAACGTGACGACAATTAAATTTTTTTAGGTTAATTATAACGAATGTCGTACATTACATTTCATGAAGATGATATGAGATTTTATTTCTATCTCTGTTACACATTATATCGTTTGTATTAAATCCAAAAAATATTATTATCTAAATCTCGGAAACGGTGCATCATAATAAAAAAATGAATATACAATTTTTTCTTGTAAATTTCATTCTCTACAGTTTTGTTCATATACATTTTTTTAATTGGTCGCACCGTTTTCGAGATATAGATGATAATATTTTTTGGATTTTACCGAGTCTTGTTCAAGTCGCTGTCAGTCGGAACCGGTGCAACAAAATAGAAAAATGTATATAAACAAAATTTAAGGCAATGAAATTTCCAACAAAAAATGTCTACAAAATTTTGCTGTAAAATCGATTTTTATATAAAAGAACACGTCTTGAAAACGTCAAATTAACATTGTTAACATAGGAGTGTCCGAATATTTATGTGAGTAACTGTATGTACGAAATGCATGTTTTTTTAGGTTTGAAAACTGTAAATTGTTAAGTCGCTTATGGAGAATGAAATCCTGAACTGCGATTATCTCCGTTCGAACTTCGCAAAAATTTAATAATATTTTACAATTTTATTTATAAACTCTTCTATTTGCCAAACGAAGCCCTTAAACAAAATTTTTTCTTCTTGATAATAGTTACGCATTTAAATGTAGAATGGATTAAAAAATTTTGCTATTTTACAGCGCTCGTTGGTTTTATTCACACGACCAGTAGACCCTCATAAAGTCTATTATATGTGGCTCTTTCAAACTAGTGCGTAACGTTTCTACCTTTGATTTACGAAATAAAATGTATAATGGTGCATTTCTCACAATTTTTTCCGATTGAATTTGATAGTAAATTTTGCGTGCTATAAATTGCTAATATTATTTTTTGGATTGAGTGAGTAACTTTGGCAGAAATGGAGAATTAAAGTCGATTAGCCGTAAATCTTCTATAGTTTTTTATTAATCACAAATTAAGCCGGAAAAATTAAGCTGATACATTTTAATATGTACATAAGGGAACCTTTAGCTATCGATTGGCATAACTTTCATGCCCTGAAGCGCAACTTTTGGTTTCAAGTCTAATTTCATTGGACTAGAAACCCGTTCAAATCGGAACAAAAATATCCAAAATATCAAAAAAACAATTACTCACGCAAATCAAAATCATTTATTCACAAAATCAAATTATCTCCAATCAGAGACGCAAATCCAAACAAAATTAGCGGAGACTTCCGCAAAACATGCCCGTCCAACTTGACGGACCCGGAAAAAAGCAAATTTTATCAAAATTTTCGTACCAACTTTTAATTTGTTGGCGCGAACAATCAAAATTCAAAATATTTGCAATCATTAAAAACAAATTAAAATTTTTAAATAAACAAAATTTCAAATTAAACAAAAATTTAAATTTCAAAATTCAAAAATTTAAAAATGTGATTTTGCAACACGACAGTATATACTGCTCGCAAACCAAGTATTGCTCTTTTGGTCGGTCTAGAACAAAATCCCGCGGCCACAATCCGGCCGGACGGAAATCCCGCCGAACGAAAATCCAGAAAATGTATTCTTAACAGCTGTTTGTTACTGCGATGTAATATAACTTGACGATATTCCTATGAAAGTTCAACACAGGTTACAAGTTGAACTTGATGAATTAATATTATATTAATAAACTATTCGAGCAAAGTGTACAGCTTAATTGCAAATCGATACTTTTAAGCAGGATGTGAAGTTCAAAGACTTTTATGCCATTAATTATGCTGCAATAAGCCGAATTGGTAATTATAAATAATGTTAATAATAAAATAGAGAGGAGTTGTATTTGGGTGTTTACCGTCACTATGTCCTAGTGGGACGTATGTAGACTGCACCGATGCACAGTGGGACCAACGCTCGGAAAAGTGGCCAAAAATATATTTTTGTGAAATATCAATTAAGCTACCAGGTTTTGTATATCTTTAGAGCACGGAGTAATATACATAAGTTAGGAGAGGTTGCTTGGTATCTCGCGACCGGCTAACGCTTGGCCACATAACGCACGCCTTGGAGAGAGAGACGGCGCGAAACAGAGAACTCGACGTTAGGCTATTCATTTCACCGAGTATAGCCTGCAAACCATGTAGTTTAAAGGGTTTAAAGCATTTTCTACAATTAAACTAGGTACCTTCAACGTTTCATTACATTTATTGTTTTTTATTGATATTATTCATGAACTATAAAGTATTACCAATTATAAAAAATAAGAGTATTAATATTTAATTATATAAGCATTGACAATTTGCATAAAATTAAAATTCACCTCAAAATCTATTTTATTGACTATCGCACTCACGTGTCATGTGACCAACATCAACCAATTGACATATTGGATTGACACAATAACGACCAATCAGCTTCGAATTTAGCGAAAATTTGAAAAACGATAATCGCCTTAGGGAGACTATCGCGAAATCTCCCTCGAAACAAGTGCAGGTTTAATACTTTTATAATCTAGATTACAAAAATGACAAGTGACATTTTAAATACAAGATTATAATCTTTAATAATAATTATTATTTGAAATAGTAAATAAAACGTTACATTTATTGAGATGTATTTATTTTCAAACAAATAAATTACTGAAACAAAACCAGAACATTAACTAATTTATAATATGAATTGCGCATTTGAACAATTAGCTTGTTTTTCTAAATTTCGGTTCTAACTGCAACTTTCTTCGTAGTGAATCGCAAGCTGCTCTGGCAGCTTTGAATGCTATGTCCGTAAATGGTTCAATAGTTATATTAAACGTATTATAGTATAATTCCTGAATTTGCTTTGCGACAGAATTCCATATTAATTTAACCACCAACTCCTTGTAATGTCATCCATCTGCTTTACGCATATTGTATCTGCAGTCCAATAAAATCTCTCCCAGCTTTTCCACAGATCTTTTTCTTTTTCTTTTTCTTTTTCTTTTGCTTTTTCCACAAAGCCTTGGTGCTAACATCCTAGCTCCTTTCACCACAAAATTTTTGAAATTGTGTCCAAACCGAGTTTTTGGATCGCACAGTATTAATCGGAATACTTTTAATAATTTCCTCGTTTATTTCTTGGAGCGATTTGTAACCAAAACGTGAATTCATTTTAAATTACTTACGTATAACAATACTACTATATTATTTTTCAACGCACAAGGCTTAAATTGCAAAAAAATGGCTGCGACAAATTAATTAATGACATTTGAATTAATTCATTTGTTTCTCTCATTGCAACCTAACATTTACAAAAAAAATTGTTCGCATTTTGATTGAAAATTTTTGAATTAGCAATAACTTAAGAACGGCACTAGATATCGAAAAACTGAGCAAAAAAATTGTTCCCCCTCGCCTCGTACTCACCCCCATGTGAATTATCGGTACGAAAGCACATGCAAAATTTCAGATCAATCGTGCGCAAAAAAATTTACTAAATTTTTTTTAAATACTCGTTCAAGCGATAGTCTTTCCTAATATACCTCGAGCTGGTCATATTTCTGAGACAATTTGTTCGCGCTGCCTACACGCGTGTTTGTTGCCCTTAGATAACTGCCCGCGCGCAAGCGCTTGGGCAGTTTTCGCGCAACAAACACTTGTTTGACAGCTTGAACAAATTATCGGAAATATGCCCAGCTCTTGGTATATTATATACGATAGTTCAATATTTCTATAATCAGAATATTTGGGTGATTATTAAAAACTTTGTATTGTAAGATTATAAACCAACAAAATAATTAATGAAATCGGTAATAACATTTTGTGGTTTATGTTTACTTTTGTCCTTTTGTGGTTTTTGAAGTTAAATTAGTCTAAATTTAAATATTTTTTTCTGGCCTTATTTGTGAACCGAATTTTAAAAAATTAAGACACATACATTACATAAATTATGTTAATAAATATAAAAAATTGGATGTGGCCATGCCCATAACTTTATCATTCCTTTAAATATAATAATAAATTTAAAAAAGTTTTTAAAAAAGTTATTATTTTGGAAGAGAATAATATATATAATAAAATAAAAAGAAACTTTTTGTAAAAATTAAAAAAACAACAGGCGTACAAATATATTGTTTGATTTGCCTCCCAATACAACCTGAAATTCCTTTGTCATACTATTATAATGGGTGAGAGATACCGTTTACTTATTATTTACATTATTGCTATTTAAATTATCATTCTGCAAATCACATTCAGAAGATTCAGAAGCAGAATGAACTGTAGAACTCTCTAATTTAGTGGTCTGGTGCTTGCGGGTAACGTTGGTGTCTCTTACCAAACGTTTCCTTTTTAATTACATTAATTAAGTCATCTTTCCATTCTCTGACAATATATTTAGGATCGAAATGTTTCGCACAAACTCGGTCTTTTCGACTCAAAACTTTATCAGCCTGAGGTATATTTTTAATCCAAATTTTCAACAACTCAGGATCTTTAGGGGGTGAAAATAAAGATACAATTTCGCTACAGGATGCATATCCCGAACGACAATAAGGCACAAAACATTTGTAGCTCATATTTTTAACAGGTGGTCAACAATGATTTAACAATAAACAAAAATTGCAATGTGTTTTGTGGATCTCGCCATGCAAAACGAACGTTATCTCGGAATGCAAGGGCACTGGAAGTAAATTTAACCAGGATTCCTTATTCACAATAAAATATAGAAAGTAAATATTTTATGCTAAAAACACTAATTGTTGAAAAGGTAATACTTCAAAGACATGGAATTAAAAACTAAATCGAACTTTAAGGAGAAAAATAAAGTGTTCAAATTGCAAACTGAAAATTATTTTAGCGATTGGTATTCAAAATGATGTTATTTCCACTTCTTATGTAATTAAATATTAATATTTTTAGTTTTTTGTAGTAAGTAATACTTTATAGTTTATGAATAATATCAATAAAAAATAATAAATAGAATGAAACGTTGAAGGTGCCTAGTTTAATTGTGGAAAATGCTTTAAACTACATGATTTGCAGGCTATACTCGGTGAAATGAACAGCCTAACGACGAGTTCTCTGTCTCGTGCCGTCTCTCTCTTCAAGCGTGCGTTATGTGACCACTATTCGCGATTCCAGCTAAGTGAAGCGACGTCTAGCGGAAGAAATGTGAACTAGTCTAAATGAGTAGTTTGTCATAAATTTACTTGTATGTTATGGTCATTTATGGTGTTATAATCGTTTTTAACGCTGAATACTTTGCAAGTGCTTGCATTTGGAAATCCATTTGTTATTAGGCGAACAAGGAAATAATTGATAACAGAAAAGGGTGGATGAAAAGCTTCAAAATGGGAAAAACAGCTTCAAAATACATGGTTGTGTGCAGTAAACATTTTAAATCAGAAAATTATATTTTATTTATTTATATAAAGTACTTTTCAGTTGTTTAATTTACAAATTTCAGGATGGTTCATATTTATTCCCATGTTCCACATATTTATTTGTAAATTCCTTGGTAATGAACTGAATTTTTGCTTGTTTACCCCAATCATTTGCTTTATAGATAGCACGTTGTACCTGAAAAAAACAAAATCGATGTTACTTATTCTTAAATCCACCACATGGATTTGAATGGACCATCAACATGGTCTTCTAGGAACTCATTTTCCACTTCGTCAGCCGTATGTATAATGCAAAGGCAGAATTGGGTAACCGGTTAATCATTCTTTGGTATAAATCGTTATCGTCATTAATATTTTTTAAATTAACTTTAATGTGAATGTAGCAACAATATTTGGTAACATCTTCTGCTGTTACTTGATATTTATCTATAGCCCCCTTTTTCATGTTAGACCACAAACATTTTTTGTCGGTTGCCGAGAGCTGTTCTAACTCGTCTAAATTATTTCTGAAATCAAAGAATTATAAATAAATAAATCATCTTCAGTTAAAATTAATCTTACCTGCTGCAATATATTAAAGCTCCGACTACATGCTTACAGCATTCCGATGCTCCAGCTTTACACGAACAAGAGAACTTGGATATTGACAAATTTTGTTTTATTAATTGATACTATCACTTCATGAGGCGGTGACGACAAAGCTGTAGTTTGTAGAACTAAGCTATAAATGTAGTAGAATTCGTCGTTACTAGGCGTTTTTTCACACAATAATACAATATGCTTAGCGTTTGCTCAAGCATCCCCGTTACAAAAGTTTCTAAACGCACTACTTCCACAGAATTGCAAAATACTGTTTATTGTTAACTGTTTATTCATATTTAACTATTATTTAAACTTAAACGAACAGGGTTGTTAGTAAATAGGGATAAACCACTTCTTCTTTGAATTCCACTTTGACAATTTTTGGATACTTCTAATTTCCTTAAATGGTGAACAACGAACAACCAACCGAGTTAAAACATATAGGGGGACATACGACACGATGTATGCTTCATGGCACAAACCACAACACGTTTATAAACACGTTAAAGTGTTTTTTATAATGCATAATAACCTTGTTTATGATAGCAAAACTTAAAAGTTACTCATTTGTAGCGGCCATTTTGAATATTTGGTCACGTGACTTTCCTTAACTTGAATCGCGAATAACTGAACGAGTGCACTCTCCTAACTTATGTACAGTCGATCACAAAAATAAGTTTCCACCTGTAAATCAAATAAATATTCTCTTATTTTGAAGAAAAGAATTCTTTTTATAAATGCAAAATTGATGTAATTAGAATCCGGGAGCATTATTGCAACGTATACAAAAAACAACAGTCAAAAAAGTACGTTACCGCTCGAAGTACAGCGAAAATTGTAAAATAACTATGAAATTCAACGCACAAAAATAAGTTTCCAGTTTGCATTTGTATTGCAATTCAGCGAAATTTTACTTACTTTAATACTTTTTGGGGGAACCTTTAGATTTAATAACGGCTTCTAATCTCCGGGGCATCGAATGCACTAATTTTTGTGTCACTTCAGGCGATATTTTACCCCATTCTTCTAATAGTTTTGTTTTTCGTTCTAGTTTATTTTTTGGACGAAAATGACGCATTCTTTGGCCAAATTTTTGCCACAAGTGTTCTATAGGGTTTAGGTCTGGGTACTGAGGGGGTGTTTTCAATTGTTTTGGGACGTGGTATAAGAGGTATTCCTGTACCAATCGTTAAGTGTTTTTGAGATCGTTATCCTGTTGAAACAGATACACGGGCGGTATTCGCAAAATTTGCTGGCCGAAGACCCCAACTTTTTATGCAAAACTGATAAATAAAGATGCTTATCCATTGTAGTTTCTCTAAAGTCCAAATTGCCAACGCCGCTTGCGGCAATACATCCCCAAACCATTACAGAACCACCACCGTGTTTTACAGTACCACACACATTGTCTGGTCGTAACTCTGTATTGGGTTTCCGCCACACAATTTGACGTCCATCTGAGCCGAAAAGGTTGTTCTTACTCTCGTCACTAAAAATTACCTTGTTCCAAAAATCTACACTTTCGCTGATGTACTTTTTTGAAAATTCTAAACGTTTCATTCGATTCACCTTAGAAACGAATGGCTTCTTTTGAGCTACTCGGCCATGTAAGGCATGTCGACATAACACTCTTCGGACCGTTTCCACATTAATACGTTTGTTGATCATTTCTGACACCTCCGCCGTTAATTTAGGAACACTTTTTTTAGGATTTCTTTTCATTTCACGGACAACAAACTGTTCATCCCTAGCACTTAGAAGTTTCTTGCGTCCACGACCACTCTTATCAACCAATGTTCCGCTATATTTAAATTTTTTAACAATTTTTAGGATCGCCGTATGGCTTCTGCCTACCATTCGGCTACTTTTCGTATTGATTTGCCTTGACAAATCTCCTTAAGAATGATTTCTCTGGTAGCAATATCAGTGTGTTCCTTCTGCTCCCCATTTTCGTACAAAATTATCACAAACATTAAAAGTTATAATAACTGTTTTTTACTAAAACGATAGACAAATGACTAACGTACGAAACGCTGGCGAAAATCTCAGGCAATTCTCCAACTTTGTGTAGACTTACAAAAAATGTTCCACAATATTCCGTTTTGAAAAAATATGCATAAAATACGTTAGACATTTCTTTAACATATTCTGTAAAGATTGTAACCTCGTTTAACCTCGTTTTTAAGTAATTCACGTTTTTAAACAACGTCGACGCACGACGTGTCGCGTATGTGCAGATTCAACACACTAATATAAAATCACTTCGACTGTACAACCAACGATTTTACCTGGAACGACCTATCAGTTTTTACTTTTCTAGAGATTAGATTTGTAATATTCTTGTTGCTTAAAAATTTAATAAAATTCAAAACCAAACCTCATTTACCTGCTGTTTAGTGATAAGTACATGTATATAGCAATTCGAGTATACGGATAATAAATAGATATTATATCAGAAAATACAAACAACTTTCTCTTGTGAAAAAATAAAAAATTATTGCTTGACATGACGCTAAAATTTCAAACAATTAAAAAAAAACAATTAAATAATCACCCCTGTCTAGTTTTTATTTTATTTATTAATTTTTCTGTATTATTTAGGCCAATTTTAAGTCATTAAAAGTAAAATAATATTATTCTACTAAAAACTCCCCTCTAAATTACCCCTGTCAATTTGGAATTTTTTATTAATTTTTCCGTGTTATTTGTGCCAATTTTAAGTCATTAAAAGTAAAATCATATTTGAATAACAATTCTTATAAAAAAAAACACCCCTCTAAATCACCCCTGTTAATTTGGAATTTTTTTATTAATTTTCCCGTGTTATTTGTGCCAATTTTAAGTCATTAAAGTCAAAATAAGATTTTAGGCCACTTTTTCGTGTTTTGGTCCCACTGTGCGATGGTTAGAAGTTAATCCTGTATTTGGGGTTTTTGCCGGGGGTCACATGTAGATTGCACCGATGGTCAAATGCGGATTGCACCGATCTAATTACTTATCTCTTAAATATAATTACTTACCTCTTAAATATAATTACTTAATCTCTTAAACTCTTAAAGGGTGTAACACCCTTCGGTGCTCAGATGCCCTTTTACGTCGGTAGATGGTAAACCCCACAGCTATACTTTGATCTTTTCGATCCACAGATCGAGAGCAGGGTACGTTTGCACGTATCGTGGATTCTTAGGAGCCACTGTATGACAACCACCTGAAAATGAAAATGGAGTTGCCGCTGGACGCCAGTCAACTAAATAAAACCCAACGAGTACAAGAAAAGAAATTTTATTTAATTGACATAGAAAGAATAGAAAAAATAGAAACAACACGTAATGTATAAAAATAACAGTAACAAATAAAAATAATCAAACAAAAACCCTGAGGGGATTCTACAAAAAAAACTAACAAAGAAAAGAGTTGAAGACTCAGTTGGTTATAAACTTAATTCACAAAACCGTATAGTCAAATCTACCAGCAAAAATGCTGCAAATCAAGGAAAGACACAAAGGTATGTACCACTTGAATATTTTTCAATACGCAAGTAGCAACTTCATAATATACAAAATATCAAACGGAATTTCGATAAGATAACGTAACTTACCCCTCCACAATCGTACACAACAATATCTACACGCAGAACGCCTTCGTCCGGTAAACCAGCAGCTACCAGATTTCCTTTGGATAGACTTAGTGCTTTCGATTCTGCGGCTAACTATATGGAGAGATCTGAAAACATTAAGCAAACCGAAATACACTTGATAAATTGGATACCAACTACTACCCAGTCTCTAACGATTGAAATGCAACAAAATTGCAGGCAGACTGCAGCAGCTTTGTGAATTGTCGTTAACCTTATAAAACAAAAAATCTTGGGCTCTTGCGATTTTAACAAAATCTTGGGCTCCAAACTAAACTGTCGCACCTAGACCACCAATCTTCCCAGCACCTGACAACCAAAATTTTATATATTATAATTTTCCAAAAAAATCTTCAACATTATAAAAAATTTTAATAATTCTTAAACAATTTAGGTACTACCTCGCTAATAAAACAAATATACTATTCGCAACCGGTTTCGCAAATTTTATTGCATCTTCAGGCGATTAACTACAAGAAAATATAAAAAATTAAGACCCAATAAAAAATTCTTTTACATCACATCAACTCACTAGTCATTTAGCCATTCAGATATTCATTGTAATCACTTCGAGGATACATATGATCGATTAATTAGATATTTAAAACAAGTTTTCCTAAATTTAAAAATTAAAATTTGTCAACTATTAAAATGTCTTACAGGTAGATAAGTCAAAATTTGTTGATATAAATAGGTGTTTTATATCAGTTCAAACAGCGGCGTGTTGTAGGTTTGTTCTTGCAGGTTTAATAGGATTATATTTTGGTTTTTGGATGTCTTTTTTATTTCGTATAATTCCCATAATTTACGTTTGATGGTGTTGTCTTCTCTATGTAAGATTTTGATATTTCTGCTATCCAACTGGTGTCCTCTCAATTGTAGATGTTTTCCCACTTGTGATTTCTCTTTGTCGCGAATATGTTCTGCGATTCGAGTTTTCACCTATTTATATCAACAAATTTTGACTTATCTACCTGTAAGACATTTTAATAGTTGACAAATTTTAATTTTTAAATTTAGGAAAACTTGTTTTAAATATCTAATTAATCGATCATATGTATCCTCGAAGTGATTACAATGAATATCTGAATGGCTAAATGACTAGTGAGTTGATGTGATGTAAAAGAATTTTTTATTGGGTCTTAATTTTTTATATTTTCTTGTAGTTAATCGCCTGAAGATGCAATAAAATTTGCGAAACCGGTTGCGAATAGTATATTTGTTTTATTAGCGAGGTAGTACCTAAATTGTTTAAGAATTATTAAAATTAATATCATAACCTCGCCGCAGCAAGAAATAATAATTATAAAAAATGTTCTAAATATAAATAATTTTGTAATCTTTCACTTTTTAGAATTATTTTTATAATCTAATGGTTCACAACTATTCCATATAAATATTAATTGGACTTTAGCCAATATCAAAAACGTTTTTCTGGTAACAATTTGCAAAAATACAACCACAACTCGTTCGCGTAGGTTCACGATTCTTTTATTATTTTAATCATTAATTAATTGACGTTTGGTCAGCGCCTTCTCTTAAAATAGGTTGGAGGCATGCCGCCATTAGCAAAGGTAATGCTACAAGGGTCACATGCAGATTGCAACAAATGCATATTACATTGATATAATCAAATTACTCAATCTCGAATATATTCGAAATTCGGGTTAATATACTCTTACTGATAGACGTAGCACTGGTATTCAGTGGTCGACCACCGTTTTTAAGGTGGATTCTCGATTGCCTTGGTTGCGTTCGTCAAAACCGACGCTCCGCACCCTCCGCTCCGGTTCCCTAGATAGCTCCAACTCGCCAAAGGTGCTACTCGCAAGGGGTGAAACTTGTTTTTAATTATTAGCCTTTTTTTAATTTTTTATTTGTTGCATAATATGTTGCGTAATATAATGAGTGCGGTTACAACCAAGGGGTTCAACATGCACGATGTGTACCCGACAGTGTAATAATCGCGTCTGACGGCTAACACTAAAGGTTGGTTTATGCAAAACGCCGACGCACGCACCGCACGCACTGCACGCATGAAACGCCCCGCACAAACGCCGCACAAAAATATTGGTTTATGCAGTTCGAATGCGTTTTATGCGTTCTAGTGCGTTTTTTGGTTACCAATTAGAATAAATTCACATTACGGTAGATGGCGCTAATACTATTTTATTTCATTATTTAAAATTTTTTTAATTCAGATAATCAAATATTATTATTTCTAATAAATCAGAAAGATGGACCGGTTTCTTTTGTAGGTATTTTCGACCCAAAATATGGTGAGCATGAAAGTTAAGCTTTAGGGCGATAATTTTTCATCGTGTTATTATTATTTCTAGAAGATATCACAATAATGAAAAATAAATTAAAAATAAAAATATCAATTATAAGCTAAGGTAACAATTATAATTGATATTTTAATTTTTAATTTATTATTAATATCTAATAATTTTAATTTAGAAAAATAAATTAGTATAATAAAATGAGGAACAAAAATTTACTTTACATCATCTGCAAAAATAAGACTTTCGTAATTTTAAATTTAAAAAAATTGAACCACAACAATAATATAACTTGAAAAGTTCCTAGCGTTACGCGCTGCAATGAAAACCAAAGATAAAATAAATTTCGAGGTTATACACGCACGTCAGCGACGTGCATAAACGCTACCACAGAAATTCAATGTTTCAACTTTATTTGCTTGCGTGCATTGCGTGCGGTGCGTGCGTCGGCGTCTTGCATAAACCAAGCTTAAGACTATATCAGAACGCACGTACTTGAATTGGTGAATGGTTAAATGGTGAAATCGACTCTGCGATATTTTCGACTTTATAATTTTTTAATTATACTCTATATCAACGATCATTAACTCTTAATCCTAAATAAATTGCGTAATCCTAAAGGATTATTAACTTAGAGTAAATACCTTTCTTACTGACCGAACCCGGTGCAATCTACATGTCGGATTATGTGACCCTTTGACCATCGGTACAGTCTATAATCGCCCGCATATTCCACCGCTGCCGTGAGCAGGTAGACTGGTCATAAATTTAATCTTTTAATTGTTAAGTCTATAAGTCTATAAGCCGTTCTAAATCAGACCAGTTCTAAATATCGCAGATGCAATTGAGGTGGATCAAAATTATTTTTAGTACCAATTACAATATATTTACTATAAACAAAATAACAAACATAGAAATACAATATAAATTATAACAATACGAATAAACAACACCTACAGAAATTATGGCAGCGCTTCGAGAAATCTACGGTAAGCGCGGAAATATATTATTAGTGCGTAAAGACTTGAAATTTTACAAGCAGGCAGAATTGCAAGATGGGCGGGTTAAGTGGCGATGTTCCAACAAAACATGTTCAGCTAATATCTATACCATAGGAAGCGGAGAACAGAGGAAAATTAAGAGTGAAAATCCGCAACATAGCCACGAAGAAGATGTGCAAAAAATTAAACGGCAATCGGTTGCCGGTGTTGCCAAAAGAAAAGCTGTTGATGATTTTTCGAAAAGACCATTGGACATTCTTGAAAACGCCATCGCTACCACTTAAGTTGATCGAGTGGACATTACTTACCAGGATGCTAAATCAATTGCTACAAGTATTTATAATGTGAGGCGAAAAGAACTACCACCTTTACCGACTTCAATGTTGGACGTTCATTCCGCGTTAGATTCCATTGTCGTTGAAACAGAGAATAATAAAAAAATTTTAATGGTTAATGATAGCCAAAATAATTTAATTATTTTTTCGTGTATTACTAACTTACGGTGTTTATGCTCTGTAGACAATATATACATGGATGGAACTTTTGAGTATTGCACCAAGTTCTTTAAGCAGCTGTTTACAATTCATGGTTACGCGAATGGACATTATATAGCACTGGCGTTTTGTCTTTTAAAAGACAATCTCAGGAAACTTACCGGCATTGCCTCCAATCATTAATAGATATTTGTGCTCAAAATCAATTACTTTTTCAACCGAAAACGGTTACTGTTGACTTTGAATTGGCTGTTCATGCTAGCCTTAAACATATCTGGAAAGATGGGGAACTAATTGGATGTCGGTTTCATTTAAGCCAAGCCTGGTATAGAAAAATTCAGAAACTAGCTTTGGTTACAGAATACAAAGACCAGACTTCCCAAATTGGCCAATGGTTGCGCTACATGTTTATATCGATGCCAATTCGATATTTCCGCCTCAGCTCTGGGCAGCACAATCAGCAAGTATGTGCCGTACGACGAATGCTTGCGAATCTTTTCATAATCTATTTAATTCGAAATTTTATAACACCCATCCATCGCTATATTTATTTTTAGACAAATTGAAAGGGATGCAAATTTACACTTATATCAAGATTAATAGTATCGAGCTACCTAACGCGGGCAATAGCGATACAATCAGAAAACAACAACGTTTGCAACACTATATTACCTCATACTCTACTAACGCAATGAGTAGATTAGAGCTTTTGAAAAACATTTCCCATCATTTTACTCATATTAATGATCATTAATAATAATATTCGCCCCCCCCCCTCAAAAACCCTATTTTTTGTTACATTTTTGCTTTTTTTTAAATAAAAATTTTAATTATTACCTATTGCATAATTTTGTAGAATGTATATAGATCGGCGTTAAAAAAGTACATTTTTTTAATACTAACGATCCGTCCGCAGGTTACTGTTAGAAAATTTATATTTTTAATTAGTTTAATCTTTGGCAAAACTGAATTTGACAAAGACAACCATGGCAATACACGGATCCACCATAAAAAATAATTCTGCAGTTTTTAAAATTAAATGCCAAACAGTAAGCTTTTAAATTATTAAATCGCCCCATTGTAATAATTTGTTTTGAAATAATTTGAATTTAAATAGTTTGAAATAATTTTTGTACGAAATGCATGTTCTTTTTGTGTTTGAAAACTGTAAATTGTGAAGTCGCTTATGGAGAATCAAATCTTAAATTGCAATTATTTCGGTTCGTACTTCGTAAGAATTTAATAATATTTTACAATTTTTATTATATACGCTTCTAATTACCAAACAAAGCCCTTAACCAAAATTTTTTATTCTTGGTAATAGTTGCGGATATATGTGTACAACGAATAAGTTCAAAAATCAAAATTTTTTGTTTAATATTAAACACGATATTAAATAATTAGTAACATCTTAAAATTAGCTATTTTATAGCGCTCACTGCATTTCGTCGCACGGATAGTACCTCCCCCCCATAAACTGTATTATATGTGTCTCATTCATACCTAGTGCGTCATAATGGTTGTCTTCAACATGGAATACTCACACCATAAGCTGGCTGGTGATTTTAATTTTTCCGATCGTTCAAGCATATATGCAAGCATCACGTTTTCTGATATAATTTCCACATTTTTCTTAATAGACCATTCTTTGAATACATCGTAGGTATTTTCATACCTTTTTCTTGATTTAATGGGAAGCAAACTTAAGCAAGCAATATTGGCGGCTTCGTCAATTTCCATATTATTTTATTTACTATCTCAATTATTTGTAATTGTTTGTATATTACTAAGTAATGGCCAAAGCAAACTTAGAATGTAAAAATAGTGAAATCAAAATTCGAATTAAAGTTCTGACAATCGATGTCAAATCATCCGTATTGTTTTTAAAATAATTATTATAAAAAACGGTAAAAGTTACGGTAGCGGGAAAAATATAATAAGCTACACGGAATGTAGAGAGTATTATAACACTCTCGGAAGGTAATATTAACCTCGGCATCCGCCTCGGTTTATATAAACCATCCTTGTATGTTAATAACATTCCTAGCTACTTAAATAGCTATTACAATAAAAATAATCGTGACACTACTATAATAATAGCGAATGGTAACTAGGCATTTGTAAGATTTAATAAACAAAGTCATAACCGACACTCTTTTTATATTAATATAACAAATTAATGCAATTTAAAACGAAGAAAATTAATCGTCGGGAGATATATATTGCGATGGCCCTAGCCTCTCAATTTTCAAAAATAATTTTAATTTATAAATCGTCAATATTAATTTTTAAAAATTTATAATTTATTTTCTATGCAATCTATCTCGGCTTGCCAAATGAGTCTGACAACACCACATGCCTCGTCATACTTATAATTTTCTGTTTCAAATTACTATTATCCAACTTTCGTTTAAAAATCAAATTAAATAACAATTTTACTCACTTATAAATCAAAACTTTTATTCTCAAAATATCAAAAAATACTCTTAACAAAATAACTCAAAATTTATAAGTACGGAGACGCTCGCTCCGTCAAAGCGACCACTCCGGTCAACGCGGCCGGCAGAAAGCTTCCTTTATCCACATTTTCGTGCCAACCTCAATTTTGTTGGCCCGAACAATCAAAATTCAAAATATTTTTTTCGACAAATCGACAAAAGGGTCGATTTTAAAAGTTGTTTTTTAAGTATAATTAAGACAATGTTTATGAATACGGGTGTAAATACTATAAGGTAAATTGTAATATTATATTGGGAGTTAAATTAAAAAAAAATCTTACTTGAAAAATTATTAGGTTAGAACTTGTTAATTCTGTTAAGCTAGGAACTCATTTACCCCACGCCACGCCACCCGACGTGGTGTAAAGCATTCGTGCACAATAAATATAGGTAAGTTGGGTAAGTTTCAATGCATGGCGATCTCACTTGCCCCACGCGACTCCACACCACACCATTCGATGCCCAGTAACTTGATCCTTACCTACACGTCCCGATCCACTCGACGCGTGGAGTCGCATCGAGAGCATATTTGTTCCCCGCAGGCCTGGCTTGCATGCATTTCAACTAAACAGACAAGTTGAACAAAGATAACATTTCAACAACTTTGATTATAAAAATTAATAAACTGACTAGGATTTCGTTATTAAATTTAAGTACAGCGGCGTGGCGAGGGGTTTTGGCGCCCGGGGCGGTTCCTAAAAAGTTAAAAAAAAAAAAAAAGGTCAACGGTATGTTTTTATGTTATGTTTATGATCTTTTTTGAAAAATTTTTTGGCGTTTGGCGCCCTTTGAATGGCGCCCTGGAGCTGTCGCTCCTTTGATCCGTGCCTTCCCACGGCCCTGTTTAAGTATATTATATTATGTACATAAATTCTTATTGATTCATAATTGTTTATAAATCATTAATTAATTATTTATCTAAACTAAAAAAAATTCGACTAAAAAGATTCAACAGTGGCATAATATGCAATAATAATCGGTTAATAACGTTAAACTTCTCAAAAAAAAATTGTTTTCTATGAAAAAAAAAAGAGTATTTTTGTTGATTTTATAGTATTAATTTAATTTAAAAATTAAATATGTAAATAACCAATAACTTTCTTATCACTGATCAAACTTATCTGATCAAACATCGTTCAATCTTAATCGATGCTTTTATTAATTAATCGGAAAATATTGGGAAACAGAAAACAGTAGCGGCGAGGAAGAGTGCAAGATTTCACCTGTGTTGAGCAGTTCATCTCCGCACCCAGCTTGCATTTATTGCAATTTGTAATTGAGGACCGTTTTTCAAAACTCGTTTAGTCCTAAAACTAAAATTTTCAGAAAACTGTTTTTATTGTTTAGTGAAGTTGATATAAACAAAATATTAGTTTAAAATAACTTAAAATAATATACATAATATGTATATAAATTATTAGCTTGTGAGAACAACAAGATAAAACTTTGAATATAAAACAAGTTAAATAAACTACAATGATTGATATTCTTAATTGATAAGTTTTATCTTAAAATAATGTTCTTCATAGTGTCTTTTAAAGGTTTTTTGCAATACATGTTAGAAGATTCTGAAAGGCCGCTACAAAATTATATAGATTTGATATAAAGCTCAGTATTGTTTAATTTTGGCAAAGCGAATTTTGAAAAAAACGGTCCTCAATTACTCGACAGTCTCTCTAGTAATTTTATAAATAATGGATAAACTATTATTTTTAAACAAAATATGGGTTTCAGACAAAATATTCCTCTCGCTTGGTCCAGATAACTAGCAAAACTGCAGCTGCTACCTGGAAACGGAAACGCGGGGAAGAAAGAAGGTTGCCACACGCGTCGAGCAGATCGGAATTTTCCGATATACAAGACGTTGAATTGCATCGCGGTCGTGGTGTGGTGTCGCGTGGGGCAAGTGAGGTCGCGATGCATTGAAATTTACCTATATTGATTGTGCACGAATGCTTTACGCCACTCGACGCCACGTCGCGTGTGGTGGCGTGAAGTAAATGAGATCGCGTTTCTGTCGAGTCACGCGCGTCGCGATGGGTGGCGTGGCGTGGGGTAAATGAGTTCCTAGCTTTATCGACCTATAGTAACTAAAGCTCGCCTCAGACGATGCATGTTTTGCTGCTGGATTGCCTGATGGGAGCCTTGCTGGCTGGCGCGTTCTGGCTGCGCATAGAAAATGACGTCACTGCTGGCTTGTTTGCTGGTTCCCGTGATGGATTTTTGTGATAGAACCGGTGCTATTTTTGCTGCTGGTTTACGTGATGGGTTTCAGCACTAACCAATGATAATGTCGCGTCGTGTTCGTAAACACGAATGCAACCGAGAAATGTCGAATTTTCTTTGTTGAACGCTTTATTTTTATACAACTACCTGCGTGCACACTGAAACTGATTGAAACCACGATACATACTTACACCGGTATGCTACATAGCTTAACCAAAATGAACCATTTTTGCGCATGACGTCACCTGGCAGAACAAATTCAAATGGAAAAATACGTTTATCTACGACTGTCAAACAATAGTGTTATTATATGTGTAACCATGAATACATAACTTAGCTCATATCCTACAGTGGATAATACATTCATTATTCACGGCTCCTGTTCATTATCTACGGCTGCTGGCAATTTTTATTTGTTTTCCTTATAAATGACAAATGGCAACTTGATTTGATAGTTGAAAATTAATAAACACGATACAACTTAAAGTTAAATAATTATATAATGCAGTCTTAATTATTATTGTTTAACAGTCGTAGATAAAGAATCGTATTAAATTCGTGTAATATGGCTTTTATTATACACTCATTAAATAATATACTATTTTCGCATACTACTAGCTAGAAATGTGAAAAAAATTATAAATATCAATTAGACATTTAAAAATTGCGTTTATCATGCATATTATAATATATGTTTGCAACTAACATAATTATTTTTTTTTTTTAAATTTAAAAGGTTGCTTAACGTAGAAATATAAAAACAATCAGCGGTGAGTAAATAAACATCACAAATAATTATTTATTTTGTTAACATGAAACATGAATGCAGTTAATGTAAATGAAGAATATTCTGTTATTTTAAAAGCAGTTTTAGAAACATCTTCAAATTTACTCCCTGCAAAATAAAGGGAAAGGTACTATAGTTTGTTTTTTTATTATTATTCTAAAAAAATCCAACTATAGAAGTGTTACGCGTTGTTTTGCGTGTAGAGAATAACTTACATTCACAATGTATTAAGTTAAATCACTAACATTTTTAGTTTTAGCAAGCTAAATATTTTCATAATTTAACCTAAAACAATGTGAATTGACTACGACAACCCTGTCAAATACAGTTTCGATAACCACAAAACAAAATTGAACAAAAAATTATCAAAGTTTACCAATCTGAAAAAATAAACGTTATTTTGTTGTATACTTTGTAATAAATAAATGATTCTTGTAAATTTATGTTTAATTTTATGTTTTTATGGAAATAAAAATCATTTATATTTATATTATCAACAGTAATATAACAAGACCTCATTTTTAGATCGATAAGTTGTATTGTAAATACGAAGGCATCGTTGCATAGCAATGCACGAAAAACTTGTTTTGAGTGCAATTGCTTAATGCAACGATGCCTGAGTAAAATTTACAAGCAACTTATCGATCTAAAAATAATGAGGTCGAGTTATACTTATTGAGATAATTACTCGAACATTTATTTGATATGACAAACGTCAAAATTATGTAAACAAAGAGGCGTGGCATCGAACCGGATGAGGCACTCTTTCCGCAGGAAGAGACACAATTGCCAGTGTAAGTGTTTGTTTACCTTTTGTAAGTGTAATTATCTATATAATAATGCTTTTATTTTCGAAAATAGTTATTTGTCTTTTATACCTTGACAACGAGATATATTAAATAGGCTAGGCCCTAGGGCCTATAAATCATAATGCCCGCTCATTATGCCCTCTCATTAGCAATTATATTTACAAATCAAAAAATGTTTTCATTTTATTGTTTTCAATTTTATTTAAAATTAAACATACAATTTTCAAATGAAGAACCACTAATTGAACAGTTTCCTAAATCTACACTATTTTTAAATGAAGAAACGTTCAGGTTAGCGAGGTATCAGTTCTTGAGGTTCCAGCGCCACCGTTGCCAGTACCAATTAAATGGCTTATTTTATTCTTCGATTCCATACTTTCTTCGATGTATCCAGTGCCACCATATCGCTTTTCCACTGCCCATGCCTTTTTAAGGTCGACATATCCCCATCCCCATTTACAAGAAGAGTTGCCGATGTTCTTCGCTTAGCATCGGCATAACCTAAATATTTAGCAACTTTTGATGGTACATTTCCAAAAGGACTGTTTCACTGACTTTCGTAATTTGTAAATCATTTTTTAGCATTCATTTCTCAAAGTTATGATACTCCGTGTCATATTGCACACGAGATTTTCTGGGTAACAAGTTTTCGTTAGCCTTATCGGCTCGTTCTTGAATGCTTTTTGGAATTTCGTCGTCCATTCAATACAACTGTCACTAGTTTTTTATTTACAAACAATAAAACAAACAAATCGTCATAGATACAAGCCACCGCAAACTAGAAAATTTAGCAAAATCAAAATCAAATTCAAAATTTATAAAATTTTTAAATATTGACAAATCCAAATGCAGTGAAATATAAAACGTTGTATGCATCACGAGCATTACTCGATGTTTATGCTCTCGAGCAACTTAAAAACTCTCGGGCCTGGCGGCCCTCGCCCTTTTAAATTGGTTGCCCTCGACATAAACATACATCGTCATAATACCCTAGATACATAAATAACTGTATGATTATAGTTTAAAATATTGTAATTATTTAAGTAACTAAAGCTTTTTTGACCATTAAGTAAATTTTTAAACGTACGGTGTATTTTTTTAAAAAAATTTCTAAATTTAGGTCTTTATAAAACCTATTATAAGTATACGTAGCAAATAGAAACCGTATTGTAAATTAAGTTAGAATGCTTACAGTTTGCGCCCTAATCTAGCTAAAAAGCTGTTCTATGCATAGAATTACAGATAATTAAATCTAGTTTATTTTATCTCTACATCATTTTTGTGTCAGATGAACAGAAAAAAATCTACGCAATGAAAACCGAAAACTACAGAGCGGTTTCCATTTGAAACGTACATACAACAACTTGGATTGTCTTCCACGTGACGTCACACGGCGTAAAATAGTGCGAAAGAGATAGAGCTAACCATGCGCAAGAACATACCGGTGTATCGTATCGTATATTTTACTTGTCCCAACTACAACTGTCATTTATAATTATTATTTATTTACGAAGGTGCGCAAACACTTTTAAATATTTATACCGTATACTTCTTATACGATAAATTTTGGCTATAAGCATAACGTTAAACTACCGTGCGCAAACTCACTATTACTTGTCTATAAATCTGGGTTTTAGTAATTTTGGGTATAGTACGCTAACCGGGCTCACGATTTAAAAAATTTTTTTTCTCTGAGATACTATTCGAATCTAGTATTTAGGTCTATACGCTAGTTGCATATCCCAAAAAGGCGTACGCCGCGCCGTCTTCTGGTCAATTATGGCAAAAGTTAGGTGAGAAATCGTGAATGCTTATATGCATTCTATGCGAAGAAATTTTAAAATATTAATGTAATTTCTCGATTTTTTGTAATTATCTAATTTTAAGCTGGAGATTATTGAGTGTTAACCTTTAACTACTCGCGCACTAAACTGTAACATACATAGGCGCGCGGTGTATTCCAGGCACCCGCCTTTTAATGGCACTAAAGGATTGCTGTTTTTAATAAATAGTATACTTATTATAGAAATAATGTATATTTAGACACATTAGGCATATAAAATGTTTTATCCAATATCATGTAATAATAGAGGTATAACTATGGTTTTTTAAATAAGTAAATTTTTTTATTTTTTTTAAATAAGTATAACTCACTAATGAGTAAAGAAACTGGCTATCATGTTTTGTGAAAAATGAAAACAAGTTAATTACTATTTATTATTATTTGTTATTCATTGCCATAGTGGTTTTATATTTTACACCTACTATAGTTTCCAGAATTTAAATTTGTCATTTTAAAACGTCAAATATCAAAACTTGTAATTGTATTATTACAAGATATTCGATAAAGTTTTGTATGTCACGCGTGTGTTAATAACAAATAAGTCACTTAAGAAATTAGCCCACTCGGCCTAAATGCCTCGCGGGCTAAATTTTTCTCGCGTGACTTATTTGTCATATAACACACTTGTACCATAAATTACTATTAATTGTATAAACAAAAAAAAAATTCTTAACTAAAAACACCACAAAAGAAATATACTTAACTAAAAACACATTCTTGCAAAAATAGCATAAAGTTCATCTTCGGTAAGACGTTTTGAATTTCTGACTGATATACGATGCCTACAAAAACTATTTCTTTAATTTAAAATTGTTTACGGCTACCTATATGAACGTAAAAATCAAAAATAATATGTTTTTTGTAAAGAAACATAACTTAAAATGTTCAAAAAATACTTACATTACTACGCGTGCGGTGTATTCTAGGCCAGTGGCGAATCCAGGAAATTACCATAGGGGGGGGCGACAAGATAAAAATATTTTAAATAAAAAAATAAAAAGTAGTATAATAGCAATTTCAAAAATAGTTGCAACACTTATATTTGCAGAACATTTCTTTTGAGATTCACTACTTTGTGGTTTACTGTCTCGATTTCATTTTCTTAAATTTTTTGCTTCTTTACAAACATATTCAGAGTGGACTGACTCGGACACCATTTCATTTTCAAGATTCTTAATTACTTATAATAGATATACGGTTAATGTTAATTTTTAAATCTAATGTATGCTTACGTAAAATCAAGTTCAAGTTTAATCAATGATTAAAATTTTACAAAAACCTTTTTAATTGTTATGAAATTTAATTGATTGTATATTAATTTTGAACACATTTTAGTGAAAACGAGCATAAAAAATAAATAAAACAACTTACTCTTTATATAGTTAACTTCAGATATAAACTCCAACAGCAAGTATAACAAAATAATATCTAATATTATTGAAAATTGAATATTTATTATTGATGAATATAATACCACTGCACCTATAGTTTTTATTGTTTTATAAAAAATCAACTGTAATTTTAAGATAAATTAACTTCACAACTTCACTACTCACTTAATTTAAAAATATATTCAAAAAACGCAAACTGAAATAAAAAGCACTTCTGTTTGCTTTTTAAACGTTAAGCGTCCCTTAAATCATTAAGCTCCACCCTATTTCATTGCACCACTGAATTAAGCGCCCTTTAACTTAAACAAGACCACCTAAATTTAAGCCTCCGAAATCTACCGCTTAAACTGTCCCTTAAATATTCCATAATTACATATATTCTTATTTTTACGGATTTATTGCTTTTATTAATGTTATTCCGTTTATCCTAGGGATTAACTAATTATTATTATGATATTTTCTATACATGTAAGTGAAAACGTGTGCGAGTTTAGTTTTAAATTCGTAAAATACAAAATATATTGTCGCACGCCATTCTCGCTTGGCATGCATCGAGGGTATCGGGTTACTTTGAGGGATATAATTAAAAACTTAGGCGTTAATTATTTTATATTAAAATAACTATAATATAAGTGTTAGAGGAATTAAATAAAATACCAATATTTCGAGTTTTCGGGAATATGATGTTCCCTTTGTCAAGAATTTATTGATAATGAATATTAATTATTTTAGGTTGCATTTATTCATGACAATAAAATTTAGAAATTAATATCATCATAGATTTATTGAATTGCATTGATGGGTCTAAATTATTACTTAATTAAATTTTAATATTTTTGAATGTGACAATATCAAGATGTTGCTACATTTATTGCACACTTAACTAAACCGAAGCTTAAAAAGATGCAATGAAATGTAAACTAAAGGCCGCTAAAATTAAGGGACGCTTAGATATGCGCGACATTTAAGGGTAGGTGGTGCAATCGGGCAATGACAAAGGAGTATATTGTTACCTAAACAGATTCTTTCTGGTATTAGGGAAAATACCAGAAATTTTGGGTTTTCCAAAATTGCAACAAGTTTATACAATTTACCTGACGCTATAGAAGCCTCAGATTAGGTGGCTTCCGGAAGTTCGGCTTAAAATTCTTTGAAGTACTAAATTTGGTCTTATTTTATAAAATAGATATAACATTTAAAAACACAATAATACCGTAGTTCTGTGATTATGTTGTAAGGTTATTGTTTAAAACACGAAGTTTAAAAAATACAAAATATTTTTGTTTTTTCTAAATTCTTAAAATAGTTTTAGGAATTTGTAATACGTCAGAATTTTTTGGTGTAAGAATTAATGTTTTTTGGAGCTTTAAGGGGGGGGGGGGCGATCGCCCCCATCGGACCCCCTGGATCCGCCACTCTTCTAAGCACCGCTGTTAAGTTTATTTTTAACTGCGAAGTAACCTCTGCGAAAACACGAACAGTAACAGACATAGGTTAACATTGCCGCAAGTGCGTCGCCTTTTTTTCTTAAATTGGTGACTGGTTTAGTCATAGTGGTGCATTGAATACACCAGCGCGCGTACTTAAAGGTTAATATTTAAAATTGATAATAATCCGATAAAAAAAACTATATAAGAAAAAATGCTTTGTAAAGTTTGCATGAAATATAGATACAAAGTTTACAATTATTTATTTAAAAATTACAGTTTTACAATTATGAGTTCAATTATTATCCAGTGTGGTTACCAAAATATTAATCTTGGCATTTTTCGTGGTAAAATAGAAAAAACGAAAACTTTTTAATAGAACTTATTCCAAAAATGGAATGGTTTTTTTTTCACATATTTTTTACCACTTCTTCCACAATTAAAAAAACCTCAATATAACTAATTAACTAAAGCAAAGTATATTATAACAATAAATTTTTGATTAACGGAGGTATATCAACAATTATCTTCTCCTTTTTATGTGACTTCACAACGTAAATATTTTCCTGGGTGGAAGCTTCATTATTTTTGCCATTCCAACCAAATAGTACATTCATGTCTGTCTGATAGTCTTCTTCGTATGGGTCCGTTTGGCAACTAATATCCACTTCATTCTCGATTTCAATTGGGTCTAGAAGAAGATATATTAATTTATATAATTAAATGTAAGAACCTCAGTTTTATTTTATTACCTATTTCAATATTTTCAATTTTGCCATTTTTATCAGAGATTTCTATGTCGGCTTTCATTCCGGTTCTGGAGTCGCTCGTGCCAAACTGCAGCCGCTGTCGACATTACTGACTTTTTGTAGACAGCTGGGAAAATGGTCGGAATATACGATGGATTATGCACAGTTTCAGATTTTTTACCCTCAATAAAATGTGAGCTACATATTCTAGTATTTTTGTTTGTTTCCCATGGCTTTTCATCGCTGTGAAAATTACAAAAACGAAAATTAATATTTAAATTTACACTACTTTCTTATATTACGTTATAATTAACACTACACATAATGTAATAATATAAATCACAGATGCATTTAACTTATATTAGACAAAAAAATGTGTACTAATTTCTTTTGAAAATGGTTTTTCACCACTAAAAATAGTAAAACATAGAAACACTATTTTGTCATATTATCATGATATAACTAATTATATATTGATTATTATTAATATTAGATAGTATGTATAATGTAAGAAATGAATTTTATTAATTAAATAAGATTTATTTTACTTACCTTCCAGCACGCATAACTGCTCTTGTATTAATTTTATTTAACTCGGGGCCGAATAATATGTTTTAAACAGAATATATGTTTTTATAACAACCCTGTATAGAAAATATTTAAAAAATGTATGGTTATATGAGTTAATTACAGATGTAGTCCTTAATAATACTACTTAAAAATAATTTATATTTGTAAAAAATCATATATTCCATATAAAGCCATAAGAATACTTACATTTGACTCACCTAATTAACGCACTAATTCACGCCTAGGGGGCGGCATCATAGCTGTGCAACTAGCGTAATACGCATTCGCTACGTGCGTCGGAAAAGAAGGGATATGAATACGGATCGTAGCGCCCATGGTGACAGCTTTGTGCATTAAATCTGGAAACTACTGTCACAAAACGTCAAACTCGAATGGTTAAATTTCTGTGGTTATATTACTTCAATAATTATGGGACACGAAACTTGTTGTGTGAAGATTTGTAAAAACACGGGTTTTAATAGTATGCGTAAATTTTATTCATTTCCAAAATCGATTTACAAAATACACACTTAAAAAAGAATTTCTTCAAAAGGGCAGTTGGACCTAATTTTAAATTTAGTGAACCAGTGAATAAAACAATACATTTTAAAGGTTTCATTTCAATGAAAGATAACCAACAATAATTATTAGATGTTGTAGGTGTTACCATAGATAATTTCAATTTTTTACTTAAACGTTATGACAAAATCTTCTGAGGATCAATCTAAAATTAAAAAATAAGATAGACTTTCAATTTATTAATGAAATTAAAAATTAAGCCTGTGTCTTTTTACTACTTTAATACTTCTTAATTGCAGTTAATATCGTTTTTACACAAGCATAATACCATTTTTAATAGAATTAAATAACTTAATTACACTTAACTTTCCCCCTCCTATAAATTTGTTTTTGTCATTATTTCATGTCAGTTTGACAAATATTGACTTAGGCACTTTTTCGCAATCAACACAATAATAATAAATAACCTATAAACTAGACCAAAAAACGAGGATTATATTAATATAAAACCAAGTACTTACGTTTTTTTCTTATGGACTGAAAACAATAACAACCGTACCACTGATAATGAACTAAGCTACTTCAAATAATTTTATTCTATTAAAATATCCCGTTTATATCGCAAAATTTGTATATATACAATGAAAATATTTCCAGATTTAGTTCACTCTATCAAACCAACAGAGGCGCCACAAGACATTCTCATAGCGAATACCTTGTATAATATAGTATACCTTGAGTCTACGTACGGTCGGGTTTTCGAAGAGATTTTCTACAAGTTGATTGGGAATGGGATGAGTATGTACTTAATCATAGTCTATATTTGTAACTATAATTTTTGATTACCACTTCGACACTTATAACATTTTCAAATCTCTACGAATTAATTTATACACATATCGCGGGGCATTCACTATCAGTCGCAGCATCTTTGACTGGAAACGTTCCCGGTTTTCTATACTGGAATTAGACGCAGATCCCCACAGTTGTATACCATCTGTATTTGATCTGTATGGTATACAACAAATATGGACAATAATCCATATTGGTTTAATTATAGCTTTGTACAAAAGCAATTAGTTTTTTCTAATTATGTTTCAAAAAGTCTTACTTTGTGATATTCAAAAGTGTGTGGAAAAGTACTACTTTTCCGCACAGTGTGCGGAAAAGTAGTTTTTTTCCGCACACTTCCAAAAGTATGCGGGAAAGAAAGAAATAGTCAGAAACACAAATCTGCTTTATTTATAATAAACATTAACCGTTACATTTGAACAATTATTAAATGTGTTCACAGCACCCGGATCAATCTTAGATGTGGAAGCTCCAACGTGATGCTTTTCACTCGCTTTTCTTTGCACCACGTGTCGAATTGCAAATATGCTTTTTCATACTTGCTTCTTGATTTCTGTGGGATTAAAGCTTGAATCGCCAATGCCGCAGATTCCTCAACATCCGAACATTCCGACATATCAGAAGACATTTTTTCTAAAAACACAAATTGTAAAACTATAAATTAAAAAAAACGTGTGTTCACTAACCTCTTCCCTTTGTAACTGGCACTTGAAATAATTTAAAAAAAAACGTGTGTTCACTAACCTATTCAATTTGTAACTACCACCTTAAACCTGATATTACTAACTAACTAACCACAGCGTGGGTACCAACCGCACCCACGGTTGGTACCAAAAAATTTAAATTTTAAGTATGTTTTCTATTTTCATAAAGTATTTTTTAGTAAATTCATTTTAATTTAGGTATAAAAAGTATGTTATCGGTTCTTTTTGAAACATAATTAGAAAAAATATTGTTCGATACGCGTGAAAAACTATCTATTTCCATTCTCGGCTTCGGTTTACGATCTCGGCCTTCGGCCTCGATCGTAAAACTTCGCCTTGAATGGAAATATGTTAGTTTTCCTAACTTGTATCGAAAATATCTATTCCATTGTTAGTTGTGACTGTTTACCGATGATTCAATACAGTTTTCGAAGTTTCAGGCTTAATTGTTTTCTCTTCGTGAAGGTTTGTTTCCTCCATGTTAGACGTCGGTCAAGGTGCATCCCCAAGTATTTTGCTTCCTCAGTCTGAGGTATATATCTGGGTTATTTCTTCTGCCTTTTGTACATTACTTCTTGCCCACGTTCCGTTTCCGGTGCGTATAGGAGGAATTGTAGTTTGCGGTTTTGTAAGCTTTTTTGTGGATTTTCATACTAAATAATTTGAGAAATCGGTAGCAATAATATTTTCTAGGTAGTTTTAAATGTTTTTGTTTTATGTTTATCTTTTTGAGCTCTGTACCAGCTTTATTGAGCTTCAATTTATAATGAGATGATCCGGAAATTTGTCACCCTTTTCTTAATTTTAATTTTTCGTTGAGTTTTTGTTTTATTTCTGTTGAACAGTAATTTTCTTCTACGCTGGTTTACGTGTCTGGAGTCGATTTCTAGGCTGCCTGTTGGATGGTATTAATTAGGGGTTCTGAACATATTTCTATATCGGAATCCATTTTTAGCCAAACATTCATCTTCAAGTGTTCCTCAACATCACTCCTGAAGTTTTCCCAGCCTGTGAACTCAAAATTCCTTCTTCCAGGGATCCGTACGTGGGGTTTCCTCGACGCGACGACTCGACGCTTAGATCAAAATATTATACTACTTACATTAAAATTAAAGAGCCAATTAAGTATTAATTTTGTACTTTTTAGATGGTTTTTTAGAGGTTTTTTCTGTGTCTGAGGTTTTCTAAATTTTAAAATTTTTGTTTCTTAGATATTTTTTCTTCTATCAGTTCACCAGTAGTTCAGAGTTCACTGTAGTTCACAGTTCACCAGAGGTAGTGCATGCTTTTAGATTGCGTAGTGTTGACGAGTTGTACATCACCGTCCTAAGTCAGGACCATCAGGTCGAGACTACGCAGTCCATGCGCACCAATTCGTACGACGCGCATGCATTTAAAATATTGTACGAGTTCATTTTCAAGCGTCAAGCTTGTAACATGTAGTTTGAACATAAATATATATTTTAACATTTATAAGTGAATTTTTATAACAACAATATTTTACACTGGATTTACAACCCAGTGTCGCAACTTCACGAAGCATTTAATCCATAATCTGGATTTAGCAATAATCAACATATTTTGGTCCTTCGAGCAGAATGTATCAACAACAATAATAGCAACAATTGAAAATCCACAAGAACATCAAATTTCGAAGTTTTCAACAATTTAAATCGTACCACATCTCAAGTTTTATTTCAAGCGGGAACGATCCACCAAGTTAGCAGAGTTCGGCAGATGTTGCAAGTATCTTTTTTCTCTTTCCTATTTTTATTATCAACTTGGTTTGAACTTGTAGCGTGTCGGTTCTCGAACACATTTAGCGATAACATTCCACATTTTTTGCATTTGAAAATAATCATCGAATTTATTATTTATTCGCAAATATTTTATCATCTCAATTTATTACGATATCTCAATTATTTAGTCTAACATATATTTATAAAATTTACAACAATGGATACATTAATCAAAAGACGATCATTTATTAAAGGTCAGTTGACCACATTTACAAATTATTTAGACATTTTTATAACAAAGCAAAAATTGATTAAAATCGAATTAATTGAACTAAAAGAAAGATTGGATATCGCACGAGCATTATTAGACAAGTTTAATGAATTACAATTAGATATTGAAATTGCAGATAAACAAGACGATTTGCAAGTTCACCGCGATCAACGATCAAATTTCGAAAATAAATATTATAAAGCGATTTCCCAAGCAAAAATGATAATTGCAAACAATACAAATGACGAAGGTTGCCGCTCAGAAGAGCAAATTTCGGTTAGCAATTCACAAGTAGTTAGTCAAGGCTCAAACAATATAATTTCCCACTCGGTAAAGCTTCCAGCCATTCCAATCCCTACGTTTAATGGAAAGCCAGAATCCTGGTTAGAATTTCGAGATCTTTATCTATCATTAATTCACAACGACAAGTCAATTAGTAACATTAACAAATTCTTTTATCTTCGCGGTGCTTTAACTGGGAAGGCCGTGGAAGCAATTAGCTCGTTCAATTTTTGCGCCCAAAATTATATTCCCGCATGGGACTGTCTTTGTGCAAGGTATAATAGCAAACGCGTATTAATACACAATCATTTAAAATCATTGGTCAATTTACCCTCCATGACAAAAGAGTCTTCGGAAAAAATTAGAGATATAAATGACGCAGTTTCATTGCACCTGCAAGCAATTAGTTCATTAGCTACAAATAATTTATTATGGGATCAATTAATTATTTACCTGGTCATGTCCAAGGTAGATTCAAGAACAGCGCGGGCGTGGGAAGAGGACAAAACGGGAGATGAATTGTCCACTCTTGACGACATGAAATCATTTTTAAAAAACAAAGCAGAATTACTCGAAAACATAGAAAATAAACAAGCACCAATTGAGTACAAAACCGATTATAAAAATAAACGTGTAGAATTTCAAACTAAACATTCGCGATCGTTATTAGTCAATAGCAATACCTCAAATTGTGACATATGCAACGTAGCACATTATATAAACGAATGTCCTGTCTTTACAAAATTAAATATTTCCGAACGAATTAACAAAATAAAGGAGCTGAAGTTATGTCTAAACTGCTTCCGAAAAGGTCATTTTGTTGGTAATTGTCGAGCGAGTAGTTGCAAAACATGCCAAAAAAGGCACAATACAATGTTACACTTATCAAACGTGAGCGATTCACATACGGCGCTTCAAACAACCATTGAGGAAGTAGAGGACGAAGTTGAAGAGCAGGTGGTCACAATCTCAGCACTTGCTTCACATAACAATAATGTATTTTTAGCAACAGTAGCAGTATTAATCGAAGATGCTAGTGGCAATCCTCATATCGTACGAGGAGTATTAGATGCAGGAAGTCAATCCTCTTTTATCAGCAAACGAATTTGTAAAACTTTAAATTTAACCTTGCAAAGAGCTGATGTTTTAGTTAATGGCATAGGCCAGTCAGCTGCACAAACTTTACAAAAATGTGTAATTAAAATAAGTTCGCGATGTACACCTTTCAAATTAGAAACCTCGTGTCTAGTAATAGAAAACATTACAGGAAACTTACCAAATTTTGTAGTAAATAAATCATTAATTAAAATACCCAAAGACGTAAAATTAGCAGATCCAAATTATGACAAACCGGGACAAATCGACTTGTTAATAGGTGCTGAGTGGTTTTGGGAAATCATAAACAAGGAACAAATTAAACTTGGAGTGCACCTACCACTATTACAAAATACGCAGTTGGGGTGGGTTATAACCGGACCAATGACACTTCCGACAAAAAATATAATTCAGTGTAATATAAGCGCGATTGATTCAGCTTTGAATAATCAATTAACAAAATTTTGGGAACTTGAAAATGGTCCTACGGATAAGCCGCTGTCGGTTGAAGAAAGTTATTGTGAGTCACATTTTATCGAAACGCATTCACGCAATAGCGACGGACGGTTCGTAGTTACCATTCCATTTAAGGAAAATCCCGACAAGTTAGGGAACTCTTTTGAACCCGCAAAGCGCAGGTTACTTAGTCTAGAACGACGATTGCAATCAAACGAGACTATCAAACAGCGGTATATTTCATTTATGAACGAGTACGAAGCTTTAGGGCACATGTCACTATCAAACCCAGATGAAAATCAATCTTTGAATTATTTACCTCATCACGCTGTTCTCAAGGAGGAAAGTGTCAGCACAAAACTTCGAGTGGTTTTCGATGCTTCGAGTGAATCGTCATCAGGTTACTCGTACAATTCCCTACAAATGGTCGGACCAACAATACAACAAGATCTTTTTTCCATATTATTACGGTTTCGTAAATATGCGTACGCGGTTACCGCCGATGTAGAAAAAATGTATAGACAGATTCTTGTCACTCCAAGCCAACGAGGATATCAAACAATTTTGTGGAGATCATCTCCAATTGAAAGCATAAGGGAATATAAGTTAAATACGATTACTTACGGCACAGCTTCGGCACCGTACCTTGCTATTAGGTGCTTAACTCAATTAGGAATTGAATGCGAAAGGTCGCATCCACATATATCTAACATAATCAAGAATGATACCTATGTCGACGACGTTTTGACAGGTTCAAACTCTCTAGAAGAATTACAAAATAATTGCGGCAATTTAGCAAATACCTTAAGGCTAGGTGCGTTTACTCTCCGAAAATGGGTGTCAAACGAGCCCAAGGTTCTTAATCAGGTTGAACATTTAAATATTGACTCTAAACATATTCATGAATTTACTCAAGGGCAGACTAAAACGTTAGGGCTGGTATGGTCATTTGGTAATGACACATTCAAATATAATATTTCAAAGCTAAGTAATCCTAAAATTACAAAGCGAACAATTCTCTCAGAAGTGTCGCAAATTTTTGACCCTCTCGGACTTTTAAGCCCGTGCGTGGTTCCAGCTAAATTTCTATTACAAAAATTATGGCTCGAAAGGTTAAGGTGGGATGACCCATTACCTCACGCGATAGAAAAACAATGGAAAGAATTAAGGCTAGATTTGCCTTCTCTTAATGATCTTCAAATAAATAGACACGTTATTTGTAAACAGCCGAAATTACTCGAGTTGCACGGTTTTGCAGACGCATCTGTGCAAGGCTACGGCGCTTGCATCTATCTTCGATCTTCCGATAAAGATACCAATTATCATGTAAATTTGTTGTGCTCGCGTAACCGAGTTGCACCATTAAAGCCGGTCACCATACCGCGTTTAGAGTTATGCGGTGCAGCCGTACTAGCGAAATTAGCCTTTCAGGCACAAAGGGCACTGAACGTGACATTTCATAATGTATTTCTGTGGACGGACTCCACAATCGTACTGGGTTGGTTGCAAACTCCGGTAAACTTACTTAAACCATTCGTCAATCATCGAGTGGCAGAAATACACGATCTTATGCCAAATGCAATCTGGAAACATGTTCCTACGGATTCAAATCCTGCGGACATCCTTTCACGAGGAACGTCTCCTTCAAAATTAAAGGAACACACCCTTTGGTGGCATGGACCCTCATGGTTGTTAGAAAACCAAGAAGCATGGCCATGTTTAAATAATAAACTAAATCACGAACTTCCCGAACTAAAAAGAGAAAATTTATCGTTACAAATTTGTGAAATTTTAACCTTTCCATTTGCAAAATTTTCTAAATTTAATCATTTACAGCGAGTAGTTGCATATATTCTACGATTTAAGCATAACGCGTGTAGACCTCCAAGTGAGAGAAACCACGGTTTTCTTTCTTGTTCTGAATTGCAAGCATCGCTATATTGCTTGGTCAAGGTAGTTCAAGCGGAATCATTTGCTCATGAATTGAACTTTTTAAAAAATAAAAACCCATTGAACAAACACAGCAAGGTTTTTAACCTCAATCCGTTTCTTGATGAAAGGGGGTTATTGCGAGTAGGAGGATGTCTCCAACACTCCGAGTTGCCTTACGAAGCTAAACATCCTATTCTGCTTCCGCAGGGGCACATATTTACACAACTTCTCATCGAAAGAGAACACATTAATTTATTTCACGTAGGCCCACAGATACTACTTGCCTCAATCCGACAAAGATTTTGGGTTATTTCGGGTCGTAATATTACAAAGCGTGTTGTTCGTAATTGCGTTAAATGTTTTAAGGCTTCACCAAAATTGGTAAATCCAATCATGGGAAATTTACCGTACGAACGCGTGACGCCTTCACCCCCGTTCTCTAGGGTAGGAGTTGATTACGCGGGCCCTATCATAATAAAAACCGCAAGGGGTCGTGGAAGTAAAACTTACAAATCATACATCTGTCTGTTTGTATGCTTAACCACAAAGGCAGTGCATATAGAACTGGTTGGTGACTTGACAACTCAATCATTTATTTTATGTCTTCGCCGGTTTGCTTCACGTAGAGGGAAACCTTCTGAAATAATATCAGATAACGGAAAGAACTTTATCGGAGCAAAATCCGAACTGAAAGAACTTGCAAATTTTCTTGTCAAATCTAGCTCACAAATATCTGAAAAATCAGCTAACGAGGGAATTAATTGGAAATTCATTCCGCCATATAGTCCGAACTTTGGTGGAATTTGGGAAGCGGGGGTAAAATCTTGTAAAAAATTATTGAGACCTATTATTAATAATTCGTTGTTAACGTATGAGGAGCTCAGCACGCTATTGGTTCAAATCGAGGGAATTCTAAATTCCCGACCTCTCACTCCCTTATCCACAAATCCAAACGACTTGCAACCTCTGTGCCCATCGCACTTCCTGATTGGAAGACCGATCATGTCGGTGGCTGATCCTGATGTAACACTCGTACCAGAAAATAGGCTATCTAAGTTTCAGAAAATACAACAAATGCAGCAACAATTCTGGCACCGATGGTCAAAGGAGTATCTAGTCGAACTGCAAAGAAGAGCGAAGTGGAACTTGCCAACGGCAAATGTCCAAGTAGGACACATGGTTCTTATCCGTGACGACAACCTTCCTCCACTTAAATGGAAGGTAGGACGCATTGAAGCTACCCATCCAGGAGTTGATGGAATCATCCGAGTAGTAACTATTCGCACCGCCGATGGCATCATCAAACGTGCTACAAATCGTACTTGTCCGTTGCCAAGTGCTCAGTGAAGTGCAATAGTTATTGGAATTTTTTGAATTTTATTTTGTTACAGTTTGAACGAATTTCGATTGTTTTTGTGTTATTTTACTACATTATGTGTATTTTTTCTATCTTTCTGTATATTTTTATATTGATATTTCATGCATTTAACCAATATTGGTCATTATGATTCATTGTATTATTTTGAAAGCACCTTCTTTCAACGTCGGGCGGCATGTTGACGAGTTGTACATCACCGTCCTAAGTCAGGACCATCAGGTCGAGACTACGCAGTCCATGCGCACCAATTCGTACGACGCGCATGCATTTAAAATATTGTACGAGTTCATTTTCAAGCGTCAAGCTTGTAACATGTAGTTTGAACATAAATATATATTTTAACATTTATAAGTGAATTTTTATAACAACAATATTTTACACTGGATTTACAACCCAGTGTCGCAACTTCACGAAGCATTTAATCCATAATCTGGATTTAGCAATAATCAACACGTAGTTTTGTACAATTATCTACCTATGGGAGTTATGAGTCTTGATCATCATTGTGTGTGTTTAGCATTGCCGATGCTTCCGTTAAGGAACCGATGTTCCAATGAATCATAGAAATGTTTAAATTGCGCTGCTTTGATTGCGTGTTTTGGTGGGCAACACACAGCTCAGTTTGGTTGCCTGAATATGCTCTTGTTTGTAGTGCCATATAGGTGATGTTTTATGGCTGTACCTCCACGTGCCTTGCCATCAGGGGTGTTGGTTATCATATAGGTACCGATTTCCAAATTGGAAATTTGTATGAAACTTTTATTAGTAAAATGTGTCTCTGAAATTAGCATAATATCAATTTGTAAGTTTTTAATAAATGTTTTAATTTTCTGAATGTGTTGGAGACAGCTCGTTGGCATTCTAGTTTAATTTATTAACACATTTTAGCAATTTTAGTTATAAGTAAGGCCCGGATTTCTAGGTATTTGCCATTTTTGATTCCGTACAGGCTCTAAAATTCTTTTTGCAGCAAAATGTATTTTGCGACTTGGCGATCATTTTAAACCGCTCTTTAATTTGCCTAAAATGCCTATTTTCTACTTTTAGTGCCTTTTCTCGTCTATCGCCCCTAAATGACCTTTTTTAATTGATTTTATCCTATAATTTGCCTAAATGAACATTTATTTCAATTATTTTTTAATTTTAACGGAATTATAATATTTTGTTTTACATTTGTATTATAATATTAACAATTGCGACGTCGCGTCGCGTCGTATTAACCCATTAAGTACCAGCGTCCTCATTTGATGACAGTGACTTATATATTTTTTTAAGGCCCAAAAAATGATTTACTCTTAACAAAACAACAAAATAACAAAATTTTTGTCCACATTGGTAAACATCACTCATCGAATTTATTTTTATTTTCAAAAATTATCAAATTTCAAGTACCTCAATAATAGTATATTATTTAATGAGTGTATAATGAAGGCCATATTACACGAGTTTTGTAATTATTCTCGTGTAATATGGCTCATTATACACGAATTGAATACTATTCTTTATCTACGACTGTTAAACAATAACTAAGACTGCATTATCTAATTATTTAAGTTTAAAATTGTATTGTGTTTATTAATTTTCAACTATCGAATCAAGTTGCCAGTTGTCATTTATAAAGAAAATAAATAAAAAATGCCAACAGCCGTGGATAATGGATTCATTATCCACGGCTCCTGTTCATTATCCACGACTGCTGGCAATTTTTATTTATTTTCTTTATAAATGACAAATGGCAACTTGATTCGATAGTTGAAAATTAATAAACACAATACAATTTTAAACTAAAATAATTAGATAATGCAGTCTTAGTTATTGTTTAACTGTCGTAGATAAAGAATAGTATTCAATTCGTGTATAATGAGCCATATTACACGAGAATAATTACAAAACTCGCTCACTACGTTCGCTCGTGTTCTAAACAATTCTCGTGTAATATGGCCTTCAATATACACTCATTAAATAATATACTATTATGTCAGACTATTATAATAACATGATTTCAATATCACTTAGCGACCATAAGATAACATTTTATGGAACTAGTCCGTTCTACTTTATTAATAAAGCAAAACGGCCGCCTGTCAATGTCAATGAAATAAACGTCAAAATTAATATTTAATTTAATTTAATTTAATTTAATTTAATTTAAAAACTATTACATTAATTATTACTTTGATTATAATAGATTACAAAAGTTAGTATTTGAAGCAATTTCAACAATTTCTTCCATTTTTTCACATAATTTTAAACCAAATTAATAAACAACTTATGTAAACCAGGAGCAATAGAAAAAGCACTCTTCGAAATTATACAATTTTTATTACCTAAATGTCAAAGTGGAAAAATATAAAAGAAAATCTTCTACGGTGCAGTCGAACATAAAGCTATGTATGTCATTTGCATATAATTAGGCTTTTTGGACTCGGCCAATTTATTGACCTCGCTCGCAAGCTCGCTCTGCCATAAACTATGCTTCGTCCGATAAAGACCTAAATTATGTACCTACTCATGACATAAATAGCTATTATGACATCGTACCTTACAAGCAAAGGATTCCGGTTTCCCTCACCGATTTGAATAATTTTTGAATATGTGGTAGCGCATTAAAAAATAAGAGAATCCTAATTTTTTTTATCTGCTAACAGGCGGGTTTAACATCAATCGATTTTTACGTTTTTTTATTTTTAAAAAATGTTAATAGCCAAGAAAACGTACTCATATTATCTCAAGGTCGTCATTTAAAACGGCATTTATCTCACCTGCTTCAAGCTAGCGCCGCCAATTTCGCCAAACCTAAAAATAATTATATGGGAATTTGTGGCTAATTTGTGGCTAATTAGTTGCCGCAATCGCGAATTTCTCGCTCTTACCGTTCGCGAATTATAGCCGTTTGAGAGGTGGCGGAGCTAGCTTGACATCAAGCCACTGTGGCGTCATGTTGAAGAAATCCATCTAAAAACTAACATGCGCATCCAAATGCTACAAGAACCATCCGCTAGCACATTCTAGAAGCAATTGATGAGCGTTATTCCAAAACTTCCTAAGTCCAAAATTGAAAATTAAGTGGTTAGGTAGTTTTATTATAATATAAAATGGGCTGTATTCACCTATCTATTCATATTTTAAAAAAATGTTTCACTAACATTAATTATGCATAACTAACTAAGTCCTTTGCTTCTGCGCATTTAATTAATAAGATTGTCACCTGAATAATGAAGTGCATTCATTATTAATTAAAAGCGCAGAAGCAAAGGACTTAGTTAGTTTTGCATAATTAATGTTAGTACTTTGGATATATCTCAAACAATTAGGCATATTTTAACTGGACCTGAGATATTAATTATGTATTTACAACTAATAAAAAACAAAAACGATTTTTACAAAAATGCTCTTAAAAATGCAGGTATTAGGTATTATTATTATTATTATTTTAACTTTTTTTCCAAATGTATCTTACATAAGTTCATGGACTTAGATGAGTTTTACATTACTATCTGTTATAAAAATTTGTTTTTTTTAACAATAAATTCTAAATTTACATTAATATTATTTATTGTTAACCCGATCTTGAGATAACCCTAAAAAAAAATTTTAGTAACACTAGCTTAAAAGTAGCTATAGAAAATCAGTTATATCTAAAAATTAACATTTTGGACTTAGGAAGTTTTGGAATAGCGCTCTTCAATTATTAGATATCGGCGATGGTAAAGTTGCTGCATTCATGAAAATACTGGATGCATAAAATTACCCACTAATATCTGCACAATCGTTGATTCGCAAAACGCTTTCATTGATCGCATATTTCCCAATGTAGGCACACAACACAAGAATCATGCGTGGCTGGCAGAAAGAGCCATTTGGGCAGCAAAAAATGTGGACGTCGACGATTTAAACTACAAGATATAGCTGCTGTAGTTGTCAGGCGACTTGGTATCATACAAATCGATCGACACAGTTTGCGATGCCAACGAAGCTGTAAATTATTCAACAGAGTTTCTAAACTCACTGGATTTGCCAGGCATGCCACCACACCTTCTACGACTGAAAGTTTGATCTCCGGTTATTTTACTTTGGAATTTGAACCCACCACCGCTGTGCAATGGCACGCGATTGGTAATTAATGAAAAACATTATAGAAGCCACCATTTTGAATGGCAAATTCCGAGCCGAAAATGTTTTGTTGCCACGAATTTCACTGATTCCCACAGACGTGCCAATTGAATTCAAACGCGTTCAATTCCCGATTAGATTGGCACTCGCAATGACAATCAATAAGTCGCAAGGCCAAACGATGTCTGTCTGCGGCTTAGATTTTAAAACACCGTGTTTTTCACACGGACAATTATAGGTGGCATGTTCTCGCGCGGGCAAACCAGCGAGCTTATTAATTTGTGCTGGCTAAAGACGGACTGACGAAAAATATCACACACTCGATTGCTCTTCAAAATTAATATTAATTTTTTTTATATTTATGTTCCTTAATAAAATACATTGAATTGAGAAAATGAATGGTTAGTGTTTTTTGTTTTTATCGGCGGTCATCGTCTACATTTAATTTATATCGCAGAACGTTTGCCGGGTCACTTGGTATATTAATTCTGAGGCGGTACGATGTTCTAGAATTCTACAAATAATTTATATGGTTAAAGTTCTGAGGCGATACGAAGTTTGCCGGGTCAGCTAGTTATATACATATAAAAAATTTATAAAAACACAATATTTTGCATTAATAGCTTAAGCTGGCCACAGACCGGCATATATGGGTGTCATACATGCATGTCACACATGGTTGTACCGTTGTACGTTGATGTTCGATAGTGTGTTGGCAAAACGTGACATATGTATTACATGAATTTCGCACAAGTATTATGATTTATTTTGAATTTTTCAACGTGCATTCATCAACGTTCATACATGTATGCCGGTCCGTGGACAAATTTAATTCTTTTCGGCATACATTTTTAATTCAGTGTCTCGCGCCTTCAATATTTTTATTACTGTTGTGAGATTATTAAAAATGTGCGATTTAAGAAGTTTCACAAAAGATTTCATGTTAGAATTTATTGAAATTTATAAAAGTTATCCTTGCTTATGGAAAACTAAATCGAAGGAATATATCAACAGAAACAAAACAGATAATTTTATCATATTTTTATTTTTATCATGCATGCGTACGCCACTGATAAAGATATAAATTCGTCTTTACCACTCATCGTCCAAAATCAGACTACATGTGTATGACACTCAACTACGTTCGTCTAGAGGCATTGACATACATGGGTGTCACTCATGAATGACATACATGTATGACACACATGTATGCCGGTCTGTGGCCAGCTTTAAACAACAACTAGCAACAACTATAAAGCAGGTTATATAATTGGCTGTCAGCAAGTTATTATTAGGAGTTATTAGCGCGCCATTGTAACTAATTGCCAGCAAACTAACTAATATCTGTGACTAACTAATTAGCCACAAATTTCTATATATTTTTAGTAAGTTTTTAGTAGTGGCGACGCTGGCTTGATGTCAAGCTAGTGCCGCCACCTCTCAAATGGCTGTAATTCCCAAACGGTGAGAGCAACAAATTTGCGATTGCGTCAACTAATTAGCCACAAATTCCCGTATAATTATTTTTGGCTTTTAGTAAGTTTTTCGTGGTGGCGGCGCTGGCTATCAAGCAAGCCAGCTTGACATTAGTCAAGCTAGCGCCGCCACCTTTCAAACGGCTATAATTCGCGAACGGTAAGAGCAATTAACTAATTAGCCACAAATTCCCATTAGCGCCATATTTCGCCATAGCGGCGCGGCGCTAGTTTGATGCGGGTATTTATCTCGGAGATAAAGCCCTAAAATCAAATTCAAATTTTTGAATAGCAATTCAAGCAATTTCAAATAAAAACACCACTGAAATCTAAAAAAAATATGCCTGGTACTTAATGAGTTAATAACAATTTAAATGCAAGGATGCGATTGTGAAAATTAACAATAATTCTACTAGGCAGAAGACAGAAATACTGTCTTATTGTTAGTTTAAATTTCTGACTATGTAAATATTTTTACCTCCAATCAATTTTAAAAAAAACTTGGAGGTATGGTAATCGAAAAAAAATTTCAACTTTTTTTTTGCATTTTCGAGATCACCGTGTTCAGAAACGTAAAGATCTGCAAAAAGTAAAATAAAAACTTCTTTGTCGGTCTATCTGTCTGTCGGTCGGTCTGTCTGTCTGTCGGTCGTCAAATTTTGTCGATCGATTTGCTTCCGAACCATCCAACCAATTACGACAAAATTTGGTATGGTGGTAGGGTTCACGGTGGAAAGATGAAAATAAAGTTTTCGTCGCGATCTATCAATCAGGAGTGCCACCACAAGAAAATAATACGGGATTTTTTAAAAATATTTTGTCTTGCGATATGTTATTTTAAAGGCCTTAAAAGGCTTTATCCAGAATAAGTAAAATTAATCTTCTATCTGTCGTCTGTCAAAAATCACAAGTTGTCAAAGTTGAAACTTTAAGAGTGGATAACTCAAGAAGTGCTGAAGGGATCTTACCCAAATTTGGTACGTATGTACATTGATCCTAATGGATATGAGAGCATATGTAATAGTACGATAGAAATCGGTAATGCAACATGAAAAAAATAAAATTAACTTTTTTGGCAAAAACATGAAAAAAGTTTTTGTCGATCGATTTTCTTCGGCATTTCTGCGTCGATTGCAATCAAACTTATTGGGCGTATGCCTCGTGGGCTGGAATGGTGAAAATAAGGTTTTACCAGAGAAATCTTCACCAGGGCCACCACAATAAAATAAATTTAAAAAAATGAAAATGTCGTCGTATCTCCGGAAATATTTAACCGATTCAGCTAAAATTTGGTGTGTCGATGGAGCTTTGAAAGTATAAGTATTGGTGAGAAAACAAACCAAGCCAATTGTAACAAGGCGGGCAGGTCAGAAAAAATTACAGAAAATATTAACTGAAATCTTAATTTATATATTTTTTGTGAGAATTTGTCAGGTGGCTTGCAAAAATAAAACAATATATTCAAAATTTTAATAAACGTCATAATTTTGTGACGTGTCAAAATTAGGTTAATGTTGATTTGTATACCGAGTGCAGCATAAGAATTGAGTTAAGGGCTTGTAACAATTTATTTTAGAACACAAAAATAGGTGGTTTGGTGGGAAATATTTTATAATATCGTCGTACGGACTGACGGAACGTTACTTTATAAGTAAAAGGTTCTGCCACTAGGTAGCGACCAAGTTTAGGCTGTTTGTTAAATTTTTTCGCAAATGTTTTCAGAATCAGTAAATCGTCAGCATGGACTTAGAAGTAGTTCTAAGTCCATGATCGACAGTCAGTAATTTACAAAAATTTATTTTCGAAAAATCCACTAGATGACGGAAAAAATTTGTTGTACCAATCTTGGAGAAATTTTATTTGTGACTTCTTACGGTATTATGTAACGTATATAAAAATTTTGGAAAAAATTCAGTGGCGTACAAAAATAAAATTTTTTTTTCATTTTGGATTTTGTTAAAAAAACTTTTATAGATAGATTTGGTATTGGTACTTTTATCTGGAGATTCAAATACTTTCCCAAATAAAATTGGAAGCTTAGATACTCCTGATTTTAAATATGCTCCTGTTACTTCTTGTGACGTAGAACGGTCATTCTCAGCCTACAAATAAATTTTAACGGATAACAGAAGGAGTTTTACTCCAGAAAATTTGAAAAAGGTTTTAATTTGTTACGTAAATGTTTAAAGTTTAAGTTATTTTTAAATTAAAAGTTAAATTAAATAAACTACATTTTTTGTACAATTTTAATAATAAAATAATGTTGTAATACTGTACTGGTTGTCATTATTTTAATAATTTAATTTTTCAATTTCGACTGCCTATTAGTGCCTATAATCTAATTTTTTATGCCTATTTGCCTGAGTATTTTGAGAGTTTTCAGTGCCTAAAAATCCGGGCCTTATAGTTATAAAAATTGTTAGTATATTTAGCATGTTGCTCATTGTTGCTCATGTTATTTTATGTCGTCACTTGGTTGCTGTGTCGTTTGTTGTTGTTGAGTGATTGTTGAACCTGATGGTTGACTCTAGTTAATGTGCGGCAATTGTTGTTTTTGCTCTCTTAGGGAATGAGCACACGAGATTTCAAAATGGATTTGGTTTGGAGTAGAAGCATTATTTTTCAGCGTTTTTTTCTTAGGGGAGAGAAGGTTTTTCTTTGTAAGTATTTAAATACATTACATCCTTTATAGTTCGCAGGGTGGTTACTTTCACATAGTACGCATTTGACATTTTTTTTTTCTTTACGCAAACACGTATTAGTTAGGTGGCTCCCGGCGGACTTGACGCTGAGTGGGCCTCAGAATGCATTGGTGTGTCTGTTACATTTGGCACTTCATGCACTGCCCCACTTCCCACTGATCCCTTTTGATCACAGGTAGTTCGAATGTAACCATTGAATTAAACAAAGATTCTATTTTGTAAATGTATTTGTTACCTTCATTAGGCTTCAAGTCTACATAGAAAAGTGAAAGTGGCATTTTGGTGCGGTACTGTTTTATGTTAAAGACACTACCTACCGTGTAACCAAGATCTTCAATCTTCAATTGCTATAATATTTAACCATGAATTTTTTTAGAAAAATTAAATTATTTAAAAAAATATACCTGTCCTAAACATTATACAGGGTGTTAGACAAAATTTCCAACTAATGAAATTGTAATACGGGGTGTTATACAAAATTAACAACTAATGAAATTGTTATACAGGATGTTATACAAAATTTCTCACCAATTAAATTGCTATACATGTATACCAAATGCAAGGTACTTTTCTACAAAAGATTTTCAACTTTTTCCTTACCTGTTTATTTCTTTTAAAACAATGTACTTAATTTCTGCCTTTGAAAATAATCTACCAAAACTTCAGATCGACGTAGCTAAGCCAAAACGGCATAAGAGCATGATAAGAGCCATATAGTAAATTTTTCAGGGTAGACAAAAAGCTAGTTAAGTTCCTTAATGCGCAAATGGTGCTTGATTAAACATTAAACTAATATTGAAGTAAATATACATTTTTGGCGGTTGTGCCGTTTTGGCTAGGCTACGTCCAGATATTCTTAAAATCGTCGATTTATAAGCACCAATAATTCCAAAATAAGCGCTTCAAAATGCTTCAAAAAACAGAAAAAAAGTCATGTATAAAATTGAAAAAAGCACTAAAAATTAAACATCAAAATGTAATTTTTATTAAATACTAGCTGGATACCCGGCTTCGCCCGGGGTTTCCTTAAAAATATAATACTTTGCTTTAGTCTGAGTACTCCAATGTTTTCCAGTCTTGTTTTCCGATGCTGATTTATTTGTGAAGCTCAAAATACCTTTTTTAGATGCATTTCGCCAGCCCCTCCCCCCACTTTGAATTTTGGATCCAAAATAGTCTTAAATCGTTTGTACCTCGTTTGTACCTTCATAATTTTTGTTTGTACCCATTTTGTTTTACATATATTTCGAAATATCTAAAATGTGCATTTCGCCAGACTCCCCCCCCATTTCGAATTTTGAATCAAAAATAGTCTAAATCGTTTGTACTAATTAAAAAAAAATCGATATTTTGAAAATCCTAAATGCAATTTCCCCCTTAAAAAGTATTTTGCTTACTAAGACAGTTAATAACAATGTTAATAATTTTCGTTAACGTAAAACATATTAGTAGTTACCCATCAATAATTTTTTATTAAATCCGGTATACACTACTTAATTATGTTTTTTCCAGGTTTTTGATATGCTAAACTTAATATAGATCCTACTATAACTCAAATCCCTTTAAATTACCATTGAAGATAAATAATTAGTTACATAAATCACAATAAACAATAAATCGTTAACTAGTTTTTATACGGAAATGTTGTACTTTTATTTAGTAATTATTGTTTGATATCAACACAACTATGTATTAAAACAATTTTTTGTTTCCGCACCGTAATTTTTATTAATCATTATTGTTCTTTTACATTCAATGAAATAAATAAGAGAATACAAAACAAATAGCGTACTTTATTATAATATTATTCAATAATTTTGTTATTTGAAAAGTTTGTAAAATAACCAATAAAGAAAAAACTAATTAACCAAGGTTGTAATTCATAACACTTAATTTATTATTAATAATCACTTTGTTTTACTTATTATATTATAATACACAATGTTTCTGCACTTTCAGCTATTTTGACTTATACCTATTTAATAATTATTTAAAATTACATAATTTTATTTTTATAAATAGAAGTCTCATATTATGTAACATAATGAGTAAGTTGTGTTTTGATTTTAGAAATTAAAATGATTCTTTATAGAGCGAGAGCTGGCAGTAGTAAAAACAACCGCTTCGTAACATACCAAAGGTTTGAAATATCAGGTGTGCACACACTTCATACAAAACACTCGTCTGTTGGCTGGAATTCTGAGACTTCTGCCGCTTTCATGCATTCTCGAAACAGACGGAATTAAAAGTGTCAAAAAAACGTTCTTAATTTCCTGGTAAGAACCACCTTAATTTTTTGTCAGAAAATTAATTCAAAATGAAAATTATCGAAACATAAAAGGTAAACGTTGGCAAACGGTCGCGTTAAACAGGCAAGTGAGCTCCAAGTAAAAAAAATACTTGGAGAATTTGGTACTAACCGACTACCTTATAAATAATACCATGTTGTTTTTTGCATAAAACTAAATGAAAATATAATTGATTTTGAAAAACAAACCGTCTGCCATATGTAGGTGGTCGCATTATCAAAACAGACGGCTTTAAATGAAAATTATAGAGGAATAGAAAACTAACAATACATCTTATGCCAAACGTGTGTACTACTGTATGAATTACATACAGTTACTCTAGAAATTATTAATACACTCCTATTTTAACCATGTAAATTGCACATTTTGAAACCATTTTCTAACATATAAAACTTGCTTTTACAGTAAAACTTTTCCGATATTTTTTGTTGCAAACTTTAATATCTTCAGTTTTGTTTCTCTACATTTTTTTATTTGCTTTCGCCGTTTACGAGTTACAGCGACTTAAAGAAAACTAAATAAAAAAGTTAATAAAATTAACATTGCTTTTATGGGAGTTTTATTAAATTTTTTACAGAGTTTTCTTCAAATCGCTGTAACTCGGAAACGGCGGGAGAAAATAAAAAATGTATAGAAACAAAACTGAAAAAATTAAAGTTTTCAACAAAAAATATCTAAAAAGTTTTGCTGTAAAAGCGAGTTTTATATGTCAAAAAACGGTTTCAAAATGTGCAATTTACATGGTTAACATAGGAGTGTATTAATAATTGCTGGAGCCACTGTACTCCTGCCTCACGCTCAAATATTTCATCAATATGTTGATAATAACTTCGATGAAAACCGTTTTGACCGTGAGGCAGGTCATTTTAATAAAATTTCCCACGTGTTAAAAATATTTTTTTCTCCAACCGTATTAAAAGCATTACCTCAACTAAAATTTGACGTTTTCGTTATTAATATTGCTAAGCAACACTTTTTTTATATGCACTAAATTAGTATATTACATGCCGAGGTGGAAAATGTTTCATTACAGCCGAGCGCTAGTTAGTTGACTGAGGCGCGAAGCGCCAAAGTCAACTATAAGCGCGACGCTGGAATGAAGCTTGACACCGAGGTGTGTATACTATTTTATTCACAATCAGATAGTAAATAACAAATAATTAAAATTTGTATTAAATTATACGCTGCTTTTCACTTTGTTTCATTTTTGAAAAGATAAACTATTTATCAAGTTGGTATAAAAAATAAGCAAATTGCTGTTTATGTCAAACAAAATGATGGTAAACGTTTGACATAATTGTACTTTAATTATTCTGGCTAAATTAACAATATTGTTATAAAACTTACATTTTTAAAGTAACTAAAATAATATTAGATTATAGTTAACTTGCACTAAATTTGTACTTGACATTTGACATAATCTTAATTAATTTGACGCACATTATTTGTTAGTTCCTTTTCTTGCCAACATGCCACTTTGCAGGTCGGGAAGTGATCACTTCCCGACCTGAGGTAGGTTGGGAAGTAAAACAAAATAGCTCTGATTGGTTGGCAAGTGAAAGTAAATAATAAACTGCTTCCAAACTTCTTAAAAATCAGGAATATATCGATTACTAACCGATTGTGAATAATAGTTATTTACATCACTAGCTGCGTAAGTTAATTTTTTCGGCAAGGGGTGGTTTAAGGGCTGAGGCAACGCCGAAGCCCGTAATCCTCCGATCCCAAAAAATGCTTAAGCAGCATGTGATGTATTAGACTTTTCCTACTGCAAAATTTAAAATTGTACTTATATCAAATAAACATTATGATGTAATATTAGTAGGCCGATCATATTTTAATTTTTTCACTAGCAACGTATAAACAAATAATTCACATGTTTGTAGTGACAATTTCAAAAGTTATTAAATTGTGGAAAATGTTTACTGAAAGTGCAATTGATAAGACTGCAAGTATTGCTTGTGCCTCACTTCTGCCAGAAAAATCTAAAATGAGATATAATCAAGCATACGAATTATTTATGAAGTGGTGTGAGTGTAATAATGTAGTCGAAATAGCTGAAAATGTTATGTTAGCGTATTTTCTCGAAAAATCCAACGCTTTGAAATCACCATCAAGCCTGTGGTGCATATATTCCATGCTGAAATTAACAATTCGAATTAACAAATTTCAAGACATTTCAAAATATGAACGTTTAAAGGCAATTCTTAAAAGGAAGAACGATGGATTTAAACCAAAAAAATCAAAAATATTTACATAAGAGGAAATTGGTAAATTTCTTGTCGAAGCGCCTAATCAAAGATACCTGATGATGAAAGTTATAGCGATAATGGGTATAGTTGGAGCATGCCGAACAGATGAGCTCTATAGAATGAAAATAAGTGACATACAATATAAAGATGATGTAGCAGTTATTAAAATATTTGAGACAAAAAACAGTATTCAAAGAAGTTTTGTAATTTCTAACAATGCAGGAAGTCAGGTCAAGTAGTTAAAACTATTATATGACTACACACAACTTAGACCTAACAATGCACAAGATGAGCGATTTTTTTATCGCTATGAACGAGTACAAGTAGTAGGAAATCATACCATTTCTAAGGTTCCGTATGAAATTGCCAAATATTTAAATCTTAAAGACGCAATTGAATGCACTGGGCACTCTTTCCGAAGAACGTCGGCCACTTTACTAGCAAATGCTTCAGGCGTCGATATCCTTGATTCAAAACGACATGGGAGATGGAAGTCATATACGGTCGCAGAAAGTTATATAGCAGACTCACTCACAAATAAAGTAGAAGTTGCTAATAAAATTTTGCACAGTAATTCTACCGCTTCACCAAGAAATTTACCAATTTCCTCTTATGTAAATATTTTTGATTTTTTTGGTTTAAATCCATCGTTCTTCCTTTTAAGAATTGCCTTTAAACTTTCATATTTTGAAATGTCTTGAAATTTGTTTATTCGAATTGTTAATTTCAGCATGGAATATATGCACCACAGGCTTGATGGTGGTTTCAAAGCGTTGGATTTTTCGAGAAAATACGCTAACATAACATTTTCAGTTATTTCGACTACATTATTACACTTACACCACTTCATAAATAATTCGTATGCTTGATTATATCTCATTTTAGATTTTTCTGGCAGAAGTGAGGCGCAAGCAATACTTGCAGCCTTATCAATTGCACTTTCAGTAAACATTTTCCACAATTTAATAACTTTCGAAATTGTCACTACAAACATGTGAATTATTTGTTTATACGTTGCTAGTGAAAAAATTAAAATATGATCGGCCTACTCAATAATAAGTATACTGTCACATAATACACATCATAATGTTTATTTGATATATAAGTACAATTTTAAATTTTGTAGTAGGAAAAGCCTAATACATCACATGCTGCTTAACCATTTTTTTGGGGTCGGAGGATTACGGGCTTCGGCGTTGCCTCAGCCCTTAAACCACCCCTTGCCCAAAAAATTAACTTACGCAGCTAGTGATGTAAATAACCATTTCTTATCTATACGAATATGACTTAAAATTATATGTACTACAAATAAAAAATTATTCAAAATATTTAATTTTCATATTAAAGCATACAAACAGTTCGGCTTTCGGCCTCGATCGTAAACTTTCGCCTTGAATGGAAAAATGTTAGTTTTCCTAACTTGTATCGAAAATATCTATTTTATTGTACATTACTACTTATGTTGGAGATGAATTTTGTTGTTGTGTTTTGTATTTTGTAAGCACGAATATTTTTAATAGTTACCTTACTAGTGACAAACATAAGTAATTACACATAATAGTGGCAGTTAAACAAAAGATAATGTATTATTACGATAGCTTATACGTATAATTAAAATACAGTAGTTATATACATATATTTTGTTATATAACCAGGTAGGTAAATAAAATAATAATAATAAGTAAAAAATAAGGTTTAAAAAATATTTTGGGGGGCTATTTTGACGGGTCACCATCTACCCTATATTCTTCAAATTTCCACCTTCCACCTTGTTTTTTTTTCAATATCGATTATCGCAAAATTCTCTATATTTTCGACATTCCGACAAATTCCTTTTAGCGCAAAATTATTCAACACTGTTGACTTCTGCGGGTACTCTACCCTACATTTAAGAAAATGTAATTCAATAAAATATGCGAAAAATCAATTAGATTCTAAATAGATTTTTATTAAATCGAGAAAAATCAGTAAATAACCATCATACATAGTAAAAGTTCAATTGTTAAATACGGTCGGTACCACATGCCACAAATGAATTGAATTTTTCCAAATTTTTAACAAATATAATGGCCCACAAAAATATTCCTCCGATCTTATGTTAACAATATAAATTGTACCAAACGATGAACGAAGACGTTTCTTTGTCATATAAAAATGGGTTTTACAGTAGTTATATTTACTTATTAAGACATTTTTATTGCCAAATTTCGTTCCCTTCATTTTTTAATATATACCTATTTTTCAATTTTGTCTTACCGTTTCCGAGATACATAAAGTGACTTAAAAAGGATTCCGCAAAAATTTCAATAAAAGTAACATTACTGTTATGGGAATTTTATTTAAAATTATTATAAAATTTTTAATAAAGTTAATTAGTTTAAATTTTAATTTTTGGCGGAATATGTTGAAGATGGCTGGTACTAATGAAAAGTAGTTCATTAAATAAATATAAATGTTACGGTCAATGATGTAAATCGGGAGTTGACGTCAATGGCCGGACAATGACGGCAATGCCCATTTATGTCGGCCAATAACGTCGTTGTCCAGATATTGACGTGATTGCCTGTTAGCGGTGGATAATGATGTAAATATATTCGTCTGATTGTAATATTTACGTCTTTGGCCGGTCAATAACGTTATTGACTAAATAGGATTGGACTGGACAATGACGAGTTGTAGAATAAATACTATAAGGAACAGCAAAGTGGCGATTTGAATTAGACAGTCAAATGACAAGTGACATTTACGTGTCATTCAGGTAATAAAAATTAACAAAAATTTAAAACATAATAATTATAAAACAAAAAATAATTAAATTTAATTTTTAAAATTAATCATTTTTATTCTGCCATGAGAGTGATCCATGGCATTTCGAATAGCAAATTTGTTTGCTATTCCCAAAAATGTGCAACACGCACATTTAGAAAGGAGTAGTTTCATCATCGCCCACTCTGTATTGGGCATTGAGGTCATTATTCGGCCATTGACGTTAATGGCCGAGTTGTCATCATTGACCGTAACATTTGTAAATAAGGAAAGTCGAATTTTTTGCAGACAATTAGCATTACTATAAAAATTTTTGTCCAGAGAGAGACCCCTCGCATACATATATCCGCTTTTAAACCGTATAGACTACCTTTTGCGAGCCTATGGCGCTTTTGTGCTTTACAAAGTAAGTATTAGAGTGTTCATGTTTGCGGATATAGAGACGACCATCGTAAGCATTTTAAGATAACGATTCTGACATGTTACATTTTGGAATGTCTTCTATACATGTGGAGGAGACCCCGGTGTCACACAAGTGGAGATGAGCACTACGAATAAAGTACTCCTGGTAACAAGGATATTTGGTTCGACTTTTTGCGTTCCTAGAGATCTCGAATGGGTACCAACTACTGAGCAGTACAGTTTTTGAATTTGTTGCTCTCTGAGGTACGACAAATGGGGTGACTCGGCAAAATAGCCCCGACTAAATAGCCCAGACAAAATAGTCCGATGACAAAATAGCTCCGACAAAATCGCCCAATGACAAAACAGGCCCGACATAATACCCCAACAACATAATAGCTTCGACATAATAGCCCCGACGTAAGAGCATCGACATTTACAAATATACTAATAGAAACGGAACATTTTTCGTAAATTATGCCTTTAATTAGACATGTCTTTTATTAGACATAATACAGAGAATATTTTCACCCTCCACCCTGAAACGAGTTTCACCTCTTTCGACTTTCCACCTTTGGCGAGTTTTTTCGGTCTTCAGGGATATTTTAGATAGTTTAGTCTTTGTCAAAACATTTGACAATAACAATCATGGCAATACACGGATCCACCATAAAAAATAGTTCTGCGGTTTCTGCGGTGCAATTTTGAAAACATGAAGTTTATAATAATAATCTATTTAATTATTACAAGTAATTAATATAATATTAATATATTTACTATTAATATAATATTATAATATTATATTATATAATATTAAAATTAATCCCGTAAGTAAGGGTACGTACATTTGCGCAATTTGCACTTCAGATTACTATCGGCCTTTTTGCTTGGAGCGCAATTTACAATTATTTTATTTTTTTACCTGCTAAATTTACGAAATTCACATTCACCCATCTTCACTACTCATCAATTTGTAATGAAAAAATTTTAAAAACTTGTGCTTTTGAGCTATTTTGTCGGGGTTCTTTTGTTGGTGCTATCTTACGGGGCTATTTTGTCGGGGGTATTTTGTCGGGGGTATTTTGTCGGGGCTATTTTGTCATTGGGCTATTTTGTCGGAGCTGTTTTGACGGGGTTATTTTGTCGGGGCTATTTTGACCGGGGCTATTTTGTCGGGTGAATGTGAACTGCGCAAATTTGGCAGGTATAAGAAAAAAAAAGTGTAGATGGCGCTCCGAGCAAAAAGGTCGACAGTAATCTGAAATGTAAATTGCGCAAATCTAGGTAGGGTATTACTATTACGGTATTACGATAAATACGGTATTAATTGTAATAGATTTAAAAAGATTAATATTATAATCTTTATTTTTAAAAAATTGTACAAAGTTATTAAACAAGTAGAAAAAATTTGTAAACTTTACAAAAAAAAATAATTTATTAAAAAAAAATTATTCGGTAACAAAAAAAAGGCACAGTAAAATGAGACTGCTTTGCCAAAATCTAACCGCGATATGTGTTTGGTGAACTCGTGAACCTTGAACTCGTTTTTATGTTAGATTCTCGATTGCCTTGGTTGCGTTAGTCAAAACAGACGCTCCGCACCCTCCGCTCCGCATCCTCCGCTCCGGTCCCCTCCGCTCCGGACGCTACGCGCCGTTTTAACAAACGCTGACTCGCTAAAAACATCCCCCTAGGTAGCTCCAACTCGCCAAAGGTGCTACTCGAAAGGGGTGAAACTCGTTTTTATTTATAAGCCTTTTTTTCGTTCGTAAAAATCGTTTTTAAATTTAAATAACCCTAATCAAAAGGACTGGCGCCGGCCCTGTAGTATGTCTAATAAAGGACATGCCTAATTAATGGCATAATTTAGTAAAATTTACGAAAAATGTTCCATTTCTATTAGTATATTTCTATTTAATGTAATTATTCTTAAATTTCAATAACCTTAATCTCCTCTTAACAACATAAGTAGGTATAAGTAGGTGACCCATTGTTAAATGGTTGGGAGCGTAATTTACATTACTCCATATTGTCGGGGTACCGAGAAATGGATCTTGTTGAATATAAGAGAATTATTAAAGACTACTTAATCAACAAATCATTTTATACTATTGATGAATTTCTCTTGGGTGCTTGTGCTAAGGTGCGCGTTTGATGTGTGTTCCTTATGTTAGAGTGCACCATGTGATGTGTTATGTATTATGTTATTTGGTGTATGTAATAGATATTTACGATATATGTATCGTAATGTGAAATTTTACGATACGCGATGGAAAAATTATCCAACGAGCCGTAGGCGAGTCGGATAATCCATCAAGTATCGTAGAGACACATTATGATACAAATATTGTACAACGTTTTATCTACTTTTATAAATAATACCTACAAATATTTTTGTGTTTTTCAATAAACATTTAAAATTGCGTTTATGAAAAAATAATAGGGAGGCCAATCGCGTAGTTACGAAATTGTTTAATTGTTTTCCAAACATTTAAGTGACAATAAGCGGCAGTGTATTAACAAGTGAAAAATGTGTAATTCAGAGGAAAGTTTGCCTTCTGATGTAGAATTGGCTGCTAAATCTGCTATAGATACATTAATTCCTGCCAAATCTAAAAAGCGTTACGAGATGGTGTACAAATATTTTGAAGAATGGATGGAAGTGAGAAAATTTGTGAAATCTCTGAAAAGGTAGTTCTTGCCTATTTTTCGGAACAAGCAGGGAAATTAAAACCATCTTTGTTATGGTGCCGGTATTCTATGTTGCGAACCTTAGATAGTCTCGATTAAGAAAAAAATTGATATTAGTCAATATCATCAAGTTGTGGCTTCCTTGAAGAGGAAATCAGACGGATACCGACCTCAGAAATCTTGTATTTTTCGTAAAGAAGAAATACATCAGTTTCTTAAGGAAATAAATGATAAGGATTTCTTATTTATGAAGGTAAATTATAGCTTAAATAATAAAAATACAATCTCAGACTTATTATGCTTTTAGGTCATTTTGATAATTGGAGTTTTTGGTGCTTGCCGACGCGAGGAGATTACAAATTTGATGACACGAGACGTTCAAGACGAAGAAGAATATATCAAGATCACTTTGCCAAATTCAAAAACTAAAATTATGCGGGAATTTGCCATAACAGAAGGAAATATCCTGGGAATAAGTTGTTTGAATTTATTTCGAAAATATAAGGATTTACGTCCCAGCCATGTCAAGCACGATCGGTTTTTTCTTACCTATAGGGGAGGCAAATGGAATCCCTGTCATTTGGCCGAAAATTATTTGGCCGAATTCTATTGGCCGACAGTTTTTGGCCGATAAATCATTTGGCCGACATTTTAATTTTTGAAAAATAAATTAATATTTAAATACATTTTTTTAATTTCACTTCTTACGTTAATATATTATAAACGAAATTAATATAAAATGATTGTGAAATTAAAAAATTTTATTTAAATATTTATTTATTTTAGAAAACATAAAATGTCGGCCAAATGATGTGTCGGCCAAATGATTTATCGGCCAAAAACTGTCGGCCAAATGATTGTCGGCCAAAAAAATTCGGCCAAATGACGATACCAGGCAAATGTACCCAGCAGCCTGTTGGAGTTAATACAATCGGAGGAATTCCAAAGAAAATCGCTACTGCACTAGGATTATCTGAACCAGTAAACTATACAGGACATTGTTTCCGGAGACCCTCTCGGCATCATTGTTAGCCGATGCAGGGGCAGATATGCATACTCTCAAGCGTCATGGAGGCTGGAAGTCTGATAGTGTTGCAGAAGGATATGTTGAAACATCAATAGAAAATAAAAAAATAATTGCGACGAAAATAATGGGCTCTTCAGTTACTGTGGCTTCAACAAGTAAATTAACGGTGGAACAACCAGCTTCAACTAGGAAACAGCGTCTCGAGTTCATTTTGAAAATATTTCAAACTGTGTAATTTATATTAATAAATAGTTATAAACATTTTTTTGAAAAATTCACTTCTTTTACAAAATTACGGCACTACTGCTTTATTACCGTACTAGTGCGGTAAAAACTATCATTACAATACTAAAAAAAATTATGAAATACGGTACATTACAAAATCAAAGTAGATAAAGACAATTATGTGTTATTATTTCAATGACGCGTAAAAAACTTTGTTATTAGCATGAATAAATATTATTATTGTTATTGTTGAGCTGCCTATGGTTTATTCCTAACAATAAATTACATAAAGAACTACACAATACAGATCGTCCAGGAGTACATCAAGAAAATAACTGCATGATTTTGTGACAGGAACACGTTCTGAAATATAAGTGATAATAATATCCACATTTGATTAAAAATAAAAATCTCAATAGATATTTTTAATTGAGTAGACTTGGTCACTAAAGTAGTGTTCACGGAAGTTATCGTTTTTCCAAGAATATAATGTCATATTATGTAATAATTTTAACTCTACTATGAAAAACAAATTGTATTTTTGAACCAGTAATAAAAGCCGTATTGACTATGTAATTTATTGTACAACTCTTTCGCAGAATAAAGTGTGAAATACTCTTAAACACTACAAACACTTTTCTGTGCCAAGTTGTACAATTTCTTAATGAATTGCATTCATTGCATAATGCGATGTATTAGTGACAATGGATTTACAATTTCAATTTTAAAATTTTTTTAATTTATTACTTATATTTTACAATAATTTCCCTACATTATTATAACATTAATGGTCCTTGCGCATTTCCTTTTTTTAATTGAATTATAATTGGACATTTGAAGGCTTTCTGCAAAAAGGAAGCAGACCACTAAAATTTAGCTTTTTATAGAACGCATTTTTAAACAATCTAAATTATTTAATTTAACAAAAACTATGTTATTTTCATATTTATTCAACTTACTCCACATTTAAATATAAAATGTACAGCTCTGACTCACTGTTGCTCTGCTCTGTCTTAGAAACCCAATCAACTAATATTTGAAATTTTACACGGTTATTGCTTTTGTGTAATAGCAAATCATACAAGATGATTTTTCAGCGGACCTATATGAATTTTCTAATTCTAAATTAATTAGATTGCGAAATATTTTTGAGTCGCATATAATTATATGACTTAGTTAGTTAGTGTCATATACTAAATAAATAAAAGAATCAGCACATACTATGTATTTTGCATATTTATGCGCATTATTTATGAATTGAAATAAAGCATTTTAATTTAAATATTTTGACCAGGGAAAATTCATAGAATTTAATTAATAGCCCAATTAGAGCTGATTAATCAACAAATTAACGGAATAACGGAAAAACTAATTTATTAGAAACGATATATAGGTAATTAAGTAGATTGAATAAAAGGATATACAAAAAGAAACCCTTTACTCCCATGGTGCGAGTCATGATTTGAGCCTCTTACGAAGATGCACGTAGGTATCGCTCTGGTATCACAATCATATAACATCTTGACGATTTATTTAATTTTTTTGTGAAATATCCTACATAATGTGTCTAAGGACATTTATAGACGAAGTGGATACGGTGCAATTGCATATAATGTAAGTGCGATTGCATTACAATCATCAGTAAAAAAAACTTCCTGCTGGCCTGCGACCACATCTCCAATAAGTGCGAATTCGCGTAAGAAGACCTTAAACAGTCAGTGGCCACATAAAGCAACGGATATGTAGTTAGAATAATTATTGAATTTTTGTATTCAAAGATAATTATTTCACTGTGCTATTATTGTATTCATTCGGGTATAACTATAAATTTCTGTTTGTATACGGTAGGCACATTATGTATAGGTATAATATACATATATATTGAAAAACAAAATTTTAAATTACTGATAATATTTTACTCTATTTTGTTTATTGTGTGATGATAATAAAAGTAATTTGTTTCACTTTTCAATTGTACTACGTTTTTGCCGATTATTATCTGTTATTGAACAACTTATGTCATAAATATGGAGGTATATGTTCAAGGATACAAAAGTAACCTGAAATTATCTTTGCATTGTGTAATAACGTACGTGTTTTAGACAGTACTCTTCAATCATTATAAAAGTAAAGAAATAAACTCTTCATTTTTATCACTTTGTAAGGTAACATAAAAATAATGTTTCATTATTTGCTAAACAATAGTCAAGTATTAAATATGTGCCTACTGTTAAAATAGGATGAGTTCAAATTTAGTGAGTTAACCCTACGATGGTGTTTGACTTTTCCAAGTATGCAAAAACATATACATCTTGGGGTGAGGAAAACAATAGTGATGTACCGGTCCTTCAAAATGTGCAGCAGAGGAAATCTTCTTATTATGTAAGACAAATTATTTTAGAACTTTTATTTGAAATATAAGGGTGAATTATAACTATTATTAACTATTATTAATTTATAATAATCAAATAAGTGACGGTGAAGTTTATTACGTTCTTAAAACAGCTACTGGATGCGAATATTTGTGTAATATTTTAAAGGTTTCCAAACTTCTTTACACGCGGTGTGGGGTATTTTAAATCGTCAGGTTTTTCAAATCAGAAACCTATTCGAAACCTGCTTAACAAAAATGTTTTTTTCATCTATTATTTTTTATGACATGACCTATGTTAGATATAAAATGTGCAGGAAACGGCCAATTTAAGATTTTTATATAATTATGTTGATAAGGGTTTGTTCTGTTAAAAGCATACATCTAAGCAGCAAGTTGCTACCGTTAAAAATAGATAGAATAAAAAAATTAATAATAATAATTATTGATGGTGATATTATCGGTAGTTGGGTCGTGTGCCTTTGGCTAGCTCGTAAAGGCAAATAAACTAAATACAAAAAAAAATGAGATTGAGCTGATTCTTCTTGAGATCTGGAGGATTAATATACAGGGGAAAATCGCTAAAGTAACGCTCCGAAGAGCCAGCCGAAGTGTTGATATTTTTGGGCGCCACGAAGTTTAAAAACAAGAATCACCCTGTATATTCGAATCAACAGCCACTTTAAACTACGAAAAAAAAATACTGACTGTTGCAAAAAAAAAGAAGTAACCAGGTCAAGAAAAGACTGAGTAACAGAGATAACGTTTGTTTCCGATTTAATGAAAATAAAAAAAATATTTACAAATAATGCGATAAATTGGGCTACCTTTTTAATATATTAAAAAAAAATGAATACGTTGTAAGCTATCAATTATAATTAATAATATAGCTATCAATATACCGCGTATACGTATACTTTGGCGTACAAATACTGTAATGATTTACTGCTTTTAATGATTTATAATAATTTAAAATAATAATTTAATGATTACAGCTTATACGGGTTGTTAGATGTTTAAATACAATATTATAATGAAAAGAACGGCCCAATAACATTCTTCGCGCAAAAAAGATAATTATTAACAATAATAAGTGACGGCACAAACAATCAAAATCTTAGCTTTCCGTTGTCTTCTCTCTTGATGGTTAGATCATAATAGCGATAGCGATACCAAAGTTCGACTGAATTATCCAAAGCTGTTGTGTTGTTATACAGGTGGATACCCAATAACCATCCAACCAGAAATACGACGCCAGATAACTAAGGAGTAAAAAAATAAGAGTAACGTCATCACGATCGATATGATATACCGGTTGATATCGGTAATCCAAATAAAGAAACAATAGCTGGTGAACCGCTATAAAAATTCAAACTTAACAAATGTTGAATAAAATTATCAAACATACCTCTAGATGTTGTGTGAGGGTTTATTAGTAAAATAAGCGAAGCAATGGTCCATGAACGAATTTAATCCTTCAAATGAAGATCGGATAACTTCCCAAAGTAAACGTAAAAAAATATAAGAGAAGAAATCCAAAACAAAATCGCAGCAACCAATACTAATCCCAAATAAATCTGGATGCGAAAATAACGCAATTTTCACAAAAAAAATTGATTAGCTACGTCGTCCAAATATAATTACTCGACTTACAAATTATAACTTTTCTCCAAAATCGCAAAGTTAAAATTAAAATTAAAAATGTGCAAATTATCGATACGATAATAATTTCCATTAAATTCGAATTCAAAAGTGAATTAAGCCCGTGTCTCACTATAAAAATTTCATAAATATTTGTATAAAAGTTTGTATACAAACGATTTGGATAGTGTGACAGAGCACTAATTTTATAAAAACGACAGACGTCAAAATTTTTTTATGGTGTGTGTATTTTCACGATGCGAAAAAAAGGTATTTATACAAACTAACAGTTGAACAAATTACGCACGTCAAAATTATTCTATGGTGCTTGTAGTTTCACGATGTCATGAAAACGTTTTTATCTACTTTGATTTTGTAATGTACCGTATTTCATAATTATTTTTAGTATCGTAACGATAGTTTTTACAGCACTAGTGCGGTAATAAAGCAGTAGTGCCGTAATTTTGTAAAAGAAGTGAATTTTTCAAAAAAATGTTTATAACTATTTATTAATATAAATTCCACAGTTTGAAACATTTTCAAAATGAACTCCAGACGCTGTTTCCAAGCTGAAGCTGGGTTGTTCCACCGTTAATTTACTTGTTGAAGCCTCAGTAACCGAAGAGCCCATTTTTTTCGTTTCAATTATTATTTTTTTATTTTCTATTGATGTTTCAACATATCCTTCTGCAACACTATCAGACTTCCAGCCTCCATGACGCTTGAGAATATGCATATCTGCCCCTGCATCGGCTAACAATGATGTCGAGGATCTCCGGAAACAATGTCCTATATAGTTTACCGATTCAGATAATCCTAGTGCAGTAGCGATTTTCTTTGGAATTCCTCCGATTGTATTAACTCCAACAGGCTGCTGGGTACATCCCCGCATAATTTTAGTTTTTGAATTTGGCAAAGTGATCTTGATATATTTTTCTTCGTCTTGAACGTCTCGTGTCATCAAATTTGTAATCTCCTCGCGTCGGCAAGCACCAAAAACTCCAATTATCAAAATGACCTAAAAGCATAATAAGTTTGAGATTGTATTTTTATTACTTAAGCTCTAATTTACCTTTATAAATAAGAAATCCTTATAATTCATTTCCTTAAGAAATTGATGTATTTCTTTACGAAAAATACAAGATTTCTTGGGGCGGTATCCGTCTGATTTCCTCTTCAAGAAAGCCACAACCTGATGATATTGACTAATATCAATTTTTTTCTTAATCGAGACTAAGGTTCGCAACATAGAATACCGGCACTATATCGAAGATGGTTTTAATTTCCCTGCTTGTTCCGTAAAATAGGCAAGAACTACCTTTTCAGAGATTTCACGGATTTTCTTCACTTCCATCCATTCTTCAAAATATTTGTACACTCTCTCGTAAGGCTTTTTAGATTTGGCAGGAATTAATATATCTATAGTAGATTTAGCAGCCAATTCTACATCAGAAGGCAAACTTTCCTCTGAATTACACATTTTTCACTTGCTAATACACTGCCGCTTGTTGTCACTTCAATGTTTGGAAAACAATTAAACAATTTCGTAACTACGCGATTGGCCTCCCTATTATTTTTTCATAAACGCAATTTTATGTTTATTGACAAGCACAAAAATATTTGTAGGTATTAGTTATAAAAGTAGATAAAACGTTGTACAATATTTGTGTCGTAATGTGTCTCTACGATACTTGATGGATTATCCGACTCTTTTTTGTAAGTCTGACAAAGACAACCGAATGGTATGCGTTACAAATACAATACAAACACAGCTAATATCTTGTTTTTATAAAAACTTATTTTATAGACATAGCTTAAATTGTATACAAATTTGTATACAATACAAATTGTATAAAAATTTGTATACAAACAATTGTATACAAATTTTTATAGTGAGACACGGGCTTTAGGATGCCACCTTTTGAAAATTTTTATCAACAATCGAATTTTATTTAAAAATAAAATCAAACCGTAACAAAGTATGTACCTACTATTTTTTATATTTTATTGATTTTAATTATTTTTTTATCTGCACATATTAATTTATTATTAAATAACTTGAGTTTAGTACAAGTTACTGATCTGATAAAATCTGATAAAATTCATCCGGTACAGTAGTTATTTTATAGTTACATTCATTTTAACCCGTCGTTATTACACATGTGAGCGCGCACAGTGGAACGAAATTTTAAGTACTTAATCTGAATAAATAAAAATAGATTTTCCATATTATAATACTATTTGTTTACGATTGATAAAGAAAAAAACAATTTTTTCTGAAAAATGCTTAAAAATCAATGTTATACTTGTTTCTTTTACCTATAAATGCATATTTCTGTTAAACGTGCTTATATTAAAGGAACATCACTGTTTTTACGAGGTTTATGCTACAGAAAATACATAAAATCCTGATTAATAAATTAATCTTTATGTGTACTTTTCTCGAGCTATTTCACAGCGTCGTCGGTGAAATTTGCTGTGCGTAATCTTTAACCACATATCTATGTACTATAAAAATTTATCTCACAAATGTTTGCAACCTTGCGAGATATTAACATGTAAAAAAATTACATGCAAAAAATTATACGGGGTGCACTAAGAGGGATACCAAATATTTAAATATTCTAGTGTGGATCCAGGGCTCTCGGCTTATAGTAGTTGACGCACATAAGCGCCATACCGCACACCGTGACCGTGTTCTAGACGAAATATTTATTAATTTTTTTACATGTTAATATCTATGCATATGCATATAATATGCATTATATATTAGAGATTAGAGATAGAGATTAGCCTAAAATGCACAAATACATAATGTTGCGTAATATTATAGTGAGTACGGTTGCAAGCAACATGCAACACGCACGATGTATATCCGACCAAGCTACAATCCCGTCTGAATCGCAGTTCGGACTTGCACCAAACCACACCTAAAGTAACCACGCCGCAATTGGAACCATTTTAAGTAGGGTCAACTTGACCGCGCCGCAGTTTAGAAAACCCCGGAATAGTTATATGGGTTTATTTGAACTCTTAACCATCATCGGTAGAAAGAGAAACTGCCCGTAATCTACATTAAAAAGATTTTTTAACAAATTGAGATGTTTGCCAATGTATGACAATAAATTAATATTTTCGGCTAAAACCATTTCTGATTTATTATATTTAAAGCTTACATAATTATAATATTTAAAATAATAGTAGATTTTAATGTCCTAGCCTATTAGTGCCCTAGTGTATTAATTGCAAGCAGCCACAGCTTTTTACTTATATACATTACGCTAATTAAATCTTCTCAGTGTAAGGCATTGCTTTGTTATTATTGGTTGGGAGTCCTGACATGTTTTAATACAATTGTTTAAAAGTAAACAAGAGTTAATTTAAATGATGAATTTTATTATTTGTAGTAAACCAGGTAATACAGAATTGATTGGAAAAGCGAGGCACTCTTACATAATATGGCAAATCAGTTTTTAAAGATACTTCCTAAACGGATAGATGTGAATGAAGCTAAATAATTTTATAATTCAAAATATAATAAAATTAGACAAATTATTATTTAAATTGAATTGGAACTTTAAACATTTGAAAATTTTATGACATAAACACGCCAACATAATATTTGCTAGCTAAAAATAATTTGATATTATAATTAAATTTAAAAATTACATTCTGAAATGTCAAATATTTAAATAATAATTATTTTTTTCAAATTTACATTGTTTATTAATTTTATAAATTATAACTTGTGTTACTGTCATGTAATCGTTCCCACGAATCAAGCATTTTCCTATGCACTATTGGTAAGAAGACAATTTTCTGAACATTTAAAAATATATATTGCTGATTATCCATTAGCTTTCGAGAAAACGGCATTTAAAAATCAAAATTTTAGATTTTGATTTTGAAAATTTTAGACTCTATTTTAGATAGGAATCAAACCACGATTCCTACCCAGGAGTTTAGTTACCCGTCCGTGTGCTCAGAGATACTCTTAGTGATAGCAGTCAAATGCGATTGTTACTTTGAAAACATTACTAGAAAACATATTTTTGAGATGTTTTACTAGTGAGTAAATCGTAATAATTTAATTTAATTAATATTTTTTTTAATATTCAACCAGGTGCATGAAACAAAATATAGCATTTCGACTTCGAATTCTGATTTGAGACCTCAGGAAAATATTTTTGAGATATTTTACTAGATATCTGTGTATAGTAGTCGTCACGGAACTTTAAGTTTCGTCATAATTCAAAAGAATGGTTTTCCATTGTGATGAGACTAGAAGTTCCGTGACGACTACTGTAATTAAATTTTTTTCAAATTTTTTAACCTGCTAAATGGATTTTTCCCTTTTTAAGTTTTATAACACTTATTTCGTATTGCGCGTTACGTAAAATATTTATTTAATTGATTAGCTACTGTAGTTTGAGTAATTGCTTATTTAAATATAAATTTTAAATATTGTTAATTGTCGTTAGCTTTATATTATATATTTTATAAAGTCGCTATGTATAAAAAATTGTATTCCGCAAATGTTAATTAAAGTTTGAGTTTGTCTTCAATAACCTTGTTGTTCAATGTTACGGATGTGTATAATAGTATGTTTCCGACGTTTGAATTATGATAAATAAAAAAATCTAATTTGTGAAGCTGTTGTGTCGGTATGTGAAAATATAAAAATATTTTGTGTTTAAAAAGTTCACTAAATGTAGAGAAAATAATTGAAAACCTCTCTCGTTGATCCTTTTTGACATAACCAGAATTACAGTAATACCGAAACAGTGAATGACAATAAATTAATCGTTCATGCGTTTGATAATAAATTAATGATCGCCATAATTAATTGATTTTATTTACTGGAATTTACCTGTTTCGATTAAAATAAATCCAAATAGTAGGTACCTACATACCTACATGCAAATTTATTTGATTTACGTTAACAAATATTATGTAAAATTCCCTTAATTTGATTTCAAAAAGTGATAAAGCTACATTGACATGAATGAAGTAAAATAATGAAATAACGTAATATTATATTACCGTAAAATCTAGAAATTAGTAAAAAACCAATTTAATTTGCCAGTCCAACTAGTTTCAACTAAGGGAACTCGTGAAAACTAGCTTTAACTAGTATTATAGCGATTAATCTTGGTAAAAACCCGATTTCATATTTTACAAATAATTATTATGTTCAAGTTGTTCTTTCAATAAAATGGTTTTAAATCATATTCCTAATATTTTTCAACTTGAGTTTTAAGCGGAGCGCCGACATGTTCTCCAAAAGAGGTCAAAGAGTCGGAGTTTATGTAATAGTTTTAACATATTAAATAATCGATGGCCCTATTTATAATTTATAATAAAGTCTTCATCGTCAAGATCATCATTATAATAGCTAGTTACTAAATAAAAGATATACTATATCTAATGATATTATTTTATTTGTATATTAATTGCGGGTTTATTTATAAAGTAGCACAACTACTAACTTAATTTCCGATTAAATATGAAATATTTAATTAAAAAATCGTAAATTACTAAATGTTATTATTTTAACGTGCTTATTACTAACAAGAAGAACTCTTCAAGTGTAACTTGGCTTAAATTTGCCGAACTATTACACTCAAATTTTTAAGAGTTACTTTGTTAGAAACGGTTGCTCGTACGCTCGTAGTAGGTACTTTAAAAAATAGTTCTTCGCGTAATTTTAGTATTATTGTTACCTATCAAATCTTGCATCTGTTCTCGAGTTATACTTAAGGGGTTCCTCTCGTAAAGTTGAGTTTATATTGTTGATATATATTATAATAATACCTATAATCAAATTTTGATTTACAAATGAAGTTAGCGGTCGATAATTTAGAGAAACTTCTTGTAAATAGTTTATTAAAAAAATAACTATTCTAGGTGTTATACCTTTGGAAATAAATATTTTTATGTTATAATTCTTAACTTGAATTTATATGATTTAGGCCCAATTTTTCAATTGTTAGTTAACCCAAATTCTATGGTCAAGGATCGGCTCCAAAGCGGTAGTGTTGATTCACCAACGCGAGAGGGCTTGGGCCACGGGTATATTTTATAATTTATTGGTGGGCAACACATTTAACAAAATAATTTGTTTAGCTATTGGACAATATGTGGCGCTGTTTAAATCAAGAAATTGTTTGTAACAGTAACGACAAAATCTCTGCCTCTAATGCCCGTACTTATAGTCATGGATTGAACCGAGAATCGAGATCAATTCTCGAAATAACCGCTGTTGCTACGATACGGTCTAAATTCCAGTAATCTCATTGGTAAATTCTAGGATCATTTTGAGTCTCGGATTGATCCGTGACTATTAATGTCCGTACTTATAGTCATGGATTGAACCGAGAATCGAGATCAATTCTCGAAATAACAGCTGTTGCTAAGATACGGTCTAAATTCCAGTAATCTCATTGGTAAATTCTAGGATCATTTTGAGTCTTGGATTGATCCGTGACTATAAGTACGGGCATAAGTACGGGCATAAGCCGTTAAAAACTTGACGTACACGACGTACACGAAAGTATAGCATATCAGGTAGTTTTTATCGCTCGAAAATGATACTTTGCAGCGGTGTTCGGAAAATTTTTGCACATAAGCAGCAATGGTGGCGTAAATAGTGGGTTCTAGTTATTGTATGTCTAGAAAGCTACTGATGTGCACGTGCAATTTTGCATCACAAGCTAATAGATAAGAGTATTATTTACTTCCATTATGTCGCGTTTTAAATTAAAGCATAATTATTGTTACCAATTTATGTTTTTTTTTTGGAAAAGGCTTGTCTTGAACGTAAAGCTAAATACAGTGACTCGCTCAGAAAGTTCCATTGCGGTTTCGTAAGCTATCAGAACTCGCTAATCGCTCGTTCTGATATATCTTTTAAAAATGGCCGGACATTGACGTTAACGGTGGCCAATGATGTAAATATTTTCATCTGATTGCAATATTTACGTCTTTGGCCGGTCAATAACGTTAATGGCCAAAAAGTGTTGGACAATGATGATAATTATTATTATAAAATAAATACTATAGGGCACAATGCACAATAATCGGCACAATGCCGATTTAAATTTGACAGCCAACTGGCCAGTGAATATTTGCGTATGTTGTGTTTATTGCATTTTTATAATTTTGTAAATTATAATACGAGTTATTATTATAAACATTTATTAACAAAAATTAAAAAATAATTATTTAATTGAAATTTTTTATCATTTTTATTCTGGCATGGGAGTGATCCATGGCATTTGGAATTGCAAGTTTGTTTGCTGGCGCGACACGTACATTTATTATCTTTACATCCACCCTTGCAATGACAACGCTTGTAACCCTGGCCTCCTAAAACACTGGTTTCAGCTGCTGCTTATCTAAGAGTAATCTTATTTTCTTTCGTCGTATCACTGATCTTTTCTAACAAAATTAACTTTTCAGTGCAAACTCAGTTTCAGCAAACCAGTTCAGGGTAAACTCAGATCGGGTATACTTAGTCTTTAAAACACCATAATTTGTGCAAAATTTATAAAGTCCATCTTCTACTAAACTAACAACAGCCAGTACGTTTCGGAGGGAACCACGAGCTCTGTCTACATCTGGAATAGGAATTCGAACCGTACTTCCAATTTCAATGACAGGAAATTTTTCATTAGATACTTTTAACATTTTTGAAGCTTGCTTTTCCAATGATTCTCGACATCTTTTACCCTGTATAGTGATGTTTTTCTGGCTTTCTCAATTGAGACATATTCCAGCATAGTTAACGTCTTCTCCAAGAGGTAATACTATCAAGCACTGGCTGCAAACGTTTCTTTCTTCAACAACGGATTCCAATAAGTTCTCAGTGTTTTCTTCACTTTCACTTAATAATTCTATATTACTTTCCACTTGATCATCTGGTTTGTTATTCTCTATTTCTCCATCTGAAATTTGATCCTCTACTTCTTCAAGCCTTCCTTCTATTTCTTGTAAAAGAGTTTGGATATCTTCTTTAGCAGACAAATTTTGAATTTCAGCATGCGGTATTCCAATCGAGGCTAATCCTACTCTAGCCGGACATCCAAACATTGCTTCATATGAGCTTCTTCCGATTCTAGAATGCAAAGCACGGTTCTTCTTAAACTGAATAAATTTAATCCCTGCGGGATAATCTGAAGTTTTATTTTCATCCATCCACGCTCCCAACATATCCTCGATATCCCTATTGGCTCGTTCAATAGACCCTTGACTTTGACTATGCCTAGGTTTACCATGAACAATTTTTACCTCAGACCACGCAGCATGTAATTCTATCAGAACTGAATTGACAAACTCTCTTAAATCATAAAATAAATGAGGCTTTTGATTTTAATTGATTAATTGATTAAATAATTTACAGACTGTATACTCCTCTGAATTAGAAAAATATCTAATAATCTAAAGAATTTATAAAAGAATAATAAAAAGAATTTCTAATATATCTGTGTCTGGTATCACACTGTGCCATTTATCTCTTTTAATATAGTGGCATTTTCATTTATAAATTTCCGCCACTCTCTTCTATCTAGTGCCATTTGTTTTGCCTCGTTTTATGTTTTCCCCATCTCTTTTAGTATCTGTCCAATGTTATCGTCCCATGTTTTTGCAGGTCTGCCTCTTGTTCTCTTCTCCGCTGTTTTTGTCAGCCGCCTGCCACACATTTCTCACTGGCATATCGCCCTTCATCCGGTTCTGATGTCCGAACCATCTCAGTGGATTGTCGATTACTTTCCTCATTGCTAGCTCTACTGCTAGTTTTATTATTATTATTATTATTATTTATTATTACTATTACTATCACCAACAAAATATTATCATTATTATTATTAACAAATTAACAAATTAGTTTAGTTCAGCAAATAAATTATAGTACATAAATAGTGGTAGTATACAATATAAGTACGAACAAGTAAAGCTACTAGGTTTTATAAAAAAAAAACCTGTGGTAGCCATTAAATATCGGTAATAAAATAATTAGAATAAGTTTATCCCTAATCTCTACGTTCCTTACTCTATCCAAAATTATTTAAACGACCAAGAATAATGAAATAAAAAATTATTTGCAATTATAAATCATTAGTTAAGATTATGAATCAGGTAAAAAAATTTAAGATATATTTATTTAAATTTTATTTATTATAAAAACAAAGTTAGATTGTGGTAAAATAAACAAAAAAAATTTTCAATTGAAAAAAGAAATAGAAAGCAGAGTCGGCCCACTCTGGGTTTAGCGGCATTAACTGCAGAATAAGTTGAGGTTTTCCCCAAAAAAAAAAAAATTAAAAATTAAAAGTGTCGGAATTTGAAAAATTGATGATTTTTCTCAAAAAACTGAAAAATTTCATGGAACCTAACATCGAAAAAATTTTTCATATTTTTATCTGAATAGTACATTCAAAACTGAAAAATTTAAAAAAAGAACGTTGGATTTAGTCAATTTTTGACAAAGTTATGGGTATTTGAAAAAATAGCCAAATTTTTGAAAAATTCATAACTTTTGTTGGGTTGGGTGAAAAAAGTTGAAAAAATTCTGAGAAATATATTTAGTGAGGTAGAAAACGAGAAAAAAGTTTCGGCCAAATCGAAAGGGGTCGGGTTCAAAAATGGTCGATTTGGCGTGGAATGCCTCATACGATATATATACCGTATATACCCGGGCAAGTTAATGTAATGCTTTTAAAAAGTAAAATACTGCTGACTTGACAAAATATAAGTTTAAATTTAAATGTTTTTGTTATAATCATCATTTGCATAGTTTTAAATTTGACTATTTATGGATTAAATGCAAAAATCAATTTTTCTGTAAAATTTGTTTTTCGAAACAAGTCAAAAATAATAAGTTTATGAACAATTTTTGCTTAATCTTTTTATTTGTAGTGATTAGTAACCACATAATTTTGGTAAAACTTTTAATCTATTTTGCCACATAAACAGTGATGAAAATTCACTTGACGATTTCAAGGCCGGCATGCCCTTAATATTTCGTTGCTTTTTTAACAAAGCAAGGAAACAAATCACATATAAAATAAGAAAGGCGGTGCCATAGTAATTTTACGTAACGGATGATTTTGAAAAGTGGCTTATACTTTTCCACCAAAATCTACCTAACGGAAAACTCGATCGAAATGAAATTTTAACTGGATATTCAGCTAAAGGTGTTTTCCCCATTTTTGTTAGAAAAGGTAACAATTTATAAATCACAATGTTTGCATCTCTGTAAACTATTTTTTTTATTTTTAGAAAAGAAAATTACACGTCGTTCACACGCTTTTATACAATATAAAGTTTGTATGCATATAATACAAAATATCTGCAATGTTATATGTACATTTGTATATAATACTACATATTATGTAAATATGCAAAATATCCGTTTTATCAAAATCGGAAAGCTCGCGCGAAATGACAAGCGTATAAAACACTGTTTCTTTTTCTTTTCTTTTCTGTAACTACTTTATTGTTCAATTCGTTTTTCTACTAACCTAAAATTATGTGACAACCAATCGAGTTTCACACTAGTTCCACTGTCTTCATTAGAGGTCAGAGCGGCCGATACGCCGCGCCGTTGACCTGCTAGTTATAATTGTATTTTATGTTTATGTAAATTAATTGAAAACTAAAAATTATTAAGCATTAATAAAATATTTAATTTGTTGCAGATTATAGAGGGTTTTCGCGGCAACGACATGACCGCGTCCTTCGAACATTCTGAGAACCAAAACGGCTCTTCACATAATAAAACTAGCGAAAATCCCGAAGGAAAGGTCTATACAGTATCAATTACAGGAGCATATGACAATGATGGCTTTAAAGGTGATAAAAATAATCTTGGAATTGTTATAAAACCACCACGTGAACTAACCGACGAAGAAGCATCTCAACAAGGAAAGTTTAAATTATCACGCAAAGAAAAATGGCGAATATTAAAAAATGTTGCTATTATTTCAACGGCATTTATGATTCAATTTACTGCTTTTCAAGGAATTGCAAACTTACAAAGTAGTATTAACGCTAAAGATGGACTAGGAACTGTATCTTTAAGTGCAATTTACGCGGCGCTGGTAGTCAGTTGTATTTTTGTGCCTACTTTTGTAATCAAACGATTAACTGCTAAGTGGACATTATGTTTTTCTATGTTATGTTATGTTCCTTATATTGGGTCTCAATTCTATCCGAAGTTTTATACTCTTGTACCTGCTGGAGTAATTTTGGGAATTGGTGCTGCTCCTATGTGGGCTTCTAAAGCTTCGTATCTTACTCAAGTTGCAGGTGTTTATGCGAAACTTACGGATCAAAGTGTTGATGGTATTATAGTACGCTTTTTTGGTTTTTTCTTTTTGGCTTGGCAAACGTCTGAATTATGGGGAAACTTAATATCGTCACTTGGTAAGTTACTATTACACTCTTTTTATGAAATATTTATTCATGTCAATATATTATATTATCCATAATACTATTATTGTCCGCTACTCAATTAATAATTAGAATTGATTAATACGACGAAAAGTACCTAGTTTTATTTGACCTGTCCGAAAGATTATTCCGATAACATTCTAATTATATTATATTATGATATTGTATATACTTTGTTAATATACATTTTGCATAGAAACATATTTAACACATTAACAATTTTCCATACACATAAAGCTAAGTACTGACTGACTTATCCACTCATTTATCAAACATTCTGAATTGATGAGATGAATTGATAATTCAATGAGTTGTAAATTAATATGTTACCGGGCAACACAACCGGCGGATGTAATAGTTATTTACCTAAAAAGTCAGAGAAATGATACATTACTGACAAGGAGCAATGTTGAAATACGAGGCACTCCGTGCCGAGTATTTTAAAGCTCCGAGTAGAGTCTAGAGTGAGACATTTTCCTGACAAGTATGGTATTAAATTTTACCGAAAATCTCATACTATACATTCAGACCAATCAGATTTAAGTATTTTTGACTTAAATATCAACGAAATCTTGATTATATGGAAATCTCGGTATAGTCGTGATTTCCAGAAACCACATGTGATGATTTCCGGAAATCACCACATGTGATGACAGCGAAAATCATATTGGTATTTTGCTGAACTAATTTTTTCATAAAAAGAACGAACATGAAACTTATTCTATAATTATTTTTTAAAGAATTACAATGAAACACGGAATTATTGTATATTATTTGGATTTGTCCACTTCGGGTCGTCGAAGACGACTCTTATTCATATCATGCGATTTTCTAGCTGAATCTATTTCGTGATGGTTTAATTTCCTGTGGAAATTTATCTTCTGGATCGTTTTGTTCCTTGATGCCATTGGGAAATCCCGCTCGTTTTCGACTCGCGAGATTTCCGTAGCATCAAGGAACTCGACAATCCAGGCGGCAAATTTCCGGAAATCAAAACCATCACTTAATAGATTATATATGAAAATCGAAATTTTAAAACATTAATTGAAAGTTTAAAATAAGCAAAATTCAAGTGTGTCAATTTGTTGACTACATAGTTACCATACATAGTTACTGTCAAAGCAATAATAAGTAATAAAGAAAAGAACGACGTCTCTTTCATTTTGTTACAATTAGATACTAATTATTACCGGACTAGTCATTAAAATCCAATTTCCCTGCGCGTACATAAGCAGGGAAGTGTTGATTTGATGACGATTTTCGGTAAAATATATTATATAATAATTATATAAATATAATCAACGTAAATATCAACCATATCACTATTTTAGAAAACCCAAAAAATGCACACACACTTTTCAGAACTAAAATGTTTTTAAGTTATCACTAGAGCTGGGATTTATATGTACAAAAATACTTGAAAATATGCGCATATATATGCATTAAATTTCTCTAAAATATGCACTAAATTGATAAAATATGCATTGATATGCTTTTTTATGAGGATATGAGGTTTTAAAGAAGAAATCTCATATTATTTTGGTTATTTTCGATTAATTTACCTAGCGTTAATTGGATGAGACCGATATTTCGTCTTGACTTGAAAAAAACTTGACAAAAATTTACCACAGCTCTAACTAAATCAAAAGGCTACCCAAATATTGCCAATAAAGAGAAACACTAAATTTGTAAAGAGTGCATATTTCAAAAAAAAAGTTATAAACAGAACGCACGGCTATTTTTAAAATAATTGCTTAAATAAATTGACAAATTTAATAATAAAATTTTTTATTTTCTTTATAAAAATACTTCAAAAACTCCAAAAGTGGCCTAAATATGCACAAATATGCATTATTTGCTGAAATATGCACAAAACATTCGCGCCGAACCGGTTGCTTATTAGATATAGATACTTAGATATTGTATACACAGATATACTTTAGATAGATATTAGATATTGATACACATTTTAGCACAGGTTTTATGCAAACTCTTATCTTTTACACAATATTTTAACTGAATCTATAATTAATTTTTCAAATACTTGTTTTTCTTTTAATTGAATTGAAAGCCACTGCTTTAACGCTGTTTGTGGCTGGCAACTAAAGTACTAAGGTAGGTGATGGGAATACTCCCAAATTGATAATATGCCCAGTAACTGAAATTTCACCTAATTTATAAGTAAAAAATTTAAAGTGGTCGTAGGAGCTTCAATTTATATAAAATACTACCACCTTGAACAGATCTAACTTCAAATGCTTATAGACTGGTTACAAAGTGCAAGTTACTATTTCGACGTCTTGTGTTACAAGCAAATCAAAAACTTAGATCTACCTCAAGTTTAAGTGAAGCCGTTTTTCGAAAATATAAGTATGGCATATGAACGTATGTTTTCTTCTAATTCTTTCAGATGCATGGTTCTTATAAACTATTTTGTATTTCTATAAAAGCATGCATAAATGTATCAACATGCGGTGTTGTCAATATGCCCACGAGCCCAAACGAAATGCGTTTGTGCGTAGTTTGTTTAAGTATATCCACGAAGAATGTGTAGGACTTACGAAAAATGATAAATAAACTTTTATTTGTCCATTGTGCTCCGATATTGCTTAAAAATAGTGTTTATGAGTATTTAAATAAAATAATTATTCCTGTTAGAGTTATTTTTCATTTTAAACCATTTCTATTTTTGTATTTTCATTAATCTTCAATAATAACAAAACAAAAAGTTAAAATTTTGTTTCAGTTTTCAAACCCTACTGGCAATTATCATAAAGGTTATGTACCCCATACCAGGTGGGAATATTAGCTGTATTCTTTTCACCTATTTTATTTCCATCTCAGGTACACAACTGACCCGAAGTGAGCTGAGCCGAACAGGTATTAACTGAGTCAAAGTGAGAAAAACATAAGGTGAAAAGAACAATAAAAGTACACCACCAAACATGATACAAAAATTATTTTTCATCCAACACTATCGAAAGTATAGCATATACGGTAAATTCTAGATAGAGAAAATGTGCAATAGGCGGTGTGATATTAAGTAACCACGATATCGCTAGTCATAACAACGTACATGTGTATTTTCGCCGTGTTGCTATTATTTGCTTATGTAAATTTACCTTTCGCTTCGTTGTTACTTTTATTTCATACGCATAGCTTCGGCAGTCTGGTGACGTATTAGCTGATTAGATTACAATTCTGCTGACTTTATCTTGCTTCATCTTTATATAATGATGTCACATGCTTCAATAAGATACTTAATAAGTTACTGTTTATTTTAAAAGTGGTATTTTTGTTACTTATCACTTTATATTTTTATTTTGGAAAGGACCCGTGTTGAATGAAAAATGCATAACATCATTCGCGTAAAAAGTAAGCCATATCAGATTTAGCTATCAGAACTCGCTATCGCTCGTTCTGATATATTGCTAAAACTGATATGGCTTTCTTTCTATCGCTCATATGTTAATAGCTATACCAACCAAATTATATTTACCAATGTTTACTATCAACTTAACCTCACATAACATAAACGAGACAATGTTTACTATAGTGATCACCTTCACAAAAACAAATGAGGCGTTTGTAGTGACTATAGGTACTAGAGCCACTGCCTCAAGGGGTGTCAATATATGTAATGTTATGTATACCCGAGTGTAACTACTAGGCGGGATAAATAAAGCATATAAAGTACAACAAGTATATTAAATTAGTACAATTGGCGACGAGGATAAATTGAAAAAAAGACTAAAATGGGTAGTGTAGAAAAGAGTCAAATTGGTCACTTTGACTGTGTGAACGACCCCGCTACAATAAGTCAAAGGTGGAAGAGATGGAAAAGACAGTTTTCATATTACATCGAGGGAGAAGGCATTGAAAGTAGTTCTAGGAAGAAAGCTTTACTTCTACATGTTGCAGGTCCTGAGGTGCAGGATGTTTACGAAATTTTAACCATTCCAACAGTGGCAGCAGACGGGTGTGTTTACAAAGCAGCAATGGAAGCATTAGACCAACATTTTACACCGCAGACAAACAAATCCTACGAAAGGCACATGTTCAGAAAAATGGAACAAAGTAGTGAAGAAACCGTAGACCAGTTTGTTACGAAGCTAAAGCATCAGGCAAAGAATTGTGAAATAATCGATTGATACGTGGTTTAGGTAGTGTAACTCGATATTAACCATATCACTATTTTAGAAAACCTAAAAAATGCACACATACTTTTCAGAACTAAAATGTTTTTAAGTTATCACAATTAAAATACACTGTAAGTATACAATATCGCAAACGTTTTCACCATACTATGGCATCATCGGGCGATGTATTGTCAGTCGTTTTGGAACTAATAATTTGTATACTTACAGTGTATTTTAATTGTGATAACTTAAAAACATTTTAGTTCTGAAAAGTGTGTGTGCATTTTTTAGGTTTTCTAAAATAGTGATATGGTTAAAGAATTGTGAGTTTTGCGAGGAAGACGAAGAAATCTTGTCACAATTAATCGACAAATGCAAGTCGAGTAAATTAAGATTAAGATTAATCGCAAAACCAGGAACCTTAACAGAAGCAATAGTACTGCAAGAATTATGGAAGCAAGTTCGAGAGGCAAGTCGCTTCTATGGAAGAAAAAACGGTGCATAAAATACAAGAAAATAAGAAAGAAGAGACCAAGAAGCCACAAACCGAGGTGAAATGTTATCGATGTGGGAAACAAGGTCATATGAGCTTTGATAAGAAATGTCCAGGAAAGAAAATGACGTGTAAGAAATGCTCGATTCAAGGTCATGCAACCGAAATGTGCAAAACAAAAAGTGGTAAATGTAAGAAAAGCTACCAGATGGAAGACGATAGTGATGAATCAGATGAGTATACATTTAAAATTGATAAGCCTTGTATTAACAAAATAAAAAGCGACGAAGCTATGGTAGATGTTAAAATAGGAGGGATACAATTAGAAATGTTGATAGACTCGGGAGCAAATTGCAACGTTATCGACTACGAGACTTGGCAGTATCTTAAAAAGAATAAAGTTAAATGCACAACCCAAGTAAATTTAGAAAATAAAAATAAATTTGTAAACGTTTATGGGTCAGGAAAGATAACAATAAAAGGAAAATTTACAACAACGGTTGAAACAAATAAGAAACAAATAGAAATCAGAATAACGGTAATTGAAGATAAAGGAGTACGAATTTTAGGTAGAAAAGCATCAATTGAAATGGGATTTTTAGCAATAAATAAAGTAAATAAAATCCATGAAACGGGAAATGATGAGGTATCGAAAATAATAAACAAGTATTCGGAGGTGTTTAGCAAGGATAAGATTGGGAAATTAAAGAATTTTACGTTAAAACTACCAATTAACCAGGGGGTAAACCCAATTGCTCAACAAGCTAGAAGAATACCGTTTCATTTAAGATCAATGGTTGAGAAAGAAATAGATAAGTTAGAACAAAGTGACATAATTGAAAAAGTGGAAGGGCCGACACAATGGGTATCGCCTGTAGTAATTGCATAGTTTAAATATACAAGTAGTTGGACAACCCCTGGATATTTTCAAGTTAGTAAATTTTTGCATCAGCGAGTGCATCCACCTAGCGGTCATAAACTAAGATGTTAAATTTAAAGGATTAACAATACCACTTTAGTTTTGGGTATGAAACTTAGCTTTACCAAATACCATAGATTAGATAATGCGTACAGCTTAAGCCTTTTACAATAGAATCTATCTATCTATAGTATTTGGCTTTACTAGAAAATTTTTCTGATAAATGCCACTTACAATGTTAATAATTATTATGATCTCTACCTTTTAATATGAGCTATTAATTTTAATAAGACTTTTACCTATTTAAAATTTACCTATTTAAAATTGTATATTTTGTAAATTTTTTAATTTATCAGTTGCGATTAATTGACAAATTTTAATCGAAGCGAATTTGCACCTTTTATATTAAATTAACTAAAATAAAATGATTTAAAATAAATTCACTATGAGTTTGACAAACATCAGTGCTCATTCTGTAAGGAATATGTTAAATTTTAACGGGTGTTAAAATTGTAACGTGATGTTAATTTTAATTCCAATTCTATAAACAACAATTAACGTAATGTTAAAATTTTAACGTAAATTCTGATTCTGCAAGATCGGAAACCGTTAAATTTTTAACATAATGCGTTATGTCAATGTGTTTTTTGTTTGATTTTAAAGCCTACCCAAGTAGTACATGTTAATCATTTGCATTCTTGTTTTGTGAGAGTTGTTAACGTTATCTTGTAAATTTTTGTTAAAAATATGGCACTGGATGAGTTTATTCATCTTATGATTGTTGATAATCATGATAAACAACAAATACAGCACCTAATGTTTATATAAATATTTAGTTGTATTTTATTAAAATATTTAAAATTTAGCCGAGAAGTTCGAACTATTCAAAGGCAATTAACATAATATGCTAGTATTATTGTAGAAAGGGATATTATTCAATGAATGCACAAATTATTTGTGATTTTAATCGTAACTTTAAATATATTAAATTTAAATGCTCGTTTCCCCGGTTCTGTGCACGATTCTGCTATATGGATGACGTGTGTTGCAAGAAGAGTCTTAAGACGCGTCTGTACTTAGGCAATTTTTGCCGGCGGCTTTAGTGGGGAGGTGTGCAGGCAATGTTAAAGCATACATAAAAAGCCGCCCGGCTTCAGCCGCCGGTAAAAACCGCTTAAGTGGAAACCCGTCTTTAGAAAGGAATCATTTTAAATACCGGCTCTTTTAACCATCTTCTTGGCGACAATGGTATCCATTAGAACCTTGGTTGTTGGTACCATTTATAAATGCTGCAGAAAATTGCCCTCTATCAAGATTTTATGTTGCTTTATAGGCGAACGTCCACTAGCAAGTTTTCTTCTGCAAGTGCCGTCTGCAAGTACTTGCAGAAGTATTTCTACTACTGTGGAGTAGCTTGCAGATTGTGTTTCCACAAGCAATAACTTCTGGAAGCGACTTGCAGACGGCACTTGCAGAAGAAAACTTGCTAATGGACGTTCGCCTTTACAAACCAAAGAATTATAGTGGAACACAGCTATAGCTTTTGGATGGGGGGGGGTTAACACTAAACTTTTTGTGATTCTGTAATGCTATTAAGAATCCCACGGTCTATTTACCGACCTATTTAGACCCCCTAAACACCCCTCTTAGATACGTCCGTGGTGGAACATACAACTGGTTTATTAAAAAGATGATTGCTCTTGATGGCCATAGAGCTTTATAGTACAATCCATTAATAGTTGCAAAAATTATTTATAGTGGTGCAATTTAGCACAATATGTGCAGAACCTACAACATTCCTCTTCTTGTTACTTACCAGTTACTTCCCCACCAAGATGTAATCACCAGAATGATCCGCCCCATAATATGGAATGGTTAAATCAAAGAGTTCAAATTCGATATCAACTATTTCCTGCTTTTCTTTTGTTCCCAGTTTTTATAAATGTCCCATATGTTGGTTATATTTTGACATTTGTAATTTCGTTTGAGCACTATTGGAACTAATTTGATAACTTGCAACTACTTTTAACGAATATTACCGAACGTTTTAACGCATGATGTTAAATTTAAAAATTTTAACACATGCGTTATCTACTGTTTTACAGAATGTAAAATTATGTTAAAAAGTAATACATTTTAACACACGTTAAAATTAACATATTCCTTACAGAATCACCACTATCGTCTGTCATACCGTTAACCATACCGTTAAATTAATTTTTCTAATTCTGTTGCAAAATGGCTACATTTTGAAAGTCATTCGAGTTTTAAAAAGTCGTTCTTTTTATAACTAGTGATAAAATGGTTACTACAGTAATGTCACTGTTAATAAAACATAGTTTGACAGAAGAATTTTGGATGCGATAAGTACCGATAATTCATGAATTCATTAATGAAAATAATATCACAATATAAGTTAACTGAATTTTTAATTATAAATATTTACAACACAATTTACAAATTTCATATTTCCATGATTATTTTCCAGCGCAGATATCGATGGCGAGGGTGATATTCTTCTGGAATTCGCCGGTGGCATCGAAGTGTTAGTAATATTTGTTTCATTATTTTCCATCGTAGATATCAATGGCGAGGGTGATATTCTTCTGGAATTCGCCGGTTGCATCGAAGTGTTATTGTTTGTTTTCACATTTTCGCCTAAAATTTTAGTAGAAATTCGTTTCTTGTTTTCTATGGAATCTTCAATATAACCCTCGGCAACGGTAGAAGATTTCCATCCCCCATGTCGCTTTAATGTTAATAAATCCGCTCCAGAATTAGCCAATAAGGAAGCCGAAGATCGACGAAAACAGTGACCAGTATATTGGTCAGAATTAGGCAAATTCAAAAAAATTGCAATTTTTTTAGGCATAGTACCAATTGTGTTAATCCCAATAGGTTGTCTCGTACATTTTCCGTTTCTATATCCCAAAAAAAAACGAGAATTTGCTTGGTTCGGTCGAAGAGATACATATTTTCTAACAATTTCAACTAAATTTAACCCGTCAATATTGCCTTCTGTTATTGTGAATGTTCTTGGATGTTTTGTTTTTGTATCAGGAATACAAATTTTGAAAAACGAGCCAAAATCTACAACATGATCTGTGAGCATTTTAACAAGTTCGTCCTTACGGCAGCCACCGGATAATCCAATAATCAAGACTACCTATAAACAAAAAATAAATTATGAAGATAAATTCTTAACACTTGCTACTAACAAACTTACCTTTAAAGCTAAATATATTTGGTTATCGGCATTTAATAAAAAATTATTGAAATCTTCTTTTGTCAGTACTTTTGATTTTTTAGGACGATATCCTTCCGCTTGCCTCTTCAAAAAGGCAATTAGATTTGTAAATTTGCTAATATCAACATTATTTTTCATTGAAATTGTCGTTCTTAACATTGAATACGTACTCCACAAAGTGGAAGGTTTATAAACCTTTGCTTTGTTTGCAAAATAAGCAAGAAGTACCTTTTCCACTACTGTTTTGACGTTTTTTGAATCACACCATGTTTTGAAGCGTTTATATGCAAATTCGTATACTTGCTTAGATTTGTCTGGCAATAAAGTTAAAATTGCGAAATTGGCATCATTTTCAATATCAGAATCTTCAGAACCACTCATTTTATTACCATTACCTCGTGCAAAACTATTTACCCGAAATAAAAAATTGCTTGTTGTTTATACATATTGTTGTAGCAACTGATGTTTTAAAACTTCTAGATTAATATAATTTATTTTGTGCAGGTATTTGAACTGTCAATGTAAACTTGATATTATTAGTAGGGTAAATAATTTTACGCGCGATCGATCTGAATTTTTGCATATGCTTTCCAACCGATAATTCACATAGGGGGTGAGTACGAGGCGAGGGGGGGAAAGTTTTTTGCTCAGTTTTTCGATATCTAGCTCCGTTGTCGAGTTATTGCTAATTCAAAAAATGTTGTTTTAAGAAAGCCCATTTTGCACAGAATTAGAAAAAATCTTGTATGCAACACGACGTAAAAGTGTCTTTTTATAACACGGCGCGTTGTCCATCTCGGCTGCGCCTCGATGGACAATTTTCACGCCTAGTTATAAAAAGTATCACTTTTACATCTAGGTTGCATAAATAGCTATTTTAACTTGACTATTTTTTTTTCATTTTGACAACCAATAGAAACTTTCAATTTCCGTCAAACGGTGCCAATCAAAACATTATGTAAGTGGGAATAATGTTACTTACAATAATTATTCCAGCGAGAATAATTTGAGGTAACTGCTTTTGTTTTTTATTTGACGTCTGTCATCATTTTTTCATATTACGTCAAGTTATTAATATTTATGATTATGAATAAAATAAATCAAAAACGTTTTAGTACATCGTCGGGCAATGAAATTAATGATAAAATTAAAGAACATACATGCCAGAATACCATGATAAGCAACGTGTCGATTTGGAATCAATTTCAATCTTTTTGCAAAGAAAGGGCTTTCAAATTGGAAGAAACTACACCAATAACAAAACTGGCCGACATTCTGAAAGATTATGGATTTAATATGAAAAGACAGAATGGGGATGACTACAAAGAAACCGTTGTTAAAACGATGTGGAACAAAACTGCCAAATTACTGCAAGACATGTACTACGATAAATTTAACAGAAGTTTTGACCCTTTCAAAGATATCGAATTTAAATCAGCGAGAGATGCTAAAAATACAAAACGGAAGTTACTGCAGAAAGAACCTGAAAAAAGGAAGCAAAGTTCAGCAATTTTGAGCAAAACAGAAATCTTTGATATGATACATCACTACGACGAGGACACTCCGTCTGGGTTGCAGAAAAAATTCTACCACATCGCCTCCTATGAATTAGCCTGGCGGGGTGGAGAAGGAACTCAATGTTTGGTGCATTATTTCAAAGATGAAACGTGCAATGCAGGTTTAGCCACTGGAAGAATGGAGTATAATCCAATATTCTCCAAAACAGCGCAAGGTGGAGCACAAAGATGTGCTAACAGTAAATGGTTAATACCAAATACCGAACACCCCGATTTTTGCCCTGTTCGATTGTTTAAGAAATTGTTAAGTAAGCGGACTGCAAATATCAATTCAGACCGCCTTTTTCTAACAGTCAATATTAATTGGGATAAACCAAATTGTTTGGGGTGGTATTAAAATATGCCGATTGGTGTAAATATTATGTCCAAGTGGATGAAAGAATCAGCGGAAATTATAGGACTAGATACAAAAAAAATTAAAATTACTAACCATTCCGCACGATCAACTGCAGTATCTCACATGGCCAAAGCAGGTATCAATGAGCAAGAAATCATAAAAATTTCAGGCCATAGTTCATCTACTTCATTAAAGCCCTACCTCCAGTTGGACAATAAACATCATTCGAATTTAATTAAGAACTTAAGAGAAAATAGGGAGGAAATAACAATTAATGCAGCAGAGCAAAATAATGTGGCAGCATCCAGCACCCAGGGACATAATATTTATAATAATTGTATTTTTAATATTCAAAACTTTAACTCAGTTTAATTTTCCTTCTTTAGTTGTATACCTTAATTTGCTAAAATAAAAATGTCATATTGAGAAAGTCTTCCTGTTCACTGAAAAATAGCTATTTATGCTATCATACAAGAGTTTTCCTCATTGCCTGTTAAATAAAACACGAATATAACATATTATGATCGACTGCACCATAGAAGATTTTCTTTTAATTTGTTTCTTTTTATTTGTTGCCGTTCGGCAATAGCCACTCGATCCCTTCGGGCTCTCGTGTCTATTGCCTGGCAACAACTTTTCGAAAATATGTGCAATTATTTTCAATTTATTCTCACCCTCTTGTGATATTATATATGAAAACAATTTTTGCTACCATGAATCTTAAAAAAAAACAGGTAAAATGCACTAATAATACAAATTTTAAAAATAAACCCGTTTTGATTCTGCATTTGAAATAAGTAAATAATTCCATAATTTTATTATCTTAGTATTCTCTTTACTAATCTGTAATCTCTTTAAAATACAATTTGCCCTCTCACAGGTACATTGTAATTTACAATTTGTAAAACCAATTACACTTTTTCTTGGGCATTTTTAAAATGTGCTGCTGTGTTTATTTATTTTGTAATATTCCAATTCTCATAAAATTTAAAGCCCTTCTACAAAGCGATTAAAGTCGTGGTCAAAATCAAAATAATAACTGTAATACCTTAGTGTCGAGGTAATTAACCAGGTTAACACAATTTTCTTGTGTCTTGCGTGAAAAAAATTTTGATATACATCAAGATATTTCAATTAATATAGAGGAGATTATCGACTTCTTAGCGAAATCAGAAAACAGGAAGATTGATAAAGCATTTTTACTTTCCCCAATATGTATTAACGTATGTTAAGGGAATGTAAACCACCCAAAAATCAAAAATAGAAATTTTGGTATTAAAATGTTTCTTATAATCTTATAATCTTATCTGATAAGATGGTGATAAATTTTAATTGGATGTTCGTCTGTATGTATGTATGTCAGTATGTGGTTGAAAAATAGTATCAATCGTACAGGTTGAACCGCGCAACCAAATGTCATGAAATTTGGTATAAACGTGCATCATAACTAAACTTAGAGGCCAGATAAAAATGGTGAAGATCGGTTGAAAATTACGGAAATTATAAACAAAATAAAAAAAGTTCAAGTGTCGATTACTTTTGGGCTCCTCTTCCTCCTCATCCTTTTTTTACTGTTTTATTTAATTTGTTTGACATATAAATGAAATGTTCAAACAAACGACATAACCACTTTTTTTGAATTTTGACGAAATAAATGGGGAAAGTTATGCGATGTTTACATAGCCAATTTTTTCCATTTAGTTTCTTTTATTTAGTAAATAAAAATTTGAAATTAAATAATAAAGGTATACTTAATAATTATTACCATAGGTAATATCGTTTTTATTCTTTACGCTGAATAAAATTTCCCTACATTTTGTCTTAAGATATTTGACTACTCCACCCCCCCCCATAGATTTTGGCTGGATCCGCCGTTATTATTATATTACTAGCAAAAAGCCCGTCCAGGAACGGGCATCTAGACCCGATTGGTTGGAAACTCGATTGATGTGCAACTCGTCTCAGGAGGAATACCGGCGGTGGTTTAATATATTTTTCGGTTGGTAAAAAAACCGACCAATCAGATTGCTTCTTTTTACCTCCAATCAATTTTTAAAAAAATTGGAGGTATGGTAATCGAAAAAAAATTTCAACTTTCTTTTTTTTGCATTTTCGAGATCACCGTGTTCAGAAACGTAAAGATCTGCAAAAAATAAAATAAAAATTTCTGTGTCGGTCTGTCAAATTTTGTCGATCGATTTGCTTCCGAACCATCCAACCAATTACGACCAAATTTGGTATGGTGGTAGGGTTCACGGTGGAAAGGTGAAAATAAGGTTTTCGTCGCGATCTATCAATCAGGAGTGCCACCACAAGAAAATAATACGGGATTTTTTAAAAATATTTTGTCTTGCGATATGTTATTTTAAAGGCCTTAAAAGACTTTATCCAGAATAGGTAAAATTAATCTTCCATCTGTCGTCTGTCAAAAATCACAAGTTGTCAAAGTTGAAACTTTAAGAGTGAATAACTCAAGAAGTGCTGAAGGGATCTTAACCAAATTTGGTACGTAGGTACATTGAACATAATGGATATGACAGCATATACAATCCTTCGATAGAAATCAGTAATACAACATGAAAAAAATAAAATTAACTTTTTTGGCAAAAACATGAAAAATATTTTTGTCGATCGATTTTCTTCGACATTTCTGCGTCGATTGCAATCAAACTTATTGGACGTATGCCTCGTGGGCTGGAATGGTGAAAATAAGGTTTTGCCAGAGAAATCTTCACCAGGGCCACCACAATAAAATAAATAAAAAAAAAAAAAAATGTCGTCGTATCTCCGGAAATGTTTAACCGATTCAGCTAAAATTTAGTGTGTCGATGGAGCTTTGAAAGTATCAGTATTGGTGAGAAAACAAACGGAGCCAATTTTAACAGGGCGGGCAGGTCAGAAAAATTACAGAAGATATTAACTAAAATCTTAATTTATATATTTTTGTGAGAATTTGTCAGATGGCTTGCAAAAATAAAACAATATTGTGATGACCCGCTTGTAAAAATTGTAAATAAATAGAACTTTAAAATAAAAACTTAAATGTTCTTCGTCGGGCGAACCATTTTTTTATTTACATGAGACTCTTCTTTAAATTAATTAACACTTTTAAAAAAATTAAAAATCAAACACTTTATTTAAAAACTTAAACTCAAAAAAAACTTTAATTAACGTAGCTTAAAACTTAAATGCAATTGGAACGGACAAAAAAAAACACGTCCGCTCGCTTGGCTGTCCGCCATCATAAGCTTCCTCTACACATTTTCAAATTTACAAACTTAACAATAAATAATACCAACTTAAAATTATTAACAATTAAAACTTATACAGGACGATTAAAATTATTTACAACACAAAATATTTACAAAAATTAAACAATTATTTTTATCAAATTAATTAATCACTTTTGAACATGACAGTTAACCCCTAAACTTTAGGATAGAAAATATAAATTTTCTGATGAAAGTTTACACTGGCTTGTTCAAATTACGCCAAACTAAATTTTTCAAAATTTTTACAACTCACTACAATATTTATACAAATTTATACAAAATAATAAAATCCTCAAATATTTACAAATTACCAAAATTTTTCAAAATAAAAAAAACCAATCAAAATATTTACACAATTAATTCATAATTATAATAATTTTCAAATTTTTACCAATATTCACAATCTCGAATTAAATAGCTTAAATTTTTCAAAATAACCAAATTTTTAATTATGTTACAAAATAATTTTCAATTTAATAATTAAAACAATAACTTTATCTTAACAATTCTTAATAAAATATGTAAAAATTATTTGAAACCAATTATTTCACGCAAATCTGAGTTACAATTTTCATTTTGTTTTAAATTTTCTTCCAAAATAGTAGTTTTAATTGAAAAAAAACCTTTCTTTGATGATTAGCAATAACATTTCTCAAAACACAATTTAATTTTCACATGTTACTTGTTTCACGTCGGCAATTCAAATTTTTTTATTATTTCTTTATCAAAATTTACTTTTTCTTTAATGAATGGCTACTGTTTTCTTCAAAATAACTACCCCCCGTTTCAAAATCTCAAATACTCTCAAAATACATCATCAATACAATATCAATTATCAAATTACTTACATCATCAACCTTTAAATCTAAAACCCTTAATCTTTAAATCTACATTTCAAATTCTAAACAGTAATATTATTATCAAAATTATCAACTTTAACTAAAAATCTTTATTATAATGATCCTTGCCTAAATTTAAACTTGTTCCATGTCTTTAATCAAATCACGATCTTAAATTTTTGTTTATTGCTAGTGTTTTTAATTCATCTTAATTTTATTTATTTTGAAAATCCAATCTAGATCAATCAGTTTCAAATTTGTTTTTTTTTTACCTCTAAATCAATTTTTATCTAAATGTTATCATAAAATAAGAATATAAAATAATTTTTAATTTTACCATTGATAAATAATAACGTTGCACTTCTAAATGTTAATACCATAAACCATAATTTTAAATACATTCTAACGTAGAAAACTAAATTTTATTTTTAACCACAAACGTTTATCAAAATCCATGTTCACACAATTTATCATAAATAATTTAATTTAATTGTTTATTAAATTATTAGTAGAAACAGAAATTACCTCACCACTTGTATTTCCAGCGGCCCAGTCTCCCAATGTCTTTGAGATGCGACCATGTTTGTCTCTCAACTGCTATCACACTTGCTTCTCTGCCCATCTTGGATTCAAATATTTTTCTCGCACGTCCGTTGGTACGTGGTCCAATTGATCTCCTCCTCCAGGAATTTACTTTTCTTAAATATCCATTTTTTATTTTCTTCATCACTTCCATATGTCCATTTATCCGATCTTTCACCAAATTTTTTAATTTCAACTGTTTATTTTTTTCATTTTTCAAATTTTTATTTTCAATTAAATTTTTATTTCCAACATCCAAATTTTTTTTAACCAAATCCAACTTTTCATCCCGTTTCCTATAAAAATCTTCCTCCATCGAATCCATTTTATTACTTATCTTATCCCGTTGTTGGTTGAAATCTTCTTTTAATTCTATTCTGTTTTTGTTTACTTCCTCATCTGATTTGTCCAACTTGCCTTCAATTACATTTACATCCCGTTCCAGGCTTCCCCCGTTACAGCTGTCCTCAACAATCTCCACCCCCCGGTCACTAGTGCACCACCTCGCGTTCAGCTTTTCAAAATTTTGTCTGTTTTCCTCGTTTTGTGTGGCGACCTCCGTCTTAAATGATTTTATTTCTGCTTTGATGTCATCTCTGGTTTCGTCCAATTTTTTATTTATGTCTGCGCTAATTTTATTCATGTCTGTGCTAATGTTTTGGAGAAATTTCATTAACCTTCCTTCTGCCATTGTGCTTCGTTAAATATTGTTTTTAAAGAATTAATTTAAATTGTGCAAAACTACTCCAATTTATTTAATCAAATTTTAAATTTGCGCATAAATATTTTCAATGACATCTTCGGTTTGTCGAACACCTTTTCTTTGTTGACCACATTTGCTCAAGCCACATTTGTTGTTCGCCACATTTGTTGTTCTCCACATTTGTTGGTTTGATTTCACGCACATTTTTGTTACAGCTATCTTATTGTTTAAAAAAATCTCAGGGTCTAAATTGCAAGTTTATTTCGAGCCCCACACGTTGCGGCGTCAATTAAATGTGATGACCCGCTTGTAAAAATTGTAAAATAAATAGAACTTTAAAATAAAAACTTAAATCTTCTTCGTCGGGCCAACCATTTTTTTATTTACATGAGACTCTTCTTTAAATTAATTAACACTTTTAAAAACAAGGTGGAACTCGCTTTTGCGACAGTTCTTAGGCTTCTATACATCTACTTTTTCGGTAGGTTAAATTATTTGGGCTTTATTTTATTCCAATTTTTAATGCGTTAATCTTTTAATTAGGTAGATTTTTTTACTATATAAGGAAAACGCTAACATTTTAATATTTTTTTTTTATTTCGACCTTTATAGGTAAATATTTGCAATTTACAAACCACAAATAAAACACAATTCATAATGAAATATTAAAATACCCGAAACACGTACCGAATACCGTATTAGAAACACGTAAAATACCTACTCTAAAAATACAAAATAAGAATATCGGATTAAAAAATATATATGTAAATAATCTGAATAATTAATACCAATCTAAAAATATTCTATATGAAGTAAAATTGTTTTAAGAACGTGCGTTCTGATTGGTTTTGAATTATGCGGACAGACGGACAGACGGACAGACGGACACGGAGCTAGATCATAAGGCTTCTTCCTATACGTTGTATAGAAGCCTAAAAATGAATATTATGTCGTCGTAGTATCTCCGGACAAAATTTGGTGTGCTGGTGATTGGAGGTATTGCGGCAGAGAGTGACGACATTTTTCACCAAAAAATGACACGCTGGAGCCGGAGCAGCAGAGTGCTGGGATTTTATGTATTAAGATAATTTACATTATAGCGCTGCTATTGCAATTATGTAAAATATTGTAGGTGAAACTAAAAGCGATGAAGTTTAAGAACACATTGGCAGATTCAAGGGAAGGGAGGTCCATAATTGTGGCTAAATATAAATTCAAATAGGTAACTTATTAAAGCTATTTTGGGTTAATATATTGCAGTTTTAAGTAAAAACAAGTACCAATTAGGTAATAAAAACAAGTACCAATTAGGTAATAAAATTTTACAGCATGCAGGCACTGAAAAAGATAAGAAAAATTCAATAAAATCCGAAAAACACCCGTAAATAACACATTTGAAGATATTTTTGAAAAATTAATGTAAAAAAGTCGTTCCTCATATTGTCAAGTTTTGTTACGTATTTGGTACTTGCTTTTACCTAAAATTACAAAATACTAACCAAAAATAGCCTTTATTAGTATCTTTTTTGTTATTTTTTTTTGAATTTTTACAACCTAAAAATCTCATCTCTACGTAATGAACATCCATTACCTGTGACCTCCCCCCCCCGTTGCCAAAAGTCGAGATCCGCGTCTGTAAGAACAGATAGAGATAGACAAAGCCAATTGATGACGTGTTGTACAATGTTTTGATTAGGTATTTTTTGTATAAACAATATTATTATATTTAAATATATTGCGATGTTTTCTTGGTAGGGATGGTAATTGGCAAGATGAAAGCAAATATGTACGATAAAGTGTCTCATGCTGACAAAATAGTGTTTCGTTTCACATTTCATTAATCAATTGGAAATTCCCTATTAGATCACTAAAAAACCACTACAATATATTTCAAGAGCTAATAATATTAATAATTAATTTCAATAATAATTAATATCAATAATTAATAAAAATAGGTTGGTGTCGGTCAGGGGAGGGGCAGCAGCCCCTCTCTGGATCCTTCCTGTTTCCCATACATTTAGCTGGTTAATTATGTGCCTATGCCAGGATAATTATTTATCAACAGAAAATTCCCGATTTCCCCCCCCCCCTAGGCCAAAAGCTGGGTACGCCCATGGTGTCGGTGAAAATTTAAAAAATTCAATTCCTGCAACTAATCTCCAATTTTAATAAACTTTTTCATGTTTTAATTATTCAATTATGCATTGTTATGGTCTGTTATGGTTTAAAACTTCAATGTTTTTAATGCATTAAATATAGAACTTCTGGTTATACCAGACAGAAAAGGTAGCTTGCGACATTTGGAACCCAAATATATGCATAATTCGATTTTCAAAGTGTTGAGAAGAGCAAATGCAGCTATTCAAAGGGAAAGATACCAATTACCCACATTTGAAGAAATGGTTCAAGAATTAGGTACAGCCAAAATTTTTAGTAAAATAGATATGAAAATGGCTTATCATCAAATTGAACTAGAGAAAGAGTCGCGAGACATTACAACGTTTAGTACAAATAAAGGTCTCTATAGATATAAGAGATTATTTTTTGGAATATCGTGTGCTCCAGAAATGTTTCAGCGAATAATTAATCAATTAATAATGGACTGTGAAGGAGTAATAGCATTTATAGACGATATACTTATATTTGCAGAATCTTTAGAAGAACATAATAAAAGATTAAAATCAGTCTTAGAGAAAATAAAAGGAGTAGGTCTGATTTTGAACGAAGAAAAGTGCGAATTTGCAAAAGAAAAGATTAAGTTCTTAGGAAACGAAATTTCGCCAGACGGGGTAAAACCAAGTAAAAGTAATATGGAAGTTATACAGGAATTTCGAGAACCCAAAAGTGCAGAAGAAGTAAGGAGTTTCCTAGGGTTAGTCAATTTTAGTGCAAGACATATAAAACACTTAGCAACGTTAAATGAACCACTGAGAAGATTAACAAGAAGTGGAACACCATTTGTTTGGGAAAAAGAACAAAAAGAAGCATTTGAAAAATTAAAAGGTGCAATCTCAAATTGTCAAACTTTAAAAATATTTGACAGGAACTCCAGGAGCAAAATTATTGTAGACGCTAGTCCAGTAGGGCTGGGATCAGTTTTAATGCAACGAGACCAAATTGTCGCATATGCAAGTAGAAGTCTCACAGATGTAGAACGAAGATTCTCACAAACCGAAAAGGAAGCATTAGCTATTGTGTGGGGATGCGAGAGATTCTAAATATATTTAATTTATTTAAAAATGTACAATACTTCGTTTAATATTTTCTTTTAATTAGTAAGACGACATGTTTCGAATATAGATATTCATTATCAGGAAGTCTACAGAAGATTATGTTACAAATATATTATTAATATATAAAGTTAGAACGTACCAAAATTAAAATATTATTTGAAAATTATTATAAATTTGAAAATTGTTTTTTGAAGTAGACGTTAAAAAAAAAATTAAAAAATGAAAAAACCCATTCCATTTCCCAAGTAGCCAAACACATAAAACTCAAAAAACACACAATTAATCATAATAAAACCTTAAACCTTCACAATGAAGATAAATACTTAAAACGATTAATTTGGGAATCCTACGAAATTCAAAAAGCTACTAAACAAAAAGAACCTCTTTTGAATAAACACGAACAACTAAATTTTCTTCCTCTTTATAATATTTTTCTCTAACTATTTATTTATATATACACACCTTTAGATTAATAATTTGAAAACTACATACACCCTCTTCACATTCATTATTTTTAAATCAACACACCATCTAACGTCAACTTCAAAAAACAATTTTCAAATTTATAATAATTTTCAAATAATATTTTAATTTTGGTACGTTCTAACTTTATATATTAATAATATATTTGTAACATAATCTTCTGTAGACTTCCTGATGATGAATATCTATATTCGAAACATGTCGTCTTACTACTTAAAAGAAAATATTAAACGAAGTATTGTACATTTTTAAATAAATTATAAATTAACTTCGATAGGCAAATCATAATTCTAAATATATTTGTTAGGGACAGAGTTCGATCTAATAACAGATCATAAACCGCTAGAGTTTATATTTTCAGAAAGGTCTAAACCGTCAGCAAGGGTTGAGAGATGGGTGCTGAGAATGCAAATATTCCAGTATAAGGTGATATATGTGAAAGGAAAAGACAACATAGCGGATCCCTTATCTAGACTATTAAAAGTGGAAAAACAGCAAGATCACAATGATTGGCTTAAGTGGGTTGCAATCGCTTCAACACCGAAAGCGCTAACGACGAGAGAAATAGAAGAAGAATCGGCAAAAGATGAAAAATTAAAAGAAGTGAGAAAAACTTTGAAATATGGAGGAGAGTTTAGTGAGGACTTAAGAGCATTCAAACTAATAAAAGAAGAACTGTGTGTCATAGGCAAAATCATTCTGCGAGGAACAAGAATTATAATCGCTCAAACGATGATAAGAAGAATTTTGGAATTGGGACACGAAGGACACTTAGGAACGACAACAATGAAGAAAAATTTAAGAACCAAAGTGTGGTGGCCTAAAATGGATGACCACATCGACAAGTTTTGTAGGAAATGTCAATTAGTTTCAGCTCGAGGACCCGTGGAACCAATGAAACGAACCAGATTGCCGGAACAGCCATGGCAGCATGTAGCAATTGATTTTCAAGGACTGTTACCATCAGGTGAGAATATTTTGGTAGTAGTTGATTATTATTCAAGATACGTGACTGTGGAATTGATGAAGAGCATAACAACTAACAAAATGTTAGAAAAACTTGAAGAAATGTTTTCAAAATTTGGTTATCCGGAATTTATACATTCAGATAATGGACCACAATTTATTAGTAACGAATACGAAGCATATTGTGCAGAAAAAGGAATAAGTAAAATTGTTACGAAATAAGTTGCCACAAATTGCTACAAAAAGCTTTGGAGATGAAGAAATTCGAGAGAGAGATTTTGAACAAAAAGAAAAAGAAAGAATTTATGCAGATCAAAGAAGACATGCATAGCCAAGCGACATCGAAGAGGGAGATATGGTATTGGTAAAACAAACACCGGAAAATAAGCTATCTACAACATTTGGCAATGAGAAATATGAAGTGCTACAAAAGAAAGGAAGTGAAATAACTTTAGAATCACCAAAAGGGAAAGTGTTTAAAACAAATTCTAGTTTTGTGAAAAAATATCAAGAGCCAGAAATAAATGAAGATCGTGAAAGTGATACGGAAAATAAAGAAAGTGATTTGAAAGGTAATGAAAGTGAAATGGAGATCGGAAAAAGAACGAGGAAAACTCCCAAATATTTAAATGACTATGAATTGAAATAATTGTTAAATTTGTTTATGAACTTTAATGTTGTATTTAAAAAAAAAAAAGAAAAAGTATTGTAGTGACTACAGGTACTAGAGCCACTGCCTAAGGGGTGTCAATATATGTAAGGTTATGTATACCCGAGTGTAACTACTAGGCGGGATAAATAAAGCATATAAAGTACAAGTATATTAAATTAGTACAGTGTTAACCTTTTTAAACCGACCAATCCGGGCTATTTCCCAATTTAGCTTAGTTAGTACTCAGTTGTAACACTTCGAAAAAGCAAGATCAGTTAGATTAGGGTGGGAGGTGATTTACTCAGTTAAAACTCATTTCGGCACGGCACAGCACATTTGTTGAAACGGTAAAAATAACACCCATTTAACTGAGTACCTCAGTCATAGTTTAAATATACAAGTAGTTGGACAACCTTACCTGAATTTGGTATAGTAAAATTTTTTAGTTTTGGATTTGTCCGCTATGAGAATTTTTAAGTTTAGGATTTCTCCGCTAGATACCACTATATTTTTACAGAAAGTTTGTTTCTTTGCTAAAAATCACAAATTTTAAATATTCTGCCGATTCCATGAACTAAGCAGGTAGTAATGGGTAGGTAGATTTAGGTAGATTCTTCATAGGTCAATTGGCGTAACTCTCAACATTTTGAAAATCGAATTATGCATATATTTGGGTGCCAAATGTCTAAGCCACCTTTTCTGTCGGGTGTAACCAGAAATTTTATATTTAATGCATTAAAAACATTGAAGTTTTAAACCATAACAGACCATAACTATGCATAATTGAATAATTTATTTAGTTTTTCTGTTTCCAAAAAAAAAAATATAAAATGATGTTTTAAAATAATATAATTATTTTTACAGAAAATAAATTGACGTCGCTGTTAATTGATAAAATATTTCATATATGTACTTGGAGGACATGAAAAAGTTCATTAAAATTGGAGATCAGTTGCAGGAATTGAATTTTTAAAATTTTCACCGACACCAACCTATTTTTATTAATTAAAAATATTAATTATTAATATTATTAGCTCTTGAAGTATATATTTAAATAATTAAAATCATTGGAGCTGAAAGAAATCAATTAAAAATCACTGTTCGAGCTTCCCGGAATTTAATGTTCTCTTGATCACATCAATAAACTTTCTTGAAAAAAGGAACATTACATTCCCGAAAGGTCGAACAGTGATTTTTAATTGATATCTTTTAAGATTTAACAGAACTAAACAAATCGTTAAAACAATAAGTTTTAACAGTAAAGTAAAGAAATACAACACGTAGAAAAATTGTTACTATAAAAACCAAGAAAACATTAATTACCACTTGACAGGTTCGGATTAAAAATATTTAAAAATGAAATATTTTCATAAAAGAATTAAACATTAAAAATAAAATGAGTAATACGATATAAGGCCTTATTTTACTGTGTTTGCAGATCGTCAGTCGTAATACACACTAAAATACACACTAATATCCACAAAATCTACTTGAAATTTATTTTCTGATATCTTTTAGCTGCAATGATTTTAAATATAATAATATTTGTTATACAAAAAATATCTAATCAAAACATTGTACAGCACGTTATCAATTGGCTTTGTCTATCTCTATCTGTTCTTACAGGCGCGGATCTAGACTTTTGGCAACGGGGAGGGGGGAGTCACAGGTAATGGATATTCATTAGGCCTGAATAACTATGCGCGGTCATCAGACAGCGTCAGCGAAATTATTGTCCTAGAAGCACGTATGTCAAATGTTAGGATTTTCATGAATATTCAGGCCTATTACGTATCACAAACGTTATTATAACAGTGACAGTTATGAAATAAAAAATTGAATAACCGCGTTTTGATCCGAAAATAGAAATATTACTTTCTCTTTCTGACACATGTTAGCTATAATAATGTTTCTCGCTTTACGCTATTTTGAAACTTGATTATAACATAAAGGTTGACCGTTATTTTTAAAGGTTGTGATACATAATAGACCTGATTATCAGCTTTTTTTTAAATTTAAATATTAAAATAAATATAAACACATTTTACACTTTAGAGAAGCTTTTCTTTAGCCACAATTATGTATTCCAGGGGGGGGGGTCACCCATGGATCCGCCACTGTGTTCTTAAACTTCATCGCTTTTAGTTTCACCTACAATATTTTACATAATTGCAATAGTAGCGCTATAATGTAAATTATAATATAGTAACAATAACGGCGGATCCAGCTAAAATCAATGGGGGGGGGAGTAGTCAATTATCTTAAGACAAAATGTAGGGAAATTTTATTCAGCGTAAAGAATTAAAACGATATTACCTATGGGAATAATTATTAAGTATACCTTTATTATCTAATTTCAAACTTTTATTTACTAAATAAAAGAAACTAAATGGAAAAAATGCTTTATCAATCTTCCTGTTTTCTGATTTCGCTAAGAAGTCGATAATCTCCTCTATATTAATTGAAATATCTTGATGTATATCAAAATTTTTTTCACGTAAGACACAAGAAAATTGTGTTAACCTGGTTAATTACGTACCTCCGATACTAACAGTTATTACAGTTATTATTTTGATCTTGACCACGACTTTAATCGCTTTGTAGAAGGGCTTTAAATTTTATGAGAATTGGAATACTGCAAAATAAATAAACACAGTAGCACATTTTAAAAATATACCTAAGGAAAAGTGTAATTGGTTTTACAAATTGTAAATTACAATGTACCTGCGAGAGGGCAAATTGTATTTTAAAGAGATTACAGATTAGTAAAGAGAATACTAAGATAATAAAATTATGGAATTATTTATTTATTTCAAATGCAGAAGCAAAATGGGTTTATTTTTAAAATTTGTATTATTAGTGCATTTTACCTGTTTCTTTTTAAGATTCATGGGCGGTAGCAAAAATTGTTTTCAATTTGAAAATTAATTTAACGGTATAGTTTGATACAGACGATGTTTGTCAAACTCATAGTGAATTTATTTTAAATTTTAGTTAATTTAATATAAAACGTGCAAATTCGCTTCGATTAAAAATTGTTAATTAATTGCAACTGATAAATTAAAAAATTTACAAAATATACAATTTTAAATAAGTGAAGAAGGTCTCTTATTAAAATTAATAGCTCATATTTATTAAAAGGTAGAGATCATAATAATTTAATAATTATTATCAGAACATTTTGATATTACCAGAACAATTTTCTAGTAAAGCCAAATACTATAGATAGATAGATTCTATTGTAAAAGGCTTAAGCTGCAAGCATTATCTTCTAATCTATGGTATTTGGTAAAGCTAAGTTTCATACCCAAAACTAAAGTTGTATTGTTAATGCTTTAAATTTAACATCTTAGTTTATGACCGCTAGGTGGATGCACCTGCTGATGCAAAAATTTACTAACTTGAAAATACCCAGGGATTGTCCAACTACTAGTATATTTAAACTATGCCTCAGTATCTCAGTACAATCTCACTTAAAATAGGTGAAAAGAGTACAACTATTATCATCATAATATGTTGCTAATATGCTCAGTTGGGTTGGTTTACAAAAAATATAAATAAAGGAAAATGAATTATATTATTATAAAATTTCTTTCAGAAATAGTTACTAGAGGTATTCGAAAATATCCATGTCACAAAAAATGTTATGAAAACCCGTTTTTTCTATTTTTTATTAAGATTTTCCCTTAGCATGGGCATATTCCCATCACCTACCTTATTAATCAAATTTTACAAATATTTTTACCAATAATGAAGCCTTTAAATGAACGGTATAATATTAAAATAAAAAAATGAAATAGTATAGATATTTCCTAGGGGTACACACTAGGGAATTTATAGTGTACATTCATGAGGATCTACTGGGATATACTAAGATGAACAATGATGAACGGGAATGTACGGGGGATGTACCAGGATTTATCAGAATTTACATAAATGCGTAGTTTCTATATCAATTTTACAATCGCTTCAAAAATGCAATATAAAAGTGAAGAGGAATTTAGGGAAAATCAAGAAATGTGAACAAATTTTGGATTCTTCTGCTACTAAACGACTTCTGTTGCTAAACAGCCAACGGACAAAAGCGTAACCACAAATTATAAACTATAAAATTTCCCTCTGGAAGATTTCGTATATTCTTGTACATTAAGCGCTAGACAAACGGTCAACTTGGTTGTCAACCTAAAGCTAGTTACATGCACCTGCGATTTGCGATTTGCGGAATGCAATTTTGATTGGTCAAATTTGAACCATTTCTTGAAATTTAACCAATCAAAATCAAATCACAACAAAAATCGTATTCCGCAAATCGCAGGTGCATCTAACTAGCTTTAGTCGTCAACTTGCAATATTGACGACAAAATTGATCGTATATGTTGGCTAGTCGAAGGTTGAAACTTAGATTGTTGGACGTACGACTCTCGTTCCTGAAAAATCTAGGGAACGCTAAGAAAATACATACAAATTTTTTTAAAGATTGGTGCAATCCGAAATTTTTCTTCACGATTCCATTAATATTTCCAAGTGTTTTACATTAATTGCTCTCTTAAAGAAAAAGAATGTAGGACATCGAATAAAAAAGGCCAGTGTTTTTACTGAAGAAAACTTGACTAAATTTTTACTTGAAGCTGCAGACGAAGAGCTTCTTGCACACGAAGTAGTAGATTACAATCATATTAAAGTAAAAATACATTAGTAAATTATTATATTTTTATAGGTAGGAATGATATTAGGAATAGCTGGTGCGTGCAGAAGGGAAAAGTTCTATAATATAAAAATAGAAGACCTTGAGAAACGTGATGGTTTAATCATTGTAAAAATTGTATCCGGACGATTGGTCCCCGGACGATTGATCCAGCAGACGATTGATCCAGCCGACTATTGGTCATCGGACGATTGATCCAGCGGACGATTGATCCTCGGACGATTGATTCTCGGACGATTGGTCCCCGGACTATAGGTCCGGGAATATTTAATTATTAAATATTGAGAACATTAAATATTATTCTTAAATAAATATTAAGGGGGAATTGTAAAGTGCCCTGCAAACTTAACCATAAAATGTAAACTGTCCTCTGAGCAAAAGGGTCGCCAGTAATCCCAGATATAAACTGCCCTTCAATCAAAAAGGTTGCCATTAATCCCATACGTAAATTGCCCTCCAAGCTACCTGAGACTTAATTTACTATAATCCCATAAATCCTAACACTAGTGCCAATTAAAAATAATGATTTAATTCGCAACATTCTTTTTTTTACCACTTTTTTTACCACATATATACACTATATATAATCTGGTAGCACACTTTGCCGAGTAGGACCGGTCTAGAGGGATATTTTTAATATTTGTTTGTCAAAACGGCCCGGAGCATCCGGAGCGGTGGTGACTGGAGCAGAAGGTGCGGAAAGTCAGTTTTGACAAAAAATTCAACTACGGCAACTCTCGGATCCGCTCTAAAATCTAAAAGTAGAATATAGATAAGAAACTTTAGAAACGCATGCAGTGGTTTAAGAAAAAATATGTTGTGTAATATAATTTAATCAATTACACATTAAACTACTGCGGTTGCCATAAAACTGAAAAAGCACAAAATAAAAAAAATAAAATAAAAACAAGTTTATAAAAATAATCTTTATAAAATGAATACCAATGAAAATACATTCTTCTATGTGGGCTCTTGCTTGGAAATGGTTAGAGTACCTATAAGTTCCTTGTAACATAATTTTCTTTTCAAACTTTAAAGCTTTGATGGTGCCTTCCATATATATGTACTTATCTATGAGTAAGAAAAATGGATAGTAGATGTCGATCTCAACGAAAGTTAGACCAACACGAATGTCCAACAGCCAAAGCTGCTATGAATGTGGGTCATGATATCTTTTCAATTTTATCACAAACAATATAATACGTAAAGTACCACCAAAACTTGAAATTTTGAAAAGAAAATTATGTTACAAGAAACTTATAGGTACTCTAACCATTTCCAAGCAAGAGCCCACATAGAAGAATGTATTTTCATTGGTATTCATTTTATAAAGATTATTTTTATAAACTTGTTTTAATTTTATTTTTTTACGTATTAGATTGTCGATAATATTTGTATTGTAACCATTGGCTGTAGCGAGTTGTTTGATTGTGTTAATTTCTTTGATTTTATTTGAATTATGTAGATAATGGAGTATTAAAACAGAGGTTAATTAAGAAATGGAAGTAAGATAATTTGTGTTTAATTTGTACAAAAAATATGTTTTGTAATATTTGTTTGTCCCCGCTTGCAATTTTTGTAATATTCAAGTTATAGTTTTATTATCCATGTATGTTTTAGCTTGCTTTTCACTCATTAGTTCTGGAACTTAAACTTGCTTCGTTTTGAAAATTCCCCGTATTATTCAACTCATTTCTCGAGATATGATGTACTAAACCTTGATAACACTTTACATATTTATTAAAATTTTATTATCAATTGTAATTGAGATGTTGGTTTTATATTCGAATGTATGCGTGAATAATATACCCACTGTTGATGCCGTCTACTTCAGTAATAAATAGGATTAAATGAATCAATGTTTCTATTTCTATACATCAGACAAGTGTTGGCACTCTTAGAGCCGTTTTACATTATCATAAAATTTGTAGCAAATCTATGACAAAAAATTGGATGCAATTTTACACGAGTGTCATACAAGTAAATTTGTTCGCAAATTTGCATCCTAAATTTGATACCAAATATTTAGGACCTGTTCTATTCTTAAATCGGCGCAGAAAGCAATTTCTGGTACGTTGACGGCAAGCTTGACGTTTCGTGAAAAAATAGGATTCCGACTTCTGGCGGTGTACGGTGTAATGAGAAATGTAAATAAATAAGTTTAAAAAAGCACCTTTAGAATTCTCATTCAAATAACTAAATTTCTATCATAATCAGTTTAATTTTATAAAATTGTTAATTCAAGAAATTAAACATAATATGAAATTATATTATATAAATATATTCCACCGCATAAATTAAATAATATATTATTATTGGTAAATAAATATTAGCAATGAGAAAATTAATTTTTTTTAACTTTCTGTTTGCAAAAAAATGATTCACGCCCACGGATTTATTAAATCTAAACTATTATTAAATCCGTGTTCACACCACGCTAAAAGCAACACAGTAAATTCCGACTGATTCCGATTTTATACGAAACGCACTAACTTGTTTAAAAATTGCCAAAGGAAATATTACAAGTGTAAAACAAGTAATTCTTGTATCAAAAATAGGACAAAATTTTTGAAGCAAATATGTATGACATTTACTTTAAATTTTATACAATAATTGCTACCAAATTTGTGACAAAATTTAACTGCAAATTTATTATAATGTAAAACGGCTCTTATATTGCTTTTCTCTTCGTGCTATGTCTTATCTTGCTAACCAATGCAGGTTAACTAACTAAAAATAGTAATTGGCAATTCAGTTACAAGACAAGACAAGATATTTTTGTTATTTATGGTCATAAGATTATAATGTAACTGAAAATTGATAATGGGTCGCCGTAAATTGCCCTAATCCCCTTAAAACTGCAAATATGAAAAAGTATAAACTGCCCTTCCGAACAGAAAGGTAGTCACTAATCCCAGATGTAAACTGCCCTCCGAAGAAAAAGAAGTAAACTGCCCTCCAAGCAAAAAGGTTGCCACTAATCTCAGTAATGCAAAGTACAGTTCGACCACACTAAGAAAAGCTTCGAAGGGGCGTGGATAGCGCTGATGTATTTAAATATGTACACTCAAAAGAAAATTAAAGTGCATTCCAACCTAAGAAAGTACTTACCAAATAATGTTTAATTAAATTGATTTATTAAATATAGCTATGAAGATTTGTTCTAAAAAGAACACTTTTCTGTAGACAATAAAGCTCAAATAAGAATAATACGAAAACGAACAAGACAAAAAACCAGCACAATGACAATTGACACACAATGACTTATAAGTTTTACAACAGAATGTACTTGAGAAATAACTCGATATTCAGTGGTTCATTCAAATTTTTTTCAAATTATATTTTCCGGGGTTTTTCTGAGCTTGGTGGCACTGTACATGGTGATTGTTAGAGCGTATATGCATTATTTGTTATTTAACCCCCTTTCTTAAATATGTATGAACGATACCAATGTGTGCATATGTTACTGCGCTGCGTCTAGAGGGCACCACACCGTCGTCTAATGTATTCAGTATTCTTTTATTAGCGAACATTTACAGTCGCTATTACTAAGAGCTCAATTTTCTGTAACATTTAATAATTAAACCTTCGTGAGAATAAAACGTTTTTTATATCCAAACGGAGTTTGATTCAGTACCATCACAGCGTACAGTGATGCTGCAAGAAAATAATTAATTAAATTTATTTATTAAAAACATATTATTATCTGTTAATAGTTATTCAAAATATTTTATTTTATTTTAATTTATTGCATATCCAAAATTAATTCGCTTTATATTCACACATTAATGTGACAATAATTATAATTGTGAAATAATTATTACTTCTGAGCCCTGACCTCGAAATTAATACATAAAATTTGTTATTGGAGGAGGCGATAATTCAAACTACTTTAGTAAGGGAGCGTCCATAAATTACGTAAGGACGATTTTTGTAATTTTTGACACTTTCTTCTCCCACGTAAGGGTCCTTAAAATAACTAATACCTTATAGATGTCTACTTAATTTTGAAACATCGCTTGACGTAATATTAGAAAAGTCATTTTGGCATTTAAAAATTGTGTAATTTCGAAGAGTTTACACAAAAAACGGAGTAAAAAATTCTCCCCCCTCGCCACAGATAAACCCACCGTGAATTATCGGTAGGAAGGTATATGCAAGAATTTAGATCGATCGGGCACAAAAAATACTAAACAAATAAAATCACTTTTAAGTCATGCACAAAAAAGTCCTTCTATCGGAAAACATATCGAAAGAGATGCTTTCCGAGTGTCCGTTCGGCAGCCAAAACGAAGCATTCCTGGTCAGCTCACAAATCGACTAATGTAAAATCGACTGGTAATGTGTTTTCATTAATGGACGATTCTGCTACTTCTGCATGTCAACTCATTTATAGTATAAAAAATGCTATTATAAAAATTTGACCGATGTGCGGTTCGAACTGGCGATCTTCAAACGATTTAATTATGATTCAATCACTTAATACATTTCGCCATAGAGGCGAAATATCAAATATAAAAAAATATTGTTTAAATTACAAATCGTGACAGATAAGACGAATTAAAACAATGTCATTAGAGCAACCCTCTATGGCGAAATGTAATAAGTGATTGAATCATAATTTAATCGTTTGGAGATCGCCAGTTCGAATCCCACGTCTGTCAAATTTTAATAATAGCATTTTTTTATAATATAAATGAGTTGACATGCAGAAGTAACATAATCGACCATTAATAAAAACACAATCAGTGGTGTGAAATAAAACTAGTTTCTTAATATACTATTAGCTCACTCTCATGTCTGAAAAACTAAAGGCCAATTTCATAATAAAAATGTTAATGTCCGCTTAACTAAAAGATTGCTTTGTGTAACGAGAGACTTAAAATCTCTGTTAAAATATTGCATTTCATAATGATTTTAAAACCACTGTTAAGTAATTGTGCTGTTAGAACTACAGATGATATTAGGGCCAATTTCATAATAAAAACATTAATGTCCGCTTAACTAAAAGATCGCTTTGTATAATGAGAGACTTAAAATCTCTGTTAAAATATTGCATTTCATAATGATTTTAAAACTACTGTTAAGTAATTGTGCTGTTAGAACTACAGATGATATAATTGAACTAAAAACTATAAAATGTAACCCATGGACCCTTTAAATGAACAAACGAATAAATAAATATTAACTAAGAGGTCTGTGGAATAACGTCAAAATCAATGCGCTTGTGTCATTTTAGGTTAAAACACGCAGTATAACACACAAACTTCAAATAATCGTTGGTTATGTTTAACAGGCCTCTTAAGTATTTAATGCGCCAAAATCGACGACTTAAGTTAAAACTCCATTAACTATTAGGTCGTCGTTAAAATTGATTATGAAATTCATTTTTGATATAAGTCACATTTTAACTTTAAGAGCCCTGTTAACTTTTATTATGAAATTGGCCCTAATTGAACTAAAAACTATAAAATGTAACCCATGGACCCTTTAAATGAACAAACGAATGAATAAATATTAACTAAGAGGTCTGTGTAATAACGTCAAAATCAATGCGCTTGTGTCATTTTAGGTTAAAGCACGCAGTATAACACACAAACTTCAAATAAACGATGGTTATGTTGAACAGGCCTCTTAAGTATTTAATGCGCCCAAATCGACGACTTAAGTTAAAACTCCATTAACTATCAGGTCGTCGTTAAAATTGATTATGAAATTCATTTTTGTTTTAAGTCGCCTTTTAATTTTAAGAGCCCTGTTATCTTTTATTATGAAATTGGCCCTGTTGTGATTTTACTTGTCATTGTAAATCACCATGTATATATTTTGTAAATTGTATAATTATTCTATGTTGGTACGAATATGGTTACATGTACAGGTTATTCGAGGTTATTAAAATGCATATTTTACGTTATATTATAATAAATGAATTTTAAGTTAAAAAGTACAATTAGTGAGTAATCCTTATCGTAATCCTCATCATCTACATCACTCGGTTACAACAGATTGGCGACGAGATGGGATATCGATTTTAAGAGAAAATTTAAATTTACGTACATGTGCTAAAATTCATTGATAAAAAAAAATGCCGAATACAACTCCAACTACAGAGGTAACACCTGTTCCTGTACCTCCTTCAATAGTACAAGCGGTATTTAATATTGAAAAGTTCGAGGATACTTCGATGAGTTTCACAAATTGGGCAAGAAGATTTAATGGTGCTTTGAAAATTTTCAAAATTACAGATGGTGAGCTACGTTTAAGTTACTACTTATTACATTACATTGGATTACGAGCATATGACGTTTTATGTACCAAATTATCTCCTCAAGTGCCGGAAGATAAAACTTACAAGGAAATTTATGACATTTTACAAAAACACTACAACCCCGTATCTTTGGAAATTACTGAAATTTTCAGATTTCATTCGAAATTTCAAGAAGATGGCGAATCCATTCAGGAGTATTTTACAACTTTACAAAAATTAGCTCAATATTGTAATTTTGGTACCTATTTGGAAAAAGCAATACGAAACCAATTAGTATGTGGCCTACAAAATGAAGTTATTCAAGGAAGATTATTGGAAACTAGCAATTTAACCCTACAACGAGCTGTCGAAATAGCAACTAGTTTGGAAAGCTTTCTAAAAGAATCTAACAATTTACATCGAAGAAATACAGTACATAAAATACACACAACTAAGGATTCAACGAAGACCTTCCAGAAATCTACATTACAGCAGGGAAATTCATACAGGAAATTATCTAACTTTCAGAACAATGGGAACAGCTACGGGAAGAAATTTCACTTGCTATCGTTGCGGATCAAATTTACATTTGGCAAATAAATGCAAACAAAAAAAACTTTACTGCACATACTGTCGCAAACCAGGACATTTAAAAAAGGTGTGTATTAAGTCGAACAAATCTGTTACTTCTAATCATGCAATATCGTTAGATAAAGAAACATTTTCAAAATTTGATAATAATATAAATTCTTGTGACTTGACAAATAATTTAGCTGCCATATTTACAGTTAATATTCATAATACTCAAAATTCAAACTTTCGAAAAAGCATTGAATTGTTTGTCAAGATTGATAATAAAATTGTAGAAATGGAACTAGATACAGGAGCTGCAATTTCCTTGCTGGGGATAGCGGATTTCAAAAAATTATTCCCAAAATTAACTAATCACATACAACAGACAAACTTAGGGCCAATTTCATAATAAAAGTTAACAGGGCTCTTAAAGTTAAAAGGTGACTTAAAACAAAAATGAATTTCATAATCAATTTTAACGACGACCTAATAGTTAATGGAGTTTCAACTTAAGTCGTCGATTTTGGCGCATTAAATACTTAAGAGGCCTGTTAAACATAACCAACGTTTATTTGAAGTTTGTGTGTTATACTGCGTGTTTTAACCTAAAATGACACAAGCGCATTGATTTTGACGTTATTCCACAGATCTCTTAGTTAATATTTATTCATTCGTTTGTTCATTTAAAGGGTCCATGGGTTACATTTTATAGTTTTTAGTTCAATTATATCATCTGTAGTTCTAACAGCACAATTACTTAACAGTAGTTTTAAAATCATTATGAAATGCAATATTTTAACAGAGATTTTAAGTCTCTCGTTATACAAAGCGATCTTTTAGTTAAGCGGACATTAACGTTTTTATTATGAAATTGGCCCTTACAGGTGGTTACTTATTGCTATACAAATTTACAGGTTTTAGGTTTTGTCAAAGTTAAAGTTGAATTAGATAAATTTATATGTAAAAATGAACTCAATTTATACATAGTCAATACAAATAATAAACCAATATTAAGTCGTGAGTGGATTAGGCAAATCAAAATAGATTGGAAGCAATACTTATCCGAAAAACAAAATTTGAATTCTTTACAAATTTCAAATTTAAAAAATATTACAAAAGTTGAACTAAATGAAATATTAAAAAAGTACTCAAAATTATTTGAATCTAACATTGGAAAAATAACCGGCATTCAAGCTAAATTAACTTTAAAGGAAAATTACAAACCTATGTATTCGCGAGCTCGCCCAGTACCCTTTCCGCTTCAGAAAGGGGTTAACGAGGAACTAGATAATTTGATTACGCAGGGCATTTTGGAACCGGTAAATACATCCAATTGGGCGACACCGATAGTTCCAGTTTTAAAACCCAATGGAAAAATAAGAATTTGTGGCGATTTTAAAAGTACAGTAAATCCAAATCTACTTTTGGATGAGCATCTTTTACCAACTTTAGACGAATTATTTTCAAATATGGCTGGAGGGGATAAATTTTCAAAAATTGATCTTTCACAAGCTTACTTGCATTTAGAAATACAAGAAAGTGATCGCGAAATTCTTACTTTAAATACTCAAAGAGGTTTATTACGTCCTACACGTTTAATGTATGGAATTGCATCTGCTCCTGCAATTTGGCAACGTACAATTGAAGGAATCCTTAAAGGAATTCCAGGGATTTCAGTATTTTTACAGCGCCTAATGATGAAGAACATTTACGTCGGTTATCATTAGTTTTCCAAAAACTACAAGATCACAATCTTCGAATCAATTTAAATAAGTGCTCATTTTTATCAGAGCAAATTGAGTATTGTGGTTATATCATAGATCGTCAAGGGGTGCACAAATCTAAAAGCAAAATTACAGCAATTCGGGAAGCACCAATTCCACGTAATAGAGATGAAGTACGAGCTTTTCTCGGTTTAGTTAATTATTACGGGAGATTTTTCAAAAATTTAAGTTCAACAGTTTACCCTTTAAATAATTTGTTAAAAATTAATGTACCTTTCAATTGGGATCAAAACTGTCAAATAGCTTTTATTCTGTTAAAGAACTAGCTTGTTCGGATACATGTCTTACACATTTTGATCCAATTTTACCAATAGTACTTGCTACGGATGCAAGTCCATACGGGGTAGCTGCGTGCATATCACACATAATGCCAGATGGAACAGAGCAACCCATTCAATTCGCATCAAAAACATTAACACCTACCCAAATGAAATACGCACACATTGATAAGGAAGCTTTTGCAATTATATACGGAATTAAACGCTTTAATCAATATTTATTCGGAAGGAAATTTATTTTACAAATAGATAACAAACCTATTTCTCAAATATTGAATCCTAAAAAAAATTTACCCACAATGTGCGCGAGTAGAATGCAACATTATGCAATTTTTTTACAAGCATACAACTTCCAGATTCGGTTTCGCAATAGTAAAGAGCATTCTAATGTGGATGCTTTATCAAGATTGCCAATAAATTCGAAAGAAAAAATTTTTGATGCTTTAAATATATTCGAAATTTCTATTTTGGGTTCAATTTCACAGTCTACTTTTTCAATTAAAGAGGAAACGGAAAAATGTCCTCAAATAAGTAAATTACTAAATTCTTTGAAGAAAGGAACGAGCCTTCCTTTAACAGATACATTCAACATACAACAATCTGAATTTAGCGTAGTAGAAGATTGTGTTTTTCGCGGACATAGAGTTGTAGTACCAGTATCTCTCCAAAAATCAATTTTGAATGAATTACATGTGGGTCATTTCGGGATCACCCGTATGAAAACTCTAGCTAGAGCATACTGTTGGTGGCCTGGAATAGATAATGACATCGGAAAAATTAGCAAATCATGCATTAATTGTTGTAAACTCACAAATAATCCACGTTAAATAGAAATACATCCTTGGGAACGGCCAAAATTACCTTTTGAAAGAATTCATGTAGATTATGCGGGTCCTTATGCTAATACATATTTTTTTATTTGTGTAGATGTCTATACAAAATGGCCAGAAATTTTTGCAACATCAAATACTAATACGTCCACTACAATACAATTGTGCAAAGATATATTTTCACGTTACGGTATACCAAATATTTTGGTTAGCGATAATGGAACACAATTTTGTTCGTTCGAATTTCAAAAATTTTTAAAAGAATATGGTATCTTACATAAACGAACAGCACCATATCATCCTGCTACAAATGGTCAGGCTGAACGATATGTTCAAACTTTAAAGCAATCGCTCAAATCTATGCAGAGTACTAAAGGTTCAATACCCGATAACTTACATAAATTTTTATTTCAATATAGAATTACCCCTCACAGAATTACAGGTGAATCTCCAGCCAAATAAATGTTTGGTAGAGAGTTACGTTCTAAATTGGATGTTTTATTGGAAATTCCAAGAAGTCGTGATATTCATTCAAATATTGCAAGTACAATTAAAATAAGTAGAACTCTTTCTGTGGGAGCCCATACAAAGTCACCGTTAATGGAAAAACTCCCGTTGATCAGCCGATATCTGGCTGTCAACGGTTGGCCAAGCGTTGGGATTTATAAACGGCCAGTATCTGGTTAACCGCCGGCGACCGTCTGTTACTCATAATAATTGCAAGCAATTGACAGCCGTTCATCGGCCGGTTTCCGGCTGTCAACAATCGGCCAAGAGTTGGGGATTTGTAAATGGCCAGTATCTGGTTAACCGCCGACAACCGTCTATTACTCATAAGAATGGCAAGCAACTGACAGCCGTTCCTCGGCCGGTTTCCGGCTGCCAACAGTCGGCCAAGAGTTGGGGATTTGTAAATGGCCAGTATCTGGTTAACCGCCGGCAACCGTCTATTACTCATAAGAATGGCAAGTATTTGACAGTCGTTCATCGGCCGGTTTCCGGCTGCCAACAGTCGGCCAAAAGTTGAAGATTTGTATATGGCCTGAATGTGGTTAGCCATAGACGGCCGTCTATTACTCATAAGAATGGCAAGCAATTGACAGCCGTTCATCGGCCGGTTTCCGGCTGTCAACAATCGGCCAAGAGTTGAGGATTTGTATATGGCCTGTATATGGTTAGCCATCGACGGCCGTCTATTGCTCATAAAAATGGCAAGCAACTGACAGCCGTTCATCGGCCGATTTCCGGCTGTCAAAAATCGGCCAAGAGTTGAAGATTTGTAAATGGCCAGTATCTGGTTAACCGCCGGCAACCGACTATTACTCATAAGAATGGCAAGTAATTGACAGCCGTTCATCGGCCGGTTTCCGGCTGCCAACAGTCGGCCAAAAGTTGAAGATTTGTATATGGCCTGAATGCGGTTAACCATAGACGGCCGTCTATTACTCATAAGAATGGCAAGCAATTGACAGCCGTTCATCGGCCGGTTTCCGGCTGTCAACAATCGGCCAAGAGTTGAGGATTTGTATATGGCCTGTATATGGTTAGCCATCGACGGCCGTATATTGCTCATAAGAATGGCAAGCAACTGACAGCCGTTCATCGGCCGATTTCCGGCTGTCAAAAATCGGCCAAGAGTTGGAGATTTGTATATGGCCTGAATGTGGTTAGCCGTCGACGGCCGTCTATTACTCATAAGAATGGCATGCAATTGACAGCCGTTCATAGGCGGATATTCGGCTATTAAACTCTCATAGAGATTCATAATTCGTTGCGCAAGTACTAAAGATCAGTTGGATTTCTGTTCTGCGTCCATTTTGTTAGCTTATGTTTGAGATTAGTTTTTGTGTTTTAACCCTTTAATGCATGATTTTTTTAAAACTAATAAAAGAAATATATTATAATGTATAAATTTATACCCTTTATTCATAAAAAATAACAAAAACATTTTTTTTTTAACTCGGTCGCAATCAAACTTCCAAAAAAGTGATTTGCAACATTATATGCAGTGGAAAGGTAAAATTTAACCCACATGAAAATAAGTTAAAACCACCAGAAAATTTTATGTTGCGTCAGTTTTTGTTAATAAAATAATTAAGAAAGGCTTGCATTTGTCCGAAACGGCAATATCTGTTTATCACGAAATGGGTGAAGGGGTAATGTTGTAGGAATGTGCTACTATGTATATGTAAGCCTTTTAATGATTACCTTAACATAACTACAACGTCAAAAACTTTATGTTGTATTACTGTAACGGTATGCATTAAAGGGTTAAGCTTCATTGAGCGTTAAAATTAAAAAAAAAACTGTATTTAAAATGTCAAAAGCATACCAACGCGTAAAAAAATTTCGAGAGTTTAAAAAAAGTGTAAACAATAGTGTAGATTGTGTAAATAGTGTAAATAATAGTCAAAAACAAAGTGATGTGCCTTTAATTGTTAAAAATATAGACGATAGTGATAGTAGTAGCGGTAGTGTTGTAAGTCAAACTGAGTGTAGTCTTTATGATAATGATGTATATATTGAAAATAAAGCAAATAATGAATTTAGTGATAACGAAAACAGTGATCGCGGCAGTGAAATCATTATAGATGAAAATACTAATCCAAACGTGAATTTTCAAGAAAAACTTCAACAGTGGGCTCTAAAAAATTTAAATACCCTTCAATTAAATGTTATTTCTGAATTATTAATTCTATTAAGGGAAGAAGGCCATCCAACTCTACCTAAAACAGCCCAGGCATTGCTACAGACCAAAAAGCATCATGTGAACCAATCGATGTTAAGTCTTAAAGGATCCAATGTGGATTATAAATATCTAGGTATAGCAAATGGACTGAGTAAAATTATTTCTCCAAATATATTTGTTGAAAACAATATTGAAGTATTGGTTCATATTGATGGTATGCAAATTTATAAAAACTCGCAAATCCAAGTGTGGCCAATTACTGTTAAAATATTTAATGAAAAATATATGACTCATCCTTTTATTGCTGCAATTTATTGTGGAGACTCTAAACCTGCCAGTGTTCACGAATATCTTTCAGATTTTGTCGAAGAATCTAAAAAATTAATTAAGTCAGGTATTTCTATTGAAGGAAAAACTTATGATTTTAAAATAATTGCCATCGTTGCCGATTCGCAAGCTAGAACATATATTAAATGTTGTAAAGCGGCAGGTACTTTCTATGCGTGTGAAAGATGCACGACAAAAGGAATATCTGTTGGTGAAAAAAGGAAAAAAAAAAGAGTGTATCCTGAAATGAACTGTGATCTTCGAACCAAGAAATCTTTTAAGAAACAAACTCAAACTGAACATCATAAAAATGGTTTAAAGTCTCCTCTAACGAAGTTGCCTGGTTTTGATCCTGTAAACTCGGTAGTTTTAGATTCAATGCACTTGCTATATTTGGGTATAATGAAAAATCTAATGGAATCTTGGATATTGCGAAAAAGTCAAGCACGTTTAAAAAAAGTTGAAGTGAAACGTCTTCGATTAAAATTATTATCACTTGCGACATTCGTACCATTTGAATTTCAACGCAAAACATTTGATATTAATAATTTAGCGCAATGGAAAGCGACGCAGTATCGCTTTATGTTACTTTATTGTGGTCCAGTAGTGTTAAAAGATATTTTATCGAAACAATTATATAAACATTTTTTATTATTCTTTGTAGCATGTCGAATTTTACACTCGAAAGATTTAATGATAAAGTTTAATATGTACGCAAAAGAATTGTTGAGAAAATTCTTTTTTTTGTTACCATCACTGTATGGTCATAATTCGCAAACATTAAATTATCATAATTTAATTCATCTTCCCGATGATGTATTAAATTTAAATTTAACCCTAAGCGATACATCTGCTTTTTGGGGTGAAAATTACATTGGAAAAATGAAAAAACTTGTTAAATCACCTTACAAACCTCTAACTCAAATTTTAAATAGATTATCCGAGTTAGAACATGAAAAAAAACTCAAAATTAAAAAGCATAAAATTATTAAAAAATGTGATGTCGATGAAGTTTCAGGAATTTTTATTTTTGAAGAAATGGAATACTTGAATATCACTAGCGTGATTATCAACAATGTCTATTTAAGTTGCAAGCGGCCAGATAATATCATAATATTAAATAATAACACAGTTATCAAGGTTGAGAAATTATTGTTGGTAAAAAAGAAGCATAAGCAATTGGTCAAAATTGATGATATATATATATTTGGTCGTAAAATGATCAATACTAGTATGCTGTTTAAATACCCAACGGCTTCAATTGATGTTGGTCTTATTCAAGGGGAAATTTTTTCTGATTCAACAGAGCTATTTTCAACGAACATTATAAAAAATAAGTGCATTTTATTGAATAATGATAACAAAATATGTGTGATATCTTTACTTCATGTTTGATTTAATTTTCATATTTGATTAATTTTACATAACAGTAAAACCATTCATTGCATTAAAAATAAAAACATTTAGAAAAAATGTGTAGACTATACTCTGCAAAACATTATCGCCGTCAGGTGCATCCGTGTACCAAGTGGCGCTTTTATGCATTGTGTATATCAGTAATGCAATATCTTGCATAATTTTTTCACCCGCGCGACGCTGAAAAGACTAAAAAAAAATAGCAAGGTGAAGTGTGATTATAAACTAAACTGGACATTCAGTTAGTATCCAGCCTGTGATCCTGTGTTGTTACTTATTTGTTTTCATCAATCTTTAAAACTTAATTACGATTTTTAACCTGGTTTGCTGGCAATTTTGAAAATTTGTGAAATCAAAAAAGTAAGTAAGAAAAAAATATATCTAGCAATTTATAGTTCTTAACTTATTAAGTACCAAATTAAAAATTTTTGAAAGTTTTAAAATTGTTTTGGTTTTATTTTTAATTTTAATTGTTGAAAAAAATTGTTAGTCCTACTATCTTATAAATAGGACACTCCTGGTACTTAATGGGTTAAATATAAAAATTTATTTAAAATCCAATTACTGATAGTTGCATTTCATATTACAGATGGACAGCTTTCGTGGAAAGAACCTTTACGCTGTGGTTGAATTTGAAATAAGCGAGTTGGACAATAATAAAAAAGATGTTGATCTTGTACCGTCCAAGTGGATTTTAGAAGAAAATGGGGCATTACTTTGTCAATATCCACCTATTGACGATTACGATAAACTTGATAAGTATGCTCAAGAATTATGTGACGCGAAAGAAAATTGGGCCAAGTTTTCTGTCAAAATTCTGACTTATGCAGGTGAATTATTTTTTTTCTATAATATTTAAAAAGAGTTACTTATTATCAGCGCCGGATTAACCGTAAGGTTGATTATGCTATAGCCTAAGGCTCGAAACTCATTAGCGGCCCTTAAATAATAATATGGCACCTTTTTTTTAGTAACAAAATTTTCAAATGAATCATCAATTAATCTTTCGGAGGTCGCGCGTGGACTGCCACTCAGCAACTTTAATATTTTAAAAATAATTCAGTAGAATTAAACTAAGAAAGATTATTTTCAAACTTAAAATTTTTTTTTATTGTATTTGTTTAGGAGTGTTTTTATCGTGGTTTTAATTTTTGAATAAGCTCTTTCCTATTGCGGACTCAAGTCTTGGCTCATAGACAGGCGCGACCTCCGAACGATTAAGTTTCTACTTTAAAATTTTTTTGTAATTATAAAAAATTTTTTATCGCATTTTATGAGACTTTAATTTTTATGTTCAAATATAGATAGCTATTCGAAAGGCCAAAGACGTCTAAAACGGGCTTATAAAACAACGGAGATCAGAAGTTCTGATGATGAAAATAGCCAATCAATAATTAAGCCAATGGTAATATCCAATAGAGATGTAAATAACGAGTTAAATGCAATACCAGCAATGGTACTTAGTTCTTCAGCTGATGGAAAACATTTAAAAAGCAAAAGTAAGGAAAAAAATTATAGTCAAGCATTTTTAATTTAAATTAATAATATGAGCTATCTGAATTGATCATGAATTTTGGTTTTATAAATATCTTTTATAATAAATTTATTTTCCAGAAGAGAAATCAGCTGATGGATTAAGACCAATTCCTGAAGTTAATGAAGTGCTTGATTTAGGTAAATTTAAACTTTAACTAAATTACCGTGTTAATAATAATAATTTTAATACGCACATGCTTTTATTTACAGAATCCTTGAAAGAGTTTATTAATACCAAAATAAACCAACAAACGGTGTTATTTCACAAATATTTAACAAACGAAAAAAAAAGTTTGCAATACGACCTAAAGAAATATTTTGAAGAACTAAAAAATACTTTGATGGCCAATAATTTACCTGCAACTGCACATGAAAGTGTATCAAGTGCAACCGAAAAATTAGATGTAGCACTTCCCTTAAAAAATTTGGAAGATTTTCAAAATTTTGATGCAGAGTTAAAAATTACTCCCTCAAAAAGAAAAGCCTTGGTAAATATACTCTTTACATTATTTATATGCTTATTATAATATATTTTTTTGTAGCTTGTATTGTTTCGAGTCAAAATTTATGGAGAAAATACCGCTAAAAGGTGTATTGCTAAAATGTCGTCGGCTTTATTGACCAAAAACGTAGAGAAACATTATTCTGGTACTGGGAAAGTAGTTAAAGGTGTGGGTAAATTAAATTTCAGCAGTACTGAAACCTTTTTCTGCATGAAAGGTATTGCGAAAATCATTTTATTCATATTAAATTCGAAGGGGATAGAATTGAAGAGGTATAAGTGACAAATAAATTTTTTTTTCTAATATTTTTTTGACAGAAACATTTTCTGAGCTCAAAACCAGTTTCAGTTCAAATTTTATTTTTTGTCACTTACTATATTATACCCTTTCAGTTCTAACTTCCATCATTTATATTACGTCATAAATATTTTATTTATTATACAATATTTTGGAAAACCCAAAAAAATGCACACACGCTTTTTAGAACTAAAATGTTTTTAAGTATGTTGTATACTTACAGTGTATTTTATTTGTGATAACTTAAAACCATTTTAGTTCTAAAAAGTGTGTGCATTTTTTGGGTTTTCTAAAATATTGATATTATGGTTAATATCGAGTTACACTATTTAAACCACGTATCAATCGATTATTTTATTTATAACTTGTTTTGGTTGTTTTAGAGGTTGTAATGGAAAAATTTGGCGACTCAGAAGAGTGTAGAAATTTTGCGGGAAAAGTTGGAAGATGGCTTTCTGGGCAAGCTGACCGCGAGCATGGGAGGAAAGAAAGATCAATATCAATTTAAAAAAATTTTGTATATTTTATTTTAAATTTTAATCATTTTTTAAGTTAATTTTTTAATATAATTTTTTAATTTAATTTTTAATTTAATTGTTAATTTAATTTTTTAATTTACTTTTCCAATTTAATTTTTTAATTAATAAAAATTTTAATGCAAATAAAGGTTTCCATTTCTTTAAGAATATAATAAATATTTTGTTAAGTATAATCAAACCATTACTAAAAACCTAAATATAATAATTGTGTAGCTGATTATGTTAATGGACCAATAATTTACTGGTTGATAAATTTTTATTATACTCAGCCGATAGCTGAATAACTGACACGAAAAACGTTGTAACTCAATTATGTGAACTTTTAGGTAACTCAAAAAATAAATAATTTTGGCATTAAATATATAACTTGATTCCACCAAAACCCCGATTTTCAAAAACGTTGTAACTCACTCTTTTTGAAAATCGGGGATTTTGGTGGAATAATGTTATATATTTAAGACTAAAGCTACTTATTTCACGTTACCTAAAAGTTCACATAATTGCATTACAACGTTTTTCGAGTCAGGTATTCAACTGTTAACTATACTTGGCCGATTGCTGGTCGCCATTAACGTACCGATAATTTTTTGCTTTACTTGGTTCATTGCTGGTTGTCATTAACGGACCGATAACTTTTTACTATACTAGGCCCACTAATAGTTGCCATTAACGAGCCGATTTCTTTTGTTATACTTGGCCGATAGTTGAGTGCCATTAATGGCCCCAGGTTATCATTTCAACAGTCGGCCGTTAAAAATTGCCATTGCTCGCCCATTGACTGTTGAAGCAATGGGCCATTAAATGACCAATAACTTTTTACTATATTTGGCCCATTGCTGGTTGTCATTTACGAACCAATAACTTTTTACTATACTTGGCCCATTACTAGTTGCCATTAACGGGCCGATATCTTTTGTTATACTTGGCCAATAGTCGAGTGCCATTAATGGCCCCAGGTTATCATTTCGACAGTCAGCCGTTTATCGGCCGTTAAAAATTACCATTGCTCGCCCATTGACTGGCGAAGCAATGGGCCATTAAATGATCAATAACTTTTTACTATATTTGGCGCATTGCTGGTTGTCATTAACGAACCGATAACTTTTTACTATACTTGGCCCATTACTGGTTGCCATTAACGGGCCGATATCTTTTGTTATACTTGGCCGATAGTCGAGTGCCATTAATGGCCCCAGGTTATCATTTCGACAATCAGCCGTTTATCGCCCGTTAAAAATTGCCATTGCTCGCCCATTAATGACTATGACTGGCAAAGCAATGGGCCATTAAAGGGCCAGTTTCCAAACTTTGTATGGGAGAGAGAGTGCTGGTGCGACACTATGATTCCATAAAGTGGAAATTTGGCTATGTTAATAAAAAAATAGGTAAATTACATTATTTAATTTAATTATTTAATTAATTAGATGATGGTCGGTTAATTCGACGTCACATAAACCAATTAAAAAAAGCTGATTTTAATTTGCCTAAACTAGATCAAAGTATAGATTTATCATATGAAAATACAAACCTTCCGATACAAAGCAGACGATCGACTTTGACAACAAATACATCTCCTGTAAGGGAACAGACAGAACTCCCTACAGTAGAGGAAATTGCAGGTCCTACACTGCGACGATCTGGTCGAGAACGTAGAGAGCCAGATCGTTTGCAATATTTTTAGTGGCTCGCAAGTGTTGTGATTTTACTTGTCATTGTAAATCACCATGTATATATTTTGTAAATTGTATAATTATTCTATGTTGGTACGAATATGGTTACATGTACAGGTTATTCGAGGTTATTAAAATGCATATTTTACGTTATATTGTAATAAATGAATTTTAAGTTAAACAGTACAATTAGTGAGTAATCCTTATCGTAATCCTCATCATCTACATCACTCGGTTACAACAGGCCCTAAAACACGTGTTATTATTAACAGATTATTATTAATTTTAGCATTAAGCAAAAGAAAAAGTAACAACATTTTTAATAATAATTATAACATTACTAACGAAATTGAACAAACTATGTATTTAAATTTTCAGTAAATTTAAAACACTACATGGTTTGCTAGTTTTTCATAATTTTAATTTGTCATTTGAAAACATCAAATTTCAAAACTTTTAATTACATTTTAAGCGATTACTGCGAAGTATTAGATAAAATTTTGTATGGCACGCGTATGTTATTTCAAATAAGTCACTTAAGAAATTACCCCACTCGGTCTAACGGCCTCGCGGGGTACATTTTTCTCGGGTGACTTATATGAAATATAACACACTTGTACCATAAATTGCTATTGTTCGCTTTCGTTTTATTAATTTGTTAACACATACTCAAAATAATCATCTCACTTCTGACTGCAATATGTGTTTATTTAAATTTTAGTGGTATTTTAAAAAATTTAACCCTCATATAACGAATTAACTTTCTTGATTTTATAATATGGCAACGTCATAAGTAACTCAGTATTAATAAAAAATTAGATTAAATGGTACCAGGAGCCCTATTCTCGAACCCACATATTTAATTCGCATACGCAAATAAGTCACTTTTGCTTACAAAAAATAAAAGTATTATTAGCATTCACTGATTGGTCGAAACATTATTCGTATGCAACTTGAGTAAGTTTGAGAATAGAACACCAAGTTACACGAAAACCGCAGTTTCAGAACACCACGTTATAATAGTTATTTTTATCATAAGGCTTGAAACTGAATTTTTCCGAGTACGAGTTTTTTACAGGCTGAGGCGGATTAGCCGAGGCCTGTATTTATGAGTACTCGGAAAACAGTTTCCTGCCGCATGATAAACGTAATTTTTTACGCCGACTTCTATAATTTGTTACATAAACTTTAATTATTTTTTGAAATATTTGGTATTAGGGATATTTTGTTGTTGTTGGTATAACGCATTTGAATTAAAAATTTGACGTTTAAATTTAATTATTTTGTATCGTATTATAAAATTGCGACTGTGATAATATTTGTGATAATGGATACACCAGCACACATTACAGATGCGGCAGAATGGATTATTGGTAATTTATTGCCAGAAAAATCTACACCCCGATACTGGCACAAATACGAGTTATTTATAAAATGTAATACTTATTTAATTTTAATTCAATTTGACGTACAAAATATAACCAAGAATGCCAACAAAATTATAAAATAATCACTGCTTTCTTTCAAACGCTAGGCGAGAAAACCAGCTTTTCACGCCGCATTTGAAATATGCAATTGAACACTTGCCTGATAGAGGCGTAAAAAATACTATTTATTAAGAAAAATAAATATGTTGTATATATTTATTACATCAGCGTTATTTAAAAACCGTATTATGAGAATTCTGTGTTATAGGAGGGTTAACTATACCAATCAAAAAATATCTTTATTTAGTAATTAGAATGTTATCGGGATAATCTTATTATTAGATAATCTTATTATTAGATAATTTCTATTGTTTAATTTGCAGTTCTCAGTAATCCACATGGAGCTCACAGTGGAACAAATTCAAATGAGACGCTCACATACGAATCCTGTGGATCGAACTTTTGTGTAATGAATTTAAATAATAACGATAATTTGGCTAGACCAGATGACAAAGAAATATTTGAAATATCGGGTATCTATTTAGCATGCATCGTCGCAGCAGTGATCGTTATTGCTTTATTTGTGGACCCTCTTTCAAGGTAGGTTCATTTAATAATATTTTTATGAAATAATATAACTAGTACTAGTTTTTATTGTTATGGTGATTCAGTTAAATTATTCTTTATGTGCGACCATTATTATTATATTATCTAATTGTGTGCTAAGACATTTATCCTTGTCATTTATTGCTTTTATGACCTTTAATGATTCATTCTAGTAGGGTGCTAATGTATAGCTGGTATAATTATAAAATTCTGCTTTAAATATCGGTAAAAGGGTAGATAATGCCATTGTTTATATATATATGTATAATAGATATACAGGGTGACCCAGACCACCCGTATCAGTACTTTTTTTCAAAAACGGTAAGTCGTAGAGAGTTGAGCAAAAAAAATTTATTACAAAAGCCCTAATGACGAATCTAATGGTGATATTATTATTTCCGGGAAAAGTCGGCATCCAGAGTAGTTTGCTCCAGTAAGTCCAGAAATCCAGAATTTTAAATGGCACCATATGTCGAAAGTGGTATCGTTGGAAAGCTCTTTAAAAAATAAGCAAGTTTTGTAGGAAAATTTTTTTTATTACTCCCACCCCTTTTAAGTTATATTCGACTTAAGTTATTAAATTTCAATTTCTTATAACGAACTTAACTTTAAAAGTCAGCACTTGAAATATTTTTTTCTTTGGGGTCGGATCAAAGATATTGTTTATACAGAAAAATCGACAACGAGAGATGATATGAAGCTCAGAATTTGCAATGCCTGTCGATCATTAAACACCGAAGAAGTACTTAGAGCCACTGATAGTATGACCAGAAGAGCTCAACAGTGTTTAGAAGTAAATGGAAGACATTTTGGACACTTGTGACATTGCTCTAACGCGGTAGCTGGATTTTAAGTGCTGACTTTTAAAATTAAGTTCGTTATAAGAAATTGAAATTTAATAACTTAAGTCGAATATAACTTAAAAGGGGTGGGAGTAATAAAAAAATTTTTCCTACAAAACTTGCTTATTTTTTAAAGAGCTTTCCAACGATACCACTTTCGACATATGGTGCCATTTAAAATTCTGGATTTCTGGACTTTCTGGAGCAAACTACTCTGGATGCCGACTTTTCCCGGAAATAATAATATCACCATTAGATTCGTCATTAGGGCTTTTGTAATAAATTTTTTTAGCCCAACTCTCTACGACTTTTTTTTGAAAAAAAGTACTGATACGGGTGGTCTGGGTCACCCTGTATAGATATATATAAACAATGATAATACTTATTTTTGGTCCGGTATCGCTACAATTTCAGTTGTCTTTTTATATGCCCTTTAACCCTTAACCCTTTATTGCACGATTCTTTCTTTTGGCTTAAAAAACATATTTTTGTGTTTATTGTGGTTCCCTGATATGTGTGAAAATACTAAAACGAAGTATTTCTGACAAGACTTTTTTATTATAAAATAAAGGCAAGTTCAATTTTTACAAAATGATAACTACAGCACTTTTTCTTTTGTTCTGATTTACAAATAAGTTAACCCTCTAGTACTAACAGTCGGTCTCCGACTTCTATTTTTAACTGTAAATTTAATAAGATAACTGCTGAGGGACGGGGGTTTTCAGTACCTTCAAATCAACTAGTTTAGTACGTCTCTGTGACATCCGGCAAGTGAAAGTGTTCTTTTGTTTCTTATTTATTAACAATATCGGTCTCACAGACCGACGTTAGTACTAACCACGTACTAACGTTACAAAAATATTTTAATTATTTAATAAATGATTGTGTGCAATTGGAAAATTTACCAGATTACAATACGTATATTTGTGTAAATAAACTAAATACGTTAACCGTTGCGCACAGTGAGTGCAATGTTGTTCTAAAAAATTTTGCAGTAAAAAATTATTTTTAAAATTCAAAATTTCAAAATCAAAATTCAAGAAATTTTGGGTACAGCTGACGATAATCCTACGCCAAAAAGTTCCATACCTGGCAAATCTGTTATAATATATGTGTACCTCAAAAATAAACCGGAAAACGAGGTATTTCTGCAATAAATACCTCTGTTTAGAACATGCGGTGATAATTTGCAATGACTGAAATGTGCGAATAACGGAGTAAATTGTACGCGAAATATTTCGGTTATTATTGGGGCTGAAATGCTTATTGTACTTGTACAGATTGCTTTGTATTCACAGGAGTTTAATAAAATAGAAAAATTATTGGGGCTAAATTAGAACAATTATTTTTCTTTTTAATAACAATATTATCTCTACATATAAAAATATCAGTCGTTGTCAAATTTTAGTTTCTTCTTAAATTTTACTTATAATTTGTCATTGTTTATAATTTTCAATATTTTTCAAACAATAAAATTTTATAAAATAAAATGACTTTTTCCCACTAGAATGATCATTATTATAAAGAACAATATCTAGACATGTGATATTATTTCATTTATGGTAATAAAACATGTAAACAGAGCGTTAAAAACAGTAAAAACTGGAATTGGTCTCACAGACCGACGTTAGTACTCGTGTTATAAAAAAATATGTTAGTACTGGAGGGTTAATATACAATATATCCGTTAATATACACATTTTCAAACTAAATATCACTTCGCCAAAAATATAAAAACAATTTGAATTGAAGAAAAAAAAATTATAAATACTATAAATGGTATTAGCAGTAACCTGACGCGCATGAGAAAATTGTTTTCATAGCCGATTTTAGTTGCTGTTTACATGTTGCATCACTGTACCCACCTCGCATGTCGCTTGTTAACTGGTTTGACTTCTTGATTTGATTTAACTGGTTTCATATATTATGTCAAAATTACCATTAGATAGTGTACTGGAAAATAGAAATATCTTAGTGGGATTGTCATATATATAATCACCGGTCAACACAATTTTTGTTTCCTTCAATTCTTTTCTGTCATTGGGTGTTTCTATGGCCCTGACTATGAAAAAAATATTGCGATATTACTAACAGCTTTACTTTTTGAAATATACAGTTATAATATTTTGACAAAAAAATACAAGAAAATTTAGGTAGATTAAATTTTATTATTAAAATTACTAAATTTAGACTTTAGGTAGATTTCTTTGCCAACTCCTGTAGTAGTCTGCTACCATATGTGAGTCCCACCTTCCCTTATATCGTTCTTCCATTGTCCGAAGATCCTAATAAAATCTTTCACCCTGCTCCTCACTAAAATCGCCCAAATTATGTGGAAATCGGTCTAAATGCGAGTGCAAGAAGTGAATGAATAAATATTATTTATTAACTAATAAATATTAATACCCAATGCATATAAAAATAATTTTATTTTGTTTTAAATAAAAATTTATTAAAATTAAATAAAAATTTTATTATGTACATATATGTCCCAATGTACCACTTACAAAAAGTTGGCATTTTTTAATTAATTGAGTTGGCAAATTGAGATTTGCTCCCCTCTTAAAAAAGTTGGCTAGGACCGTCCTTGTGCTACTACTTCTAACAAATAGTAATTTATCAATCTTGTCCCGAAAGTGCATCTTTTTGGTATGAGCGCAGAAAATTCGGCTACGCCTCAGTCTATAAACACGCAAATGCCAAAAGACACGTTAAGGGCCAGGTTCATACACTATTTTATGTGTAATTGAAATAAAATGAGCACTTTCTAAAAAAAATTTACGATAATAATATGTTATAAGCAGTAATTTAACGAAATACGTATAATAATCAAGTTGGTAAGAAATAAAATAATGCGATTAAAAAAATACATCAATAATATTTAGTAAGCAATTCTTATACTGAATTAAAAAATTAATTTTTAAAATGAAAGTTGTCCATCACCGCCATGTCCATGTGTCCATCGCTTTTTTACCATAATTATGTTAATTATTTCAAAACAGTCATTAATTTTAATAAAACATTTGAAGTAGTGATATATCTGTACTAAAAAGTAAAAAGTGACGTATCTGAACTAAGAAGAGCTACTTTAAGTATTGTTTTGTATATGTCAAAATGTACTTTTAGGCTTCTATACAACGTATAGGAAGAAGCCTTATGATCTAGCTCCGTGTCCGTCTGTCCGTCTGTCCGTCTGTCCGTCTGTCCGTCTGTCCGCATAATTCAAAACCAATCAGAACGCACGTTCTTAAAACAATTTTACTTCATATAGAATATTTTTAGATTGGTATTAATTATTCAGATTATTTACATATATATTTTTTAATCCGATATTCTTATTTTGTATTTTTAGAGTAGGTATTTTACGTGTTTCTAATACGGTATTCGGTACGTGTTTCGGGTATTTTAATATTTCATTATGAATTGTGTTTTATTTGTGGTTTGTAAATTGCAAATATTTACCTATAAAGGTCGAAATAAAAAAAAAATATTAAAATGTTAGCGTTTTCCTTATATAGTAAAAAAATCTACCTAATTAAAAGATTAACGCATTAAAAATTGGAATAAAATAAAGCCCAAATAATTTAACCTACCGAAAAAGTAGATGTATAGAAGCCTAAGAACTGTCGCAAAAGCGAGTTCCACCTTGTTTAATATGATTTCACATAAACGTACCTTTAGCTATAACTCAAAAACAAAAGCTGTTAGAGAAAAATTGTTGCCGTATTTAAAAAATACGCGTCAATTTGAGATAGAAACAAACAAAAAATCACAGGAAACAAACAATTTTATTTTTTTTTGTTGGCCTGTGAATCTATTAAGTGATGGTTTTCATTACCGGAAATTTACCGCCTGGATTGTTGAGTTCCTTGATGCTATGGAAATGTCGTGAGTCGAAGACGAGCGGGATTTCCCAATGGCTTCGACGACCAGAAGACGAAAGAATAAGTTTCATGTTCGTTCTTTTTATGAAAAATTTAGTTCAGCAAAATACCAGTATGATTTTCGCTATCACATGTGGTGATTTCCAGAAATCATCACATGTGGTTTCTGGAAATCACGACTATACAAAGATTTCCATATAATCAAGATTTCATTGATATTCAAGTCAAAAATAGTCAAATGTGATTGGTCTGAATATATACATACATAGTATGCGATTTTCATTGTTACCAAATACTTTGTCTAGTTCACTATTGCGGTATTATCATTGATCGGCATGGTCTTTGCCGCTAATAAAATACAACGGTAATACTTGCAAATGTGCACAACAATAGAATGACCTATAATGTCCGAAAGCATTTTTTAGGGTAACAGCGTGCAGTTTTCGTCTGGATCTAGCAATGCGTAGTCGAATGTTTTTCAGTCTTGTTTGCAGTTGTTTGTGAAGCTCGTAATACCCTTTTCTTGAGTGCTTGAGGTGCATCCCAGTGAACCGGGAATCGAAATGTCTGTGTTTGTATTTCGTTCAATTCAAACATCTACTTATATAAATAGTAAGCGAATCAAGCTTAAGTAGCTTGTTATTTTGCTTGATCAATCCGAAGATCAATCGCTTGAAAGTAATTTTATTGGGTATTTTTCGAATTCGTCACATTTCATATGAGCCATTTTGTTTATGTAGCCATAAACTATTGGTTGGTAATTATTAGTTAGCACAGCGGTAAGAAGTCGGCTTAGTAATCCGAGGGTTGCAGGTTCGAATCTCCTGCGGGTAACTTTCTTTTTTACTTTTTTTCAATTTTTACCATACTTACGTGGCAATAAACCGAAACAAAACTCATGTATTCTATTCCCTCCAATCAATTTAAAAAAAAAATTGGAGGTATGGTAATCGAAAAAAAATTTCAACTTTTTTTTTGCATTTTCGAGATCACCGTGTTCAGAAACGTGAAGATCTGCAAAAGTCTGACGGTCTGTCGTCAAATTTTGTCGATCGATTTGCTTCCGAACCATCCAACCAATTACGACCAAATTTGGTATTGTGGTAGGGTTCACGGTGGAAAGGTGAAAATTAGGTTTTCGTCGCGATCTATCAATCAGGAGTGCCACCACAAGAAAATAATACGGGATTTTTAAAAAATATTTTTTCTTGCTATATGTTATTTTAAAGGCCTTAAAAGGCTTTATCCAGAATAGGTAAAATTAATCTTCTATCTGTCGTCTGTCGAAAATCACAAGTTGTCAAAGTTGAAACTTTAAGAGTGAATAACTCAAGAAGTGCTGAAGGGATCTTAACCAAATTTGGTACGTAGGTACATTGATCCTAATGGATATGCGAGCATATGTAATCCTTCGATAATATAAATCAGTAATACAACATGATAAACATAAAATTAACTTTTTTGGCAAAAACATGAAAAACGTTTTTGTCGATCGATTTTCTTCGGCATTTCTGCGTCGATTGCAATCAAACTTATTGGACGTATGCCTCTTGGGCTGGAATGGTGAAAATAAGGTTTTGCCAGAGAAATCTTCACCAGGGCCACCACAATAAAATAAATAAAAAAAAGTGAAAATGTCGTCGTATCTCCGGAAATGTTTAACCGATTCAGCTAAAATTTGGTGTGTCGATGGAGCTTTGAAAGTATAAGTATTGGTGAGAAAACAAACCGAGCCAATTGTAACAGGGCGGGGCAGGTCAGAAAAATTACAGAAAATATTAACTGAAATCTTAATATATATATTTTTTGTGAGAATTTGTCAGATGGCTTGCAAAAATAAAACAATATATTCAAAATTTTAATAAACGTCATAATTTTGTGACATATGTGTAAAAATTAGGTTAATGTTGATTTGTATACCGAGTGCAGCATAAGAATTGAGTTTAGGGCTTGTAACAATTTATTTTAGAATACAAAAATAGGTGGTTCGGTGGGAAATATTTTATAATATCGTCGTACGGACTGACGGAACGTTACTTTATAAATAAAAGGTTCTGCCACTAGGTAGCGACCAAGTTTAGGCTGTTTGTTAAATTTTTTCGAAAATGTTTTCAGAATCAGTAAATCGACAGTCAGTAATTTACAAAAATTTATTTTCGAAAATTCCGCTAGATGACCGAAAAAATTTCTTGTACCAATCTTGGAGAAATTTTATTTGTGACTTCTTGCGGTATTATGTGACGTATATAAAAATTTTGGAAAAAATTCAGTGGCGTACAAAAATAAAAAAATTTTTTCATTTTGGATTTTGTTAAAAAAACTTTTATAGTTAGATTTAGGGTAGGGGGTGATACATATAGATATTTTTGCCAAGGCTACCGATATCTTTGTTAAGGCTACCACAATAGAAAACAAAAATGAATATTATGTCATCGTATCTCCGGACAAAATTTGGTGTGCTGGTGATTGGAGGTATTGCGGCAGAGAGTGACGATATTTTTTATTTATATTTTCACAAAAAGCATAGGCCGTCATTATTTAAAAATTTATTAATTAAACAAAATGGAATTGTAATTAAAGCGTACACAAGGACTTCGTATAAAAATTTTTTATAGCACCAAAGCAGATTAAGCCATCCTCAATAGTCACGAGAAACAAGTACAAGCCTTTTGAAAACAATACCGTCGCTGAAATTAATATTGCAGAGTCAGCTGCGAAAGATCCAGAAGAAGTGGCTACTCCTGCACTAAAAAAGAATATCTCAAACCACCGCCAATTATAATCAGTATAATAACATAGATGATCACCAAAATCTAATAAAAAGTCTAAAAAATCACATCTCTAAAGGGTTTCATATCAGATATTTTTAGAGCACCACCGGAGTATACTATATGTTTACGATAAAGATAAATAGGCTCTACTGAAAGCACATCTTGACAATAAATGTGCTGAATTCCACACATATTCCCCACGCGATGAGAACACTACCCATGTATTATTAAGGCCCTGGGTTCGAACCCCTCTGCCGAAGAATTGTTAATAGAATTAATAAAAAGTGCAACAAAGTTAGATATTAAAAAAACCTACAAACTTAACAAAACAATTCGTCCGCTGTATATGATGGTCACGGACGACTTTGTAACGGAAAAAATTCTGAACACAATGGTGAAATATTTATTCCACGTAAAAGTAGTATGGGAGAGGCACCAAAACACAAAGCAAATAATACAGTGCCATAGATGCCAAGCAGGGTGTCACGCTTCGCAAAATTGCAGGCATGAGCCAAAATGCCTTAAGTGCAGCCAGAACCACTTAACTCGCGATTGCCAAATAACGCCGGAAACCCCAGCAACGTGCGCTAAATGATCGCCCGACCAACAGCACTAGCTGTATACAGTCCCTGCTCAATTTATTAGACTCACTTTCACAAAATTTAAAACTTGGTGGGATTTAGCAAAAAATGGTTATGTTTTGGTAATAAAATACATGTAAATTGAAAGCTTTAGTTTATTATATATATAAAATGAAAAAAAAATTTGATAAAATTAAAAAACAATTAAAAATTTCAGTATTTTGTCAGACCCCCCTTTTGTAGCGATTAGCGCAGCGATTCTTCTGGGCATGCTATCAATAATCTCGGATAGTATATCACCGGAACCATGACGAAAATCTAAAGCAAATGGCTTCTAATTGCATTGATAGCATGCCCAGAAGAATCGCTGCGCTAATCGCTGCAAAGGGAGGGGTCTGACAAAATACTGAAATTTTTAATTGTTTTTTAATTTTTTCAATTTTTTTTTCATTTTATATATATAATAAGCTAAAGCTTTCAATTTACATGTATTTTTATTACCAAAACATAACTATTTTTTGCTAAATTCCACAAAGTTTGAAATTTTGTAAGTGAGTCTAATAAATTGAGCAGGGACTGTAGTATACAAAAATAAACTAAAACAAATAGCCGAATCCAAAGAAGCACGAACAGCTACCAGAGGAAGATATATATTTAGACAAAACGGATTACCAAATTTAAAACATACAAGACAATACATTCCAGCACCAGTACCATCTACTAACGTCTGGGAACAAAGAAGAGACATCCATAGTCAATTATTATTTAGCCAACGTTCATCGAGCTAGCAAGAGAGCCAAGCCAAAACTCATCTGCAGGGGACTTGGCTAACTTAATGAACTTTACGCAAGAACTTAATTCAAATACAAATATGAGCGAGATGTTTAAATGTTTAAAGCGATTATAACAACTCACTAAATGGTTGCACGACGAAACTTCAAAAATTTCAGGGCACACTAGACTTTTTCAACAAAATCGATATTTATGACTTCTAAATTAATTAAAAGTGAATTTTTGGAATGCCCATAGACTATTGAACAAACTTGCGGAGACTCAAAATTACATCGTGTCGAACAAAATCGACATTCTTTTGGTAAACGAAACTAAATTAAACTTGAATAAAACAATTAAATTTCCAGGTTACTCAGTACTTCGAAAAGACCGAGACAACAATGTATCTGCTGGTGGCGTTGCAATAACAATCAAAAACAAGATACCACACATACGAATTGACATCAAAAATTGCTGCATCAAAGCCTTGGGAATCAAACTTCAAGACGAGGCGGTACTCATTATTGTATATAACATACAGGCGATACAACAGGCGATCTAAATTCTAAACATACTTACTGGAACTGCAACATACCTAACACCAACGGAAACTGTTTACTGCGGTACTGTACGAACAACAACGTGGACATTCTTTACACCAACGAACATATCCACTACCCCATGAGTAACATGACGCCGAGTACAATCGACATATTACTAAACAAAAATGTGAAGAATGTGACGAAGCCGGTTTCGTTACCACAACTTAGTTCTGAACACAACGTAGTACAATTTTATTTTGGCAACTTCACCAACAGTACTAACCCAAAACAATTAACAGCTACAAACACACCAACTGGAAAAAATTTAGAACCGAACTTGACCACAACATCCAAATTAACGCAAACATTGATTAGATTGAGACATTAGAAATGCCAAGCAAAATTTTAACCAAAAACATTACCGACACAATAAAGAAAAATTCAAAATTGATCAAAATCGACTCTAACAAACTGAACCTACCTGACGACATTTTAAATCTAATTACTGACCGAAATCACTTTAGACGTCTCTGGCAGCAAACGGCAGACATTAACAACAAAACTATAATGACGAATATAACGAAAGACATTCAGGACAAAATTCGAACATTTAACAACAAGAAATGGACAGACTTACTTTCGACATTAAAACCACAAGACAACTCCATTTGGCAACTGACAAAAAAGTTTAAAAAAACCTACAAACCAATTCCGGCTTTAACTTTAGGAAACAACTCTTTCGCTATGACCGACAAAGATAAAGTCGAGGTTTTAGCAACAACCTTTCAAAAAGTAGACAATACAGATACGACGGACACCACTAAACAAACAAAAATTAAGAAGGACGTCAAGGATTTTATTAACAAAACTTACACACTAACGACCGATCAATTCACTAAAGTAATGACCAGCCCCAACGAAATCACAAGCTACTTTAAGACCTTATCGAACCGTAAAGCACCTGGACCTGACAAAATTGAAAATCTAATATTAAAAAACCTTTCGAAGAAAGCCGTCGTGCAACTAAATTATTAGTAAACGCAGTATTTAAATTACAACACTTTCCGACCGACTGGAAACATGGTCTTGTGATCCCAATCCATAAGCCCAACAAGAACGCTACACTACCTACAAGAAAGCTACAGACCCATCAGCCTGCTAAACACAATCTCAAAATTTACAGAAAAAATCATCAATTTGGCTTCACCAAAGGACACAATACGACATTACAAATAACTAGAATAACGAACGACATTTTAACAAACTTTAACAAAGACAAAGTAACAGTTATGGCTCTATTTGACATCGAGAAGACTTTTGACAAAGTTTGGATTGACGGAGTGACGTATAAATTAATACACTATAAATTTTCGGCTCATCTTATAAAATTGTTAAACTCATACCTTACTATGCGTACCATAACTGTCAAAATTAACAACGCTACATCGACGACCAAGACCATTAACGCAGGTGTTCCCCAAGGTTCAGTGCTCTGACCGAAGCTTTTTAATTTATACATTAATGACATACCGACATTTGCAAGAACGAATATGGCCTTGTACGCAGAGGATACTGCAATTTACGCACACTCGTTCTACGCACAGGTCGTAAACAAACAAATACACGTTGACAAACTAGAACCTTACTTTAAATTTTGGAAAATCACACTTAATTCACAAAAAACTGAGACGATAATTTTTACACATAAACGGACTAACCACAAAATTTTTCAACACCTCACTGTAGACGGACACAAAATTAAACCAAAGCAACATGTTAAATACCTAGGAATGACCATGGACACGCGACTAAACTTTCGACAGCATTTACAAAACAGAAAACAACTTGTATACGGACAAATGCAAAAAATCTACTCACTGATGAAAGGACAAACGATGACTAGCAACAACAAATTATTTTTATACAAAACTCTACCTTAGTAGAGTTGGGTCTTAACCCATACTGGTATGCGCCTCGGCAGCTTGGTGTAATATTTCCAATGCTGCCATCAAGCCGCTGCAGGTCTTTCAGAACAAAACCCTACGACTTATAACAGGACTAGACCGCTACGCACGAATCACAACGTTACATGAACTGACCAACATAGAATACTTTCAGGACTATGTAAATCGACTGGCTACAAAATTTTACGAAACCCAAATTTCAAAACGCAAACTGAGCAAATATTTAACAAATATATAACAAGACAATGCACCATTTCGACTTAAACACAAGTTAACCTATCAAAATTTAGCCCTATTTGGACAAATACTGACAGTACCAGACCACGATGACGACCAAGACCACGAAACTTAACATTGCAACCATTTAGTAAGTAAGTTTTCTTCTAAATTCGAAATTCAAAAAAATATATAAATAAGCAGGTTTTAACTTTTTTCCTGCAAATTTCTAAATTAAAGAAATTTACGATAACGACAAATAAGAAAAAGTCATATTTATAAATTATTTAAAACCGTTTTGACATTAAACAATTTGGTAAAGAGAGTTGTACGCGTTATGCAGGGTCTCTCAACATCTCGTTCATCATTTAATTTTAAAATTTTATTATTATAAATTTTTAAAATAATGTATTATAGTGTTAATGTGTTAAATAAAATTTTATGGATTTATTAATTGAAGTGCTAGAATCACAATTTCCACGTTTGGGAATCGTTGGTTCGAGCCTCACGTCGGCGTCGGTTAAATTTTTATAATACATTTTTTAATAAAGCAAATGATTTGACAAGCAAAAGTGCAAATTCAAATAATGCTTACGATTTTTCACAGATATAAACAAAACAATAAACCAATATGGCGGCGACTGGGTATAAAATGCGTGACGATTTTTGCCGTTTTGGTCCTATCGTAAAAGTTCATAAGCCGCGTTAAGGAACTTCGTTCCAATAAAGAATTTTAGTTAACATTAAAACATAATGTTACCTTTCAATAATAAACCAATTAAGAACTTACAACATCGCGCGGTCATGTTTAAGGCTGGGATTTTGCGTTGCACTCAAGGTTTTTCATAGCCATTTCAAAAACGGCTAAATGGATTTTTTTGAAATTTGAGAATTATATTTATCATTGTGATACGTAAAGCATCTCCTATTTTTAATGGCTAAAATTTTTTATTTATAGTTTTGATTGTTTAAATATCCCATTCGTAATTTTTTTAGCGAAAATCGAACTAGTACAAATAATTAAGAATGAAAAATTATTAAAAAAACTTTAAAAAATTTTGAAAAAAGTAAAAAATAAAAAAACCGAAAAAGAGTTACTTATGTCCGGTTTCTCCATCATCGCGTCTTAAGTCCTAACTAGAGCTAAGCTGCAGCTTAAGTTGCGACTGTCACTTGCACAAGAGTCTAGAGTATGGAGGGTAGAGGTAAGGAGGACAATCTCTGTGTTACAAAAGTGTCCCTCAAATAGTAGTAATTAACGTTTCAAAAAGTGTCCAGAATGGCGCTGGTGTACCAAGAGGGTATGGTTTGAAAATTTTTTGTTTGGTTCGGTGCGGTTAAAAATTATTGTTAAGGTCTAAAATCTATATTCGATAAACCCTGTATTCGACTATATTTAATTATGGCAAAGTTGTCTGCTGTTAAGAATTGTTCAAGTGATCGTAAAAATAAAAATGACATATCGCCGTCATTGTCTTTTTTCCAGGCCAGGGTTTGAAAGGGTTTTAAAGATTAATAAAAATGTTCAATTTATATTTTATTAAACTTTAATAAACAATTTTGTAGTATTTTAATTTATTGCTTTTTACATAATCTTGATAAATGGAAATTTTTATGTCAAGCGACAAATTTATATTTATTATTTAAGTTTAATTCTCAGGTAATGCAATATAGAGTCCTCTACCTTCCATAGTTCAAACCATACCCTCTCGGTACGCCAGCGCCATTTTGACCGTTTTCTGAAACCTTATTTAGTGCTTTTCAGTGGCCACTTTTAGAATAAAACAGCCATATGAGATTGTCCTCCTTACCTCTACCCTCCATAGTCTAGAGAGAGTAATTCTACTTTTGCATCCGCATGCGCAGTTGTGTCTATTTTGTACTTGGAAAAAATTGAAATACTAAATTAATTTTGACATCTGTCAAATATACATTTATATTATTATCATGTACTTTTAATTTTTATACAAATTTTAGACAGTTTATTTTGATATTTTAGACAAAGTTTTAACGGTATATTATTAATATACACTTAAAATATAATATTAATTTATGGCAAAAATTTTACATGGAAATGGTTTCTCATCACTGTGAATTAATGAATAATTTAAAACTAATTATGATTAAACTAAAGTGACCACAAAAAAACAAGTAAAAAGCGATAAATACTGTATTTATTTAATATACTGTACAAGTACAAAATAGACACAACTGCGCATGCGGATGCAAAAGTAGAATTACTCTCTCTAGACTCTTGTGTCACTTGCAATGTGACAGATTTTAAGGTACGCACAGAGTGAAAGCAGGTAACCTGCTTGCTTATTATCGGTACCGACAATCGGACTTACGTCTAGCAACCAACACTATACAAAAATCCTGTGCGCACGCATTATGACAGATTACACTTATAAAAATTTGTTTGTTGAAAATTTAAAACCTAAAAATTTTAAATTCAGCTTCAGAATAATTATGTCTAAAACTGTTTTTTCAGTCATTGCGTCATTAATGGTTTTAATGTGTTCAATTAAAAAGTGTTAATTGTATAGTATTTAAGGATAATAATGAAATTAAAATTGAGAAAATTAATCAAAATTTATTTTGTCCGCTTAAAAATATTTTCAAACTGATATTTCAACCAATCTCGGGAAAACTAACAAAAGAAAAGAATACTAAGAGTCGATACAATATTTATCTCTATCTATTTTTTAGCCGATTCATATCTTGCCAGATAAAAGAAATTTTCCAGCAAAAGTTGTTTATTTTCTGCAAAATATGAATATGCTAAAAAAATATCGTCACTCTCTGCCGCAATACCTCCAATCACCAGCACACCAAATTTTGTCCGGAGATACGATGACATAATATATAATATAAATTATGACGTTTATTAAAAATTTGAATATATTGTTTTATTTTTGCAAACCATCTGACAAATTCTCACAAAATAGTATTTTATGTAATAAGTACGCAAAACATGGTTTTGGCGGACGAATCGTAATTTTCCGGACGAGGCGCTAGCCGAGTCCGTAACATGAAGATGAGTCTGCCAAAACCATTTGCGTACGTGTTGCATACGACGTTTTTTAGTATTAGCTCCGCAAAAAATCATTTTTTTAAAGTAAAATATTATTAATTTTAAATTGACATCAATGCGGTAGTATATTAGAAGGCTTTGCGAAAATATTCATAGCAACAGATTTATTTATTAAAGACGCGTTTGTTTACTCAAAAATATTAGTGCGTGGGTTTTTGTTTAAAATTTGCGTTATATTATTATTTGCAATTATAAGTATAATTTAAAAGTTATCCTATTGTGAAAAATGAGTGCTATATGTGATGGAAGCATTCCAGAATTAATAACGGAAAGAGCAAAGAATATTGTTTTAGATTTGCTGCCAAAAAAATCTCGTAGCCAATACGAAAAGGAATATCAAATATTTCAAAGCTGGAATAAATAAAACAGCATTAAGGCCGCTTTAGACGGTTATAATTCTATAACGAGATATTTATAACAAGATATTTGTTACCGTGTAATACAGGTAATAGAAATTTGATCACAAATTGTGACACAAATTGTGATGGAATAGAACATGTCCTATTTCCATCACAATTTATAACGCACGCAAGCGCACTGGATTGTCAAACTGGTAAATGTTTTAGCAGTAGCGGCGTTGAGGCAAGGGATTTTCTGCCTTACTTTATTTTTTTAAGGTTAAAAAAGTTAGATTTTTTAACTTGTGAAATTATAATATAAAAAATTCATTTAAACAAGCTAATTAAATTTCTATAATTAAAAAATTAAAAAATTTCTATAAGCGTTTGAGTCTTCTGTTCTGAGCTCCGTTTCCACCATATTCAATAAGCCGCGACCTAAATGTCTACGATTTAACCAGTTTTTCGTCCAAAGAGTACGGGCTCTTTTTTGTTTCTTCTTTTTATTTTCACTTATTATTAAAGACATTATGACACTTATTGCTGGAACAGCTAAAGCTGCTAAATACAGTTGATTTGTCACAGTACTCATTTTAGTTCCTTGATATGAATTACGATAACTTTTAATAACTTCTATTTACAAATATAACCTATATAAAGAAGCACAATAACAAATAAACACGTTTAAACTAAAAGACAGACCGATACACTTCAACTACTGCCTATTCACATGCCCATTATAACTACTGTTGGTAGTTCTCACTAGCATAGCCAACCCTAACTTGAAATAAATTTAAAATTTATTCGAAAGCGTGTTTATTGCGCATGCTCTCCTGTTATAGAAATTTGTGACCGTCTAATACACAAATAGTAGGACAGTTAACAAATATTTGGTTACAAAATTATAACAACTTCTTGTTATAAATCTTGTTATAGAATTATAACCGTCTAAAGCGGCCTTTACTGCCGTAAATGAAGATGTAATGCTGACGTATCTTCATGAAAAGTCAAAAACTTTGAAAGCATCGACTTTGTGGTCAAAATTTTCAATGCTCAAAGCTACTCTTTTGGTTAAAGAAAATTTAAACATTGAAAATTATTCAAAAGTGACAGCGTTTTTAAAAAGGCAATCCGTGGGATATGAAGCTAAAAAATCTAAAGTCTTTTCAAGAGAGGAAATCACATTTCTAATGTTTAATATTTGACCGATAGGTATCAAATTAATTTTAGGACAGGAACAAGGCGAATCATCGTCTGGATCTACCATGACTATTACTGAAGAACTCGTTATAAGTCAAAAAGGAGCTAAAGCTTCAACATCTTCTTTGGAAAATGTTGCATTTTCAGATAATAGTTTTAAATATGCCACAAACTGTAATTTTCAATTTCATATTTCCAAATATTGTTTTTTGTTTTAATTTATTTTTTATATTTGTGTATAATTATAATATGTATATAAAATGAATAAAAATACAAAATTTAATTCAATTGTCACATTTTTGAATAAACAAATGTGAATCTGCTATTAAAGTACCAGTCCGCAAAAATAGAATTTTTAAGGATTAGTCCGCCAAAATAGAATTTTGCGGACTCGAAACAGTTTCCAAAGTAACCGTTTTGCGGACCAAATACTAAAAAATATATAAATTAAGATTTCAGTTAATATTTTCTGTAATTTTTCTGACCTGGCCGCCCTGTTACAATTGGCTCGGTTATTTTCTCACCAATACTTATACTTTCAATATATATCATATTCATTTTAGTTTTTATTGTGGTAGCCTTAACAAAGATAACGGTAGCCAAAGACATCTATATGTATCACCCCCTACCCTAAATCTATCTATAAAAGTTTTTTTAACAAAATCCAAAATGAAAATAATTTTTTATTTTTGTACGCCACTGAATTTTTTCCAAAATTTTTATATACGTCACATAATACCGTAAGAAGTCACAAATAAAATTTCTCTAAGATTGGTACAACAAATTTTTTCGGTCATCTAGCGGATTTTTCGAAAATAAATTTTTGTAAATTACTGACTGTCGATTTACTGATTCTGAAAACATTTTCGAAAAAATTTAACAAACAGTCTAAACTTGGTCGCTACCTAGTGGCAGAACCTTTTACTATAAAGTAACGTTCCGTCAGTCCGTACGACGATATTATAAAATATTTCTCACCTAACCACCTATTTTTTTGAATTCTAAAATAAATTGTTACAAGTCCTAAACTGAATTCTAATGCTACACTCGGTATACAAATCAACATTATCGATTGATACGTGGTTTAGGTAGTGTAACTCGATATTAACCATATCACTATTTTAGAAAACCTAAAAAATGCACACACACTTTTCAGAACTAAAATGTTTTTAAGTTATCACAATTAAAATACACTGTAAGTATACAATATCGCGATATAAGTATACAATATATAAGTAGTGGTATACAAGTATACAAGATATATATATATCTTGTATATAAAATACAGTGTATTTTAATTGTGATAACTTAAAAACATTTTAGTTCTGAAAAGTGTGTGTGCATTTTTTAGGTTTTCTAAAATAGTGATATGGTTAAATCAACATTAACCTAATTTTGACACACATGTCACAAAATTATGACGTTTATTAAAATTTTGAATATATTGTTTTATTTTTGCAAGCCATCTGACAAATTCTCACATATAATATATAAATTAAGATTTCAGTTAATATTTTCTGTAATTTTTCTGACCTGCCGCCCTGTTACAATTGGCTCGATTATCACCAATACTTATACTTTCAAAGCTCCATCGGCACACCAAATTTTAGCTGAATCGGTTAAACATTTCCGGAGATACGATGACATTTTCATTTTTTTAATTTATTTTATTGTGGTGGCCCTGGTGAAGATTTCTCTGGCAAAACCTTATTTTCACCATTCGAGGCCATGAGGCATACGTCCAATAAGTTTGATTGCAATCGACGCAGAAATGCCGAAGAAAATCGATCGACAAAAACTTTTTTCATGTTTTTGCCAAAAAAGTTAATTTTATGTTTTTCATGTTGCATTACTGATTTCTGTCGAAGGATTACATATGCTCTCATATCCATTAGGATCAATGTATCTACGTACCAAATTTGGGTAAGATCCCTTTAGCACTTCTTGAGTTATTCACTCTTAAAGTTTCAACTTTGACAACTTGTGATTTTTGACAGACGACAGATAGAAGATTAATTTTACCTATTCTGGATAAAGCCTTTTAAGACCTTTAAAATAACATATCGCAAGACAAAATATTTAAAAAAAATCCCGTATTATTTTCTTGTGGTGGCACTCCTGATTGATAGATCGCGACGAAAACCTTATTTTCACCTTTCCACCGTGAACCCTACCACCATACCAAATTTGGTCGTAATTGGTTGGATGGTTCGGAAGCAAATCGATCGACAAAATTTGACGACCGACAGACAGACAGACCGACACAGAAATTGTTATTTTAGTTTTTGCAGATCTTTACGTTTCTGAACACGGTGATCTCGAAAATGCAAAAAAAAAAAGTTGAAATTTTTTTTCGATTACCATACCTCCAATTTTTTTTAAAAATTGGTTTGTGCTAAAAGCAAAGTTGAGCTTCAAATGACTTTAAAAATGTCAATAATTAAAAAAACAATTATGTCATATTCTTTCCGAAATTATTTGTCCGAAACATTTTTTAATCTGACTTTTGGTTTTTGTAATATTAATTGCTGCAAGTTTTCAAATGAACACCCGTTATATAAAATTATATTTATTATAAAGTCGGTCATACTTTGCTATTGCTTTTATTATTTACTCACTCCGTATTTATATTATATATAACATAATTTATATATTTACACAAATATAACACCAAAACATGGACTGTCCTAATAAACTCATTTTAGGATTTTTAGGTTAGCTGCATTAGCTGTAAGCATGGACTTAGAAGGAGTCCTTCTAAGTCCATGGCTGTAAGTAAATAAATTTTTATAAGTGCAATCTGTCATAATGCGCGCGCACAGGATTTTTGTATAGTGTTGGTCGCCTGACGTAAGTGACAATCGGCGCTTAGGGAGCGTTCATAAACTACGTGGTTTGGCCAAGGGGGGGGAGGGGTTAGGTAGAATGCTATGCAGGGCTACGTGAGGGTACGGGGGGAGTTATAGTCAAGCTACGTAGTTTTCTTCATTTATTATGAAAGCAATTTGCAGAATATAAGCGACAACATAATATGGATATTTATTTCCGTATTTGGATTTTTTTTATTATTTATGTCACTATTATACGACTTAGGCGAAAAAATAATTTTAAGTTTGTATTATTAAAGTGAATATTAGCGCATCTTTAATTATTCTAGTGTTCTTTAAAGTGTCACTTCAAGTTTCAAGTGTTATATTGATGTGAAATGACCCTGTACAATAAACTTTACGAGGCTTATCGGAAATGCTTTTCCAACGAGTTTTCAAAAGCCAAAATCCAAAATGATGTTAATGAGTTATGGAAATCTTTTAAACAGGACACAACATGTCTTCTGGACTTTATATGAAAAAAAACTACGTTCCATCTAAGGGGGGGGGGGGTAGGGGTGTCATGGTAAAAGATACGTTAAGCTACATGATGGGAGGGAGGGGTTCTAAAGAGATCAAAATCAAACTACGTGGTTTATGAACGCTCCCTTATGTCGAAGAGAGCTGCACAGAGTGCAAGCAGGTTTTGTCTGACTTACTTTGTTTTCGCTGCGTATTAAGAAATGAAAGACGTTTGTTGAAGTTTCTATTACACATTGTGTACAATGCCGGCACCTGTCTGGTATCAACTATTCGATGGTCTGCAATAACGCAGTAAATTTTTAAATGCTTAAAATTGAAATTAAAATTATTATAGATATAATCTGATATTAACTACACGTGCATTTTCTTTTTATATTTAACGGCAACCATTAAAACTTTTGGATGAACATTTCTTATTTGTTATTTTAATTTTTACATATTCTTGGGTATTTTTGATTGATCTAAATATTTAATTGAAACCATGTTGTCTGTTTGTTTTAAGATATAATGTAAGTAACGGTACTGACGATTATTTTCATTTTTGTATAAATCTGGTACATTACTTATTTTGGGGATCCGCGAACCCACTACATAAAAAGAAAAACAAATAGGTGAATAGGCAAAAATACGTTAACAATAAAGTTTTTCTGAAGTTCTAAGAATTAATTTGTATTTTATTTTTAGTTTTCATTATTCATACAGTGAGTAACATAAAGTTTCGCCCACCCCATAAAATTACATAAATTGATCATTTATTATTGTTTTACTCAGTTATTTTGGAAAAAAATAGTGTTTTTTTTTTAACTATATTGAAGAACCAACAATTATAATTACATAAAACACAAAATATTAGATAAAAATTGTTTATAATATTAAAATAATCGAGAAAAAGTAATCCACTTACCAATTACAGTGGCTCCAACAATTATTAATACACCCCTATGTTAACCATGTAAATTGCACATTTTGAAACCGTTTTTTGACATATAAAACTCGCTTTTACAGCAAAACTTTTCAGATATTTTTTATTGCAAATTTTAATCTCTTCAGTTTTGTTTCTATACATTCTTTTATTTTCTATCGCCGTTTACGAGTTACAGCGACTTGAAGAAAACTCTGTAAAATACTCCCATAAAAGCAATGTTAATTTTATTAACTTTTTTACATAATCGATGAAAATCGATTAATCGAAGTTATCGAGTAAATAAGTTATTGATAGTCCTTATAAATATCCTAAAATATTATAGGAGTAGAAATAATTATTATAATTAATTAAGTTATTCAATAATATTGTAGCTGGCTAGCTGGTAGCCAGTCGCCAACAAAGAACAAATCATTGTTCAGAATATGCCGGCACCGACTGCCCGCTTTAATTCGACCTTGCTTGTACCACGTGTTCATGTACATCTCTTTACATTGAATTTTTAATTTTTAAACTCCTAATTTCATTTCATAAGCTCGTTATTAATTTTTAAATTGTTCATAATTTTCAATTATTAAAATTTTTATATTTAAAAAATATATACACATAAGGGAATGCATGTGCAAAATTTTGCGAATTTATTTTAACTAAAACATATTATAAATGCAATTACAAAAAGTACAAAAATTTTGATCGCATTTGTATATTTTTGTAATGTTTAGTTCAGCCATTATCACGCAGATGGTTCTACAATCGTTGTAGAAGATATCTACTTTTTCTGTTAATTTTAGAAGCACTGGCGGAAAGTAAATCTGTTATGTCCATTGAATAACGGAATTATGACATCGTTTTTTGATTACTGGGAAAACTACCTGACGTATTTTTAAAAGGGATAAATAACGAATACTGCACATTTAGGTACCTTCCTAATATAATACGTATTTACATACCTTTTTTCATTTCAGTCTGTTTTAATTTTAATATTGTTCGTAAAACGAACTAAGCAAAGTAAGACCTTTTGTTACCGGCAAGAAATTACGTGTATAAAGCCAGCACCTCCACTTTTTCAAAATTAAAAAAGAACTATATCAAAATTTTGTGCTAATTTTATGCTAATTATGTGTTCTTTTAGAAAATTTTGTGCTCTTATTGTTTTGTAATTATGACCATTTTATTGGTGGGGGTGCTAGCTTTATATAAACTCAGCACCCCCACCTTTGTAACTCGGCAACTCTGTATGCTACATAAAAAATAAACATAACAAAATTTTGTGCTGATTATATGCTAATTATGTGTTCGTTTAAAAAGTTTTTTGCTCTTATTGTTTTAGAATTATGACCATTTTATTGGTGGGGGTGCTAGCCTTATATAAACTCAGCACCCCACCTTTGTAACTCGGCAACTCTGTATGCTACAAAAAAAATAAACATATCAAAATTTTGTGCTAATTATGTGTTCTTCTATAGTATAATTTCATCGTATATCGTAGTATAATCGCACCCATTATATTACGCAACATTATTCAACAATTTAAAAAATAAACGCTGAACTCGTTTTTAGGGTGGATTCTTGATTGCCTTGGTTGCGTTCGTCAAAACCGACGCTCCGCTACCCTCCGCTCCGGGCGCTACGCGCCGTTTTGACGAACGCTGCCTCACTAAAAACATCCCCCTAGATAGCAGAAACTCGCCAAAGGTGCTACTCGAATGGGGTGAAACTCGTAAGGGGTGAAACTCGTTCACCACGCTCGATGTGTACCCGACGGTATCACAATCGCGTCTGACGGCTAACACTAAGACTATATCAGTTTTTTTTTTAAATAAAATAGTCCAAAATAACTGAAAATTAGTGAAACTTCTACAGTGAGAAAATTTTTGACAAAAATTAATTTTCTCGAAAATTAGATGGTAAAATTTTAAAATTAATGTATTGCACCCTAACGAATATTTGTCTAAAGTTAAAACAAATATTGTCTTGCTTGTCACCAAACTCGTTAAAGAATTTGAATCAAATAAATTATGAATGTTGACAATAATTATAATTTGAAATAATGAATAAATTGAATAACAACAGAATATTATGAACCAGGATTTAAAATAATCAAAGTGACATTCCAACTCACAGGAGGTACCACGCCTTCATATACAAGAAGTGCAATCTCATTGAACAAAATAATTAACTTTGAAAGTATTAACTTGACGCCAATGATCAAATTTAACCCACAAATTTTATTGTAATATTAATATTGTTATTTCATATAAGTAGTATTTAAAATACATAATATATTATTTCGTATAATATTCATAAGTAAATAATGTGCGCTGATATAACTGGATTTGTCTAGTTTTCGGTGGTTTTAAAAAGTAATTTTAAGAACACTGATTGCACACTTCTACTTATTTATAAAATTTTAAGCTATTAATCAAAAAATAATAATTACTTATGCAAGGATAAGAATTTATCAGAATGAATACCTAATGCTGATGGTAAAGGCACTATCACTAGGTGGAGGATCTAATGCGCTTATTATATTAAGCAACCGATATGTTTTAACAAAAAGTAGTTGAAATGACTACAGGCTTTAAAAATAATATAAAATTTGTTATTTATAATATAAATGCTAAACAATTATACAGGAACATCCGCAAATATGTACATTTTTCAATGTCAGATGGTGTACTTAGGCGTAACCAAATTAATTAGTGTTCTATCATTATGCCGTTATTAAAAATTTATCTGCAATAAAAATATTTGTAGTTTTAAGTCTTTTTAAACATTTATAGTATAGTGAATTATGTACATATGGCGATTTCTGAATCTTGTTTGGAAACGGTGTGAGGAATGAGTTAAAAACATTCGTTTTTAAATTTTATTTATGGCATTACATGGAATTTGTGATATGAAAAGTTACCCACATGGTAGCACGCCCATTTGCATTCCACTATTGCAGAAGTTTCACCTCAGGTCAAGGTCTTGAAAATATTGTCAAAAGTTTTGCTTTTCTATAAACAACCAACTTACGATGATGAGTACTTTTTAAACAATATAACACATACATAATATATAGTATATACTACATATTTATTTTAAATTACGTATAAGTTTCGGGTGTACACTTGCACAGAAAGGATAAGCACCGAATGTATTTTATACTAAATATTTATTTTTTTCTTAAACTCTATGTAAGCATAACATATTTTAACAAATTTCTACATTGCCGTTATCTGGGTATAGTGGTAAATGAAAATTTTAACAAAATTTTAAATCTTCTCGTTCAAATTCTTTCAATTTCAAATACGTATTTAAAAAAATCTTGTGGACTTATGCCATCTGGCATATGTTATTGACCTTTAAAATTAAAAAATAATGACACGTGCAGGTACTCTAACTTAAATGGAATAAATTTATTTATGCAAAAAAGCATAATTTTACTTTGCTCGCATTAGATCCAGTTGTTCTTGTGCAGGTTAAACCAAAAAATGTATCATAATGGAAATGAAGTTAAAAAAGAATTCAAGTAATTGTATTACAAAAAATTTAGGTTAACCCTTTCAGTCACGACTTTTTGTTATTGAAGTTAAAATGTTGAAACTAAGAACAGAGCTTAAATGATTTATTTAAAAATTTTTGATACATTTCAAGGTTTTACGGCCCAAACTTTTCGAAAAAAAAAAAATGTTTGTCAGAATGAATCAAGGTAAATCAGGGTAAATTTAAAAAAAAAAGTTAAACCAAGAAAAGATTTATTTTGTATGAAAAACTTGAAAACAATTTTTACATCTTGTGCCGTCTTTACTTTCATCGAATAAAGGCAAATGATCTGTTTCCAAATCGAATTTCATTTATGACCCTTGTTTCCGTTTTTGGTTTTTTTGGGAGACATTTCTATATAGACATATAATTTAATACATGTTTCCTTAGACGATAGTGATGATCAAACCGATTAAAATGTATTTAGTTAATATTGGTAGTTATCAGAAGTTCATGTTCGTTTTAATGACCATGGTGACTGAAAGGGTTAACCTATGATCTTCAAGTGCCATAATACTTTTCAAGGTATTTCATTGGTTAACTCAAACTTTCTGCTTTAAGGAGAAAAACGCTGTAAAATGTTCAAAAGTTGATTTTGTAAATTTTAGATATATCTATCAAAATAAATTCATTTTGGAAATGTTCTCTCAAAATTTTGTGAAATTTGTGAAATTGGCAGAGTTTTAGCGTCGTCTTGCACCTGGATTGCATCTGCAAACATAGGGAATATTAACTTTGAACACGAATATTTCGGAACGATAAAATTGAACCTTCAAATTGGGAATACTATAGGTACATTATATAGGTATACGATATAAACCAACTTGAAGATGATGCATAGGCCGACCGAGGAGGAGATGGGTGCCGGAACAGCTAACATAGCCTAATCCATGAAGCGAAGAAGAAGAAAAAAAACATCTAAAAAGCAAAAAATTTAAAATTCAAAAAACCTCAGACACAAAAAAACCTCTAAAAAAACATCTAAAAAGTACAAAATAATACTTATTAGCTCTTTAATTTCAATATAAGTAGTAATATTTTGATCTAAGCGTCAAGTCGTCGCGCCGGTGAAACTCCACGTATGGACCGACAAAATATTTAGCAAGAATTTTCATTGTTGTCTCTGCGGTGTCGATCGACTATAAGTATAAATTAGACCATTTAAAATGTCTGCTTAATATTTTGTCAGTCCGTACGTGCACTGATAAAAAGAAAACATGGAGCGAACTTCGTTTCAGTTGAGTCAAATACGCCACGTATTTGATACAGTCATAGATAAAGTTTTGTTTCTCTTTCTTTATCATTGATTGATACATCTCTAAGTGTTTTATCTATGGATACAGTGAAGTACGGTACGATATAGTTTAAAGTACTCCACGTACATATTTGAAGAGAATTGCTTACTCAAATACATGGCGTATTCGTAACGATTGCTTAGTATTTGTGGAGACTGTGCACGCAACTAATTCAAAAAATAAATAGAATGCAGTAAGTTTTCACGTTTTCAATACATTTACGTTATGTATCGTAAAAATGAAAAAAAAAACAAAAAAAAAGTTCTTCGCTGAGATTCGAACCAGGATCCCTCGCATTATTAGTCCGATTTAGACCGCTGGACCACCTAGCGATTGTAAATTAAGCTAACATAAACTACTTATGTAGTATTACATCGCGAAAACGTATCACGCGAAAACGTTATATTTACTAAATGTATGATATTCTTCAAATACATCGTTCCTTTTACATGAGTATTTCTGTTATAAGTTCAATATTGTTACACCATCTATTCAAATTTTTAAATGAAGTGGTTTCAAATACAGTGTTATTGAATCGATTGAAATTTAGTTGACTCAAACGCGAATTGGCCAAACCACTTTTTTTAAATTGCAGAAGCGTACCCTAACTTATTTAGCAATATTTAGCATAAAAGTACCTATTCAGTATCAATAAACTCTTATCATTATTAAATTTAATACCCATACCCCCAGTAATTATTTTCCACTTCGACCACTCTGGGAATAAAACATGATTTTTATCAGTGTGGGGTTTCCCCGGTGCGACGACTCGACTCTTAGATCAAAATATTACTACTTATATTAAAATTAAAGAGCCAATAAGTATTATTTTTGTACTTTTTAGATGTTTTTTAGAGGTTTTCTTTTGTCGGGGGTTTCTTAAATTTTTAATTTAAGTTTTATTTCATGCTCTTTAAACTTTCTATTATATTTATGTAAGTAAACGTGATAACGGAGCATGGAAGTTAAATAAATCCAATTTTTTTAAAGATAGAATAAAAAAGTTCACGGATAATCCTTTCTTATTTATTTCAAAAATATTATCAGTTACACTTCTTTCTTTAAGTAGCGTGAAAACGTCAGTAATAGCTATTTACGGGCGAGCTAGGGAAAGTGATTTATTTCGTGTTGAAATGTCACTTATTCCCAGCGAGTCACTGTATCTAGCTATACGTCCAAGACACGTCTTTTCCAAAATAAAAGCATAAACTGATGATAAGTAACAAAAATTCTACTTTTAAAATAAACATTAACTTTTTTAGAACGGGTTGGAATATAATATATAAGTCCCAGCATCTTATCTTATCTTATCAACATCCGCCGTAGAAAGATAGTAGGTCACGATTCGTATAAATTATAAGTGTTTTGCATTACTTTATTGTATAGTGAAAAAGCGGTGCGTGATGCTTTCTCTTTATGTGCAATTTCACGTTTCCTTTATATACACTACCATAATACCCTTATAAGCATGTTTATTTTAAACAGTCCGGTAACGTATCACATTCCAGGATATAAAAATGCATAGAATGGAATTCTTTCGGTAGTCTTGGACGTTAAAGATATATTGGTGTTATTGTTGTGAATATCATAGCACTTACCCGAGGTTTATTATTTATGATTTATACACTGATAAAAAGAAAACATGGAGCGAACTTCGATTCAGTTGAGTCAAATACGCCACGTATTTAAATACAGCAAAGTACGGTACGATATAGTTTTAAGTACTCCACGTATTTGAAGGGGATCGCTTACTCGCTTACTCATGATGAATACATGGCGTATTCATAACGATTGCTTAGTATTTGTGGAGACTGTGCACGCAACTAATTCAAAAAATAAATAGAATGCAGTAAGTTTTTACGTTTTCAATACATTCACGTAATGTATCGTAAAAATGGAAAAAAAAAGTTCCTCGCTGAGATTCGAACCAGGAACGCTGGCATTACTAGTCCGATTCAGAATCAGATCAGAACAATATTTATTAACAAAAATTAACAATAGATACATATTATTTTAAAACATAAACATAACATTTTCAAATTTGTTGAAGAGCGAGATGTTGAGAGACCCTGCCTAGTGCGTAACTCTCTTTATTGAAAATCTCTCTAACAAAATCTTTATTGTCGAGACAATTTTAGGTAATTAAAACTGTGACCTTTATGTCATTTTCGTTATAATAATATTAAATTTTGAATTATTACGGGAAAATTAAAAAAAACTTGTTTGTTTATTTTTTGTTTGTTTAAATTTGGATAAAACTTATTACTAAATGGTTATTAATACTATTTACAATATATATGTATGTTACCGACAATTTGCGAAATCCGTCAATTTGCAAAATTCCTAGGTAATCTGCAAACCGACTAAGTCGTAAGCCACTATGCAAATTCACTAGTACTTTAGGCAATCTGCAAAATGGCTACGGTGTTTCAGGCAATTTGCAAATTGTCTATATTGTTAGTTAATGTGCCTTTTGAGTATGTAACAGACTCACATTGACTAGGCAATGTGAAAAACGATATTTTAAATAGATAATTTTAAAAGAACCATTTATTAAAACATAGCTCGTTGAACATTTTACATAAGAATAAAAACTATAAACCCATTTTTACATGGATTAGAAACGTGACAGCGACTATTACACATTACTCTATTTTTAAGGCGTTTGCATGATTTATTTATGCACTTCTTTGTACAATTACATTTCAACATTCCCTAATAACCTGTAGAAGAAGCAGTTGCCAGCACTGCCACCCGAAGACTAATTTCGTCTGCAGCTACATTTTCCGCATGCACTATAAAGTTTTGCGTCACCGACTCAAATTCATTTCGACTGTACCATTTCTGAAGATCTCCTGCTATAGTGCCTATTTTATCAAATCCCTCTTCTTCGCCAAGAACTACACCTAACATATTCCTTGGATCTGTTCGACCCCTGTCGAAAGACGGAATATGGGTATGATTACATTATCGTCAGTAGTGCAGCTTTTTAATCTTTTTTCAGAATTTCCAAGAATTTTATTTCTCTGTCACTTTTCTAATCCACGTAAAAATAAGTAACCTAATGTTTATAGGTTTATAGTTTTTATTCTTATGTAAAATGTTCAACGAGCTATGTTTTAATAAATGGTTCTTTTAAAATTATCTATTTAAAATATCGTTTTTTACATTGCCTAGTCAATGTGAGTCTGTTACATACTCAAAAAGCACATTAACTAACAATATAGACAATTTGCAAATTGCCTGAAACACCGTAGCCATTTTGCAGATTGCCTAAAGTATTAGTGAATTTGCATAGTAGCTTACGACTTAGTCGGTTTGCAGATTACCTAGGCATTTTGCAAATTGCCAAATTACACACAAGAATTTGGAATAGTATGCTTCGTCGCAGTGGCGTTGCAGGTTAAGTATCGTTGTCGTCGTCTTCGTTGTCATCATTTTCGGTCGTCTATTACCACGTTTATATGCAGCCGTTAGGTCGACCTAGAGTTAGCTCGATCTAAGCTAGCTCGCTTCTAAGTTTCACAAACCGGTGTATACATGCAATTAGTTAGATCGAACTGAAAGCGGTGTTACCAACTAAAGCATTTCTAACGCCGATATTGATATTGATACATTTTTTATTTACAAGTGCGAAGTAATGAAAATGACAAAATTTAATATAGTATACTTGTAAGTTATCATAAGATGAGAGAAACTATGGTAAACAATATTATTTTTAAAAAAATGCAGTGAATTTTTAAGACTCATTGGACACTTATTGCACGATTGACGGTCAACATAAACAATAATTTTATTGCCAGCCAGAAAATCGACTACTTGTCCTACAAGAATTATTAAACCAAAATACCGCCGATTGGTATCGAAAATATCAAAAAAATAATTCAAAAACCGTCAACAAGTAATAATAATAACAGAATATTTATTACTAATCCATATTAATAACCCACTAAATGGTTGGCACAATTGTGCTTAGATCGAGCTAAGCCTATACATTCAAATTTGAAGTCGAGCTAACGTCTTAGCCCACGTTTTTAGCTCGACCTAACTTAGGTCGGCCTAACGGATTAGATCGCCCTACCTGAGTGTATACATGAAAGGACTAACTAGCTCGAGCCGGCTTAGGTCGACCTAACGGCTGCATATAAACGTGGTAAATGTCTGTGTAAATAATGGTAAATTTTGATATCACAATTTGTATTTAATTTTGAAAGGTGCATTGTTGAATCGAATTTTAGTCAAGTCTTTAGTAAGTGGGCTTTTAAAAATTTGCGTGTCGTAAAATTTAGTCGGTTTACGTGATCTTGAAAGTATTCCATGTCTGTCAGTTCATGAAGTGTCGTAATTCGTGCGTAGCGGTCCAGTCCGGTTATTAGTCTTAAGTTTTTATTGTGAAATACTTGCAGCGGTTTGATAGCTGTCTTCGAAATATTACACCAAGCTGCTGAGGCGTATGTCAGTACGGGTCGCAGTAACGTTTTGTAAAGTAATAATTTATTTGTGTTGGTCATCGTTTGTCCTTTCATAAGTGAGTATATTTTGCGCATTTGTCCGTATCAATTTGTTCTCTGTTTTGTAAGTGTTGTCGAAAATTAAGTCTTGTGTCCATGTTAATGCCTAAATATTTAACATTCTTTCTTGTTTTAATTTTATGTCAGTCTACTGTTAATGGTTGAAAAATTTTGTTGTTTGTCCGTTTTCCTGTAAAATTGAGCGTGTTTTTTCTGAATTTAGTTTAATTTTCCAATGTCTAAAGTATGGTTCGAGTGTGTCAACATGTACTTGTTTATTTGCAACCTGTGCATAGAAAGAATGTGCGTATATTGCCGTGTCGTCTGCGTACAGAGCCATGTTTGTTTTAGCAAACGTCGGTATGTCGTTGATAAAAAAGTTAAATAGTTTCGGTCCGAGTACGCATTGCGTTGTTAACTTTCACAGTCATGGCACGTGAAGTGAGATACGAAAGTATTAATTTAATTAGGTGTGACGAAAATTTGTTGTTTATTAATTTATACGTTAGTCGTAGTCCATCAATCCAAACTTTGACAAAAGCCTTTTCTATGTCGAATAGTGCCATGACTGTGACTTTGTCTTTGTTGAAGTTAGTTAAAATGTCATTGGTTAGTCTTGTGATTTGTAATGCCGTGTTATGTCCTTTTGTAAATCCAAATTGGTTTATATTTGTAATTTTGAGTTTGACTTCTTCTTGCAGTCGGTTGAGTATAATTTTTTCTGTCATTTTCGAAAGTGCATTTAGCAGGCTGATCGGTCTGTAACTGGTCGGTTGAGTGGCGTCTTTATTCGGCTTGTGTTTTAGAATTTTTTAGAATTGCGTTTATAATGTAATTTAGTTGCACCATGGCTTTGTTCGAAAGTTTTTTTAAAATTAAGTTTTCTATCTTGTCGGGTCTTGGTGCTTTACGGTTTTTTTAAAATTTTATTAAAGTCTTAATTTCGTTGGTGCTGGTCATAATTTTGCTGAATTGTTCGGTTGTTAGGGTATATTGTCGGTTTAAAAAAGTTTTGTTCAATCCTGCTATTGAAACATGTCGTTTCTTACTTGGATACGCAACTAGAAACCCTTTGTTTTACTCATTCAAATTATTTCTAAGGTAACGAGTGGGCGAAAAAATTTTCACCCACTAGTGAGTGAAAAATGCAGTCATTCATTGTATTTGTTTATGCAAACTATAGCAACGCAACCTGACGTCTATGTTGATTTGCCTACTTATTTTTATATTTTAAAACCAAAGCAAACTTTTCTCTGAATTATTTTGCGCGCAAAGTGCGCGCTATTGATCTAGAATTTTGCATAAGGCTTCCTACCACAAATTGCTAGGGGGGGGGTTGAGTACGAGAAAAGGGGGTAAATTTTTTGCTCAGTTTTTCGATATCTAGCACCGTTTTCGTGTTATTGCAAGTTGAAAATCTCAAATTTAATTATTGATGACACGAATTATAATAAATTATATTTTTATAAATATTTTAGATTTATAAGTGCAGGAGAAACCCTTTCGCTCACTTATTTGCGTCTGCACACTCCTCTAACGGCTCGCGTGCAAAACTCGCAAATGCGTGAGCAAATCATTCGGTTTCTCCACTAGTAATGTAATATACTATTAACGTAATTTAATATGTTTGTTTGTTCGTTTGTATCCGTCGTGTCGGTATTGTGGATATTTTGAAAAGTTTCCGCTAGTGCTTCAGCTTTTTCAGCGTCCGTCATAGCAATAACATTGTTTAAATTTAAGGCCGGAATAGGTTTGCAAGTTTGATTGAGATTCTTTGTCAGTCGCCAAATAGAATTGTCTTGGGGTTTCAATGTCGAAAGTAAGTCCGTCCATTTTTGATTTTTAAATGTTTTGATTTTGTCCTGAATTTCTCTCGTCATTTGTATCATAGTATTTTTATTGTTAAGATCTGCCTTTCGCTGCCACAGTCTTCTAAAATGATTTCGGTCAGTGATTAAATTTAGAATATCGTCTGGTAAATTTTCTTTGTTGTGGTTAATTTTGATTGATTTCGAGTTTGGATTTTTTGCATCGGTAATGCAACGTGTCAAGTTTTTGGTCTCAGTTTCTAATGTTTTGATCGAGTTAATGTTTGGGTTAATTTTAATGTTTTGGTATATTATTATATATTCTATATTAGTTAAATATTACTTAAATACCTTTGAAAAAGTTCAACCACATTTAAAATTTTTTATTCACAATCGGTTAGTAATCGATACATTCCTGATTTTTAAGAAGTTGGGAAGCAGTTTATTATTTACCTTCAGTTGCCAACCAATCGGAGCTATTTTGTTTTACTTCCCAACCTACCTCAGGTCGGGAAGTGATCACTTCCCGACCTGCAAAGTCGCATGTTGGCAAGAAAAGGAACTAACAAATAATGTGCGTCAAATTAATTAACATTATGTCAAATGTCAAGTACAAATTTAGTGCAAGATAATTATAATCTAATTTTATTTTAGTTACTTTAAAAATGTAAGTTTTATAACAATATTGTTAATTTAGCCAGAATAATTAAAGTACAATTTCAAATATTTACCATCATTTTGTTTGACATAAAAAGCAAATTGCTTATTTTTTATACCAACTTGATAAATTATTTTTTCTTTTCAAAAATGAAATAATGCAAAAAGCAGCGTATAATTGAATACAAATTTTAATTATTTGTTATTTACCATCTGATTGTGAATAAAATAGTATACATACCTCGGTGTCAAGCTTCATTCCAGCGTCGCGCTTATTGCGTATGCACTTAGCGCTCAGCTGTAATGAATCATTTTCCACCTCGGCATGTAATATACTATTAATTAGAATTAAAATTATTATGAGAGAGAAAGGAATACTAGTAAATCCAGTAATTGATGACTGTTACAATGTAAACAAGCACTTGTTAAAGCAACATGAATTGCAGTAGTATCGCTCACATAATGATAATAATACTGTCATAATTTATTGTGTAATAGTTTAACGCCGGTCTGTGGCCAGCTTAAAGCGACAGAAAGATTAAAAATCGAAAATTTGTAACAATTTCTGACAACTTGTTAACAAATTGTATATTGCAGACCTGTTCTTAACGTTCAAGATGAAATTGTTTGTACCACTGGCGTAACAAAGCAGCTACGGGCCTGTGTTGCGAATCAAACCGAGCCCCCAAATGGATATTAAATTAACATGGATTGTTTTTTAATTCTTATAAAAATTAAAATTTTTATAAAAAAAACTATAATAAATGTTGTTATTTAGCTTTATTAAAATTACTCTAGAGATTAAAAGGGGGGAAATACATATAGACGCGTGAATTTTGCTGAATTTTGATCAATTTTTTTTCTAAAGAATAAATTGTTCGATATTTTTGAAACTTGGCATATGATTTATTTGCATATTCAACCATTAGAAAAAATTTTTTTGTTATATTTTAATTTCAAAATAGCTGAATGATAGTTAAGTCTTCGGAGAAGGTCGCAACGGGAGTTGTTGATTGGCGTGACTTCACTCAAAGAAATCCGTTCTCACCAGCTAGAAAAATGAACTTTAAATCAAGAATAAACGTACTGGAAATTGACCCAATCATTGGACGTTCTTAATTTTAAGAATAAATGTACTTAATTGCCATATCAACACAGTATCATATTATCGTATCATATATCAATATCAATTTAAGCATGTCTTCTTCTATTTAAGTATGCCAATTCTTGATATCAAGACTTAAAGAGTCTTTTAATTTTAGAATGACCAGTTTTAAATATAATTTGAAACAAACTAGTTTTAAGAATACTTTCATTCTGAATACCTACTAGATCTAATAAAGTACGCTCATTCTTCATTTACAGTGTAGTACGTCCATTCTTATTTTAAAATTATCATAGGTTGGTTTAGTGAATAATAATTAAAACTATTATTTATTTGTTGAATGGTTCAATACAATTAAAAAAATTTATAAGAAAACTTTATAAAATATAAAAAATTATAAATAGTATGTTAAAATTAGTTTAACAAATTATTATAAATAATTAACTTTTTAAATTGAAAAAATAATATTTATTCCTTTTTAGGAAACATACATCCAAAATCAATATCAATCTACAAATAATAAAGTTATGACTTACCAAATAACATATACTATATATTAAATAAAAGATAAATAATTAAAAGATACTCATTAAAACCCAACTTCTGGGGTGTTTAAATAAGAGACACTCCTTGATTAATTTTGAAAAGTTCAATTGAAAACATTGACGATTTCGCAATGCACTGTATGTTGACTTCCACTTTTCTAATATCTCATTCCAGTATTTCATCTATTGTATTTGAGCCTAGACCTGAATATTAATTAAATTTTCATCATTGGAAGTCGTGGGCAAATCACTTTCTGATGATATGGATGGAAAACTTAAATCGTTAGCTAAAATAATTAAAATACACAATAAATAATTTTTTAACTAAATTAATTGCAATGAGATTGTTACGTAGTGTAGTTGCAAATGGTGCTTTCCTTGTATAGAATAAACCTTTTCTTGTCAAAGTACATTTTAAGTTTTTAACTCAATCATACAATTTTCCTTTCGGGGTTCCACCTATTTTTCTAGCAATGTAATAGGTTCCCTATAAAAAAACAATCAATTAGAATCTTGAATATAATTATATTAAAGGAGCTTACATTTTTCACATGACTTTCTGAAGGAAACAACTTTGTAATCTCGACCGAAAGCTTTTCAATTATTTTGGAAGTCAGTTTTGTTTTGCGATATTAAAAATTCATCAATAAGATCCCCTAAAATTTTTCTATAATCTTCGATTAGATTCTCTTTCTTACCGTATTCTTCAATATTTTTTTTCTTTTTATATCGTTTTGCAAAATGTCGGCCAAATTCTAAATAACAATTTTTAATATCACAAGGTAAAAAATTAAATTTAGAAATTTTAGTTGTTTGTGGTGTACCGATGTTGGTAAATGAAAACTGAACATAATGTATTGTAGTACATACCAAAAAGTCTTCATCTGATGTTTCTGAAGGTGCTAGAGAAGAATTATCTGATCATGATGTCGCAGACTGAAAATAATTATGATTGTAAAACAAAATATTTATCACATTAAATTGTCATAATACCCTGTTCTGATTATTACTGGATCGCCACTGTTTTACATAAAATTCAAACTTAATTCGATCTCCAAATTCAGTTGGAGGGAATAAAGTATCAATATCGGAGTCTTCAATTGTTTCTACAATTGTAGATGCCAAACACTGAATTTTAAGTCTGAAATTATAAATTTAGTACCTACTAGATTTTTATTACATCAAAACTTTACACAATATTTATAATCTAATATCTCTTACCTCTTACGTTTTGAATGACTTCTTGAGAAAACCCCATAAACTCAACAGCATTCTTCAGCAGCATTCAATTTCTTCAGAATTATAACCTGCACTAGGTTGACTATTAATTTGTGTAATATTGTCTAAAAGAAGCACATCCGACAGTGAATTTTCCCAATCGGTCATTTTTATAATTCAATTCAACTTACAAAAAACTGACAATATTAATTTAGTTCGGTACCTATAATAATATGTAAAAAATATTAAATTTAATAAATAATAAATTTCTTTGAGTGTTGTAGCTTCTGTAATATTGATCTGAAACGAAACAGAAAAATTCTGAGTGTTTATTAATGTTATATTTTGTAGATGAACCTAAAAAAAGTGAAAAAAATAAAAAATTCGCGGATTGCAACACTTGATAAAAAAAAATTTGAATTTTCAACCAAATTTTTCAATTTATTTTGCTTGAAAAACTAGTTTCTTCAACAAATTTATCAAAACAAGTTGGTTCATATAGAAACCATAATATAGAAAAATATATAGATAATATAGAAATATAGAAAAAAATATAATTAATATCATTGAAAAGAACTGTACAAAATTTCATCGCAATTGATAAAAAACTCTTTGAGTTATCGGTCACGCCAATTTGAAAAATGTTGTTTTTAGGTACATAAAAATTAAATGATTGCGGTGGCTTACCTATTAATCAGCCATTCCAGCGCCATATAATAGTCCTTCTGTATCCTCATACAACTCATTTTTCTTAAGAAGTTCCTCTTTACGTGCTTGACGCGCTTCTTTAGTCGGTGATGAGCTGCGCCGATTTTCTCGAGTAACTCTCCGTTTATCTATTATTTTATTCTGTGTATGACTTACATTGTTCGCCAATTATTACGCTAAATTTGTTCATCAACTGTAAAATGGAAGTATACCCGTCATTGAACAATCCAGCTGCAATATACGTAGCAATTTCAATAATTTTTGATCCTTTAAACGTTTATAAATCTCCCAATCCTCAGAATTTTCTATAATAAAATTTAGGACTTAACTCTACTTAAGATAATATTTTACAAAATAATGAAAGCCATTAACCACTTGTGAAGACTAGAAAAGTCTGATCTTTTAATTTATAATTTTGCAAAACTGCATCACTTCCGAACACTTCCGTTGTGGTGCACACATAGATTAATCCAAAACATAAAAATTTTGAATTGGCAAAATTCTTCGTTTTCAACAGCTTGGAATTGTTTAATTATAAAATATTTCAGTTCGGTAACTATTTTATATTATAATCTAATCAAGTTTGCCTTATAAAATTTAACAAGTAAATTGTTACTGTACAATTTCTTAAACGAATCAACAATTAAAATAGTTAATCGAAAAAGATAATTATTCTGCAACATGTAAAAATGTCAAATTATCTAAACTGGACTATTTTCATAGTTGTATATACTATTTTCAACGTTGGTTAACAATTTTAAGGTAATTAAAAGAAGATTAATTTACAAAAATTGTGGATTTAATATAAATAAAAGCCGAAACATCAATCACATGGGTAAATAAAAAAATGGATTAATTTACAAAATTGTATTTAAAATTACAGATTACTACAAATAAAAAAACAATCATCAAGAATTTAAATTATATATAAAAATAAAGCTGTAAAATAAAATTTTTCATTTAAAAAATAATTTTTTTTAAAATTCGATTTATTTACAACATTTTAAATAAATTACGGCTGCTATAAATAGCTAGCAAAATTTTAGCAATTTTAGCAAGGTAATTGCTGACTGTCAGCTAGCTGTCGAAGCGCGCTATTAGCTTAAAAATACAGTAGAGTCCGGTTATAGCGACGGCCAAGGGACCGGCGATATTACGTCGTACTAACCGGACGACGCACAAAACGGTTTGAAATTTTCACGGCGAATCCGGGCAGCTAGTTGAATAATATGAGTGTAAAATAAAAATAAAACAAAAATTTAAACTTTAATTATAATTAAATCTAATAGGTAAAGTTACTAGCTAATAAACAATTTAAAATATAAAAACATGATTGTAATGTACATAATAATGTAGGTACATGTAGATAAGTATATAAAAAACCTACTGGTTTAGAAAAAAAAAAGTTATAACACAGCGAAAGGTAACAAAATACGAAATGATTTACTCTGGAATAATAATTATAAAGTGCATAGAAGGCATTTTACTTGTGTAAGGCATTTGTGGAGGCGGAAATATAATGCGAAGTATGCATTTGAGCTTGAAATTATGAATTATTTTGTGACGAGCGTCGTTTTAATCGGACGATTTTTAATAAATACGTCACTTAAAGCGGTTGGTCGCTTTAACGGGAGTCGTACTAAACGGATATACTTTCGTAGGATGTTATATGAAAACCAAACTTATTGAGGTTGCACTTACGTCGTTAAAAGCGGTCGGTCGTTATAAACGAAGTCGTACTATTCGGATTCTACTGTATCTCACTTTCAGCAAGCTAATAATTGTAGGCTGTCAGGTAGCTGTCAAAGCGCGCTATTTGCTTAAAAATATCTCGCTTTTAGCAAGCAAATTGCTGGCTGTCAGACTTTTACAACAGAATGTACTTGAGAAATAACTTGATGTTCATTGGTTCATTCAAATTTCACTCTGGGTTGTAGTGCTCCTGATTTATTTTTTTTATTCCAAAGATAAACGGAAAAACCGATGTTCATATTATTGATAGATCTAAATCTTACTCCATTTGGTCACCTTGATTATACATACATGTTGGACTAACTGTGTACTATTATACTAAATAAAATTTTGAGTTGTACGTAGTAGGATAACCGGTTCCAAAGGTTTTTATAAATATCACCAAAATTCTTGTAAATTTTGAAAGATAACATTAAAAAGAACGTATTAAACTATGGATGAACATATTGCGATGTCCGCCGCGGTCAAAGAAGAAAGTTCTTGGTGAGAGGGATTTCCATGATCCTACAATTGTTCATAGGATACTGGGAATCGAGTAACAAATTGCCATTGTTAACTTATTTTTAATCTTTGTATAAATAATTTAAGTTACCATGTTCCTAATTTTAAGTTTTTCTCGACTACTATTATTCTGGGTTTATTTTAAATATTAAAAAGAAAGCTCGACAGAAACATTTTATCAAAATTATTACGAAACCAAGATTAAGTTGATCTAGTTAGGATCAACATCAAAAATGAAATTATTAAAAATTTAAAAATTAATGAGCGTGCTAAAATGGATATCTCCAAAGAGATCGAGCCAATAACAATAAAGCACATACATGCATACATGCACTAGCGATTTGCGATTTTCGGAAGGCTATTTTTGTTTTGATTGGTCAAATTTGAACCATTTATTGAAATTTAACCAACCAAAATTAATTAACAACAAAAATCGCATTCTGCAAATCGCAAATCGCGAGTGATTGTATGCAGCTTAACAAGGAATAAAAAAATCAGTCGGCAGTATTTGGAATAAGCGTGACGGTCGACAAAAGTTTTGGTGACCAAAATTAATGTAGAAATACCAGAAGTTAGTAAAGAAGTTTGTGCTACTATGACGAAATTGAACCCGTGTGTGTTCCGTAAAGGGAGTTTCGTGTGAGTGGAATCTCACCCCCTTTGACCGCGGTTTGTTCAACGAGTTTTGAAACCCACAAGTATACGGAAGAAGAGTAAAAGAGGTCGTACCGATTCATTATTTTAAACACCATAAACTCAGCCTCTCTTATTTTATTATTTATTCTTCGTTGTATTTTTTTATTTGTTTGGTTGTTGTGTGCATATTTGTGTTTTTAGAATTATAAGTACACGCACAACCACGTATGTACATTACCGAACACGTTAATTTGTTAATTTGTTTAGAGTTAATTCGTTTCGTTTGTTTATTTTGTTTAATAAATTGTTATTCTCCATAATTATCCTTTTAATTGAGTTTAACTGCATCAAAATTTATTTATTATTCTACATAATTTGGCGCCCAACAAAAGAAGAAGATACCCATGAACCTGAAAGAGGTCTAATACGGTAAGGGTAGTAAATGTAAGGAGGTTCATAGCAATATATTGCAAATTATAAATTGTAAATGCCAGGTTAACTTAAGCACAAAGATCTCCGTTTTTCTGAATCCGTAATTTTCGAGTTGAACGGGCTTCAGGGATGTTTTTAATAAGTGATCGGCTCAAAGATTTGCGTCTTTCTAGATTTATTTATTAGATAATATTTTCACAAACGTAACTGGCAATCTCGCTACACAGGTAATCAGTACGCATTTTTCTGACCACATGGGCCAAATAGCTACGACAACGGATAACGAATTAAACACAAACAAATACACCAGGGTGAGAACAAGAAATGTAAATGAACGCAACGCCAGCCATATAATCGATGCACTCGATAGTGTTGATTGGAATTTAGTGCTGCGAGACGGAAAAGCTTATGATACACGATCTTCCACAAAATATTAGTAGAAAACTATGAAAATTTTATGTCTGTTGTATGCAAGCAATAAGGACCTCAAATAAGCCCACTTATACCCACAGAAAGAGCACGGAACTCTGGGATTTTAAAAAAACCTTAGATGCTTTGTACACGGTCTGCAAAGTTAAAAATGATCCTGCATCGTGTTACGCCTATAAAATTTGAAAGATCAAATACGCGAATGAAGTGAAGGAATCCAAGCGAAGATTTCATAGCCACAGCTGAAATCAAGCAGAAAGCCATATGGACGATTATAAATGGAGAAACAAAAAACAACAAAAAGTACATTCCGATACAGAATGATTTGACAGGAGATGACTTCAATCGCTTTTTTAGTAGTGTGGGACAGCAAACGGTGGAAGAAATGGAAAGAGTGCATTTAGACCCCATGACATTTGTCAAATCCCTTAAAATAAATAATATAAAATCTTGCTTTTTTCAGGCTGTCACACCGGAGGAGACTGCGGAAATCATTCATAAAATTAAATCCAAGGGTACCGAAGATATTTATAGTATGTCAACAAAAACACTGAAGCTAATACAAAAATGTTTGGTATTGCCGACAATAATTATCAATAGATGTCTGGAGGAAGGTGTTTTTCCGAGGGAGCTGAAGTACGCACGGGTTATTCCCATACATAAAAAGGACTGTAAAGACAACTGCAGCAATAATTATAGACCAATTTTAATACTACCAGTCATTTCGAAAATTTTTGAAGCTATTATTAAAGATCAACTTGTTGGATATTTAAATAAAAATAAGATCATCAGCAAAAAACAGCATAGATATAGATCAAATAATAGATCCATTAATACAGCCTTGACTGGTATAGTAGACACAATAATTAGGGCCTATGACAGCAGGCAGATCTCCGAGTTGGTGCTATGCGACTTGACAAAGGCCTTTGACACTGTTCAGCACGATGTTCTCCTGACGAAGCGGGAGTGCTATGGTATAAGAGGAAGTGCACTGCGACTCTTTGAGTCCTACTTGGAGGGTCGTACTCAGGTTGTAACATGGAACGACATAACATCTGAGGAAATGGAAATAGAATGTGGGGTTCCTCAGGGTTCAATCCTTGCTCCGCTCCTGTTTTTGCTGTACATAAACGATCTACCAACAAGCGTTAGCGAGTAAAGCACTTGGCTATTCGTGGATGATACATCTTTTCTGAAGGTTGGCAAAACTATGCCTGAGGTGAATTCCGAAGTGGGAGATATTTTGGAAAAGGCGGAGCGCTGGTTTGCAGCAAACAAATTGAAATTAAATCGGAACAAAACACAAAAACTGGTTTTCAATGTGCACCAACAGCTTAACTCGGCCAAGTTTCTGGGTGTACATTTTGACACGAAATTGAACTGGAGCATCCATATAAGAGAGACGAGCAAAAGGCTGTCAGTAGCAATATACAGTCCACGCCGTCTTAAACAGATAGCATCGTCTGGTGTAGTAAGGGCGGCGTATTTCCCCAATTTCCACAGTGTCGCGACATATGGCATTTTATTTTGGGGAGCGGCGTCTGACGCGGGAAGACTGTTTGTCATGCAGAAGAAGGCTACGAGGGTTCTGTGCGGATTGAAGCAAACGGATAGCTGCCGAGATGTTTTTATGGGTGAACGAATACTTACCTTGCCATCGGTGTACATATCATCCTGTGCTAAGCAAGTCCATGCGGCATCGAGTCACATCAAGAATGAGACAATTCACCACCACAACACCAGAGGAAAACTGCTTCTGCATGCTCCGTTTCACAGACTAAAGAAAACCCAGCAACATCTTGACTACTGGGGAACCAAGATTTATAATAAATTGCCAACCACAATTATTAAGGCTCAGAGTGCGAAACTATTTGAGAGGTCGTTAAAAAAGCTTCTCATGGAAGCACCATGTTACTCCATACAGGAGTTTTTAGAATGCAAGTGGGAAAGTACGTAGTGATAGCGAGGGATACGCGAACTTGACTCAATATGTTTTGTCTTATTTATTATGGTTTTATAAAGAGAGTATTTATCAAATAGTGATTTTATTTAATGTTGTTTATTCAATTTTTATTCTATTTTATAACATATTCAATGTTTCATTTGAATGTTGTTGTTGTTTACCTGACTTGCTGTGTAATTTATTTTTCATATTACCTGCATTGAAACAGTGTGTTTCAATAGCTGTCAAGACAGTCGAAACACGACAATTTCAGACCACTGCGAATATTGGTCAATCATTAAAATGTTTCTGCCCGAGGGCAGAAACACTCAAGTTTCTTACCGCCAACTCTGTTTCCGATTTCATTTCAACCCTGTCAAAAATTTAATTAGTATGACAGCTGTCAGATTAATTCGATATTATTGTTTATGAGTAATTTTTTTTTGCGCGCGATCGATCTAAATTTTGGCATATGGTTTCCTACCGATAATTCACTGGAAAGTGAGTACGAGACGAGGGGGGGGAAATTTTTTCTCAGTTTTTCGATATCTAGCGCCGTTGTCGAGTTATTGCTGATTCAAAAAATTTTCGAATTTAAAATATTTATTTTATAAGTTTCAATGCAAAAAAATTTTCTGTTTCAATGCAGGTAATATGAAAAATAGTATGTGTGGCGCGGGGTGAAACGCGATTTCAGACGAAGGTGATGCCAGTCCTCGCTTCACTCGGGCAGGCAAATTTCACCCTCGTCTGAAATCGCTTTGTTTCACCCCTTGCCAAACAATATACTATTGACGGCGAATAAATGATGATTATGATTATGATTATGATTCGAAATTATCAAGTTGGACTGGCTTTAAGGATGTGTTCAATGCGGAGGTGGCTCTAAGATTTACTGTCTAAAATATTTCAATCCCAAATTGTGCAGATTTTAAACCCCGATTATGTTGCAAAAAGAAAAGTTTTTGAATAGCTGTATATTCTATTTCAAGAGTTGTACAAATTTAATAAAATATTATAATAGTTAAGAAAAAAACAAAAAACACGCTTTATGACGCACTAAAAATTTTAAAATAATTTTTAATTAATAAAGTAATTCAAAAAGCGTGGAGCGCTTTTTGGTTATGTGTCTTTTAATTAATTATGAAAAAGGGCTCCACGCTTTTTGAATGACTTTATTAAATTAAAAATTATTTTAAAATTTTTAGTGCGTCATAAAGCGTATTTTTTAGTTTTTTTAAAACTATAATATTTTATTTTATATTTTTTAGTCTTAAAATGACGTTTAACATATCGGGCGATTGTAACTTCCACCGATGGGTCAAATCTTTTTTAATCTGACATGTAAGTTCCACCGCTTGGTTTTGGGTCCCTCTTATCCAACTTGTAAGTTCCACCGATGGGAAATTTTAAGTCGATGCGGTCAGGAGTATTATTAATCTTTTAAGTATTTTAAGCCTTTGAAAAGTTGATTCTTTCAGATTTTACATATCTGTCTATTCCAGGGTCGTACCTACCGACTGAGATAAGGGGGGGAGTAATTTCAACCATTGTCCCCCTCTGTAGCCGCACCTCTGCCACATGATAAATAAAGAAAATATTATTATTGCAGAAATTTCTTCACCCCTTGTTTTTATCCTGTCTTTACTGGTGATTCCAACTGAAAAAATACGTTTATATTCTTTATATAAATAAAAAATACTTCATAAATTTATATTATATTATTTAGTAAATTACAAACTACAAGAAATGGATAAAATTTCAGAAATATTGGGAGTTCGTGGTAATATACCATTGTTGTATCAAGGATTTAAATTTTATAAACAATCTAATTTATTAAATGGAACTGAGAAGTGGCGTTGTAGCAACAAGCAATGTTCGGCAAACATATACACTGTTGGAGGAGGCGAACATCGTGTCATTTCGAAAGCAAATGATGAACACAATCATACTGAAGATAAAGAAAAACTTCAACGTCAAGCGGTAAATGGGGTTGCAAAGAAAAAGGCAGTTGAAAATATATCGGAAAAACCTTCTCAGGTTTTTCATGCAGCTTTGAAAAGTTTTCCCGATGTTAACATTACAGAACCTGACATGGTGCGTATTAAACGGAACGCATATAATGCAAGACGACAAATACTACCACCTTTACCGACATCAATATTAGACGTGCATTCCGCATTAGATGCCATCGAGATTACGACATGGTCTGAAGAAGATTTTTTAATGGTGAACGATAGCAACAGCAATTTGGTTATATTTTCTTGCGTATCCAACTTGAGGTCTTTGTGTTCCATTGAAAATGTATTTATGGATGGAACTTTCAATTACTGCACGAAATTTTTTACTCAGTTATTTACCATACATGGGTACAGTAACGGCTATTATATACCTTTGGTTTTTTGTCTCTTAAAAAATAAGACACAAGATACCTATCGTAACTGTTTCTTGAAGTTAATTGAAATTTGTCAATAACGCGATTTACAGTTGCAACCAAAATTTGCCACTGTAGATTTTGAAAATACACGCAGGCTTAAAATATGTTTGGAAAGATATTACGCCAATTGGCTGTAGATTTCATTTACGTCAATCTTGGTATATAAATATTAAGAAATTTGGATTAGCTGGAGAATATAAAGATGCTAAATCACAAATTGGTAATTGGCTGCGGTACAGTTTTGGTTTACAGTATTTCAGTCCGGATGAAGTTGATGCCGTATATAGTGAAGATTTAATATCCATATTAACGGACGATTTGCGGTTGGAGAAATATTCGAACTACTTATTTCGCACGTATATAGATGCAGATTATCCTCCTCAGCTTTGGGCTGCCAATACAGCGAGCATGTGTCGGACCACTAAATTTTTTCAATAAATAAAATACTAATATAAAACCAATTGTGTTCCTTACATTACTGAAAAAGAATTCCTCCCATGTGACATTTTAAAGATGGGGGGGGGGGGTTATTGTTATTAAAAAAAGTCTAAAATTTTCATTTTTCTCGTTCTTAGTTTTCAAGCTTGATATAAGTTCTTTATAGCAATCGATACAACGCAAAATTTTAAACATAATGGTACCAATAACTCAAAATCGCATTTTTTTGACTTAAGTTTATTTAAATCAATGGGGGTGGGGTAGGTTACTCTTATTTCTTGCATTTCTTCAAATTGAACGTTTATGTTATTTCTTTCGTTAAATTTTCTATTCTTTGCAATATTATTATAAATACTATAAGCGGCTTTGCGAGTTAATCCATTAATAGCCTTCATTTTGCATCGGTGGAACTTACAGGTTGCCTTTTTTGCCAGCGGTGGAACTTGCCAGTTACCCATTGGGAGCTTAGCAAAAAAAAAGGATTTTAGTGTGACCATCGGTGGAACTTACCCCCGTCCAACATATCATCTTTCGAAACGCAACGGTAATACTTGGAAATGTGCACAACAATAGAACGACCTCTGTCCCAAAGCATTTTACTAAGGAATCAACGCGCAGTGTGCATATACAGGGGACGTTACAATTTTGTTTTTTGTAATTTTTCTATTGTCACGCCACCTGTCGACGACACAATTTTTGTTAAAACTAGATAAAACTTTTATTGAAACCTTGAATAGTAGTGTCGATAGGAAATTGTCACATAGCTAACCATGCACTGTCATCTAAAATAAACGTGCATGCAAAATTTCAGCTCAATCGGAAGACGGGAAGTGGGTCAAATTTAACTTCCAAGATTTTCTTACATATAGTTAGTAAGTTAGTTAGTTATTTACAAGTGAAGCTAATAAAAAATCGTGTTAACCCCATGATACAATAAACTTTTAAGATATGATACTAAGGAGTCTCAGTTACGTTCAGTTCAATTAATTTCCTTGTCTTTGATTATAAAACCACTATCAACAAAATGATTCCGAATTAATTTAACGAGGTGAGGGACATCGGCAAAAACATAAATTTTATGTTCCTCCGCAGGATTTTTAAACCAGGTTTTTTCTGGGGTTATTTAAAATTGATTATGTAATGATCTATTCCCTCCCCTAAGATACTGACCATACCCACAGAAACCTAAAAAAAATACAACGATTAAGAACACTTAGGTCATAGACTTAGAAAAGCTAAAGAAAAAAGTCCATTCATCTAAATTTTCAACATAATTTATGATATCAAATAAAAGATCCTTAGTAATTTTACAATCGAGGTCATAAAATATTGGTTGTTTCCAATTTGAAAATAATCCTTTCAGCATGACAATTTTAATGTTTCATCGTTAGCCTTGTCATACAAGAAGTAGATTTTGCGACCTTTTACTTCATCGAATGACAATAATATATTAGGTATGCTAAACAGTTCTCGGCCCAATTTCTCGAGAAATTGGGTTCTCGGCAACCCAATTCAATGCCAATTGAATTTTGGCAATTTCAAGGGCCAAAATCGGCCCTTACATTACAGCCCCAATGTAACAAAAAATTCGTTACATTTTACAATTTTCCTTCGATCAAGAAAAATGATTGATCAAAATTGATCAATAGGAAGGGTATTGTGTTCCATCATGACAACGCCAGACCTCACGTATCTTTGGTGGCCCGAGAAAAACTGGAAGAGCTTAGCTGGCTAGTTTCGATGCATCCACTGTATAGCCCAAACCTTACACCATCAGATTATCATTTGTTTGGTGTCAAGTTGGTTTCAATAGAAGCCTATGAAAATCACTTGGTTAAGTTTTTTACCGATAAACCACAGAAGTTTTACAGTGATGTAATAATGGAAAAATTCGCAGATGGAATGGTTTTGCCCGAAAGTGGCAAAAGGTTTCCGAACAAAATGGAGCATATTTGGTTTAAATAAAGAATTTTGAAACATAAAAATTTAGTATTTGAAAAACTATCTAATTTGGCCTGGAACTTTTTAGCATATCTAATACATTCTTTTTCAATATTGTTTATCTCTTTCAGTTTGATTACATTAAATACTGGTTTTAAGATACCAGGTAAAATTTGATTTTTTTTCAACCACGATCGAAGTATTGATACAGCCGGAAAAGGATATCTTTTTTTTAGAAGCAGCCTATGAGCTCGAGGACCAGCGGAATGAACAACAATTGCTTTAGATACATTTTTAATCGACCATCGTGGACGTCTTTTGGGATTTTTTAGCTTTTTTATTTGCTCAGAAGTAATAATAAACTGCTTAAAGCTTCAGTCGGGAAGCGGAAAAACATCACATCGCCTTTCATATAAAATGTTCATATTAGAACCAAATATTGCACACCGCATTATTAATATAAGTTCTTAAGGAAAATTTGATTTACAACAAATAACAAGAAAAAACAATAACAAAACTGAAAAAATTCAAGTTGCTAGAACTAAGAACCGGTAAATGCTAGTTACCGCGTGACGTCAGACTTAAGCAAGATGGCGCTCAACCTGCGCAATATCATACCTTGTAATTTATTGTATCATGTGTTAACCCGTCGTTATTACACATGTGAGCGCGGCGCTCACATAAATGAGATTTCGAATGTCAATGGTATATATGATGTCAAATTAATCTGATACTATTAATACCTTCAAATGACATGTCTACAAATATAGAAAGAAATAAATCATAGCGGCATTTGTCATTCCCGCCTAATTATTGTCTTACAAAGTCGACAATACCGATAAAGTGAGCGTCGCACTAACAGTGTACTAACCGTGCAATATTGAAACAAATACAGAAAGTGAATAGATATTAACGATATTAATAATTATACCTGATACATACAGCCTTGGCCAAATGTATTAGGTCACTTTTAAAATTTTAAGTTTTAAGGTTTTGCTCTAAATTTTGAAGCTTTTTTAATGAAACAAATTACAAGTGTGGTTTTTAAATATGTTTTATTTTTGTTATTAATATTTTGTAGGCCCACCAAGTGCCTTAATTACGCTAGCAATGCGTTTAGGCATAGTAGCGACTAAATTGTAGCACTCATCTTGTGTAATTTTGTCCCATTCTTCAAAAATTTCTGCTTTTAATAGGTCTTTTAATGTGGTGTTATGAAGCGCTATCTATTTTTTAATATTGGCACCAATTTTCGATAAGGGACAGGTCCGGACTTTATGGCGGCCAATCCAAAAGAGGAATTTTGTTTTTTTCAAACCATTTCATGACGACCTTTGACCGATGAGTTTTTTTGATTTTTCTTGTTGAAAAATGTAATTGCGGTCATCATCCTCGAAAAGTTTCACCATAGAAACTTTAAAATGTTCTTCTAACGTCTGGTTATAGGACGTGGAATTCAATCTTTCCTCGCAAATTTTAATGTCTCCCACGTCCCAAGCTGACATGGGCCCCCAAATCATAACAATATCACGACCAAATTTTACGGTGGTGGTTATATATTTAGGCCTGTACTGTTCCCGAACTCTTCTCCTTACATGTCGAGCCCCAAGTTGTCCGAAATCTGAAGAAGTTATGATTGAAATTTTGTAATTTAATTTTTTTATTTGGTAGGAAGAAATAAACAAAGTTTTGGTTTAATTATGTAAAATCTTATGTAAAAGTCAATATAAAATGCATACCTCTACATTACTTCCGTCGGACCAAATCACTTTTGACCAATCGTCAATTGTCCAAATTTTGTATTTTTGCGAAAAAATTAACCGTTTTTTAATCTGGGTCTTTGATAATTAGAGGGCGGATTTATATGTAGTAAAAAACACCAAAATAAATTTTTTTAATGTGGTAAAAATTAGCCCAAATAAGTTTTTTATATGCGGTTATTATAATTAAACAATATGCGAAAATGCAATGTTACAATGGGGGGGGGGATTAAAAAACGTTAAAAATTGCGTTACGTAATTTGTGAACAGCCCCTTATTTGTTTATTACAATAAAGTACTAAAATTTTATTCAAATTTTTAATGGTAAAACTATGCCGTTTATCGGTTAAAACATTTTTGTATGCAGAAAAAGAACGCTCGACATCACACGACGTAACGGGTGCATATTTCATTGCTGCTATGTCTCCGGGGCTCATATCATCAATACTTTCATTTTGCCCTCTTAACCTTTAACACAGCACAAATCTTCTTCAACTTGTTGTACCCAGGATTTCGCCGCAGAACGTTGTCCAGTTTTGTGCCATACTCGTTGGCATAGTAAGGTTATGTTGGCAGTTAAAGCAATGCATACACAATTGTTTTTCATTTGTTAAAAAATTCGGATTAAAATTTTAAATTGAAATTTTAAATTATGTTTATTTTAAATTTTACTTTGTTTATTTTAAATTATTTTTGATTTTAAATTTTAATTTAAATAAAAATTGAAAATTTTCTTCAGAAAATTGTCAAATATGGATTTTATATGCGATTATATGCGATATATGGATAATAAATATATATGCGGTAAAAACCAAAAATATTAAGTTATATGCGGTATAAAACTCCGCGTTTTTGCTTCTTTTAGTAGGAAACGTTTAGATACAAAAATTCAGCTTTCTATGATACATCAAACAAAACATGTAAGTACATATAAATCCGCCCTCTATTGATAATAAAGCTTTTTTTCGGGATTTATGACCGTGCAAGTCATCCGCCTGTAACCTAGGTCTAACTGTCCTCACCCATAAATCTACTCAAAACTGCTCCAGTAGGTCGTTGCGTAGATTTTTTGAAATTTTGAATTTCAAAAAACACATTTTTTCACATTTAAAATACATTTCCGACCAGTTTTTGGTCGATTTTCTAGCAAAATTTGTTTCTTCTTTTTGTTTAAAGTAGTTTACTTTAACAAAGTAACCCCACAAAGCGAACACTTTAACTGTTTTGTAATGTTTCGTTGCGGCATCCATTGCGAGTGCAATAGCACTATTTGACTACATTCAGCAATACTTAATTCGCGTTTTTTTGACATAATGTGCTTCTTACACTAACAAATGATAACTGGAAACAAATACATAACAATTCATTCATTTGGAATTATTTTAAAAGATTTTAAAAATACCGTTACAGTCAGGTAATAAACTAGAAAATAATATTTTTATGACAATTTTTTCCTTATAACAACAAATTATGGGGCGCGATTTTTGGACCCGTTTCAAAACTTCATTTACAACTCAAAATTGGCTAAAGATATTACTATGATTTTTTTTAATGGAAAGAGATGAATTTTTCGAACAACCTGATATAATTTTTAACATGTTTTGATTAAATATATATTTTTATTCTATTAAATATGTCTTTTATGTAAAATAAGAACAATTTTAATTTTAATAATTTTAATAATATTGAAAAAAATATTGTATTATTGTGAGTGCTGTAAATGAAGTTTTGTTTCGGCCGTAGATTCAATAATTTCAAAACGCGCGCTTTGATAACAGTTTGTTTTCGGCTTACTAACAGTTCAGCGATTTTTAAAAAGATGGCGCTTAAATTTTTTACTCTTTTGAATCACATTTAGGCAACGCCGCATTTTAAAACTTTTAATAAACCCATGTATCTACTACCTGTAACGTTTTCGGTAAACGTTTTCATAAAGAACGGCCTTTATGAAAAATTGTGTATACAATTTTTATACAATACCAAAGAGTATGTATATACATATATGTATATACATACTCTTTGACAATACCATTTATTATTAATTGCTTTCAGAAATATGCCAATTTGTTTTATTAACAAGTTAACTGCCACGTGTACCATATTATGTGGTACACTGTTCTATTCCCATGCAACGCATATCATTTATTGCAATGTTTGTCCAATATGCTTCACACAAAAAATCATAAAAGAAGCTTTTTAATTTATGCTCTCTCTGTTAATAACGTTAAGACAATAAATCAAGTAATAACAATAAAAAATTATTGTTGCTTTTGCTTTTTTCCTGTTGTAGTAACTGGGCCTCTTTCATGGACGTATATAAGAGGGGTGTTTAGGAGGTCTGGATACCGGGGAATTGTAAACTGCCCTCAAAACTTGACCATAAAATGTAAACTGCCCTCCGAGCAAAAAGGTCGCCAGTAATCCCAGATGTAAACTCCCCTCCAAACTACCTGAGGCTTAATTTATTAATCCCATAATTTTGGTTAATTTACAGTACAGGGTGTTACAAAATTATTATTACCTACTAGATCCACCCCAACCGAGTCTCACCCTCTTTTTGAGGGGAATTGTAAACTGCCCTCAAAACTTGACCATAAAATGTAAACTGCCCTCCGAGCAAAAAGGTCGCCAGTAATCCCAGATGTAAACTGCCCTCCAAGAAAAAGGTTGCCACTAATCCCACATGTAAACTCCCCTCCAAACTACCTGAGGCTTAATTTATTAATCCCATAATTTTGGTTAATTTACAGTACAGGGTGTTACAAAATTATTATTACCTACTAGATCCACCCCAACCGAGTCTCACCCTCTTTTTGAGTGCTGAGGCGCTCAGAGCTGTTTCAATTTTGGTTTAGCTCTCGTAAAAACAACGTCACGAAGCGTCCGAAGCAAAACGAAGGGTTCGTAGCGTAAATCGCCGACATTAATACCAATTAAAAATAAAAATTTAATTCATATATAAATGTTTTCGGTTTGGAATAAGCGATCAAGATAAATTTTATTGAAACGACGAATACGACAGTTAACGGAAATACTACAAATGGATGAAATTACACTTATAACAAGTCAACGAGGAAAACCTTTATTAATTTATAAAAGTAACAAGTTTTACATGGAGCGTTTGCTAAAGGCAGGAGAGCAAAAATGGCGATGCTGTAAGAAAGGCTGTTCGGCGTTTATTAAGACATTGGGCGAACTACTTGATTTACAGAAAACTTACGTCCATGAAGAACATACCCACGATTCATGGGAAAACAAGCTTTTGCATAGGCAAGATTTAACGAGTGAAGTCAAAAAGAGAGCCATGGAACAACCCTTGGAAAAGCCTGACAGATTGGTTCAAACATGTTTAGACCAGAAACCGTCTTCGAGTCGTATTCTGCAGAAAGTAGATTTGCAGTATGCTAAAAGAAATGCCTACCCAAGCAGCAAAGCAGGGCAGCTTGACTAAACCAAAGTCAGATTGCCCTATTTAAGCGAAAAATTACCAATTTTCGAGATAAAAAATGTCTTAAAAGTCAGATAGCGTATGAAGTCTTGTGTACAGGTCAAAAATTACGTAGTTTAAACCTAGGAAATGCCTTTAAAGTTTAGTGACTTAAAGGTTATATATTAAGCTATAAATTACCAAATTTTGACCAAAGATATGCCTTCAAAGTCAATTCTACTTATAAGTCAAATTAGAGTCTCATTTGAAGGAAATGTGACCTATGTGTATTACCTAATTTCAACCTCATAGCCGATATGACTTAAGTGCTGTGTGGTTGACTTAAATAATAGGAAATATTTAAGGCACAAAATAAACCTTTATGGTCATCCAGAGCTAACCATAAAGTTGAAATTACCACAGAAAATTACCTATAAGGAAAACCGGTCTGAGGTTAGGTCGAAATTCCCACCAAAATTGCCCTAAAAGTTAGTTTTTTGTCTTAGACCGCTTCGAGACGGTTTCAAATATTTTTCATTCTCGTCTATCAGGGCTATTATAATTTATTATATATCAATAGCTACTACAATATAAATCTATTAATTTTAATGAAAATCTACCCTATTACTAACTAAATCTATTACTATTTTTAAAAAATCCTAAATAGCAACTTTTGTTTTTAAGAAAAATTATGAAATTATAAAAAAAATTTTGGTAAAGATGTCAACGAGGTATAAGAATTTAATTGCCATGGGATTTTCATATATCCACTTATTATTTTATCCTGTAAAATGCAAATTTAGTAGTATCAGCAGTTTGAGTTTTTCTATTAAGCGCAGTAGCGGCGTTAGGGTAGGGGCAGTCGGGCAACCGCCCGATACACTTTTCGTGTCGTCAGAAATATCTGAATACTGCCTTTACCAGTGGCGGATCCAGGTTTCTGGTAAGCTTTATCAAAGAAAATATTGAACACTAAATTAGCACATACAAAAACATGATTTGGGGAGGGGGGGCTAAGCGGATCAACTTTTACCAACTTGAAAAAAATATACAATTACGTATATAAATAGTAAACGCGGCAAATTTAAAGAAAACAAACAAAAGTTATAAAAGTAAATTAGTTAAATTTCAGAAATTGTAAGTATTCAATAGATTGTTTATTTAAAACCAAAAAGGGGTCTATTTAAGTCTATTATAAAAATCAGTTTTGAAAATTGTATAAGAAGATTGAAAAAAAAAATATCGAAATTTACAAATAAATAAATAAACTTGATGGTCTCATAAGGGTATATATTTCTACAACAATAAATTTATGCTACACGTGCGGTCGAAATACTTACATTTGGATATATGTATGAATATGTTACATGTCAGTGCCTATTGCTTCTAGTTACAATTTATCAGACAAAAAAATACTATTTTTTTTGTTTGAAAGTATTTTTTTCGTTTCATATAATACAAAGATGGTTAAGGGGGGGGGTGCAAATTTATTTTATTTCAAATTAAATTATTTTATTTTTCTGATCGTGACAGAGCCGGGTCCATTTAATATCCGGGCCCTTATTGTTCGCTCGAATACATTCAAAACTGACAGTTTAAAGCCACTGGATGAAAACTATAGCTTCTCCTGGGGGATTCAAAAATTTGTAAAATTTAAACGCAACTGGAGGGCGTGTGAAAAATTGCTTGATACCGCTGTTTTATGATTTATGTAAATACCAAATTTAAAATAAAATATTCTTGGTTTATAAAATTATCTTTGTCCCTTCCACGCATCCTTAAAAGTGTTACTTATGTTAACAATAAAACTGGTGGTCACTTCTTAATAGAACAAAATATATACCGTACGCCACTGGACATTGGACATAACACGTGTTATGTTTACCTACAGTACTGCTTAAATTTTGCTTCAAAACACATCTGTGTATTATTAGCATAATAGCAATACTCTATCTAGGTATATTTCAATGGCTCGGATTCAGCATTCTCGATTTTAAAATTTTATTATTAACTTTTTTAATTTTTAAACTTTGAAGTCAAACTAACTTATAAATAGGAAAATTGGGCTTATTAGTCAGAATGCCTTATTAGTCGACAAAACGACTTCAAAGTCAACGACTTTGAAGTACAAATGCCTTGATTAGGGAAATCTGTGTTCAAAGTTAGGCATTTCTCCTTCGCATTAAGGAAATTCGACCTATTGGTCGAAAATTGGAAATCAGTCAACTTCATGAGAACTAATATGTCCTCCATGATACATTTTTACGCTTGTAAAAATTAGGCGTTATAAAATAAAGCATACCAAATCTTTCGGCGTGACTAAGAATCAAAAAACATTCTATTAATCGATAATTTTCATATAGGTGTTAGATTAATATATTTTTAGCGTACTAAATGCAAAATTTATTATTGCTAAATAATTAAAAATTAATTAATAATTGTTTAAATTATATATTATTGAAAGCGCATTAATTTTAGTGATCTAAAATGAAAATCTGCACAAAAAATTTTCTTTCGTACTTATATTTCTGTCATGTCACGCGATATTCGGTTTCACAGTGAAATATAAAATGTTGATGTTTAATTCCAAGTTTTATTCTCTGGTTGCCATGTTATTGCTGTAACATAAGCACCGCCTTCTAGAAAGAGTTAAGGATTGTATTATTATATATTTTTGTGATTTACAACGCTGCCGTTTAGACGTTTCGAAAGCAAAGGCTGCGTTGTCAAAATAACAGGGCGCAAATTGGTTAGAATTAAGTCCAAATTACCAAAATATTACCAAAATTTTACCAATATTCGACCTAATGTTAGTCCATTTGACCAAACGAGACGATGACTTATAGGGCGAAATGCCTTGCATTACTTAATTTCGACCGTCAAATTACTTCAACTTAATTCCCCACTTCCCTTCTCTCGACGTCTATATGACGTAAATTGGGCTTGGTCATACACCCTTTATAACCTATTAGAAGGTCGAATAAACGTAATTTCGACCTATTTTGTTGCTTGGGTACAATGTGCGACGCAAAACTGTGGGAACTCTTCCAAAAAATGTTGGCGAGGTACACGAAAACCTGAAAAAGATGGAAGTGAAAACTGGTCAAGGCGAAAATTTTCTCTTTGCAAACGATCCGCATTCAAACATTATTATATTTTCCTGCAACACAAATTTGACTGCTTTGACGAGAGCTGAGGCAATATACATGGATGGCACATTTGACTATTGTGCTGATTTTTTTACACAATTGTTTACTATCCACGGACTTTTTAATGGACATTATGTGCCGCTCGTGTTTTGCCTGCTCCCGGATAAGAAACAATCGACGTACGCGAATTGCTTTAAAACAATTTCCAAGCTTAATAGTGGATTTCTAATCGATGACAGCTTTTTCGAAATGTTTCAGTTATTCAAATTTGATAGAATAGTTACAGACTTTGAAGTGGGGCTGAGAAACGCATGTGAAATTCAATGGCCACACGCGTCTATAGAAGGATGCAGATTTCATCTGGGCCAAGCATGGTATCGATCTCTCCAAAGAAACGGTGTGGCTTCTGAATACAGAGATATGGATTCCGAAATTGGTAGATGGGCGCGATATTGCTTTGGATTGAAATTTCTAAAAGCTGGAGATGTCTTGAAAACTTATAATGATCTACTTGAGATAAAACCAGCCCATGCTAATCTCGATAAGTTTTCAGAATATCTGTTTACATATTATGTGGGGGACAATGCGGTATTTCCTCCCAGAGTATATGGGCCAAGGCGTCTTCAGATTTACTTTCGACTACAAATTGCTGTGAATCTTTTCATGCGGTTTTCAAACAGAATTTTAATTCTCCTCACCCCAACATATATCAATTTTTGAATGCGTTAAAACAGGAACAGAACCAAGTTTATATTGCTTTGAACAGTGTTGGAAAGCCACCTACACAAAGCAGAGAATCTAAAAATAAACAGAAAACTATTGAGGCACTGCTTCAAAAATACAACCTGGAAGAAATATCGCGGTTGCAGTTTATAAAATCAGTCTCGTTGTACAGTCACCCCAAATGTTAAGAATTTATTTTTTTTTGCTTTTTTTAAAATTATTTTATGTAATGTGATTATAATAAATACCAATCAAAGTGAAATATTATCATAATCTTGTTAAGTTAAAAATATTGAAAATCTTACTGTTAAAAAGCAACTAAGTTGATAGTCTGCGACATCTAATATATATTATATGTTTCGAATTTATGAATCTCGTCAGGCAGACCTAGAAAATCTAAAATCAAAATCAACCCGGAACAGTATGAACTCAATACAAAATACAAGTCAAAATTTGACATTTATAATTAAAAATTCCTACTACTTGATACCAAAATTAGTTGAAAAAATGTAAAAAATATATTTTGGAAAAATCTAAACAAAGCCAAAAAAACAATTTCAAATCAACTTAGTTGCTTTTTAACAGTAAGATTTTCAATATTTTTAACTTAACAAGATTATGATAATATTTCACTTTGATTATAATTTCATTTGTTAATAACTATACATTAGCTAAATACCTACTTTTAATAAATTTAAAATGTTTTATGTTGATTATTAATAATTTTAATACTCAAAGGGAGGGGGGTCAGGTGAAATCTCATCGGATCTCATTGAAAGGGCCAATGAAAATGGTTATAATAATTATAATAATACTATATTATTATTAATAATATTTTAGGAATTTCATATTACTTTAAATATTTAATAATATTTTTTTAAATATATTTTAATTTAAATAAATTTAATTGCTAATTTTAATTAATAATTAAATAACATAATTAATTGCCTTATCACATTGTACTTTGTATTAATCAGATTAGTGGCAACCTTTTAGCTTGGAGGGGAGTTTAATCATTTTGTTCGGAGGGCAGTTTACAACTGGGATTACTGACTACCTTTTTGTTAGGAGGGCAGTTTACACTTTTTCAATTTTCCGTTTTTAGGGGATTAGGGCAGTTTACATACACCCTGGATACCCCCCTTAGCCTAAGCAATAAGGCGAATATTAGTCGAATACCCACAGTAACCGGCAAATAGACCGTGGGATTCTTAATATAATTACAGAAACACAAAAGTGCAGTGTCTAACCCCCCCCCCTCATCCAAAAGCTATAGCTACGTCAGTGGCCTCTTTGATATAATCAAGATCTACATATTTTAAACCACGTTGTAGATTTCATCGTACGATTTTCGGTAAAATGCGCTCCCTATAAAATTTGATTAGTTTACAATAATCGTATATAATATACCAAGAGCTGGGCATATTTCCGATAATTTGTTCAAGCTGTCAAACAAGTGTTTGTTGCGCGAAAACGCGCTTGGGCAGTTATCTAAGGGCAACAAACACGCGTGTAGGCAGCGCGAACAAATTGTCTCAGAAATATGACCAGCTGGAGGTATATTAGGAAAGACTATCGCTTGAACGAGTATTTAAAAAAAAATGTAGTAAATTTTTTTGCGCACGATTGATCTGAAATTTTACATGTGCTTTCGTACCAATAATTCACGTGAGTACGAGGCGAGGGGGAACAATTTTTTTGCTCAGTTTTTCGATATCTAGCGCCGTTCTTGAGTTATTGCTAATTCAAAAATTTTCATTCAAAATGCGATCAATTTTTTTTGTAAGTGTTAGGTTGCAATGAGAGAAACAAATGAATTAATTCAAATGTCATTAATTAATTTGTCGCAGCCATTTTTTTTGCAATTTAAGCATTGTGCGTTGAAAAATAATATAGTAGTATTGTTATACGTAAGTAATTTAAAATGAATTCACGTTTTGGTTACAAATCGCTCCAAGAAATAAACGAGGAAATTATTAAAAGTATTCCGATTAATACTGTGCGATCCAAAAACTCAGTTTGGACACAATTTCAAAAATTTTGTGGTGAAAGGAGCTAGGATGTTAGCACCAAGGCTTTATCTGTGGAAAAGCTGGGAGAGATTTTATTGGACTGCAGATACAATATGCGTAAAGCAGATGGATGACATTACAAGGAGTTGGTTGTTAAATTAATATGGAATTCTGTTGCAAAGCAAATTCAGGAATTATACTATAATACGTTTAATATAACTATTGAACCATTTACGGACATAGCATTCAAAGCTGCCAGAGCAGCTTGCGATTCACTACAAAGAAAGTTGCAGTTAGAACCGAAATTTAGAAAAACAAGCTAATTGTTCAAATGTGCAATTCATATTATAAATTAGTTAATGATCTTGTTTTGTTTCAGTAATTTATTTGTTTGAAAATAAATACATCTCAATAAATGTAACGTTTTATTTACTATTTCAAATAATAATTATTATTAAAGATTATAATCTTGTATTTAAAATGTCACTTGTCATTTTTGTAATCTAGATTATAAAAGTATTAAACCTGCACTTGTTTCGGGGGAGATTTTGCGATAGTCTCCCTAAGGCGATTATCGTTTTTCAAATTTTCGCTAAATTCGAAGCTGATTGGTCGTTATTGTGTCAATCCAATATGTCAATTTGTTGATGATGGTCACATGACACGTGAGTGCGATAGTCCATATAATTTTTGGAAAAATTATCGTCTCGCAAAATTTCAAATTAAAAATTTCAATTACAAAAATGTAATTACTGTTTACAAAGACAGCAAAATAACATATTTTCTTGTTGATTATATGGAGTTGGCCTTGGATTTCATAATAATAATCGTGTGTCTCCTTTAAACTTTATACTTCATTTTCCTTCTATATAATCTAGGTATATTATGTTCATTTCTGATGCAGCTTCTTTTAAAGTTATGTTCAAACTTTTAAAAGACAACACTTAACTTCTACTATAGCGTCTTCCCCAACTAACCCATCTGGAGAAGCACTGAGGAATGGATATGGCAAGTCTATAAACAATACACTTTGATCTACGTGTATTCCATTTTGTTTTTCTAATAAAGAAATAGCCACACTTTCGTTAATTATTCCAAAATCAGTGGATTTGCTTTTAAAATTAGATGGAATAAGAATTATTAGAATGAGAAGAGAAAGTTTAGCCCCCCCCCCTTCCCTTACGCAACCGGTTTGAACAGGCTGCGACCAGTAGGAGTGCGAAAAATAAATATATTTCACGACTTTTGGGACACACCCTGTATTATACTAATCTATTTGATACAACTAAAATCTGAAACTCGCCCCCTGGTAAAGTCTGAAACGACGACGCCCTTGATCTAATGCAAACTTCACAAGCAGGTGATGAAAGTGCTTGGAAGTTTTGTGGTGTGGTGTGCAGATGAGGTCGTCAGATTTTCAAATGCATTACAGTATGAACTTTTTATAAAAAATTTACTCTTCGTACAACACAGACAAACAGCTCTACATGAGTTTTTTTAATTTGTTTTTTAATTAATTATTATATTATATGATTATATTAATAAATAACCAAAATATATTTTTTTGTTATTAATCGGTTATTGTTATCAAAAATGCCAAGTCTTGAAGTGATCACAATTAGCGGACTCCACTGTATTTTTAGCCAACTTACTATATGCGCTAGAAATGACGTTTGAAATTTAAATAAAATTATGTTGTAGGACTATTGAGTCCTACATTCTACCTGTATTAATTTTACCTGAAAACATGCCAGTGTTGCAAATCTTTTTCAAAGAAATTTGAACACAATACTTATCTCTCTTTAGAACATACCGTTTCATTCCTACTACAGTACCGATCCGGGCCGATAAACGCTGATTATAATTAAATTCAGAATTTGTATAACTACGCCACCTATTCAGGTAGATTCTCGTCCAAATGAAAGATCGCCGTCTTAATATGGATTGAAAACCTTTTAAAAGGTCGTAGGTATAACATAAAGCAAAAAAATTTAAAAAATTCCCACCCGAACTAATACTTTTAGCCAAAAACCGGGGTGATCTAAAGCGGCGTTCAGATAGAGATTCTTGTCTTGCCTTGCTCTTGTCTTGTATTGCGTGATCTTGCTTCGGTGTTGCTTAGACGACTTGAGCGTTCACATAGAAATTCTTGTGTTGCCTTGCTTAGACAACAGCGATAGTGATATCCATGGTGACATCTGTATTTTTACGTTCGACATCCACTACATTTTCATGCAGAGCAGAACAGAGTAAACACCTGTCACTTTAAATTATAAGTAAACACCTGAGTAAAAAGTAATTTGTTGATTATAAAATATATAGATATCGAAAGTAAACTGTGGTGTGAAATAAAATTTCAAAATTATCCGTTCTCCCTCCAAATATGCTTAAAATAAATTCAAATTATAAATAAAATGTCCAGATGTGGTGTACCTAATTTTTTCTAGAAAAACGAGTTTGTCCAAAAATAAGACATTATATTATGTAATGTAACAAAGCAATAATATTGATTGATTTACAAATTATTTTCGTTTGCAATAAGCCGATCTACGGTAGGTATTTATTGTAATAAATGTATTGTATTATATTTATTACAGGTAGGTAAGGTAAGCACGAACAATATAACTTTTGGGGTTTTTCAAAATTTTCCGGTTTTTAAAATTTGTAAAGATAACGGTTTGGAATACAATAGAATTTGGTTTTACCAAAATTTACAAATTATTTAAATTTTTATCTGAAGTATATTTTCAAATAAGTACGCGCGTTGCTGCATTTAAAATACTTTGATTTCATTGGGTCTTGCTTCGCTTGCGTTGTGTTGCAGAACCGAAAAGCTTGACGTTAAGCGGCGTTCAGATAGAGATTCTTGTCTTGCCTTGCTTAGGTAGAAACTGGCAAGAGCCAATCAGATTGAAGTATTATCTTCTATCCCCTCCTTTGCATAAAATTTGTCTTGCGGCGTTGAGGTCTTGCCGAAGCTTGGTAACGTCAAGCTTTTCGGTTCTGCAACACAACGCAAGCGAAGCAAGACCCAATGAAATCAAAGTATTTTAAATGCAGCAACGGGCGTACTTATTTGAAAATATACTTCAGATAAAAATTTAAATAATTTGTAAATTTTGGTAAAACCAAATTCTATTGTATTCTAAACCGTTATCTTTACAAATTTTAAAAGCCGGAAAATTTTGAAAACCCCCAAAAATTATATTGTTCGTGCTTACCTTACCTACCTGTAATAAATATAATACAATACATTTATTACAATAAATAACACCTACCGTAGATCGGCTTATTGTAAACGAAAATAATTTGTAAATCAATCGGGCAGACCCGAACTGCGGCGCGGTTAATCCCTAATCGGATAAAAAAAAGGGTCAACCTTTTCTTGCTGTCCGAACTGCGGCGAGGTCAGAAAAAACTGTAGGTCGAACTGCGGCGAGGTTAATCCCTAATAGGATTTTAAAAAAGGCTCAACAATAATACAGGGTGACACCACAATCTTAAAAAACCAAATGTTTTAATAACTGGAGGGGGTAACCTAATGTGGGGGCCCCGTCTAATGTAACCTTTTAAGCTGGTTACATGCACTTGCGATTTTCGGAATGCAATTTTTGTTCTGAATTCTAAATTTCCCAAAATTTCAAATTTGCATTTCACATATCGCTAATTGCCACCAGAAAAAAAATCTAGTATTTGCAAAAACTTGGATTAATATAATAAATTCAGCATGTTTTACCAAGGTAATTTAACAACTTTTGCTTGAATTCAATTTTTTTGTCATGCAGAGTACCCCCCCCCCCCCTAGAGTACATACCTGTATAAATTTAATTTAGTTCTGTCTTTTTCAATTTTAAAGTTTAAACATTAGTAATTGGTAATGATGAGTAATTGTAATCTATACGTAATAATCAAACTTAATATACTTATAATAATTATTATTAACAGTACGAAAGTATCAAAAAACAAAAATGGAATTTATTTTAAGCCAACGCGGTAAGCCTTTAATTTTGTTCGAAAATTTTAAATTTTACAAAAGAGATGAAACAGTTGAGGGGATCAAATGGTCGTGCACACATAAAAAGTGCACCGCAAAACTTGTGACAGATGACAATTCAACAGTAATAATTAAAAATCAAGCACAACATAATCATGAAGCAAGTGCAACATTATTAAGACAAACGGTTAACAACAGTGTGAAGAGAAAAGCGGTAGAAGATTTAAATGCGCCCCCCAACAAATTAATAAAAACAGAAGATAACGCAACTAATTTAACAAAATCAGATATGGTAAGAATTCGAAAAAATATACATTATGCTAGAAGTCCACACCGACCCAATTTGCCAAAAAATGAAGCTGATGTAATAGATGCATTAAATTCTATAGAAATTTTAACCAACGAACGAAACGAACCATTTTTGTTAATTAACGACTCCACTAAACGGTTAATAGTGTTTTCTTGTGAATCGAATTTGAGATTGCTTTCAACTGCTGAAAGAATTTATATGGACGGCACATTCAGCTATTGTGCAAAATATTTTAAGCAATTCTTTACCATTCATGGGATTTTTAATGGGCATTATGTGCCTTTAGTTTTTTCTTTGCTAAAAGATAAACATACTGAAACATATGGAACTCTAATGAGCGAAATTATAAATTGTGTGCAAAAACTTGGCCTTGAGTTTACTCCTAAAGAAGTAGTGGTAGACTTTGAAATGAGCATACACAATGCAGTAAAAAAGATTTGGCCAACTTCTACAGTTTATGGATGTCGATTTCATTTAGCCCAAGCGTGGTTCAGAAAAATGCAAAACCTTGGACTAACATCTGATTACAAAAATAAAGAATCAGACATTTGTAAGTAGAACTAAATTGATTTCAATGTTTGATTAGGTTAATTTTAATTATTTTAGGTAAATGGTTGGGTTGGACATTTGGATTGCCATTTTTGGCACCGGAGGAAGTAGAAAATTGCTTGATGGTGGATTTTATTGCCATACAGCCAAATGATGAACGCATTTCAAATTATATTGAATACTTACTTAAAAATTACGTTGGAAGCCAGGCAGTTTTCCCACCGAAAATGTGGGCGGTGTGCTCAGCAACCACAGAGCGTACGACAAATGCTTGTGAATCATTTCACTCAAAATTTAACAAAGAATTTAATACTGCACACCCCAACATTTTCAGTTTTTTAAATGTACTAAAAGACATGCAAAGTGATACATATATCGCAATGAATAGTTTAAATAATATGGCACCTTACGCAGCAAATCGAAAGTACAAAGAAAAAAGAAAATATATTGCAAATAGTGTAGAAAAGTATCAAAACGGAGAATTAGATCGTTTTTCTTTCATCAAAGAAGTTTCGCACCACTATCGTGGATGTAATAAACTTGCGTAAAGTTAATTATTATTTATATTTAACTTGTAGGTATTAATAAAAAAAAACTGTCTTTAAATATTTAATATTAATCCCTTCAACTTTTTCTAATCGGGATTATTAATCCCTTCTTATGCCTGTAAGTGACCTCGCCGCAGTTCGGACTTTCACTAATCCACACCTAAAGTAACCACGCCGCAGTTCGAACCATTTTAAGTAGGGTCAACTTGACCGCGCCGCAGTTCGGAAACCCCCAATCAATCAATATTATTGCTTTTTTTGGACAAACTAGTTTTTCTAGAAAAAATTAGGTACACCACATCTGGACATTTTATTTATAATTTGAATTTATTTTAAGCATATTTGGAAGGAGAACGGATAATTTTGAAATTTTATTTCACACCACAGTTTACTTTCGATATCTATATATTTTATAATCAACAAATTACTTTTTACTCAGGTGTTTACTTATAATTTAAAGTGACAGGTGTTTACTCTGTACTGCTCTGCATAAAAATGTAGTGGATGTCAAACGGAAAAATACAGATGTCACCATGGATATCACTATCGCTGTTGTCTAAGCAAGGCAACACAAGAATTTCTATGTGAACGCTCAAGTCGTCTAAGCAACACCGAAGCAAGACCACGCAATACAAGACAAGAGCAAGGCAAGACAAGAATCTCTATCTGAACGCCGCTTTACCAAGCTTCGCAAGACCTCAGCATCGCAACACAAATTTTATGCAAAGGAGGGGATAGAAGATAATACTTCAATCTGATTGGCTCTTGCCAGTTTCTACCTAAGCAAGGCAAGACAAGAATCTCTATCTGAACGCCGCTTAATACTTTTGGCCACGGCTGTATAATAATAGACCTAAGAAGATAAGATGATAAATAATAATACAATTTTCATTTATATCGAGTTTGTAATTAATTTGTATATTACTTCGTATATTTTAAAAGATTTTTTGGTATAAAATTTCAGTTTCTTTTTATTATTTGATTACTTATTAATAGTACATACAAAATATAATTTACATTAAAGTGTAAAAATATACATATTTCTATGTATGATTGGACGTTCTAAGTTGATTGAGCATTTAATAACTACATAAAAATCATGTGTGAGCGCGCCGCTCACAGTGTAATAATCGCGTTACAAAATGTATGTGTATCAACGACGGGTTAAAAATAAACATTGAAAAGTTTTTTCACGTTTTAAACTTGAACTCTAATTTCCAAACAATTTCTTTTAATTAAAGAAATTATATTAGAATCATAAATAAAATTATGTTTGGTAATACAGGGTGCGGCATCATAACTTCCTTATTTCAAAACGCAATAAAACCCATTTTATGAATTAGAAGTTTTTATTATTTTTTTTAATAATGTAGGTACATATTTAAAGTTTTGCTTCACACAGTTTTAAAAATCATGTCCGGTAGATGACGCCCCCCATTGTCAATACACTGAATTAGCCGATTTCTGGCGTTTCCAGCATGTCAACTGGTATGTTGGCAATTTCAGCCCGAATATTGGCTTTGAGATCTTCTAATGTTCTTGGACGGTTGACATAAACACGGAATTTTAAAGATCCCCACAAAAAAAATTGCAAGGGGCCAAATCCGGGGAGCGGTTTCGAAAGGCATGCTGAGTTGCGGTCACAGAACGTCCATTCGAAAAGTACGCCTCAACGGCAAATGCACGCTGCTCACTGTTCCAACGCATCGTGGCGACTGACTGGATGGGGAACAAAACTTTAGATGTACGCCTACCGAATAAGAGCAGTCTCCGCCCACTACGATCTTTACAGTTTAAAGAGCGCGCATTTCAAAAAAGGAAGTTATGATGCCGCACCCTGTATAATATAAAATATATTGAAATAATTTTTAAACTTTTTAAAACTTAATTATTTCATAATTTTCAACTTATTGTAAAATACACAATACAGTTAGCCTTTTAGTATTTTACAATCAAATTTTCAAACTCTTTGTTTGCCCTATTATTCTTTGATCATAATTTTGAGGTGTGTAGTAGTCCACATATTATATGATAATACTTCAAGGTATGTTTTATTTTCTGTCTCTTTTCTAATATTTACTCTTGTAAGTACGACAAAGTCAACCAAATTAAAGAAATTAATTCTTAAGGTGTAAATGGCTTATTTTCCATCAACAAGACCGGATAAAAATTATATTACTATATTAAAATTATAACATTATATTATTATGTTCATTTTTAGAAATTAAATTTTTGTCAATAATTCATTCATTTACTTGATTATAAATATAACTCTCTATGTGTTAAAAACTATTTCTTTTTAGGGAGTTTGGAAGAATGTAAATTCAATTCTTTCTTATCAGGGTTTACCAATAAGACGTTTGTTTTTCAATAGGGGCATATTCGGATATTTTGACAGTTCTTGCATTTAGTTTTTTGACCTATGTACAGCAGAAGCTGTGCCATTTGTGAAAATGTTTTCAATTTCAATTGAAAATTGTATTAAAATCATTGAAGCCTATTACGAAAATAGTCGATGTGTGAAAACCACATTTCGTAAAATTCGAGATATTTTTGGTCGTCATGATCGGTCTTCTGAAACCGCTATCGAGAATTTGGTGGATAAATTTAAGTTTACTGGTTTGGTATATAACATACCAACAACAACACATATTCGTTTGGGTCGTTCAGCGGAAAATATCGCTGCTGTAAGTGAAAGTGTCGAAGAACGTCCAAATTTATCGATTCCACGACATTCTCCACATTTGGGGACATGTTGACAAATTATTTTTGGCCTATTATCGATGATATGGATGTGAGTGATATGTGGTTTTAACAGGATGGCGCCACTTGTCACACAGCCAGAGAAACAATGGCTTTATTGCAAAACAAATTTCCAGATCGAATAATTTCGCGTAATTCAGCAATAAATTGCCCCCCAGATCGTGCGATTTTACACCGTTTGACTATTTCTTGTGGGTCTATGTGAAAGATCAAGTCTATGCGGATAATCCACAAGCCATTGAGGGCTTAAAAGTCAACATCGAACGTGTCATTGGAGAGATAGAGCTTCAATTATGCCAAAATATGAATGAAAATTTTGACGAAAGAATCGATGTCTGTAAGCGTGGTCGTGGTGGACATTTGAAAGATTTTATTTTACATTGATAAATGGCAGACCTTCTACTTTACATATCAATAAAAATCCATAGAATTTTCATCTGAAGTATGCGTTTCCTTTAAAATTTAAAAACAAACATCGTATTGGTAAACCCTTTAATAAGTCTGATCAGTCTAATTTATTGAAACTTTTGTAGTCGATTCTTAAATAATTAATAAAGAAAGTAATTGCTGTTTACATGTTTTATGTAATTATTATTTTTCTCCCCGCTACGCGGCTCGTTTTCTAAACGGATTGCGTCCGTTAAAAACGACACTTATAAAACTAGTTTCTTAATAGTATATTGTGCAACGAGTGCGGTGATTTGTCAATTGCCCACGAGAGCGAAGTTGAGCGCACGAACGAAGTGAGTTTCACTCGTTTCACTCGGGCAGGCAAATTTCACCCTCGTCTGAAATCGCTTTGATTCATCCCTTACCAAACAATATACTATTAATGACTTTAGGGTTTGTCGGGAGACAAATAAATTTGAGAACGACTGGTGTTATCTATGATAACATTCGCCGAGATGGGCATCTACTATACTTATAAGTTATATAAATAAATACTATGTATACTATAAATACTGTAAGTATTTCCTACGTATAGGAAAGTAGTCTTTCTACTACTAGAAGACTCGAATCGTATTTGCGGAATTGATTCCGATTAATCAAATTTGGACGTAATAGAATTTGAAAGGTGCGCCAAGGGTCTTATAGCCCCTTTACTTAAAATTTATTGTAGCATAAAAATGACATTTTTATTTTTTACATTACAATGCATATTATGATAATAGTTAGTGATAATAATCAAATTACTATTAATTCTATATATTAAAATTTTTAGGTATGGAGAAAAACAGAGACGAAACAGTACTGTAGAAATAAGTGGAATTCAACTTTTATCTGCTACTGCTTATCAATTAAAAAAACCTTATCAACAACTTTTAATTCCTATAACAATATGGATTGGTATGGAACAAGCATTTATAGGAGCGGATTTTACTCAAGCATTTGTTTCGTGCGCTTTAGGAATACCTTCTGTTGGTTATGTAATGATTTGCTTTGGAGTTGTTAATGCGTTATGTAGTTTACTTTTTGGATCCGTAATGAAATACATTGGTAGAGCTCCCATTATTGCTCTTGGCGCTTTAGTACATATTTCACTTTGTGTGTGGTTATTATTATGGAGACCCCATCCATCCAATTCCATTCTATTTTTTATTGCCTCTGGACTTTGGGGAGTTGGTGATGCTGTTTGGCAGACACAAATTAATGGTTAGTATAATTTATATTAAACTCATTATAAATAATCAATTTTATTCTAATTCACAGAAGATTTTATTATTTTTATTTATATTTTATTACTATTAATACAGTACTTAAAATTATTTAAAAATTGCTATTTTTAGAGAAGTGATTAGTATTAGAACTGCAAAGCATAACAAACGGCTATTTTCGAAACAGTGTTGCCATTTATTACACTTTATTAGTAATGCCTTATGCCAGTGTTCTAGTCTAGAGCCATAAATTTTAAGTGTTTTTTCGAGCTCAATAACAAAGAACCAAACAATATTTTTACCATTCATTTTTTTACAACATATTTTTGATATTTTGACAATCTACAAAAAAATTTTCAAACAAAAAAATTAAAACTAAGCGACTTATCAGCTAGTAAAGTCGAATATAAAAGAAAAGTGGGGTGTGCTGGTTGACACGATTGTAACCATTCTGATCATCTGAAATAAAATTACAAATAAAAGATTCATTATGAGTAAGAATGTCGTTATAGCCCCTACCGAAAAGAAAACTGAAAAAATTGTTTTAGCGAATTTTAGATTCGACGTATTATCAGCCCTCGGCTACTACCTCGGGCTAAAAATTACGTCTTACGCCATAAAAGTCTCTTTAAGTACTAAATACATAAATAATTATTATGGCTGGATTATTTCGATTTAGACCCTTGCAACAACATTCTTAAATATAAAGAGGCTCCGGTGGAGATTGGATATGTAACAATTGCCCTTTTTCACCATTACGGTACATCCCAAGTGTTTCCTTTTTTCATTTAAGAGATAAATAGTATTGGCACTCAAAATTTTCACTCACTCAGAATAGCGTAGATGCTATAGTTTTTCTTAAAATCATAAAATTTGAAGAGTTCGCGCAGAGTAATTTATACATTCGCTGCCACCCTTAAATGATCTAAGCTCTAATGGGTCTAGGACTTTCCGGGACAATTCGGCGCAAAACAATTCTTTTTATTTTGTTAGAACATAGAATTTTAAAACTTAAATTAAAAAATGTAATAATTAGGGCCAATTTCATAATAAAAGTTAACAGGGCTCTTAAAGTTAAAAGGCGACTTAAAACAAAAATGAATTTCATAATCAATTTTAACGACGACCTGATAGTTAATGGAATTTTAACTTAAGGTGCTAGATCAATAGACGCTGAACTGGTGTCAAGTTCAATTCAAAAACGAATAGTCATAGAAAGTTGAAATTTTCAGTACATACGTAAAATATTGTTCTGCTTAACACCTGCTATTTTTTATTTTAAAAAAATTAATAAAAAAATAATTTTTTCTGAGTTTTCCTTAAAATACACTTTAGTTATCAATATAAAATAGGAGATGTAAAGCAATATCCATGATACTAATCAACCAAAAAAAAAAGGTAAGATTAACTTTCTTGGTTTGACTTGTGAACTTGACACAAGAATTCAAGCAATCTCGGCGAAATTTTAAATTGGTGCCATGATATTAACCAATCAGAGAATACATGCAGTTCAAGCATTTTCAAAAAGATGTCGGCACTTAAATTTGAAGCAAAGACACAAACCTACCCATTGTATTGGTAAAATGGTTACCTGGTAACCTGGTCATAATCCACCGCCCGGAGCTATCGTAATTTATAAGCTGTTCTCTACCTGGTTCTAATACTTTATCTAATTTTGTATACAGTTAAGTAATTGCATCAGGCATAATCTTTTAAAATTAAATTTAATATAACAATTGCAGATTTTTTTTTCTATATTATAAAGAGCAGTTTAAAAATTTTGTTCATCAAAGAAATAACTAAGTCCCGTTAAATAAATAACGAAGAGATTTTAGATAAAGAAAGTAGTTCAAGAATTGTAAAAAGAAAATCGCGATTACCCAGAGTCTCTTCAAAAAGTAAAAGAATCTATCGTTCAGCTCAGAAAAATAAACCTTTATTAACCTTTCAGCAGCCGCGCCACTATAGAGCAGGCGCGTGTTGTACCGCGTACGACACGATGTCTTTTTATAAATATTTTATTATTAAGGCCGAGGGGGTTGAATCAAATCAGCGCGGCGCCAGGGGGGGGGCACGTGCCCACCCTGATGATTGGAGTGCCCACCCAATTTGTAGGAATTTGATATCAATAATGTAATTTTTTTAGTTTATTTATAAATTTTATGTGTCCGTGCCCACCTTAAATATATGGGGCCCAATTTGTACCCATCCATCCATAATATTCAATTCATAGAAAGATAGGAAATTCATATATTAAAAATGACCCTGTAAATTATCCAAAAAATTCGGCTGTGAAAAGCCTACCTCCTGCTATGGCAAAAATTTATCAGTTTATTTTACTTGAGGCCACAATTTATTTTATTTTACCCCACTCGTACCCTTATATTGACATTAATATAATGATATAATTTGGGACCAGAGTGGCATGTAAATTGATACAAGCGCGAACTGGGAATGAGCCCCGGAAAATATTTTCAAAGTTATATCGACAGATCTGTGCGAAGTAGAACTTTGAGTGCGATGAAATCCCAAAATAGTAGTCGTAGCGTAACTAAGTTGCCGGCCGTAGAAAAAAATATGGATTACGGAGTATATGCGGAACAAGTAGAACCTACGCCAGAAGAAATAGAAATATCAAAGAAGCGTACTATGGAAAAACTACGTGTAACCGAAGAACAACGTAACGATATTGCTATGTCAACAATAAATCAATTTGAAAATGGTCGTTACAGAGCAGAAAAGAAAAATCGTCTTACGGCATCAAAATTTGGTGCCGTGATGGCTAGAAGAAATACGACCAGATGTCATGGACTTGTAAAAGAAATACTCTATCCATCCGAGTTTCAATCAGAATCCACATCATTTGGAAAGAGGTACGAAGCAGTTTCTCTTACTATACTAGCAGAAGCAGAAAAGCTTGATATTGAAAAGGTGACAAAAGCTGGTTTGTATATTGACACAAATAATTGTTTTCTAGGTGCATCTCCAGATGGGCTAGTTGGTACTACACATTGTGTCGAGGTAAAATGCATACCAAAATTAATTAAAAAGAATCTTACTCTAAGACATGGAACAGAAAAGAAACTAACGTGTTTAAAAATAAACGAACATGGTCTTATGGAATTAAATCGGGATCATGCTTATTATTATCAAGTTCAAGGGCAGATGAATATAACTGGGAGAGAAAAATGTTATTTCGTGGTCTATGTAACCGACGACGATACTTTTATAGAGGAAATCCCGATAGATCGGAAGCTGTGGAATGACGTCTTGCTTCCTAAGTTGACAATATTTTATAACGATTGTATATTGGAGGAAATAGCCAGGAGAAGATATCTCAGAAATATGAAGTGTTACGATCCGCCGTGGATTGAGCTAGCTATCTCAGAAAAATCAGAAAAAAAATCGCAAAAGTCTAGTACAAAAAAACAAAAACTTTAGCAAAATAAATTACACATACCGTTGCTGTTAACCAAAAGGGGGGGGGATTAATTTATATTATATCTTTTATTAGGTGAGGGGAGCAACATGCGCTTTTTTATTGGTATTTTGTATTTATTATACTCAAAAAAGATATGAAATATAATATATTAAAAATAACCTTGTAAAATACCTAAAAAATCCGGCTTTCAAAAGTCCTACTCTGGCAAAAATGTATCAGTTTATTTTGCTTTAGGTAGATAAGATACTTATTTCATATTAGTAAAAGCGTTATTTATAAAAATTTGTAATCACAGGTACTTGTATACCTGCCAGATAGGTCATACCCTGGTCATAACAGGTATAGAAGTATAGAACTACTGTAGGTAAATTTATTTAAAATTATTTTTCAAATTTAAAATATATTACAATATTTTTATTGTAATATTAATATACCTGTTTAAAAGGTGTGCATCTTGAATAAAATAAAATATCATAAACCAACTAGTGACATCTGCTAGATTTTATGAACTACTCCTATTTATCTAGCACCTTAAGGGCCAATTTCATAATATAAACGTTAATGTCCGCTTAACTAAAAGATCGCTTTGTTTAACGAGAGACTTAAAATCTCTGTTAAAATATTGCATTTCATAATGATTTTAAAACTACTGTTAAGTAATTGTGCTGTTAGAACTACCGATGATATAATTGAACTACAAACTATAAAATGTAACCCATGGACCCTTTAAATGAACAAACGAATGAATAAATATTAACTAAGAGGTCTGTGGAATAACGTCAAAATCAATGCGCTTGTGTCATTTTAGGTTAAAACACGCAGTATAACCATAGATGTTTATATAAAAGGCTAGATAACTAACTCCAGCGCAAAAGTGAAGCCTGCATTTTGGGGCCTACCATATGTAGGTTTGGCAAAAATTGTAAGCACGACAGTGTTTGTTGTTGCAATCGCGTGTTATTTTTATTTAAAAATGAAAATGAAATGAATTACAATGATTTTAATATTAAATTCCTGCTTGAATATCCTAGTGTTATGTATTTATTATCGTTTTGCAATAGTTTTGCCTAACTTGCAAATGGCCGTTTGATTGTTCTTGAGGCTTCACTTCAATTACATTACAGGTATTGGGAGTCAGGTATCTAGCCTTCTATATTAACATCTATGAGTATAACACATAAACTTCAAATAAACGTTGGTTATGTTTAACAGGCCTCTTAAGTATTTAATGCGCCAAAATCGACGACTTAAGTTAAAATTCCATTAACTATCAGGTCGTCGTTAAAATTGATTATGAAATTCATTTTTGTTTTAAGTCGCCTTTTAACTTTAAGAGCCCTGTTAACTTTTGTTATGAAATTGGCCCTAAGTCGTCGATTTTGGCTCATTAAATACTTAAGAGGCCTGTTAAACATAACCAACGTTTATTTGAAGTTTGTGTGTTATACTGCGTGTTTTAACCTAAAATGACACAAGCGCATTGATTTTGACGTTATTCGACAGACCTCTTAGTTAATATTTATTCATTCGTTTGTTCATTTAAAGGGTCCATGGGTTACATTTTATAGTTTTTAGTTCAATTATATCATCTGTAGTTCTAACAGCACAATTACTTAGCAGCAGTAGTTTTAAAATCATTATGAAATGCAATATTTTAACGGGGATTTTAAGTCTCTCGTTATACAAAGCGATCTTTTAGTTAAGCGGACGTTAACGTTTTTATTATGAAATTGGCCCTTAGGACCAATTTCATAAGAAAAGTTAACAGGGCTCTTAAAGTTAAAAGGCGACTTAAAACAAAAATGAATTTCATAATCAATTTTAACGACGACCTGATAGTTAATGGAATTTTAACTTAAGTCTTCGATTTTGGCGCATTAAATACTTAAGAGGCATGTTAAACATAACCAACGTTTATTTGAAGTTTGTGTGTTATACTGCGTGTTTTAACCTAAAATGTCACAAGCGCATTGATTTTGACGTTACTCCACAGACCTCTTACTTAATATTTATTCATTCGTTTGTTCATTTAAAGGGTCCATGGGTTACATTTTATAGTTTTTAGTTCAATTATATCATCTGTAGTTCTAACAGCAGAATTACTTAACAGTAGTTTTAAAATCATTATGAAATTCAATATTTTAACAGAGATTTTAAGTCTCTCGTTATACAAAGCGATCTTTTAGTTAAGCGGACGTTAACGTTTTTATTATGAAATTGGCCCTTACATTTAATAAATGTACATTATAATACATTAAGGGCCGGCATTATAAAAGACAGTTAATTCGACAGTTACTAAGGGCCAATTTCATAATAAAAGTTAACAGGGCTTTTAAAGTTAAAAGGCGACTTAAAACGAAAATGAATTTCATAATCTATTTTAACGACGACTTTATAGTTAATGGAGTTTCAACTTAAGTAGTCGATTTTGACTTAAGAGGCCTGTTAAACATAACCAACGTTTATTTGAAGTTTGAGTGTTACGCTGCGTGTTTTAACCTAATGTGACCCAAGCTCATTGATTTTGACGTTATTTCACAGACCTCTTAGTTACTATTAATTAATTAATTAGTTTATTTAAATAGTCCATAGGTTACATTATGAGGAGCATTCGTGCAAAAGCCCATAAATCCATTTTTAACTGAAAATCAGTTATATATCAATTAGTACTAATCCCTCTACCCATTGAAGAAGTCGGATTTGGAAAAAAATCGATATTTACCATGTAAAACCCCGTGCAAACCCGTGGATTTGCGCAAAACCCGAAAAATCCGCAACATCTACTATATGCTTGTATTGAAAAGGTAACTGCCATCCAAATTTAGATTTTAAAAAATTTTTAATATTAAATGTTTTTTTTTTGTATTAAACATTTAGGGCCGGCCCAACTCTGATTAAATCCTTGGTTAACTAATCACGATTAATGGTTAACCGAAGTATTTAACCGACATTAACTTCAATGTGTTCCACCAAGCGTTTTGTATCTATGATTAGTTGACTGCTTTTACGTCGGGTTACCTCGGGTATAATCTGGCAAAGACTGTTCTGATTGGTTGATATATAGTCACAAGAAACTTTTACTATGAAAAAGTATGACGTATTTAATGAACGAAAAATTTAATTTTTTAAAAGCTTTTATTTCAAAATGAGTGCAGCAAATTTCGTGCAAGTCGGGTATTGGATTTATATAAACTGCATTCGCAATATTTTCATCAAAATTAAATTGAGTTAATTTTAATCTTAATTTTATTTTTGAAGTGTTTCTGAAGTTAAAAAAACAATTATTTAAATTTAATAAATTAAATTCAAAATTCAAAATTAACTCAATTTAGAAGACTTGAAAATGTATAATAATTTATACGAAACATGTCTTAATAATAAATAACGAAGAAGTACGTTATTAGAAAAATAATATTTATATTCAAACTGTCAACATTATCTTCACCTGTTTGCAAGAAATGCGCATGCACCTAGCATTTACCGTGATTAAACTCAACTAATCGCCCAAAATCGATCGATTAGTTTGAAAGCTGTTTAACCATGATTAAACTGCTTTAACCATGATTAAATAAATGGTGAAACGCTCTTTTTTATTTAACCATGATTAACTCCAACTAACCGTGATTAAAGTATTTAACCAGAGTTGGTGGAACCGGCCCTTAATGGTACCGATTGTATTAACGAATTGAATTAATTACATTACAAACATCTAAGTTTTGAGCAAAAACCGTTAAATCCAAACTATTTTTTCTTTTTTTTTTATTGTTTGACATTTCAATTTTATCAAAACGTTAGAATTGGGTCGTGTGACTCTTTATGCATTATTTGCAAGAAAAACATTCCAAAATATTGAGGCTTTCACGTGCCATACGTTTTTGCCAATTTGCCACATAATTTAAAAAGTGGATTTATCGGTTTTTGCACCAATGCTCCTCTTTTATAGTGTTTACTTCAATTATATCATCTATAGTTCTAACAGCACAATTAATTAACAGTAGTTTTAAATCATTGAGAAATGCAATATTTTGGGTCGGCATTATAAAGCACAGTTAAATATTTACTCGCGAGAATAAAATTTACCCGTAGATTTGGGAACTATAAAAGGCAGTTAAATTTACTCTCTAGGTTAAATCTATGGTTAAACGAATTTCTCGATTTCTATGGAGTAAATATTTACTTGACAAGTAAATTTTTGCAAAATAGACGAATGATGGTTATTTTTGCGCTATTAGTTGAATAATGGTATTAATTTAACCAAGTAAAAAGAAGTCCAAGTAAAAGAAGATTTTGAAGATATCCTAAGAAATACCATGGATAGAATTCCGAAATGTCACGAAATCGTCATTGCTGGAGATTTAAACGGTAGAGTAGGAAAACAAAAGAACAGCAAAGTAGTAGGTAGGCATGGAGAAGAAAGAGTGAATGATAACGGCCAGCGATGGATAAATTTTTGCGAACAGTACGACCTAAAAATTACGAACACATTTTTCGCGCATAAAGATATACACAAATTTACATGGTACAAACATACTAGGGGACTTAAATCAATTATTGACTATCTCATTACGAAACAGCAGTCCGGTATAAAAATTCAAGATGTGAGGGTATATAGAGGTGCTGAATGCGGATCAGACCACTGCTTACTGATTTCAAAAATATACATTCCATTTATAGTCTCCGATGCTCCAAAAGATGAAAAAGAAAAAACGAAAACTAAAATCAAAAAGTATAATATTGAGAGCTTTGCACATGATAGTACCAAATACTTGTTCGGCAGAAGATTGGAAGAAAAACTTACAATAATGGAGCGGACAACGGAAGAGGAATACGAACATATAACAACCTGTATATTGCAATCTGCACAGGAATCGCTAGGATCCCAAAATTCTAAGATAAACAAACCTTATTGGTGGGACGAAGATATTGAGCAACAAATTAAAACAAAGAAACTACTATATCAAAAACTTCTTCAAAAGAATGACATCGAATCTAAAGAAGAATATAAACGAGCCAATAGAGAGGTGAAGAAACTTGTAATAGATAAGAAAAACTTAAGCTGGACAAAAAAATGCAATGATATAGAGCAATATATAGGCGGAACTCGAAGTTCGGAAGCATGGAAGACAATCAAATCCGTAAGAACATCTAGTAAATCAGGATTTAACCTGGGAGGTATTAAAAAACATGAATGGACACAACACTTCGAAAAGTTGCTACAAGAAAAAAGACCGGCATTCATACAACAACAGAAGCAACAGGTAACACAAGTAGATGAAATACACCTGAACATTGAACGGGCTGAAGAAGCAATTGCGGCTACTAAGCTTAAGAAATCTCCAGGACCAGAAGGAATACATCCAGAATTTCTAAGAAATGGGCCAAAGAAGCTAATTGAAATGCTAAGATCTTTGTACGAAAGATGCCTGAATGGAGAGAACATTCCAAAAGAATGGAAAACCTCATTTATAACCACCATACATAAAAAAGGCCCAAAAGACGATCCAAATAACTATCGGGGTATAGCAGTTATCCCAAAAATAGGAAGAATATACGCACGAATTCTTAGAAATTCGGTGGAGGAAGAAATTAAAGATGATCAACCCGAGGAACAAGCAGGTTTTAGAGCCGGAAGATCAACTATTGACAACTTGTTTACTTTAAAAATCGCTCTTGAAAAACGAATGCAACGAAGTAGAGAAACACACCTAGCCCTTATTGACTTGGAGAAAGCATATGACAACGTTCCTATATCACAGCTGTGGACAGAAATACAAAAGCTCAACATAAGACCCGCCCTAATTCGAGCTATTCGAGATTATTATAAAGAAAACTATGCCGCGATAAAAGTTGAAAACAGTTTTACAGAAATGTTTCAAACCACCAAAGGATTGAGACAGGGATGTCCACTATCACCCACTCTATTCAAAATTTATCTTAACGGAATCCTACAGGGATGGACAAAAAAGTGTAGAAATATGGGACTACGAGTGGGAGAGGACATACTTTACACCTTATTTTTTGCGGACGACCAGGTTGTGATAGCGGAAGATGAACAAGATCTTAGTTATATGATCAGAAAACTCCAGGAAAAGTATATAAAAGCCGGACTCAATATGAACCTCCCCAAATGCGAATACCTAATTGTTGGAAATAAAGAATGTAATGACCTGCCACTTGAAACAAATACGATAAAAGGAGTAACAAAATGTAGATATCTGGGAGTCATACTGAATAAGGAAGGTAACAGTAATGACGAAATAAAAGACCGAATAAACAAGGGCAGAAAGGCGATAGGAGCACTAAATTCAATTCTTTGGGAGAAGAATATAAGGAAAGAAACTAAAAAAAGAATTTACACATCTGTAGTCCGAAGTGTATTGATGTACGGCGCGGAAGTGTGGGATTTAAGTTCAATAAATAGACGAAAATTGCTGGCCACAGAAATGGATTGTTTAAGGAGAAGTTGTAGAAGATCGAGAATAGAAAGAATAAGAAATGAATGTATACGAAGAACCATGAAGATAGATACTGACATAGCCGAAGAAATCGAAAGACGACAACTTATATGGTTCGGGCATGCAAAGAGAATGGGAGAAGATAGATGGCCACGAAAAGTATTAGAATGGATCCCGCCAGAACGGAGAAAGAGAGGACGGCCTAGGAGAAGCTGGAGAGATGATATAGATGGGGCGATGATTTCCAGAAATATAGAAGAGGAGTTATGCCGGGATAGACAGAGATGGAAACTGGGAACGGAGAGGCGGCTCCAGCCGTAGAAATCCGTATATATATATATTAATTTAACCTATAAATTAAGTGTAAATTGACAAATTGGCTATTTTATCTTGAATGTTCAAGTAGATTGCGATGCAAAATTAAAAATTACAGATGTAGTGTGTCGGTGGCCAGGTTCTGCTCATGACAGCCGCATATTATTGTGGTAGGGTTCACGGTGGAAAGATGAAAATAAGGTTTTCGTCGCGATCTATCAATCAGGAGTGCCACCACAAGAAAATAATACGGGACTTTTAAAAAATATTTTGTCTCGCGATATGTTATTTTAAAGGCCTTAAAAGGCTTTATCCAGAATAGGTAAAATTAATCTTCTATCTGTCGTCTGTCAAAAATCACAAGTTGTCAAAGTTGAAACTTTAAGAGTGAATAACTCAAGAAATGCTGAAGGGATCTTACCCAATTTTGGTACGTAGGTACATTGATCCTAATGGATATGAGAGCATATGTAATCCTTCGATAGAAATCAGTAATGCAACATGAAAAAAATAAAATTAACTTTTTTGGCAAAAACATGAAAAAAGTTTTTGTCGATCGATTTTCTTCGGCATTTCTGCGTCGATTGCAATCAAACTTATTGGACGTATGCCTCGTGGGCTGGAATGGTGAAAATAAGGTCTTGCCAGAGAAATCTTCACCAGGGCCACCACAATAAAAAAAAAAGAAAATGTCGTCGTATCTCCGGAAATGTTTAACCGATTCAGCTAAAATTTGGTGTGTCGATGGAGCTTCGAAAGTATAAGTATTGGGGAGAAAACAAACCGAGCCAATTGTAACAGAGCGGGCAGGTCAGAAAAATTACAGAAAATATTAACTGAAATCTTAATTTATATATTTTTTGTAAGAATTTGTCAGATGGCTTGCAAAAATAAAACAATATATTCAAAATTTTAATAAACGTCATAATTTTGTGACATATGTGTCAAAATTAGGTTAATGTTGATTTGTATACCGAGTGCAGCATAAGAACTGAGTTTAGGGCTTGTAACAATTTATTTTAGAATACAAAAATAGGTGGTTCGGTGGGAAATATTTTATAATATCGTCGTACGGACTGACGGAACGTTACTTTATAAGTAAAAGGTTCTGCCACAAGGTAGCGACCAAGTTTAGGCTGTTTGTTAAATTTTTTCGAAAATGTTTTCAGAATCAGTAAATCGACAGTCAGTAATTTACAAAAATTTATTTTCGAAAAATCCGCTAGATGACCGAAAAAATTTGTTGTACCAATCTTGGAGAAATTTTATTTGTGACTTCTTTGGTATTATGTGACGTATATAAAAATTTTGGAAAAAATTCAGTGGCGTAAAAAAATAAAAAATTTTTTTCATTTTGGATTTTGTTAAAAAAACTTTTATAGATAGATTTAGGGTAGGGGGTGATACATATAGATATCTTTGCCAGGGCTACCGATATCTTTGTTAAGGCTACCACAATAGAAAACAAAAATGAATATTATGTCATGACGATATTTTTTTTTTGTTAAATTGATGCCTTTTTTGGTAATATTTGATGCATGTTTAAGCACTTTATTTTTAAAATTTTATGCTTTTTTATCCAGACTTCAGTTATTATAAACGTTATTCATTTATTAATTATTAAATTTTACTTACTGATCTTTAACATTTTCAAAATTTGAGTGATTTCTCTTCTCTTTGAGAAGAGAACGCCATCCTGTTTGTAACCCAGCAACGCATTCGTGACAGTGACGTGTGTCATTTATTTGACGCAATTATCTTAACAAATATAACATAACTTCATGTTTTTCTTTGGTAATTTTAGTTTTTAAACAAAAATGCATTGTTGCTTTGAAGCAAGTGCACTCTAGCTGAAGCTCTCGTGCGTTGCTAAGCAAAAATACATTTTTGTTTCAAACCAAGGTTTCCAATTAAAGCACGAGGTCTTGTTATATTACTATTGATAATTACACTTACGAAAGGTAAACAAACACTTACGCTGGCAATTGTGTCTCTTCCTGCGGAAAGAGTGCCTCATCTGGTTCGAAGCCACGCCTCTCTGTTTGCATAATTTTGACGTTTGTCAATATCAAATAAATGTTCGCGTAATTATCTCAATAAAAAATATAACTCGACCTCATTATTTTTAGATCGATAAGTTGCTTGTAAAGTTTACTCAGGCATCGTTGCATTACGCAATTGCACTCAAAACAAGTTTTTCGTGCATTGCTATGCAACGATGCCATCGTATTTACAATACAATAACTTATCGATCTTAAAATGAGGTCTTGTTATATTACTATTGAAAATTAACACAAATTGATTGGTGATTTATATCACCAATATCGGATAGATTTATATAAAAAATTTCACAACTACTGTAAAGTTCTCAGTGAAATCTAATTGTTTGTCGCTAAATTCTCTAAGCGCGTGTATATGAAATAACAATTCGAATTACAAATTAAAAATAATTCAAATAGTCTGTCACGAACGTATAACAATGGTCAAAATGAGGCTAAAGGTGCGAATACATATGGCCTACCACAAGTTTCCCTCGAACCTCCTTCGAGTTTTACATGACCTCCTTATAAGTTAAACGGGCAACGAGTTTCTGTCGAGCCTTCTTCGAGTTTTACCTGATCCTCTCGCGAGTTTACCATGATCCGTGCGAAGGAGACTCGTGGCGATAGGTACGTCCTAATATGGCGGAGTCGCGCCCGCGACGCGGCAGCAACGAGTCTACTTCATCATATTAGGACGGAGCTCGCGAGAAACTCGCTGCGTTCCACTTTCTGTCGGTATTTTGACGAGCCATCAAAGGAAATAGTCGAAATTTAATTGTTGATAGTTGATCATGATACTGTAACTAAAGGCTAATTTACACGTGTATAGTAGCTTAAGCAAGCTCCTAAAATATGGAACTAAATTTAGTTACTTGCATGGTTCATACAAAACTACTAAATGTGAGTAGAAAAACACCGACACTTAATTTAGCTACTTGCTTTAGTAGCTTGCTTAAGCTACTGTACACGTGTAAATCCTGTATAAACAAGATAAGCCGCCGCGCAGGAATGAGACACGTGACACGTAGTCAGTGTTTTTTTTTGTAGTAGTGTAGTTAGTGTTTTCCAAAGTTAGAAAAACCCACACTTGAAAAACATTCATGCAAATATTTTAGAAAAGAGCTCCGAAATTGATCGCGCACGAATTCTAGCGACATCGCAATTCGAAGCTGGAGCATGGCTTCAAGCATTTCCATCACCTAATCTTGGTACTCTTTTAGACAAGACCGTTCTTCGTATCTGTCTTGCTTTAAGATTGGGTGCCAACATTTGCCAGTCACATATATGTGTTTGTGGTCAAGTTGTGAGTGCACGCGGAATTCAAGGCTTATCGTGCCAGAAAAGTGCCGGGCGATTCTCGAGACACAACGGCCTCAATAACATTATTAAAAGATCTCTAACATCTAGTAATATCCCTGCTGTATTGGAGCCGCCAGGCATGTCACGCGACGACGGAAAGCGTCCGGATGGTATGACTTTGGTGCCGTGGTGCCGAGGGAAAGCACTTGTGTGGGATGCTACGTGCGTGGACACACTAGCTTCATGTCACCTCAAGTCGTCTTCTAAGTCGGCAGGAGCAGCAGCTCTGACTGCTCAAAATTTAAAAATTAAGAAATATGCTGGTCTGCGTGACCACTACGAATTTTTAGGCTTTGCGGTGGAAACTCTAGGTACATGGTCATCGGACTCAAAAAAATTTGCCGATGAAATTGGTAAAATTTTAATTGAAAAATCCGGTGACCGTCGTGCCAAGTCGTTCTTCATTCAACGCATAGGCTTGGAAATTCAGAGGGGTAATGCCGCCAGTATATTAGGAACTTTTGGAAATCTGGCCGAGTTGGACGAAATTTTTTATTTGTAGTTATTATTTTATTAATTACTTTATTAATTGTTATTATTTTATTAGTTGCTATTATTTTATTAGTTGTTATTACTTTATTAGTTGTTATTATTTTAAGTTCATTTTATTATGTTGTTTAATTATGTTAATTAAGTATTAGAAATTTATTAAGTTAGAATAAAATAGAAAGCCTCTTTATTATTTTTATTTTTACAGTAAAAGTAAAATTAAATTATGTATAAAACTGTAAAAAATAAATAAAAAAACCTAATCGCCACATGTCTCCTTTGCACGGATCGTAGTAAACTCGCGAGCGGATCAAGTAAAACTCGAAGGAGGCTCGACGGAAACTCGTTACGCATTTAACTTATAAGTTATAAGGGGATCATGTAAAACTTGAAGAAGGTTCGAGGGAAACTCGTAGCAGGTTCGTCGGGTCGTAAACGCGACTCCGGCGCGACTCGATATATTTATACGCACCTTAAGAATCACTGAAATGCAGTCGGTACGCGACAACTGGGCGAATCCCACTGGGCGATTGTTTAGTTCTGTTAAATCTTGCATTTTACAAATGCACACTAATATCCACAAAATCTACTTGAAATTTATTTTCATTGAATTTAGGTTAACTTACGATTGAAAAACTGGGTCTTAGCGTTGATGCTTTTGTGTTGTATGATTCAGTGGTGTAGCGAGAAACTTAGTTCGGGGGGGGGGGCACGAGCGAAGCGAGTCTTGTAATAGCGCCGCAGACGAAAATTTTTCAACTTTTCCAGGTCAAACGCTTAATAGAAAGTTAGAAAATTACAATACAAAGAAAATTTCGGGGGGGGCGGCCCTGAATACGCCACTGGTATGATTTATCAAACGCGGCTTACTCTAAAGAGCGCACGGGCACGTGTCCTCTAATTTCAAACAGCAAGTAGCCACTGTATAAAAAAAGTTTGTTGAAATCAAAACTTAAAAAATTAATATTTACCAAAATTACGTGCTTTTTAAAATTTGTGTTCTATCAAAATGTCACAAGCCGCCACTGTGCTTTATAGCAAGGTATACGCCACTGGTATGATTTATCAAAGGCGCCTTACTCTAAAGAGCGCACGGGCACTTGTCCTCTAATTTCAAACAGCAAGTAGCCACTGTATAAAAAAAGTTTGTTGAAATCAAAATTTAAAAAATTAATATTTACAAAAATTACATGCTTTTTAAAATTTGTGTTCTATCACAATGTCACAAGCCGCCACTGTGCTTTATAGCAAGGTATCTACTTTGTGGATTTTACCTTTCTGCTCCCTTTTCCTTCTATAATGTTCTAAGCTTTACCTTTTATCATAGCTTTAAACATAACTAATGTAACAATGATAGTTATAACAATAGGTAGATTAGTACGTAATCCCAAAATGGGAAAAATTTTAAATTTTTTTGTATGCCATCTATTGTAAATTGTATCAACTGGGTTGCAACCATTTCAGTTGCAAACCTTATTGTTCGATGATAAAAGCGACTCAAAACATCCAATCCCTCTGTACGCCAACATCCATAACTAAAATATTTTGCAACCGAGGCTGTCCAACTAGATATATATAAACAATGGTAAAGGTAAACACCGTTGCTGCTTATGTGCAAAAATTTTCTGAACACCGCTGCAAAGTATCATTTTCGAGAGATAAAAACTACCTGATATGCTATCCTTTCTATGGTCGTGTACGTAAAAATCTTAACAATTTTTAAGATTTTAATTTCTTGTTCTTCGCTTGCTGTATTAAAATCGCTAAAGCTATATTAATGATTTTTATATTAATAAAACTTTTATTATCATTTATCGTAAAAAACGAAATTTATTAAAATAATTACTTCATGTTGTAATTATAGGATATCCCACGTAGGTATTCAATGACATCTTACGATCGTAACCTGTAACCTTAAGGCTAATGTCCACTTGAGACAGAAAGTCTCGAGACTCGTATATAAACCCATGCTAATACTAGTCTCAGTATTAGTTTCAGAAACTTAGGTATTAGCATGGTTTATATGGGAAGTCTCGAGACTCTGTCTCAAGTGGACACTAGGCTTTATTCAGGATTCTTGCATCTGCTTGTAAGTAACATCTCCTTTTGTTGTTACTTGGTGACCAGCAACTTGTCGCTCGTAATCTACATCGTCAGTTTTTTGGATTTTTTTATAATTTTTTATTTTTGAATTTTTTCAAATAATTTATTACTTTTACTTATTACGCCGCCTAGTTCACCTATTGCCCAGTTGTCCGTCGCCCAGTTGAAAATGTGCAATTGGCGGTGTGATATAAGTAACCACGATATCACTAGTCATAACAACGTATATGTGTATTTTCACCTTGTTGCTATTATTTGCTTATATAAATTTACCTTTCGCTTCGATGTTACTTTTATTGCATACGCCTATGTAGCTTCGGAAGTCTGGTGACGTATTTAGCTGATTAGATTAAAATTCTGCTGACTTTCGGTGCGATTCTGATTTGAGCATGGTTATATAGCCATATTGTTATGACTAGATTGTTAACCTAAGTTATAACCATCTCCGTAACAATGTTACCGAAAATTGGTATTCCGTTTAGACACGTATAGTCATGATGGTTATAATTTAAGCATAACCAAACCTTGTTAGAAATAGTTCAAATCTTACGTAAAAATAGTACAAATGTACAAATATTACAGATGGATCCATCAGCTGTTGTGGTTTCAAAATTAAATTTTAGGTTAGATTTAAATTTAATTCTTTTAATGTTTGTGTTTTATTTATCAAAGAGCGATTTATCAAAAAATGATCTATTTGGCACAAAGTTTTATAAGCTCTTTTTACTTTGTTTTAGGGTTTTGTATTTTTCTTGAATTATTATGATTTTGTATGCGTTTTTTGAATTTCTATGCTATCTATTTTTATTAAAAAAAAATCGAATAAGGTTTTAGAAGAAAATAACGCTTTAAAAATATTGGAAAATATAGTCAAAACTATACCTGGAAAAACTACGTTAAGGTGCTAGATAAATAGGAGTAGTTCATAAAATCTAGCAGATGTCACTAGTTGGTTTATGATATTTTATTTTATTCAAGATGCACACATTTTAAACAGGTATATTATTGTAATATATTTTAAATTTGAAAAATAATTTTAAATAAATTTACCTACAGTAGTTCTATACTTCTATACCTGTTATGACCAGGGTATGACCAAAGAATATATACCTATAGGAACAAGAAGCATCACTTAACGTATTTCACCAGGTCAATTTCCAGTGCGCAGGTCCCCCGAGAATATGGAGAATTGGCGTCAAAATTTTGAAATTTGAAATTTGTATTTCATAAAATATATCTTTTGTCTTATTTATTTAATTATTGAACATTACTAATTAAATTTAAAACACTTCAAGTATTTAACCCCCGTATTCATGTAAATGTAATGTAATTCAATGTAAAAATCTCTCACCTAAAATTGGCTTACAACTTGTGTGATAACAAAAATTAATAAGAATGTCATTTATCGTATCTTTGCTTGTTGCCGATCATAATTTTTAATACACTACAATAATTATTTAAAAACTATAATATAATTTTAAAATATTAAAAAATATAATATAATTATAAATAATAATAATAATTTAAAAGATTTTTTATTTAAATAATTTAATATTTCTAGCTTTGAAAACGTTTTAATAAAAAACACGAATCGTCAGTCGATTTAATTGATCACAGACCTTAAACTCAACAATTTTAAAAAAGTATAAAATGAATGGTCAACAATAATCTATAGGTTCCTATAGGCGATTCAAGATAAGCGATACGCCACCAACGGTCGCCGGTGAAACTAATTTCAGAGACATGATTATTATTGTTTATTTGGTGTAGGGCGAGTGCAATGTTAGTTTTTCTGTTGTATCTCTTATTTTTTTTATGTAAATTTTGTATGATGAAATGAAGACACATTTAGTTGTTGCTACAAACCTTCTAAATAGATATATTCAAAATGTCCAACGCGTACTATTCAGTTCCCCATTGCAAATCATGGGCGAAAAGAAAGGTAAGAGAGTTTTAAAAAAAATGCTGTCCCAGTCCCTACCTTGAAGCTGCCCACACATGTTAAAGAAAATACTAGACTGGAACCTGACGTCCTCAAGACGAAATCATACATTTTTACTCACATGTTGAAGATACTGGCGATACTGCCATACGAGGTGCTATGAAACGTAGTCAGCGATTAAATTAAAAGAAATGAATTGAAAGAAAGCAATGCATCTGACGAGGCAACTATATGTGACAATGAAGAAGAACTTCATAACAATCAAAATCCAGATGACATAGAAGCAGCCGAGGCTTTACTTCAGTCACTCAATTTCAAACCCGAGATGCAACCTAACAATGCTAGATTGAGAACTTTTCGAAACTTTGAGATGCAAATTAATGCCAGAATAAGTTAAAACAGTGTGCGATTTAATAACAACAGATCAAACTTTAAACAGAATTTTTGCAAATTCTAGATTTCCAACTAAATAATTTAGACATGCAGCCGCTTCAATAAACATATTATATTTTATTAGTTATTTTGATATATTTATATTACACAAATTATGAAACATTTTTTCCATAAAATTTTTATTTATTGCTATCTACTTTTCCTTGGAAACAATGAATTTCACCTATAGGAGCTGCCTGAATGAAAAAATTATTTTTTTATTAATTTTTTTAAAATAAAAAATAGCAGGTGTTAAGCAGAACAATATTTTACGTATGTACTGAAAATTTCAAATTTCTATGACTATTCGTTTTTGAATTGAACTTGACACCAGTTCAGCGCCTATTGATCTAGCACCTTAAATTAAAAAAGCGATCCCTTGCTTGATAGAAAAATTCAAGTTTTGCACCAATCACTAATGTCGACGTTGAAAGAAACTTTTCAGCTTACATAAATCTTTTATAGAAATATGCATTTTAATCCCGAACATTTCGAACAATTTTTAAAAATCAATTGTTTTAAAAATTAAATTAATCTTTTTATTAATAAAATTGGTGCTTGTTTTAATTGAATTAATGTTTTTATTTTATTAAATTGATGCCTTTTTTGGTAATATTTGATGCATGTTTAAGGACTTTATTTTTAAATTTTTACCCTTTTTTATCCGAACTCCAGTTATTACAAACGTTATTAATTTTTTAATTATTAAATTTTACTTACTGATCTTCAACATTTTCAAAATTTAAGTGAAAATTAACACCAATTGATTGGTGATTTATATCACCAATATCGGATTGATTTATATAAAAAATTTCATAACAATTTAAAAGTTAATAGTGAAATATATTTGTTTGTCGCTAAATTCTCTAAGCGCGTGTATATATGAAATAACATTTACTAATTAAAAATAATTCAAATAGTCTTTCACAAACGTATAACAATGATCAAAATGAGCCTAACAAGCATTGAAATGCAGTTGCTATCATAACCATGAATTATAACAATAATGGTTCACAAACCACACCCTCATGGCTATATCTGCACAATCAGAATAGCAAAACGGCTGAAATAACCATATTGTTACAAAATAACCAAATGGTTATGATAACAAGGTTGTTATGTCAAATCAGAATCGCACCGATAATCTTGCTTTATCTTTATATAATGACTAGCAAAAGCCCGTCCACGGACGGGCATCTAGACCCGATTGGTTGGAAACTCGATTGATGTGCAACTCGTCAAAGTACCGGCGGTACTTTAATATATTTTTAGGTTGGTAAAAAAATTCGACCAATCAGATTGTTTCTTTTTTCACCAAAAAATGGCACGCTGGAGGAGCCGGAGCCGGAGCAGCAGAGTGCTGGGATTTTATGTATTAAGATGTCACATGCTTTAATAAGTATACTTAATAAGTTACTGTTTATTTTAAAAGTGGTATTTTTGTTACTTATCACTTTATATTTTTATTTTGTAAATGCCCCGTGTTGGATGAAAAATGCATAACGTCAATCGCGCAAAAAGTAATCCGCTATCGCTATCGCTCGTTCTGATATATTGCTAACTCTGAAATAGATTACTTATAAGAAGATTAATCAAAGTGAAATATTATCATAATCTTGTTAAGTTAAAAATATTAAAAATCAACTAAGTTGATAGTCTGCGACATCTAATATATATATTAATTATTTTTTTATTAAAATTTTTTCAATATTTCCAATAATTTTAATAATATTTTTAACTTAACAAGATTATGATAATATTTCACTTTGATTATAATTTCATTTGTTAATAACTATACATTATATAAGAAGATTATGAATATTAAATACCAAAAGAAAATAATAATCTATGGTAATTATAACATACTTTTGTTTTTCATACTATAACAATAAACACAATACACCAATAGTATAAAAAACAGAAATACGTGTCCACCCGTCCGTCTGCATGTTTCAAATTTCACAACTACTTCAATAGTTTAAAAACTATACTGGAATGCTTTTTAAAGTTGAAACATGCGGACCGACAGACGGACGCACAGACAGACACAGAGCCAGATCAATATGGCTTCTTTCTATACGTTGTATAGAAGCCTAAAAGTAGCTAGGCAAAAAAAGAAAAAGGCAAGGGATCTGTCGATCCCAATAAAACAATATACTGTTTTTGGTTTATAAAATTGAGTCCCATTAGTTTCTCTGTGTTGGCGTAAGAACGGCCCGACACTTGCAGCATAAGTGTCGTAATGATCATCTAACATAAAAAGCTGATTTATTTTATTTTTTGTAATCTTTTTTTTTTATTTTTTAGGACTCTATGGAACTTTATTTAGACGCAACAAAGAAGCTGCATTTTCAAATTATAGACTATGGGAAAGCTCTGGATTTGTTATTGCATACGCATATTCAACTCACCTGTGTGCAAAAATGAAGCTCTACGTAATGTTAATAGTTCTTATAATAGGGGTTGCCATGTATATTGTTGTTGAAATTCTTCATATGCGTAAAATAAAGCGGCAGAAAGAAAAAGAAAGAAAATTAGCGGAAGCGGAAGCTAAAAATCGACCACTGGAACCTGAAGAAACTGACGACGAAAAAGATGATATCGATGATGAAATTATCGTAACACATCTTTAAAAATCATGGTAAATACATTGTTCAAATATTTTACCTCCAAGACTAACACAAGTATCACTTTCTATACCATTTATTTAACCAAAATTGTTAGAAAAAATCATATATAGAACGAATTATTTTTGAGTCATCTTTATTCAGGTTGTAGACCTGTCCTGAAGACAAATCTGCATACGTTCTTCGCGTACCACTGGACATATCAAAGCCAAATTTAAACTATATGTTTGTTTGGTGCTCTGATAAGTTTAAGTTTTTTTTAAACCCTGACTATAATATATCTTCTAACACATTTTTTTCGGTGCCACCGTGAAGAGCCTGATATTAAGTTAGTATTATTATAAATTTTAAATAGATCATGTTTTGGCGATCCTTACCTCCTAAAAATCGGTACCGAAAATCGACAGCAAAAGTCGATATGAAAAATCGCTACTAGATACGCCCATCTGTTTCCTAGGGTTTTTGGAATTCCCAGTGCTTTTCTGTATAACAAGATGTTATGGTCAAAAATGTAAATTAGTCATCGATGTAAACATTGTTTACATCTCCACAATCAATCTTCAGTTTACAATCTTCATAAATGAGATTGTAATATTTACGTTTTTAGCCGGTCAATCACATTATTAACCAATGGGAATGGAAAATGACGATATCATAATTTAGTGAATTGGAAGTAAAGCAAATATTTTGAATTTTATTTATTTTGCCATATTTATATTTACAAATCGCCCATCAGTGGAATATTATGTTTAATATTAATTTATCAATAAAAAATATTTTAAAAATTAAACATGCTAATAATACTATATGAAATTAACGTTTTTAACTAATCATTTTTATTTTGGCACTGGAAAATCAAAAGGCACATGTAAAAATAAAATAAAAACAAGTTTATAAAAAAAAGCTTTATAAAATGAAGACCAATGAAAATACATTCTTCTATATGTGTATTCTTGCTTGGAAATGGTTAGAGTACCTATAAGTTTCTTGTAACATAATTTTCTTTTCAAACTTTAAAGCTTTGGTGGTGCCTTCCATATATATTTCTCTATAAGTAAGAAAAATGCATAGTAGATGTCGATCTCAACGAAAGTTAGACCAACACGAATTTCCAACAGCCAAAGCTGCTATGAATATGGGTCAAGATCTTTACAATTTTATCACAAACAATATAATACGTCAAGCACCACCAAAGCTTTAAAGTTTGAAAAGAAAATTATGTTACAAGAAACTTATAGGTACTCTAACCATTTCCAAGCAAGAATACACATAGAAGAATGTATTTTCATTAGTCTTCATTTTATAAAGCTTTTTTTTATAAACTTGTTTTTATTTTATTTTTTTATTTTGTGCTTTTTAAGTTTTATGGTAACCATCATAGTAGTTTAATGTGTAATTGATTAAATTATATTACACAGCATATTTTTTCTTAAACCACTGCATGTTTTTGTAAAGTTTCTTTTCTATATTCTACTTTTTTTTAAAATCGATTTTAAAACTCACTTAGTTTTTTAATTTTAAATATATTACATTGGATTCCATTTTTCGAGCTATTAAAGAATAATTTGTTTATAATAGATAATGTGGCATTATTAATTTGACTCTCTTACTTGAAATTGGGATCGACGATAAGATCGGTTTCAAAACTCTCACGGTTTTTTAATTTTAAATATAATACATATAAATTCCATTTTTTGAGCTATTAAAGAATAATTTGTTTATAATAGATAAAATGGCATTATTAACTTCACACTTACGTACTTAACTTCGAGGTGGACGATAAAATTTATGTAGAAAACGTATTCATTTTGAGGTGTATGCTGGTCGGATCGGTTTGAAAATTTGACAAAAACAAAATATTTAAATTGCAACTCAATATTATAAACGATAATCAGGCAGCTGCCGCAATCTTGCCATTTCCTCCAGAGCTTTTGTATTGCACACCTTCTTAGCGTGGACTTTCAAACACTGGAGTTCTTCTAGTTTAACACCTTCAAGGGATCTTACTCGGCTTAGAGCAACATATGCTTGACCTGGTGCAAATATTTTTGATCCCAAGTTAATTACTGCGTGGTCCACTGTTGATCCCTGCATTTTGTGCACAGTGGAAGCCCAACAAAGAACTAACGGCAGCATTCGACGTTCTGCTGTTCCGAGTTGTTGGTGATTCGTCACGTATCCTTTGACTTTGTCGAGAACTCAAATCGGCTAATCGTTTATCACGAGTTGTTAAAGATTCATCACGTACCCGTTGCCTACGTCGATTTCTTAGATCAGCAAGGCGAGAGATTCATTTTGGCGCTTTTGCAATGCAAGAATTCTTCTTTTTTTAAAAGCCGCAGCATGTTTCTATGTTCTTCTTAAGTTCACGATATTCTTTTTGTTTTATCAATCTTCCAGCTCTTTGAGATAACGATTCATTTTTTTTAATACCTTTTTCCATAACAAAATTCTTTATAACTTATACACTTACAATAACTTGACACTTGAAGTAATGTAAATTTAATTTTTTTGACATATGCTTACTTGATTTCGTAGTGGATAGATCTTTTTCAAAATTTGCACAGAAAATGTGCTAGTTTTGCGGTAGATGATCGGATCGGCATATATCGATGATCGGATATATTATATAACAAATATATATTTATATAGAAGGTAAAAATATTTCGACTGCTTTTTAACAAACTTCTAGCCATCCAATCAAGCTGAAATTTTAAACGTCGACTTGTAGCTCTAGACATTTCAATCTATCAAATTTTGAAACCGATCCGATCATTCCCTTATATAATTCCCAATGCTGTGTAATATAATTTAATCAATTACACATTAAACTACTAATATAGTTGCCATAAAACTTAAAACGCACAAAATAAAAAAATAAAATAAAAACAAGTTTATAAACAAAAAGCTTTATATTATTATGAAGACCAATGAAAATACATTCTTCTATGTGTGCTCTTGCTTGGAAATGGTCAGAGTACCTATAAGTTTCTTGTAAACTTTAAAGCTTTGGTGGTGCTTATTGTATTATATTGCTTGTGATAAAATTAAAAAGATCTTGACCCATATTCATAGCAGCTTTGGTTGTTGGAAATTCGTGTTGGTCTAACTTTCGTTGAGATCGACATCTACTATGCATTTTTCATACTTATAGAGAAGTATATATGAAAGGCACCACCAAAGCTTTAAAGTTTACAAGAAACTTATATAATGTATAGTTATTAACAAATGAAATTATAATCAAAGTGAAATATTATCATAATCTTGTTAAGTTAAAAATATTGAAAATCTTACTGTTAAAAAGCAACTTCGAAACATGTAATATATGTATATTTATTAGATGTCGCAGACTATCAACTTAGTTGCTTTTTAACAGTAAGATTTTCAATATTTTTAACTTAACAAGATTATGATAATATTTCAAGGTACTCTGACCATTTCCAAGCAAGAGCACACATAGAAGAATGTATTTTCATTGGTCTTCATAATAATATAAAGCTTTTTGTTTATAAACTTGTTTTTATTATTTCAGACGTTTTTGCAACGCTCTGTAGATAATATCCCAGACAAAATTTTTCTCAATTGAAAATTCCATAAATGAAAGAAAAATATGTTTTCGCAACCCTGTAACTAATCAAATAGTTTCATCATCGCGCGCTCTACATAGGCAAAGAGTATGTATTGTAGTGCTCTCTACTTTTAATTAGCTGCTTTTACTCTAAAAAGAGGATAAAATGGTTACATGTATACAATAAAATGCTAACGGTATAATTGATAGTAATAATTTTGCAATCTGAACAATAAACAATAATAAAAATAAGACAGGAGTCACACAACTTGTCGGCCAACACGTATTCGTCGAACTTATTTTTCTTGTCTTGGCTATCTTTACCAAGATATGGACACCTATGTACTTCAATAACTGCTTTCACAACTGGATAATCACAAAATGTTATTTTGTTTACCTTATACTGCGTTGCGGGCACTCAGGTTCTATGCCCAAGACGTAGATACTTGCTAATTCTTTGGCTTTGGACCTCTCGTTTAAATAAAACTATCGTTGATGATCTTCCCAATCTACCAATCTACCTCTTCTCTTCTAATCTACCTCTTGACAAAACTTTCCACACGCGATCACAACAATCTGCAAACATAACTTGCTTTACCCGCTTCCAAAATATAACTCGCTGTCTTCATCTTTGTTATTTCTTAATTTCGTTGGTTTCTTCAACTGTTTCGATTTCATTGGTATTAGCTATTCTGTTTTTTTTATTTTTTGGAAGAAAAAACTAATTATTTTTATTTAAATTTTAAATCAAACTTGCTGTTGGTTGTTTGAGTGGTGTTGGCGTGTTTTTTTGATGAGTCATCAATATCAACAATAAATAAAATTCAAACATTAAAATTTTGAAACAATAAATAATAACTAAAACAAAGAACAACTTAAACTACACAATGTAACTTAACGAACAAATAAAACGCTCATAGAGTAAACGAAGAATAGAAATAGAAACGGAAAGTTCTGTCTTTATTGTTCCTCAGGTTGCAAAACGTCAGTTCTTTATTTCTAAGTTCGCAACCCACTTCCTATCGCTCAGTGTGATACACAACAGTATATATTGTCGTGTTCCAAAATTATATTTTTAAAATTTTGAATTTTAAAATTTTGGTTTTTGTTTAATTTTGAATTTTGTTTTGTTTGTTTGAAAATTTGAATTTATTTTTGTGTAAATATTTGAATAATTGTTCGCGCCAACAAATTGTAAGTTGGCACGAAACTTTTGATTAAGAATACTTTTGCCGGGTCCGTCAATTTTGCATCTCTGATTTGAGATTATTTAACATTGTGTTCAGAATAATAATAATAATAAATAATTATTAATAAAATAATAAGAATAATAATAAAAACAATTTTATTATATTTTGGATAGTTTTTGTTCCAATTTGGACAAGTGCTTGGAGATTTTTTGAACGCAATTGAAGTTTTGAAGTAATCTTACTTGATTGGATGGTAAATATGATGATTTGGATAATTGTGAGAATAAATCAATTTAATTTATGTCAGATTTATTTTTTTGTTATACTACCAGAGATTATCAAAAGAGGTAAAAGTCTTCTACCCTGATGCTAGCCGAGAGCCGAGGCGAGATAAAAAGAATATTGGCAAGTTTGGTTGTTTAGTTCATTCTTGCATATTTTATCATTTTAAAAAAATAACATCTCAATGTATTACTGTGAATTTTTAAATAAAACCATTTCTTAAATATCCAAAATTAATTTTGTAAAACGCTGTCAAATTATTGTTGAACAAAATGTGTGCGATAACTTGACCACACGTTGCACCGGTATCGCTTTTATTTGCGTTTGCTGCAACTTTTATAATTTTTCAATCCTAATTTTCAAATGTTCAAATAAATCCAAATAAAATTTACACAATACATAATTAATACTAAACATCTTAAGGCCTCGCCACATAGCTTATGTTAAGCTATGCCAATGTAAAACATTGAAGTAGAAACATACGATTTTAATAGTGATGTCCACATTTCTATGCGCGTTGCCCTGAATGTTTTGCATAACCATGGAATTGATGGAAATGATGCTCACACGACGATCTTCGAGCACAATTTTCTTAGTTTTTTCGACGTTTTCGTCAGTCACAGAAGTGAATGGACATGCGGAACGAGGCAAGTTATCAACCGCAATACGACCCGCTTTAAATACTTTGTACCATTCGTATAGTTTTTAACATTTTTAACGCTTCCGTATATGATAATATGTTGTTAGAAACACAAAATTTCAGGAAAACTCTTTGTTGAACTAAATTTGGAATAGCAAAATTCGCAGAATACACAAAACAATGACTTGTTTAAAAAAACTATTATAGTCGACGCGACTAGGCTTTGAACCGCGGTTTGCGTCTCGCAAGGAGCCGGCGGTTACTCGTCATCACCGATTTCGTCCGGATTTATCGTACATATATGTAGGGTTTGACTAGAATTGAATGTGACCCAAGTGGGAACCCCAGATGGCCAATCGTTTAGAAAATCAAAGTTTTTCTCGTAGATTAGACACTTCATAAATCTTTTAGGCCCAATTTCATAATCAAAGTTAACAGGGCTTTTAAGTTAAAAGGCGACTTAAAACAAAAATGAATTTCATAATCAATTTTAATGACGACTTAATAGTTAATGGAGTTTCAACTTAAGTCGTCGATTTTGGCGCATTAAGGTGGTTCGGTAGAGTGTGCTTTCACCCGCAAGCAAAGGTTTTTTTAGGTAAAATCAAAAGCAGATAGTTTTTTTTTATATGTTAGTGAATTTTCAAGTCTTTTTACGGTGTAGTTTTTAAGAAATCATCTTTTAAAATCTTTAAAAAAATACATTGCGAACATAGGAAAACACACACAATAGCACAGATTAGGATGTTAATTTTAAATTAATTCAAAACTTTATCCCGAAACCCACGAAAAAAAAACTTACTACTCTAATCTAGGATGTATGAAGCATCTTCTAGGAAACATTGAATTGGATTTACGGTGTAATTATTGAAAAATCGATAATAAAATAATGCCCGCGTTTTTTGAATTTGAAAACGAAACATATATTTTTGGTGCGAGCTGTCATAATTTATGTCAAGCAAATTATCATTTGGACTACGGATTATCTTAGTAGATGGCGTAACTATACATATTCGAAATTTAATTATAAATAACCTTTATTGGATTTCTTGCATTTATGTTCAACATGATTTCAACGTTTCCTTAATGAAACGACCCGAAAGAACTCGTAATTGACTCATTGTGCAGCAAAATTTTTCAGGCTGTGTTTATATTTTCAGCGATCAGTTAAGTTAGGTTAGGTAGATCAGCTAGTAAGTGAATCAATTAAAGTTCTAATTATAAATTTTAATTGTCATTTAGATTATTTATAAGAGTATACACAATTTGATAAATTATATTTTTAATTAAAATGATTTTTAATATCGATTTTGCAATGTAATTCTCTATTTATAAATATGAATAATGGACTACATTTGGAGTCGGCCAAACTCTACCGAACCACCTTAAATACTTAAAAGGCCTGTTAAACATAACCTACGTTTATTTGAAGTTTGAGTGTTACGCTGCATGTTTTAACCTAATGTGACACAAGCTCATTGATTTTGACGTTATTTCACAGACCTCTTAGTTACTATTTATTAATTAATTCATTTATTTAAAAAGTCCATAGGTTACATTTTATAGTTTTTACTTCAATTATATCATCTATAGTTCTAACAGCACAATTAATTAACAGTAGTTTTAAAATCATTATGAAATGCAATATATTTACAGAGATTTTAAGTCTCTCGTTATACAAAGCGATATTTTAGTTAAGCGGAAATTAAAGTTTTTATTATGAAATTGGCACTTATATTAGCTTGATTTCCAAGCACTAGTTTGCACAGCGGTAAGAAGTCGGATTAGTAATCCGAGGGTCGCAGGTTCGAGTCTCCTGATAATAAATAATAATAATTATTCTTCTCATTGAACCACATTTTTCATTATTTTATTCTTCAAGTTTCTCGATTCTCGAGAGACAATCGTTTTTCCATCTTTTCAATACATTTATTTTTAAATTAATTTTTAATTAATTTTTGAAATTGTTAGCTCTTTTTAGAGTTTTGTTGTTCGATTTCAAAATTTTATTTTTTGAACTAATATTAGACCGAAATAATAATTTCAATTTGAAAAAAGCGTATATTTTCGATTTTGAAAGTTGCGCCTTGCGCCACTTTGAACTTGCAGCGCTGTTTACACTTTAGAATTACAGTCACTAGATATATACAGTACCGCAACGTCCGGCCATTTTGGGTCCAAATTTATACTTTCTCCTCGCACTTATTCACTCATTGTGCGCGTGACCAATGAGTGCGAGAGAGAAAGCACATAAATTTGGACCCAAAATGGCCGGACGTTGCGGTACTGTATATATCTAGTGACTGTATTTAGAATATATCTAAAACTTGCACTACTTGTATACCAGCGTGCAAGCACCTTTTGTAATAATATGCCAAATAGCCTCAAAATAATGCTCTTAAAAAAAGTGTTTATTTTTCAAGACTTATTTATCTTAGATCCGGTTTTTCCTTCCAGTTTAAGCTAGCTAATAAGCTAATTAATATTTTTTTGGTGACATATAATGTTCGTGAATTTCTCATTTTTTGGTTATAATAAATTATGACTTTTCAATATTTTAATAATTACTGCCTTCTATTTACTGAAAATCTAATTCTAAAAATCTAAAAATCTAAAAAAAAATCGAATCTAAAAATATAACGCGTACTATTTACAACTTAGGATTTGAGGAGAAGTTATAGATTTTATGCTTGTTTCGTGTATTTCCTCTTCTCAATTAAGATGCTTCAAGATCAATCTTAGTTCCTAACTTTGGTTATTAATTAAAAAGATAAAAGAATTAATTTTTACCGATTCGATTAGTTCGATTTTTTTTTAACTAAGATTTTTGCCTAACTAATTTGAGGTGTAAATAGCTGAATAGAACGCAGAAATTGACAATTAAGCCAAAGTGTGTTAGTCAGCTTAACTGGAAGTGAAAAACCGGACTTTATTAATAATATAAACTACATAATTATATTATATCGATGTGTTTTTAGGTAGATGCGTCATGATTCTGCCTTAATAAGAAAATTCCAGAATAAATGAAATAGTACTTGTTGAATATAGAAGAATGGTACGAAAATGCATACTACTTAAAATAAATTCAACCATGTATGTGTATGTAATTATATAGATATTATACTAGAATATAAATACAATAATTGAAATGCCAGATCGATGTCGATAACATGGTAAATCAGAAATATTATTTAATACACCAAGTGTCAACGTTATGATGTAACAGCTTACCGTTCCTATTTTTTAATGCAAAGACCATAAAAAACCAAATATTTTTAATTTGTTAATTAATGTTAATTAAAATATTAGTTTACAGAAGTTAGTGTAAGAACAGCAGTTTTAAATATTATCTTCTATTAGTAAATTGCGGTATGTTTTTAAAGTTTTCTTAATATAACATTTATTACATAAAATCAATTAATTTTTCTATTTAATATACATAAATAAATAAATTATAACAACTCTAAAAACACACTGAAAGAGTAATAATAATGCAGGTTCATGCTATGAAAGTTATTGTGAGAAATACGTTATTATATCCATAAGTTAATGTTATTAATTTTGCTATATTTTGTAAAAAAGACTTTGCAATAATTTTTTTTTATAATACCTTATATTATTATCTTAAAATAAAATTATTCTTTATGAAATTGGCACTAAGAAATATAAATACAAATAAAAGCATTAATTGATTATTTGTGAACTTGAAGAAATCTTAAGCTTGGTGACGTAGAATGGATTATTGTGAATATCAGAATAACTCCAAGCATTATAAGTCTACAATAGGTACTACCACTTCATTGTGACTCCATAATCATTGGATAAATTCAGAATCAATAAGAGATGTTGTGTTTGCATGTAACACCGCATTAAAATACCAACTTGTTTAAAACTTTTGATTTAATTTCGATAAATTTTAATTATTTATGAGCAAAATTTTGTATGTCAATTAATTATTAAACATTTGAAAGACTTAAAAGTTTAATTAATAAAAATTAAACATTAGTAATGTAGGCATCCTATAGTATATGTGTTATATTTTGAGGCACGCTTTAATTATATAAAATTACTCAAACAATCTTTAACTTAACACTATTATAATATAAACTAAACCGCAACAATTGCGAGTTACATTATTACGTTGAGACTCGGTTTGCTTAGGTATTTAGCTGAATAAAATCCTGTACTTACTTATAATTAATATAATATTAATTAGAACCAATTTTATAAAGAAATTAAAAATTAAAGATAACATTAAAATGTAATCAGATAATTAATGTAAAATTGACAAATCAGAACATTCAATTTTAACTTAATTCTATGCTTAAATTTTAATACTACCTTAAATTTCTTTATGAAATTTGTTATGAAACATTTAACAAAATTGTTTATTCTTACTACCGAAGTTTATCAGTACCTAATGAATTTACGCACTTTTCATTTAAATTTTAAATTTAGTTCTAGTATCTAGTTTAGTTAAGGTATTGATACCACGAAAATTACTTAGAATTTTAAATATAAATGTAACAATTTGACAGGAAAGAGCGCCAAAAGCAATAAAGGTCCATAAAAGTGATAAAAGTTCATATATAAAAGTTCCGGCGAGGTGCACAAGCAGCGTCCTCACCACGCTAACCTACTGGAAACAAGAGTAGCTGAAAAATGAAGTTTATTTTTATATCATAATATAACTACAAGATTTTTGGCTTACTAGTAAAGCATATTAGGTTCCCATGCGGATAATTTAAAATAATAAAACAGTTGAGTTGAGTTCAACTTTCAACTGAGTTCAAATTTAATTAATAAAATTAAAAGCTAGAGCAGGTTTCCGGAATGGAAATTAAAGGAGCTATTAATAAAGAGAAGGAGAAAATCAGTTGAGTATTTACTTGATCATTACATTAATGGCCACTAATAGTTAGTACTAATAAACCATCTTATTATTCTTATTATTATTATGAAAAGTCGGCAAAACCCAAATGTAATTTAAAGTAATTAAATGGTTTTTATCTTACGCAGTTAATTTTAAAGATTTTAAGTATGATGTATTTTTTCAATTAATATAGTAAAATAAATCTTCTTTATTAATGAAAGCCATGTTTCGTGCAAATGTTACTATAATAAATTACAATAGTTTTACTATATTAATCGAAGAAGTATTATATTATGTAATACCTTAATTTAAAGTATAGTCAAAAATATATTTTTATTGCCGTACATCAGAAAATTAAAATACAAACAAGTTTCAACTAGTACGATTCTATAAAGGTAAAACGTAAAAAATAATTTTTGACATTTTTGACAACTTGAAATTACAGTAGTAACAAAAAGAAGAGTACGTAGTGCCATTTACGCATATAAAGTAAATTATTTTTATAATTTCATTTTTTAAATCAGTTGGTTTAAGACATATGTATTAGCTTGGATTTAAAATTTGAATAATCGAACATCAAGATTAGCATAATAAAGCATGTGTATGTAATTTTTAAGTAAAAACTTACTTTTGTTAATGCAAAAAGCAGAGCAATTTGCCGAAACGATATTATGTACAAAGTTTTATCTGTTATGTTTGGTAATATACTGTATATTATTATCGTATTACGTATTTAGTCGTCATTAGGTATTTTTGAATAGAAATAAGTTGAAATCTAACTTTTTTGAAAATGTAATTTATCTACAACAGATTCAAACCAGAACATGGGCAAATTAGTCAAGAAAAGTCATATAAATCACAAAATACTAATTGGCCGTTTTCTGTACATCTTATACGTAAAAGCCGCCAGCGGCGGCTCGCCAGATGAGGCAAGGGAAGCTTATCCTCCTTTGAAATTCTGAAGTAATAAACTACTACCGTAGTGGCCAGATAAAAGTTACCACCCATGATATTTTTAAAAATTCGACTATTAACTAACACAAACACAATGAAATAAAGATATAATTTAAAAAAATGCTTATAAATGTCACTGAAATGAAAAAAAAAATTTTTTTTCTAGAACAATAAAATTACTTATATATTATAGCTAATACCTAAAAAAATTAAAATTTTTGATAACAAAAATTAAGTCATTTTACATGATATATAAGTTTTAAAAAAAAGTTAACTGAAAAATAATCATAATTTTAACATAAAAATGTATTCATATTTTGTGTGACCACCTCAAGCCTTTAGAACTGCTTGAATCTCTCTCGGCATGGACTCGATTAAGCTCCTACAATAATCGGTCTTAATATCGCATTTCCAAGCATCCATTATTGCAGTTTTGAACTCTATCTTGGTTATAGGGTTCCGTTGTCCTATACTGCGCTTTAAAATCGCCCAGCAGTTCTCAATAAGATTGAGATCTGGGCTATTTTCTGACCAAGGAAGTGTGGTAATACTGGTCTTTTTAACAAATTCTTGAACCTGAAGGGTAAAAATGAAAACAGTTTGACTTCAATTGCCATTTTTGAATATGTATGATAGTAAGGACTACAAAACCATCAAAATTTACCTTCCGGGAACGATGACAGGATGCAGAGTCATCCTGAAATACAGGTTCATAAATAACTGGAAATAGCCTTTCAATTGATGGGATTCAATGGCCTTCAATGATATTGATATTCCATTTCCATTCATGGATCCAGTGTACAAGGCTAAATCTCCCGTCCTAAAATAAGAAATGACCCCCAAATCATAAAACTGAGTGAAAATTTGTTCCTGATGATAATGAAATTCTTGTGAAATTCTTCCCCTGTAAAGTAAAGATAGCTTTCTTCCAATCATTTACAGTCCAATTTCTGTAGATTCTTGCAAAGTTTAGCCTCTTAATCCTCATTTGTTCTGTAAAAGTAGGATTTTTATGAGGTCTTCTCGCAGATAATCCGCAGGATTGCAACCTACGTCGGACTGTTCTGTTACTTAATTTTGTTTTGGTCGTGTCATAAGTCTGAATTTATCTCATTGGATGTTTTTTTACGGTTTTTAAGACATAACTTTTTCAAAATTCGGTCCTCCTATAGTTGGTTTTCTTATTTTGCACACCTGTTCCTTTTTTTCTTGTTAAAGAACCACTAACTTGAAAGTTTTGTAAAATTTTAATTACTCTAACATGGCTACATCTTATTCTATTAGCTATAGCCCTTGCAGACAGCCCTTCTTTGCTTAGAGCTAAAATTACATGCTTTTCTTCCATTGCAAGTTGACGACCCATATTTAACTACAATACTCACAAGTCAATAAAATTGGAAACTGACGTAATGAACAACACTTTATGCATGATACTCGTTATCAGTAAATAATAGATAGATGTCACATCTACCTAAATGCAAAATAGCACCATTTAGTTGCATTGCAACTTATTTTTATATACATTTTTATCAAATTTTTAGGTATTTCTGCAGTGGTAACTTTTATCTGGCCACTACGGTATATTAATATTTTTAAACAATAATAATTGTGGCCTGGTCTACGAAATGGAGGCTAACGTGTGAAAATTAGCTTTCGAAAAAACAGCTGTTAACAGCTGAAGCACAGTGCTAAAATTTGGACATAATATTCTTTGAACAGTTTTCAATAATACAATGCAATTTGAGGTAAAAAGCATTAAAGAGCATCTGTAGAAGTGATTTAATTTTGAAAATCTATTATTAATGTTATCAAAACCAAAATTGTTTTCTTTATATATTATTTGTTCATTAACTATAAATGCTTTTTACCTCTAATTGCTTTATATTATCGAAAAATGTTCAAATAATATTATGTCAAAATTTTAGCACGATACGTAATCTGTACTCTTTTTTAATAATTGAAGATATGAGGGTTTTAACTGTGGACTTTCCAACTTACCATCTATTGATTTTTTCTGACTTTTTATTAAAATTTTTGGAAATATCTCAATTTTAGTGTTGCGGTTACCATCTGACCGGATAAATTTTAAGAGCCGAGACCGGATTCCGCTCGAACTTCATTATAGACCGGATTTTTTTTACAGACCTCTAAAGCTTGGTTTATGCAAGACGCCGACGCACGCACCGCACGCAAGCAAATAAAGTTGAAACATAGAATTTCTGTGGTAGCGTTTATCCACGTCGCTGACGTGCGTGACGTGCGTGCATAACCTCGAAATTTATTTTATCTTTAACGCTAGAAACTTTTCAAGTTATATTATTGTTGTGGTACAATTTTTTTAAATTTAAAATTACGAAAGTAATTATAAATCTTATTTTTGCAGATGATGTATAGTAAATTTTTGTTCCTCATTTTATTTTACTAATTTATTTTTCTAAATTAAAATTATTAGATATTAATAATAAATTAAAAATAAAAATATCAATTATAATTGTTACCTTAGCTTATACTAATTGATATTTTTATTTTTAATTTATTTTTCATTATTGTGATATTATCTAGAAGTAATAATAACACGATGAAAAATTATCGACCCTAAAGCTTAAGTTTTATGCTCACCATATTTTGGGTCGAAAATACCTACAAAAGAAACCAGTCCATCTTTATATAATAATAATAATAATAATAATAATAATAATAATATTATTATTAGAAATAATAATATTTGATTATCTGATTTAAAAAAATTTTAAATAATGAAATAAAATAACATTAGCGCCATCTACCGTAATGTGAATTTATTCTAATTTGTAATCAGAAAACGCACTAGAACGCATCAAACGCATTCGAACTGCATAAACCAATATTTTTGTGCGGCGTTTTGTGCGGGGCGTTTCATGCGTGCAGTGCGTGCGGTGCGTGCGTCGGCGTTTTGCATAAACCAACCTAAAAAGATAATTAAGTATATTATTTAATGAGTGTATAATGAAGGCCATATTACACGAGAATTGTTTACAACACGAGCGAACGCAGTGAGCGAGTTTTGTAATTATTCTCGTATAATATGGCCCATTATACACAAATTTAATTCGATTCTTTATCTACGACTGTTAAACAATATTAATTAAGACTGCATTATATAATTATTTAACTTTAAGTTGCATCGTGTTTATTAATTTTCAACTATCGAATCAAGTTGCCATTTGTCATTTATAAGAAAAACAAATAAAAATTGCCAACAGCCGTGGATAATGAACAGGAGCTGTGGATAATGAATGCATTATCCACTGTAGAATATGAGCTAAGTTATGTATTCATGGTTACACATATATAATGACACTATTGTTTGACAGTCGTAGATAAGAATATTATTTAACCCGTTAAGTACTATCAGTGTTCTCTATTCAGAGGGCAAGAGGAATAACAATTTTTATCAACAATTAAAACTTCTTTAAACTTTTTATAACTCGTAGTGTGCTTAGATTAATTTTCAGAAATTTTTAATTTGGTACCTAGTACTTAATGGGTTAAGTAAAACTAAAATTTGAAACTTATGATATCATATGTCGCAAAACTAATTCAACTAATTTGCATAGTTTTGATATAATAATTAAACAGTAAATTTATCAATTATTAATTTTTATAACATGCAAAATACTTTAACTTTTACCGTATTTACACATGAGGGGCTTAAAGCCATAGTCACATAAGTGGAATAAGTTGTAACTCATAACCTCGACCACCAAAATGCACTACAATATAAGCAAGAAAATACATCAGTCGTTTTATTTACAATAAAAGTGGTGTAAGTTGACTTACACCACTATTACAGTAAATGTTTTTTGAGAACCGGGGTCTGATAATAAAGGACATCGCGTACCAGAAAATTAAATAAATGAAGAAAGAATTATCACAGTGCGAGATCACATTCCTTCTTTTCCTTCGTATCAGTCTCATTATACAAGATCGCAATACCCCAACAGAAAGTATCTTCCTTCCCACTTAAATGTTCGTCTAATGCACAACTTGTTGACTTGTACACAGAACACTGTCAGGAAATAAAAATGATTCCTATTAATGAAACCATTTATCGAAGGACTTTTAATAACGAATATTTTTCATTTTCATACTTCTTCGTCTGATACCTGTGCTAAGTGTAATTGTTTTAAATTAAAAAAATCTGTTTTACAAGACCATGAGCAAGAAAAATCGCAACTGACAGTGCAACATACAACAGTACAACACGTACTGTTGTACACGTCCGCTGGCGCTCCGGCTCGCATATGCAATTATTGCTTGTCAAACAAAGTTTCAATTTTAATCCGAATAAGACAATGTACTATTGTATAACCACGAGATGCTATTGAATTGCACAAAAAATCGTTTTTTTTATTAGATTAATTTCACTTATATTATAAAAAACTCGATTTAATTATGTCAAATCAACTGTCACATCAAAAAAACAAAACAATAATTTGAAATAAAATATTTTAAATTTGAAAACTTTTTAAATTAGCAATAACTCAAGAACGGCGCTAGATATCGAAAATCTGAGCCAAAAATTCTCCTTCCTCGCCTCGTACTCACCCCCCGTGAATTATCGGTAGAAAAGTATATGGCAAAAATTTAGATCAATCGCGCGCAAAAAACATCTCATAAACAACAATTCTTTTAAAAAAATGGTATAGTTCTAGTAAACAGTAGAAAAAATCCTATATACACTTCGGTTGAGAAGGCCATTATTAACCTCGCACATTATATCCTTCGGCGCTACGCGCCTCTGAATGTAAAAGTGCTCGGTAAATAATGGCTCACTTCTCAACCTGAGTGTATTATATACTATTTCGTAGAACTAGCACTAAATGATTATTTTTTATGTATAAACATCCTTTATGCACAGATCTATCATAAATTGACAATTATGTATACAAGTATACATGAATTTATATGTCATAAACGTATTTTTATAGCCCACGGACCCAGTGGCGGATCCAGGAAATTACCATAGGGGGGGCGACAACATAAAAATTTTTAAATAAAAAAATAAAAAGTAGTATAATAGCAATTTCAAAAATAGTTGCAACATTTATATTTGCAGAACATTTGTCTTGAGATTTACTACTTTGTGGTTTACTGTCTTGATTTTCATTTTCTTGAATTTTGTGCTTCTTTACAATCATATTCAGGTTACTGTCAGTTAACCACAACCACGAATCGAGCCGCGATTTTTTCGCTATTAGAAAGAGGACAATTTTCTGAGCACTTTGAGACAGCACTTCGATGTGGATTATCCATTAGTTTTCGAGAAAACGGCATTTAAAAATCAAAATTTTACATGCATTTTACATAGGGAATTCATTAACACGAAAGTTCTATTGACGGTGCGTGCGTTCTGATATAGTCTTAGTGTTGGCAGTCAAACGCCATTGTGATACCGTACGGTACCCATCGACCGTTGCTAACGAGTTTCACCCCTTACGAGTTTCATCCCTTACGAGTTTCACCCCTTTCGAGTTGCACCTTTGGTGAGTTTGTGGTACTAGAGGGATGTTCTTAGTGAGTCATCGTTCGTCAAAACGGCGCGTAGCGCCCGGAGCGGAGGGTAGCGGAGCGTCGGTTTTCACGAACGCAACCAAGGCAATCGAGATTCTAACCTAAAAACGAGTTCTGCATTTATTTCTCAAATTATTGCATAATGTTGCGTAATATAATGGGTGCGGTTACAAGCAAGGGGTTCGATATGCACGTTGTGCACCGGATCATGTCACAATCGCGTCTGACTGCTAACACTAAGACTATATCAGAACGCACGCACCGTCAATAGAACTTTCGTGTTAATGAATTCCCTATCTAAAATGCATGTAAAATTTTGAATTTTTAAATGCCGTTTTCTCGAAAACTAATGGATAATTCGCAAAATTTCTTTTTTTAATATACTCAAAAAATTGTCCCCTTTCTATAGTGCAGCAATCGCGGCTCGATTCGTGGTTGTGGTTCCCTGACAGATCCCCACATTCAGAGTGGACTGACTCGGACACCGTTTCATTTTCAAGATTCTTAATTACCTAGATATACGGTTAATGTGAATTTTTAAATCTAATGTCTGCTTACGTAAAATCAAGTTCAAATTTAATCAATGATTAAAATTTTCCAAAAGCTTTTAAATTGTTATGAAATTTAATTTATTGTATGTATATTAATTTTTAACACATTTTAGGGAAAATGTGTTAGAAACACATTCTTCAGATAGAAACTCCAACAGCAAGTATAACAAAAAATAATATCTAATATTATTGAAAATTGAATATTGATTATTGATGAATAATACCACTACTCATATAGTTTTTATTGTTTTATAAAAAATCAACTGTAATTGTATGATAAATTAATTTCACAACTTCACTACTCACTTAATTTAAATGATATCAGTACTGAAGTACTGAAAATATATTCAAAAAACGCAAACTGAAATAAAAAGCACTTCTGTTTGCTTTAAATTATGAAAAGCAATGACAAAGGAGAATATTGTTACCTAAACAGATTCTTTCAGGAATTAGGGAAAACACCAGAAATTTTGGGTTTTCCAAAATTGCAACAAACTTATACAATTTACCTGGCGCTATAGAAGCCTCAGATTAGGCGGCTTCCGGAAGTTCGGCTTTAAATTCTTTGAAGTACTAAATTTGGTCTTATTTTATAAAATAGATATAACATTTAAAAATATAATAATATCGTAGTTTTGTGATTTTTTGTGATTTTGAAGTTTAAAAAATACAAAATACTTTTGTATTTTCTAAATTCTTAAAATAGTTTTAGGAATTTGTAATACGTCAGAATTTTTTGGTGTAAGAATTAATGTCTTTTGGAGCTCTAAGGGGGGGCGATCGCCCCCATCGCCCCCCCCTGGATCCGCCACTGCACGGACCTCTTTAACCTGCGGACTATAATGAAACGTCAAACAACGATATCATGGGTACCTAATAGAAATAGTTTAAATACTTGCAAAATGACAAGTTTTCATTAGAAATCGAAAATTGTTTTTTACTTTTTATTGAAAATTTCTTGTGTGTAATTTATGTTAACAAAACTGCAGCCTCTTCAACTCGTTCATTTTCCACCTTAAAAACTTAAATTAAAACCTGTACAATTCATTTTAGACAAAATGGCTACCGCTGCTTACTCGTTACTGCAGTTACGTATCAAAACTCAAATTTAATTAAAGCAACACTAGATTTGTGACAAAAGTTCAATTTCTTTTATAAATATTTTTAAATTAAAATATTTTCATGTGTGCATAGTGTTGTGTATGTACCACGGACTTAACTTGCTTTTATGGCCTTTGACGTATTCTTAGCCCACGGCTACTGCCTCGGGTTAAAAATTACGTCTTACGTCATAAAAGCTTCTTTAATCCCTAAATACATAAATAACTATTATTTAACCTTCCAAATGACTTCTGATAAATATTAGTTTCAAAAATCAATAAATAGTTGGGAGTACCAAAAGTACCCCACGTTGTACTTTGCGTGATTTTTATTTACGTGGTAATCTAAAGGTTAAAATATCCAACTATAATGGACTCTATTTTCAGGAATTTCTGTTTAATTTAATGTTGCGTTATTAAAATAGTCGAAGAGGTTTGCTCAGCGCCAAAAATTTACCATGAAAGCAAACATATTTTGTGCGGGTGTTATTCGTCCGTAACGTTGTGTTATACTTCGTTTTAGGTACATGTCGCTGCCCCCCCAAATCAAATTTTTTATTAAAATTGGTGTCAAACGTTAGAGCTTCGTTTAAGCTTCAATGAGCTTCGTCGTTTGAGCCTCAACCGTTGCGGAGCTATTTGCAAATCTTTTGGGGGGGGGGGGGCGTGGACATACTTTTCTATTTTCTGATGTATAGAGCTTACTTAACTTATTTGGAAATTATTAATTATAGTAAATTATTGAATTATTCATTTCAACTGTAAATTAACTGCAATGCCCTTCTGTTCCATTATTTTTATCTTACCTGACAATAGCGAAAGGATTTGCCTAATTCAGCTTTTTTAAATTTTATATTTTAATGAATTAGTAGTATATAATATACAGAGTTAGTCGGAGATTTTCTGTCAAAATATTGGTTTTGTGTACGATATTCTCTATGAAGGCAATTTTTAAATGAAATTGATAAATTTATGTTTGATCATGAATAACGTTTGATTTTCATCGTGTAAGCCTAAGCTGTCGCAAAGAGATTCCCGAAATTGTTGTCTGTGAGGGGGGGGAGTATGAAATATGAAATAGAATTTAGACTTCGTACTACTTATCTTTTTACAATAATGAAATAACGTAACGGTTGTTAGATTTAAATCAGGATTGTTAATTTTGTTATTAATAGTTATTAATTCATAATTTAATGTAAGTTGCAAAACGCATTGCTTTGAATTAAAAACAAAATTAATAAAATGTTAAACCTTAAAAACAATAAGAATGAAATTTGAAAAAGTTATAAACTGTAAATGATTGGGCAATTAAAGAACCAATACTAAAGAAAGGAGGGAGGTAAAAACTATAGGTGTTTTAAATTTAGTGTTCGAAGGCAGGTCAAATATCTTGCCATGGTGCTTTCAAGAGAAAAATGTTCAACGAAGAAGACGAAATTGATGTCAAAAATGATAACTTTACCTAGTCAAGTTACCGTCTTGACTCGGATCAGACATTATGGGGGGGGGAGGCAGTGTAAAAAATGTTTAGTAATTTGTTTGGTTGTTTGGAGCGCCTCTAAAGTAGCTTATTTTGAGCTTTATGTGACAACACAGTCTAGAATTTAAGTTCCGAGTTTTGACACTAGGTTTCCGTTTGACATTGGTACGTCAACTTACATGGTGTGTTAACCTTCCGGCAGTCGCGCTATTGTAAAAAGTACCACAATGTTGAGAGTGTTGTTACATTTCACTATTCGATTAAGCCGGAAAACTCACAGAGGTTAGACCCTTCGTGATACGATTCAGTCCCCCATAGATAAGAGAGATATTCTCCTCAGAGAACATTCGGCCAAGACGGAAAGTCTCTGTTGTACTTTTTACAACACGCTATTGCTTGTATAACCGAGGCAGGGGCCCCTACCAAAAGGTTAACATAAATCACGGCTAGTGTTAGGTAAATTTTTATATAAAGTCTTGGCAACTCAAATAATGGGAGTAAAAGCTCAATAAATCTCAAACGAAACTTAATCGATTGATTTCGATTTTATAAATATATTTCATTATTGTAAAAAGATAAGTAGTGCAAAGTCTATATTTTATTTCATATTTCATACCTCCCCCCCCCCTTTTTCACCGACAACAATTTCGGGAATCTCTTTGCTACATGGACTCTATTTTCAGGAATTTCTGTTTAATTTAATATTGCGTTGTTTTGGCTTACACGATGAAAATCAAACGTTATTCATGCTCAAACATAAATTTATCAATGTCATCTAAAAAATTCGACTTCGTAGAGAATATCGTGCGTAAAATCAATATTTTGACAGAAAAGTCTACGACTAACTCTGTATAGTCTATATTCTATATAGTCGGTATAGTGTATTCAAACTCATAACAAACTAAATTTGTTATTTCAAAAAAAAATATTTATTTTTGAAATTTCTTTGCATTTAAGATCTGGCTTTATTTTTAAAAATTGTTTGTTACTTCAAATAAAAGATTAATTTTAATTTAAAATTAAATCAAATCAATAAATCAATAAAAAGTTGTTTACGAAATTTAAAACACCAATAACTATGAAAAAAATAATATTATAATGATGAATATAGAATCTCATTGAAGTTCAAACGAAGCTCTATCGATTGACACCAAAATTACTCAAAAATGTTGAAAAGTACAGAAAATAGAAAAGTATGTCCACCCCACCCCCCCAAAAGATTTGCAAATAGCTCCGCGACGGTTGAGGCTCAAACGACGAAAATGGAAGCTCGGTGAAGCTCTAACGTTTGACATCAATTTTACCCCAAAATTCGACTTGGGGGGGCCAACGTGTCTACAGCCCCCTCCCCCAAAGATTTGCGAATAACTCCGCGACGGTTGAGGCTCAAACGACGAAAATGAAAGCTTATTGAAGCTCAAACGAAGCTCTAACGTTTGACACCAATTTCAGCCAATAATTCCACTTGGGGGGGGGGGCATCATGTCCACAGCCACACACCGTTGAAGTCAAACGACGGGAACGGAAGCTCATTGAGGCTCTAACGAAGCTCATACGTTTGACACCAATATTAATAAAAAATTCAATTGGGGGGGGGGGGGGCTAGCGACATGCATCTCTTCGTTTTTGAGTATATTTAAAATTAGAACTTCAATAATTAATTACGTCATAAATACATAGTTGAGCAAAAATTAAGAAAATAATTCAGATACATAACTAATGAGATGATTGAGATCGTAGTTTTTCAAATTTTGCACATAATTGTTTTTCTCCAACCGTATTAAAAAGCAGTAGGTTTTTATCTTAAAATGAAGTAGATGTTTTTGTTACTAATATAAAACTACGGACATTGATGAGCAACCCTTTTAGTACGTGCCCCTGCAATTTACTAATATAAAACAGCAGTTGAGTATAATAGTTATTAATTATATAAGGGGATTAACAAGCCTCTAATCCACGAGAAAAAATGGGCACTCGAGGCGTAGCCGAGAGTCACATTTTTTCGAGAAGATTAGAGACTTGTTAATTCCCGAATGTAATTCAACGTGTTATCCACGACCATGGCAAAAACCACAAATAAAAATTCTATTTTTGAGAAACGTCAGTTTTGACAAATTTATTTTGATCAATAATAGATCTCTCTTAATAGTATTAAGAGGCCTCTAATCCACGGCAAACGGACGTATTAAACCTTCATAATACAGTGGTCGTGGATAAAAAAAATAATCAAAGCCTTTTTATTTTCATTATACGAATAAATCAAACAATAGTATATTATATTAAATTATAAATTTTTGTTGACCTTTATTAAAATTAAAATTATTAAACCTCAACAAAAATCTAATAATTTTAATAGTATATTATTTAATGAGTGTATAATGAAGGCCATATTACACGAGAATTGTGTACAACACGAGCGAACGTAGTGAGCGAGTTTTGTAATTATTCTCGTGTAATATAGCCCATTATACACGAATTTAATACGATTCTTTATCTAAGACTGTTAAACAATAATAATTAAGACCGCATTATATAATTATTTAACTTTAAGTTGTATCGTGTTTATTAATTTTCAACTATCGAATCAAGTTGCCATTTGTCATTTATAATGAAAACAAATAAAAATTGCCAGCAGCCGTGGATAATAAACAGGAGCCGTGGATAATGAATGCATTATCCACTGTAGAATATGAGCTAAGTTATGTATTCATGGTTACACATATAATGACACTATTGTTTGACAGTCGTAGATAAATTATTTTAAGTAATCTAAATTTGAAATATTTCACATTAATAGTGATAATATAGTATTTAATATTTGGTTAGAGAAAATGTAGTAGTATGTCTCATTTGTATAAAAAGTGAATTTCTTTCACTTTTAATCCAAATAAGACAATGTACTATTTTTTATGCAAATACCTCATTGTTTTTTACTTGAACTGATTTTAAGAACTGTGTACTAATTATTTTCGGTTTGAATATAAAAAATTTATATACACGTTGAAGAAATTTCATCTATATCTAGATGAATTTGATGGAAAACTCATTATTGAAGCATTGGCGTTTATTAAGGAACATATAACTAGATTAAATTTTTAATTTTAAAAGTACTGCCAAGTTCAATTTTTTGTAATAGGTACACAATGTAGAATAATGCTAACTATACTTTGTGTAAAAAAGGCAATAACAAGGATTGTGGCGGAAATATTTATAAAGGCAATTAAAAACAAATTAATATTAATCTCCTTATGTATAGATTTGTTGCTTATGAAATAAGCTGTTGATTTGTTGCATGAAAACAGCGCGGAAGTGATTTTTTTTTACTTAATCTCTTTAGTTTAGTATTGGAAAAAAAAATTTTTAAAACAGATTCAAATCGGAACTGTATCAAATTTGTCAAGGAAGGTCTCAAATATCACAATAACGAAAATTGACCGTTTCCTATATATTTTATACCTGAAATGGGTATAATAATAATTAAAGTAGATAAAATTCTACGTAAAAGTATAAAAAAATTATTGTTCTAGTTTATCTAGTAGTTTTAATACTATAGCCCTTCATTGAACACCGGTTTTAATCGACTTTTGCTCAAACAACGTTGTTTTCAGTTTACGACGTAGAGTTTTTCTCAGTTTATCTGATGCAAAAATGGTCTACACAGAAGTGGAACTAGACTAAATTATCTGTAAATCTATGCATAGAACTATTTTGTATCTATATTAGAGGCAGCTCAGGATTTACGATTTTCAGAACCGGGACAAGAACTTGACACTGACGACTTTTCTCTCCAACATTTGAGTTTAAATATTTCGAAAAACTCACTCAGTTCTGCCATGCTGCACTGCACGCAGTGAATTTCGGAATGCACCTAGTGGAACAAGTTTTTTTCAAACATGTGAAAAATTTGGCGCTCCCTTAAATTGCCACCCGGGACAGGTTGCTCGGTTTGCTCCACTTAGATCTTGGGCTAATTAGGACAATAGCTGTAAGCTTTTTAATTTATAATATCTTTTCATCTTACATTTATTTTTCTATTAATTTTTTGCAAATTGTTCACTTTCAGTACATCTCAAGTTAAATTTTAACATTATTTAAAGTGTAGAAAACAAAATTTTTAACCAAAACAGCATATCGATATTTAAAGAAATAAATTTTACAATATTTATAAAAAATCAGTGTGTTTTATAAAGCCATATCTCTGTAACGCTTAAATTTATTACTCTATTTTTTTATTTTCCACACTTTATGTTATGCTTATCTATATTGCGTCTGAAATGCACTGAAATTTACCAATAAATGGCAAAAAAGGGTAAAAAGCTTATATAGGGTTTTTCAATTGGGACGGGTCGATGTTGGCAGCTTGCGGCAGCCATGTTGTTTTAGCAATTTTGTTTTAACCTACTTTTTATTATTTATTAACTCATGCCAAATCACCATGATCAGTTACACGATTGAGCAGCACGTGCAAATGATAAAATCATGCCACACAGCGAACGACACAATGAACAATCTGCATCAAAGATTTGCGAGTATGATTATCTCTCGCAGAAGTGATGTCAATTGGGCCGCCAAGATCGTGCGATTTGACCCCTAGATTTTTTCTTGTGGGGTTTTCTGAAGTCGCAGGTCTATGCCAATAGGCCGCAAACGACCAATTACCTTAAGGCCAACATATCCCAGGCCATTTCCCAAATTCAGCCAGATCTATGCGGCAGAGTTGTTGAAAATTGAACCACTCGGATCCGGGCAACCGTGAGAAGCCGCGTCGGACATTTAAATGATGTGGTATTCCATACATAATGGCATACATGAGCCTTTCAATTAAAAAAAGAATTTTGATAATAACTCGAACATAGCTTCTTTTATTTCATATTAACATCGACCCGCCCTTATTGAAAAACCCTTTAGTTAGTGCCCCATTATATCTACTACGTTATTTTGTAAATATATTTATAGATAGTTGAGTTTAGTTTAATTTATCCGAAGACCGTTTTTGCGTCAAATGAACAGAATGAAGCTTGATATCATAAACTGAAAACAACGGTTTTTTGTCAAAACTCGATACAAATTAGGGTTCTTTAAGAGCTAAATCAGAAATTAGCTGGACTAGAACAACAATTATTTATACACTCGTAATTGGTATAAACGACCAATTTAATAGTTTGTGATTTTTGGGAATTTTTTGTCCCAAATTGACAAACACAACAAAATCTGTTATAAAAAATTTAAAGGCTTAAATGTAATATACAATTTTACAAATATTAGTAGTTCTTTTGGAAAACAAAGGAGGGGTGGGAGGAAATCAACAATCCTTAAAAGACTGAAAAATCAAAATGTTATTTCAGTTAGCTAAACCGGGGATGTAACATTTACTCAAATGAAGGCAAAACTCAATGTTCCAACTACAACATGTAAAATACTGCAACTTTTAAATAAGCGAATGCAAGTAAAATGGACAAAAACGTTAAAATAGCTACCACTTAAATCTCTCCAAGAGAATCAAAATTAAATTTTTGAAGAAATTAGGTATTTTATTGGACTACCGAATGGCAAAACGTAATTTTTAAAGATGGAAAGAAATTTAATTTGGATGACTTCGATAGTGTAAATTATTATTGTCGTATTTTTTTTTTTGAGTAAAGAAAAGCAATTTAAATTAACCCAAAACTTTGGTGGCAGCACTTTTGTGGTATAGGTCCCAAACTTCTCATCCCAAAGTTTGGGATGTTTTGCTTGGAACGGAAAAAATTTCCATTACGCTGTATTTCAAAAAGATTGGAATACAATAAATAAAAAAAAACTTCAAGAAACTGTGATTTGTTTTATTGTATAATAAAGTATTCTTTTAAGGGTTCTTGATAAATAGTATTAGTTAATGCTTTGCTAAATTATGCCAAATGTATTGGAGGAGTTCATTGGATTTCAAAGCAAGAATATGAAATATTCACCATTTTTTCCTTTAGTGCATATTTAAAGGCAATAGATGACTTCTGGGGAATCATGGCACGTCGAGTTTACACTAACTGGAAGCAGTTTACCACGATTGCAGAATTAAGTAATGCAGTTTCAAGGCAAGTTTCGCCATGTTGGAATTGGAAAATTTTATAAAATTCCTGCATAATTTGTTTATTTGAGGCCACTAGAAATAATGGAAGCCAGACTAAATATTAACTTTATAGTTTTTTCTTAGTTTATGGTCAAGTTAGATTTTAAATCTAAAAGTTAGATGCTTTTATAAAGATTTCTACCAAATTTTAATTTTGTTTTTAATTTATTGCCTTGTTTGTAAAGGTAAATAAATTAATTTTTTGTATAATCTACATTAATCTGTAAACTAAATTAAGTATAAAATAAAGAAACCACTAAAATATAATAAAAAAATTTAACATACAGCCCTATAATAAGATGCCTATATAAATATTTTCACCATTGTAGTAATTAGTTATTACTATAAATATGCGACTGTGCAAAGCATTAATTTTCTCTGAACTTTCCAGTTTAAAATTTATTTTCGTGTATTATTGGTAAATAATGCCGAATAGATAACAGCTCGATTTTGTAAATTTGTCAATTAAATATAATGATGTAACATAAAACTTAATAACTCAGAGAATTGATAAAACTGGTGCTCAATAATTTTAATAAACAAAATAATATTGTTATAAGTAGGTAGGTAACTAAATCACAATACAAAATTTAGTTCGAATAGGAAGTGTTAGTGCCATTTCAATAGTGAACTAAACTTAAGAAATTGCATATTAGGCATTAGTATTTAGGTACTAAAATTATTTATGTATCTCCCCATTGTTTTATTGTTGAAATTTTAATTAAATTATAATATTATTATAAAAATTTAGATTATAGTTACTAATGTTTGTATTTAATTAAATAACAATAGAACACTTATAATTGTCTTTACTGATTACCTCCACCTGTCCCTATAATTTTTTTAGATCAAATAAGGCCCAGTTTTTCAATCGTAAGTTAACCTAAATTTGAGGGTTAACCTACGTTTATGACTACCTGATTGGTCAGAAATCTAAGTTAACCTTTAAATTTGGCTTAACCTAAGGTTAACTTACGATTGAAAAACTTCTTAATTATCCTTAATTAAGAAGGTTTATATGTAAACTTTTTCAATTATTAAGAATGCTCAAATTCAGTGTGTCAAGTTCGCCTCAAATATCCGTGCCTCTACGTCACGAAATTCTGATTAAGAAATGACATACTGAATGTAATTTATAGTCCAGTCAAATTAGAGTCAAAATATCCGAATAGATGCAATAATTCCGGTAGAGCTAATTTTTCTATATGTCGTACGGGTTGATGCCCGGATTGATTTCCAGTAGTTTCCCAACAAAAATTTCAGACTTTTTTTAGTTTTTGCCAAATAGCGGTCAAAGTACGCTTTTGACAGAAAATTTATGCTATACTTTTTTTAAGTAGATCAAATTTGCTACTATTTGAGATTAAAAAGAGTTTTCTGGCTCCAGTAGTTTTCGAGTTACAGCTCTTCAAATATCAGCAAAATTTCCCAAAAATTGGAAAATTTGAGAATTCCATCCACTTTTCATCCAGTACCTTCTTAATTTCAAATTAAAATAAGAACCTGTATAATAACTATTAAACTGGAGTAAATTTGCTACAGTTTGACCAGCATATGGATGGGTTCGCTATCATCAAAAATAGATCACGAGATGCAGCTTTTCAAGTTTTAAATCTTACAACCTTAAGCAGTGTAGGTAAATGTAATGAATAATTTATATGGTTTAAAAAATAGTTTTTTTTAATTGAAAAAAAAACATTTTTATTAAGCAGGTTTCCAATCTTTATCCGGAGCTGATGGACTTCAAGAGATTTGCATTGGGCTATGGTTACTAATTTAAAATTCCGGTTTTTTGATTAAGAAGTAGTAGAAGAAGATTTATTCACACAATAATATGTATATGTATATTCTTATAACACCTTGTTTACCAGCTTAAAAATACAATTAATATGTTATATACAGTATATACTACAGGTACTGAATTAGGTTGGTATTAAATTTTAAATCAGTAATCTAAAAAACCTGACGAGCTAAAAAAAAGCCCTACACCATCTTTAAATAAGGTTGGAAACCTTTAATAAGGACTAAATTGGATTTGTGAGTTAAGAGTTTTGGTAGCGCATAGGTAGGCAAAAAGGTGAATCGTGTAGTTTAGTGATCTCTGGGACACTTTTTCTGCCGGATACAGGCTCCTTCGGTTTGTTAGACCTCACTCAGTAAACAGCATTAAGCAATACAACGTAGCATCCCACACTTATGTGCATCTTTACTGGAGTTGCCCACAATACTGCAATCAGAAAACCCAATCATTGAGATAGGTACATTCTGTCATGGGTGGAATTATGTTTGTTACTCCTTACGAAGCAGTGAAACCTAACAGCAATATCGTATAGGTCAAGAGGAACTCAAAATCAGAACTTAAAAAAAAACTTGGGGTATAACATTGAACTACTAACGTTTAAGAAAATCGACAATGCTGGCTTGAAAAAAGTCATCATTGCGGATTTGCATGAGATGCAGATTTTGAAAGATGAGGTAATGCCTTCTGGAACAGAAATATCCTTTGGCTGTATGGCAAGGGTTCAAGCAGTATGGAAGTAGCAGGGTTGAACGGATTCATGGAAAATGAAACCCAAGATGAGCATTATCAACGTTCCAAAATTCTTTGTCTTCAATTCATCAACAATCCTCCAACTCAATATGACACTACTCTTTGACTCGACAGTGACAAGTGTAAAGCACTGGTCGAAAGACGTGTTTTGTCACCTTTCAACAGCCTCTGTATATCAAAGCACAAAACATAGTAAGAAACAGAAATGACCCTGCATTGAAGAATTACGTCTGGGAGAGTTTTACCTACTCATGGCTGGAAGTGGCCTCAAAGAGCTCTTTAATACGGTTTATGCAGAAAACGGCATTGAAATTATGATGCATGAAAAAAGTATGAAAAAAATATGATGAACACCTTGTGTATTGATTTGGAGTCATTTGTTGTTCTAATAATTATGATGAACTCAAAACCAACATGAATAAATTCTCTGATACAACAGTGGTCAGCTCCAAAATAGCTGATATTGATAGGTCAGGGCTTCAGCGCCTTTATGTTTAGTTGATATTTAAGTTAATATTGTTAAGATAGGTAAGAACCTTTTTTTACAGTTATATCCTCTTCTATTCTACCTTGTAAATATAAATTTTTTAAGTTGCATATAATAACTGATTTTTTAACATTGTTATTGCTTCTCGATCTTATCTTTAATGGTAAATTGATCCGTATTTGATTTTTACATTTTTTCAATAAGAAAGATATTTTTTAGCATGTTGTATCGTAATCTATTTGATATAGCGGACACATACGATGGTCAAATTGTAACAAATTTACACTAGTTAGAAAATTATTATTTATTATATAGGTTTTTATTGAAGGAATGTAGTATCTATGTATGTATGTAGAAGGTAAAATTAGCTCTACCGGAATTTTGCACCTATTCTTTTTTTATTTGGCTGGACTATTAGGACGTCGTTCATATTCATTTAAAAGGATACAAAGATATTTTTTCTTTTAATTTTTTTTAAGTCAGAAGAGAAAATAAAAGCTTACCTTGGACGGCTATACGTTTGATTTTGAAAAATTCAGTGCGTGCAATTCAAAAAAATTTTGGGCGTGCGACAGAAGAAAGTCTGACAAATGTAAATCGCCAATACACACCACAAATAAAGGTATCATTTTGAAAGAATTGAATGGACATACTCATGATAGTAATGCAGACCAGGTGGAAGCAGATTAAGTCTTTATTTATATTAAAAAATAAATACAAAATTATTACCACCCGACAAATTGGTCGGGTCAAAAATTTTCAAACTTTTATAATTTAAAACAAAATGCCTGTTTAACAGGTTTTCCAAATGTGAATTTTCTGCCATTGTTTCTGGCAAGGGCCTTCACCCTTTCGTCGCTTTTGATTGCGATTTTGTGTCCAAAAGTTTTACTCGAGTCGGTCCTGGCTTTCATGTCAATCTTATTTCTACGAATCTTCGATTCTCCATTATTCGCTGGATTTCCACTTTCATTATTTTGCTCACAATACTTTTCCCCCTTCCTCTTTTCATCAAGTTTCGCGCCTTGATTACTTCGATTCAGGGGTGGAGTGCCTGCTTTCATTTTTCTTATAAATGCCTGGAAGGCGCGTGCCCCCTTTTTTGTGTCCCCCTGTATATCGGTTTCCAATTGAATTCGTTTATACAGGGTTTCTCAGAAATTTGAATCTTATAAAATTCCAGGGTGAAAAGGCGATTCTGAAGGTTCCTTTTGGATTCTGTCCTCTGCAAGGTGTCCAGAAGTTTAGGACCCTTTTACTGCTTCGGTGAGACCCAAATGGGTTAAAAGTTTCGAATCTTAAGATGTGCCTGGGTGAAAAGACGATTCTGAAAATTTCCCATTGGTTCTTCCATCGGTAAGGTATCCCGAAGAATGGGATTCCTTTTAGTACCTTTGGGGTGTTACCTTGGGGTTGGAGTGCTTGGGGTTTGTTGCGGGAGATATTATTCTGTTAGTTCAGAGTCGGAAGAAGGTTCCGACTCAGATGGGGGGGGTCTAAAACTGAAGGTTTTTCGAAAACTGCTTTTTGGGCCAGGAAGGGGTGGAATAGTTCAGGGAGTGTTTCCCTGTATAACTCATCCAAGGTTGCAGGAAGATTAATGCCATGATAGTCAATAATCTCCGCTCGCTCGTCATCATACAGGTCGCACTCCATGATCCTATGCACCGGTTCATCCAAGAACCCACAAGTGGGACATAGGCCATTTGCGGCTTTTCCCAAACGTTTGAGATGCCTGCCGAATTCCTCATGTCCCGTTAAAATTTGTGCATCATTATAGGTCCCGTTGGCGGGGGGGTCCACTTTTGGTATGAATGAATAGGTTATCCTTCCATACTTTCCATGGTCCCACCTTTCCTGCCAAGTACTTTTTTTCCTTTCTTCTAATGCTGTTTTAAGCCGGGTCTTATATCTGTATTGTTTTGGGTCGAAGAGTTGACCCAAAAATTGTACAGATCGCCCTTTCTTAAGTTCACCCCAAGCAATTCTCCTTTGAAGTTATATGTCAAGTGGGTGAAGCCCTGCCAAGACTCCTGCCGCCTCTGATGAAACAGTCCTGTTTTGCTTTTATATACCTATCCATGATTCTATGGATCCAGATCTCGCTTCCGTAAGCCACGATGGGAACTACTGCCCCCTGGTAGATCCTTCTCATAGAGTCATAGTGGGGAATGTTCCAACTTGCCTTGGCCTTTCGCTGAAGAGATCTTACTAAGGTCGTGGCTTTATCGCACACGTAATTAATGTGTTTTTGCAGGGTCAGTCGCCGATCGACCCATACACCTAAGTATTTGAACTCTTCAACTACTTGGATTTTCTTGCCGTTAAGCATTGCCCTGATATCGTAATTGTGTACTCTATCAGGGTAGAAGCTTATAATCTTGGTTTTGCTCTCTGCCAAGGAGAGCTTGACCTTTTTGCACCAAGCGTTCAAGCTGTCGACATTAGCTTGCATTCGTCTCATTAGTTCCCTCTTGGTATTGGCAGTTATAACTGCGCGAATGTCGTCCGCATATGCATCAACTTCTACCCCTTCTTCTTCGTATGACTCCAGGAAGTCGTCCAAAAGTGTGTTCTACAGGAGTGGCCCAAGAACCGACCCCATGTGGCATCCCTTTGAACAGACTTTGCTGACCGATGTTACACCTGAGGTGAAGGTGACTACCCTCATCCTTAGGTAATTTTTCAAGATTAGGATTAACTTGTGGGGGAGCCCTTTTCTCTGTAAAGCGGTGAACAGAGCTGGCCACCAGAGGTTGTCAAATGCCCCTGAAATATCGTAGAAAATCGTTGCCCTGAAGACTGAAGCCCTTGTTTGGACGCCCCTCACCTTTTCTTTCCTTAGTTCAGGAAGGTTTAGCTGCCTTATGAACTTTTGAAGTGATCCAATAGTGGACTTTCCCTCAACAAAGCCCGATTGTTGAGGGGAGTAGTACGGAATTTTGCTTTCATGGATTCTGATTTTGATTAATTTCTCTAAAGTTTTGCCAAATACACTAAGAAGAGTGACTGGTCTGTAGTTCTTGGGACTGCCTGTGTCCCCGTTTGGGTCTTTAAGGAGTACTATAAGTACTATACTATAAGTACTCCTTTTTGCCACAACTCGGGAAAATAGGCAGTCTTTAGGCAGGCATTATAAATATTCCGTAATACTCCCCTGACAATTATGTAGACTTTCTTGAGGAAAGAGCCTTGCACATTATCAAAACCGGGAGCCTTTTTGGCTTGCGTATCATAGATAATTCTGTCAAGCTCCGATGGGTCCACCTCCCTTACAGGCGCCGCTTCGCAGACTGGTCCCAGACTCTCGAAGTCCGACCTCATGGTTTGGTGATCCACACATGAGTCAGTTGATCGATCATCGTCTGGTAACAGTTTGTTCAGGAGGAATTCCAACGTTCTTTACGGTGTCATTGAGTTGTTACCACCCTCTTCCTTAAAGGAGGTTAGAATTCCTTTCTTCCTGAATTTACCGGCAGCTAACCTGTAAGTGATGCCCCATGGATCCCTGGCTAGGTCATCTTCAACAAAAGTTTTCCAGCTTCGTTCCCTGGCGTTCCTTAAAGAGTCTTTGAAGGAGGTTTCAGCCTCCTTCAAAGACTCATACAAGGGTTGTCTTCCCTCTTCCGTCCTGCACCGGTAGAGGGATTTCTTTTTGCTTAGGTACTTGATTGTTGCTCTTTCTACATTGTCCGTCCACAAGTCGGGACGGCCAATGTAGTGTTTCTTGAAGTGTGCTTTACTGTGAATGAGGTTTTGAATGCTGTTGTGTAAACTAAGTACTATGTTTTCAATGTCTTGGGCAGTGGATAGTGATTCGGAGTGAAGCTCCTCCTCTTCCGTCCACTTCCCAAGCCATTTACTTACTGTTTCTAATGAGATGGTATCTGGATTGCGGTGTTTTAAGATTCGGATTTTTGCTATTACAGAGTCAATCTGGAAGGTGATGGCCCTGTGGTCTGAGTCGGCCACGAGGTCCTCCACGTTCAAGTTTTTAACAATATCTACAGTGTTCATTGACTCCAAAGTGAGGTCAATGTTGCTGGTTTTCCCTAATGTACCCCTGAATGTTGATAGATGCCCCAGTTGATTGAAGATATACAGGTTCTTGAGCACGATGAACTCTTCTAGGGTTTGGGCCCTTTCATTAGAGTCCACTGTGTTGTGCAAAGTCCTTGATCTACAGTTAAAATCCCCACAAATGAAAGTTTGGTTTCCCCCTGTTGCCTGAAGGGCTTTCCCAAGATCTGGAAGGTGCCTATTGATGTTCTCTGAAGGAGGAAAATAAATGCTTATAAAATATGTCAGGTTAGAGTTTTCTTGGAAAATAATTGGCGTTACTGTAATATGCTCACTGAAAATTTGCTTGTAGAAGGTAAACGTAAGGTCACCTTCCAGAGCGTCGTTGATCATGATGCAGGTCATGAAACAATTTCCAGTGAGAGCTGCTGTTCTGGTGTTTGGGTAGAAGGGCAGTCTAAAGGCTCCAGTCTCTGCTTTGTAGCAGTAGGGTTTCCGCCGTTGCCGCTTCTGAGTTTCTGAGATTGACTTGCAGAAACTTGAGTGACTTATCCATCTAAGTTAACCAGGGTTGTCGAAAAGTTCATTAGGCGCGCCTTATAAACTGTGCAGTCATTTGATGCTGTTGAATGATTATGACTAGCGTATTTGGCCCTGACGCAGTTAATACAATTATATGAGGCAGGCTTGGAGGTGAGCGTACAGTCCTTGGTCTTGTGCTCAGTCAAAGCACAGTATGAGCAGACCTCTTGGGACTTACAGTACTTCGAGGTATGCCCATACCTTTGACACCTGAAGCATCTGACAATGTTTATGTAATCATAAACTTTGTAGCTCCTCCAGTTCATGTATAATTTCCCCTTTTTTAGGATTGCAGCCCGAATGGCCGGGTGCAACTCTATTATCCACTTATTGTCGCTTTTGTCCCTAGTAAAGATAGGGTTAATAGACCGGTACCAACTTTCCCATGCTATTTTAATAGGTTCCGGGAAGCTTGCTTGTGTTTCCCCAATGATCTCGTCCTTGCCCAAGCAACACCAACGTCGGTTTTATACCTGTATAGCATTGAAGTATAACGAATAGGTACATATATTTTCATACCTGAAAATTAAGTATCAAAAAGGTACTTAAACGGCACATAATTTTTCATTCATATTTGCACTGTACTCTTTAAGTATCGTTTCAATACATATATTTTCATACCGTTATTGTAAAGCCAATTGATGTATCAGATATGTATCGAAATATTACTAACTAAAATATATTTGAACAAATGGTACAGTTTAGGTGCAGTTTTAACATTAACGTTTCGGTGCTATAATTGCAGTATCTAATATGTACATCTATATTATGAATTGGAAGTTACGATTTTTACATTGCCGGTTTGATATCTATAAAGTGCAGTTTAAATAGTAATGTTTTGGTAGTTACAATTTTAGTATCTAATATGTAAAGAAGCATTAATACTTCCAAGTTATGATTTTTACTTAACTGTTTTGATACCATTCATAATGGTTAAATATATTTAACATAATATTTTACCCTAACTCATTTAAAAGGTACATAATATTATATTATTTAAATATCTATATATATATTGCAATTTTGTGTTTTGTTTCTGTGTTTGAATAAAGAATTACTTTAGAAATATTTTAAATTATTTATTATTTTTATTTTAAAATTGTTCATTTTGATAAAATCAAGTATTTTATTAGTTACGTGGTATAGCCCAGCTCAACGGAATATTAAAACGTCTTTTAAATTAAAATAAAGTGTTACTATATTTTATAAAATTTAAAATATCCGTTAGATCATAATAACTATCCCTGAAAATGTATCGAATATTTATTGAAACTTGGGCAACTACAATTTATTTGAATATATGGTACCGTTAAGGTGTAGTTTTAACCGTACCGTTTAGGTGCAGTTTTAACCGTACCGTTTAGGTTCAGTTTTAACCTTACCCTTTCGGTACTGTAATTGCAGTATCTAATATGAACAGCTATATTATGAATTGGAAGTTACGATTTTTACATTGCCGGTTTGATATCTATAATGTGCAGTTTAAATAGTAATGTTTTGGTAGTTTCAATTTCAGTATCTAATATGTAAAGAAGCATTATTACTTTCAAGTTATGATTTTTATTTAACTGTTTTGATACCGTTCATTATTGTTAAATATATTTAACATAATATTTTACCTTAACTCATTTAAATGGTACATAATATTATGTTAAATATCAATCTATTATATATTGATATATATTGAAATTTTGTGTTTTGTTTCTATGTTTGAAAGATTTACAGATATTTTAAATTCATTGTTATTTTTATTTTAAAATTTTTCATTTTGATAAAATCAAGTATTTTATGTGTCACGTGGTAGCCCCGCTCAACGGATTATTAGACGTTTTTAAAATTAAAATAAATATATATTTAGTAAAACTTAAAACATCCGTTAGACCATCATAACTAACACCGAAAATGTATCGAATATTTATTGAAACTTGGGTAACTACAATATATTTGAATATATTGAATATATTGTAATATTGTTTAGGTGCAGTTTTAATCATAGTACCGTTTTGTTACTGTAATAATAATTGCATTACCACCTTGTTATAAAATGTTTTTGTTTTGTTTTCGTGTTTGAAAGAATAATTAATTTGCCAATGTTTTAAAGTAATTATTTTTTATTTTAAAATTTTTCATTTTGATAAAGTTATTTATTTGTCACGTGGTAGCTCAGTTAAACGGATTATTAAATGTTTTTTAATTTAAAATAAATTGTTAATAATAGTCAAAAGTCAGTCCTCACATAACAATTCTCTAAAGCTGTTGGACCAGATTCCCAGAAGTGCTCGAGAATATCGACTTTGAAATATTCCGCAAAAATTATGAAGATTGAAATTAAACTACAAAACACAATTACAATAGTCTCCTGGCAGTGTGGGGTAGCGAGCGAGTCTCGTAAACGGAAGGTCTTCGGTTCGCTTCCCACCTTAGACAAATTTTTGTTTTCTTTAATTTATTTTAATTTTCTCCAATACGTATACCACGTCATTTATGTTAAAATTGATATAAAATATACTTATGCAAACAGTGCCTAAGTGCCTAAAATTTCTATTACTTCTTTGTTTATCTTATTTAATAAATTTTTATTTTGTCGCGACAAAATACTTCGACAAGAATTTATTCTTTAAAAATTTACCGTTTTAGAAAGCACCTGATTTAATCTTATTTTTGTGTTATCTAATTGCTATTGTCATATTGAATTTCATCTCTAAAAATTTACTTGAAAAACCCGAAAAACTTCCCTATTTGCTGAAATTGTTTAATAATTAATTTTTCACTAAATCATGACTACCTACTCGGTAAGAGTAGTTTCCTATTGTTTTATCTATAATATTCTCAAAATTTTTCATTGCCATGAATACTATACTATAATTCTATAACTTGATTCGCACTTGAAAAATAGAAAGAAATAATGTAATTTAAATTTAATTGCGTTTATGTACTGTTATACAAAAATAAAGACTCATTCAGGTAGGAATTCTTAGGATTACCTAATAAGAATAGGTAAGTAAATTTCAAGCAAAAATTAAAATTTTAGGTTATTTTTAAAGGATGAGATTTACCCAAGATATAATAACGGTATCTTTAATATTCAAATAAAAATTTTAAATTTGTCTAGTATTTATAAAAATACTTTTCTGATAACAATGTAAACGAATAAAATTGTAATGCACTCTTTTCGCACTTGATTGGACTTCATTATATAGTTTTCACTTGGTAATCGTAAAGATACAGGAAGACCGTGAACTGACAAATAATATTTTGAAGACAAATTTTAACATTCAATTTAACGTTATTATTTTTTTTATTTGCTTATTTATTGGTAGTCGGCATTCAACATAGTAGAGTAACCAAGTAAAAAGTAATAAATTTTATTTTAAATAAAAGAGGCTTATATCTTACTACTTACTTTGTCCTTTGTCGGTTTGTAATAATAATATACCATATTTTAAAAAATTTAAAGAGTACCTAGAAAACATTAAGTAACATCTGGACATTTGTTAATTTTAAAATTTTGTGACAATAGTTTGTTTTCCTGTTCAGAAGTTCTCTGTGATAATATTTTTTTAACCAAATATTTCGGTTTTAAAGTAAACCTACAATTTAAAAAAAAATGTCCTAAAGAAAACACCTCACAAACATAGTTTATTATTATAACCCACATAGGTGGGTTATAGCGCAACGTACAGTACAAAACAAATAATACATTTACTTTAGTTATTTCGATTATTTTTAAATTTTCCTATTTAATAAATTTTTTTGTCGCCGCCCCCATGGTAATTGTCTGGACCCGCTACTGCCTCTCCTCTAGATTGTTGAAATTATTAATTGATATATTACACGATAGTTTCTTATTTTGTATCTATAATATTTGCGAAAGCTTTTATTGATATACAGAAGATCCACATACACCACCGTCTGAAACTTTAATCCCACTTGAAAAATAGAAAGAAATAATGTAATTTAATTTCTTTTATGTGCTGTTATATACATGAATAAGTAGGTAAGTAAACTTTGGACGCCCTAAACTTCAAGTAAGAATTAAAATCTCAGGTAATTTTTAAGGGATGAAACCCAGGAAATAACGGAATTTTTAAATAAAAATTTTTAATTTGTTAATTTTGCAGTAAAAATATTTTAGACATTAGAGTGTTATTTTAATCTATTTTACGTGTTGACTAATTGTACATAAAATACACGTGGTTTTAAATTATTTTATATATTTTTTTTAATAAATTGCATTGCTTGAAAAAAATATGATACACGTGTTTCTCGCTTTTCTGCCACTTTCATATTTTTTAACATAATTTATAATAATAATAATTGAACTAAAACATTTTTAAAATGGATTAATATAGTTATTATTGAAAAATTGAAATTGACCGTTAAACAATCTAAATTCTTCGTACACCCCAGGTAGGTATAGTCGCTAAGTGGTATGCTTTCAGATGGAAGAGCACATGCAGCATGGGTTCGAATCTTGGAGAGGGCCATTCAGAAAAAAAAAATGTAAGTACGTATTTGGTGAATAATAATTAATGTTAGTTTTCAGTTATTTCAGGAATGGATTCTCCAGGAATAAGCAAATTATGATTAAATAAATATAATATATGTAATTGTAACATCTGAATTAATAAAAAACAAGTATTACCTTAGTTAACGAATTTCTAAATAATTACAGAAATTAAATTTTTTTATTATTATTAAATATTTTTTAATCAATATCAGTGCCGATTAGGCACGTAAATTTTATTAATATTAATATTTTATTAATAATATAAATAGTATTCCGTTCATAAAAAGTCAACACATAATATGTGTAAAAACGATACACCAATTCAGTAACGGCATAATGGGGTAATGTAAATTGCGCTCCAAAGTATGTGAATTGCGCTCCAAGCAAAAAGGTTGACATAATCCAAAATGTAAATTGCGCTCCCAACCATTTAACAATGGGTCACCTACTTATACCTACTTATGTTGTTAAGAGGAGATTAAGGTTATTTAAATTTAAGAATAATTACATTAAACAGAAATATACTAATAGAAATGGAACATTTTTCGTAAATGTTACTAAATTATGCCATTAATTAGGCATGTCCTTTATTAGACGTACTACAGGGCCGGTGCCAGTCTTTTTGATTAGGGTTATTCAAATTTAAAAACGATTTTTACGAACGAAAAAAAGGCTTATAATTAAAAACGAGTTTCACCCCTTTCGAGTAGCACCTTTGGCGAGTTGGAGCTACCTAGGGGGATGTTTTTAGCGAGTCAGCGTTCGTCAAAACGGCGCGTAGCGTCCGGAGCGGAGGGTACCGGAGCGGAGGGTGCGGAGCGTCGGTTTTGACGAACGCAACCAAGGCAATCGAGAATATAACCTAAAAACGAGTTCAAGGTTTGTCGACAACGGTGGTCGACAACTGAATATTGCCAAACAAATATCGCGGTTAGATTTTGTCAAAGCAGTCTCATTTTAGTGTGCCTTTTTTTTGTTACCGAATAATTTTTTTTTAATAAATTATTTTTTTTTGTAAAGTTTATAAATTTTATCTACTTGTTTAATAACTTTGTACAATTTTTTAAAAATAAAGTTTATAATATTAATCTTTTTAAATCTATTACAATTAATACCGTATTTATCGTAATACCGTAATAGTAATACCCTACCTAGATTTGCGCAATTTACATTTCAGATTACTGTCGACCTTTTTGCTCGGAGCACAATCTACACTTTTTTTTTTCTTATACCTGCCAAATTTGCGCAGTTCACATTCACCCGGCATAATAGGCAAATCAATACCGTACCGTTACGTAAATACCTGTACCGTTTATCTACATAATTGATACCGCAAAACAGTAACGGCAAAATGGGCACATCGATGCCGTATCGATACGAAAATACCTATACCGTTTATGTACATAAATGATATCTCAAAACAGTAACGGCAAAATGAGAAAATCAATGCCAAACAGTTACGAAAATACCTGTACCGTTTATGTACATAATTGATACCTCAAAACAGTAACGGAAAAATGGGCACATCGATGCCATACCGTTATGTAAATATTGGTACCGTATATGTACATTTTTGACGGCTTTGTGCTGCTTGGGTGGTGATGTCTTTTTCGACCCTGTTGATGCTAATTGTGGGCCATACCGAGGACGGTAGGCATGCTGATAACTTTTTCTCTGTAGTGGGCGCTCCAGACTATCGCGAGAATCTCGCGAGAATCTCGGCGAGAATAGCATCGGAGAACAAGGCGAGAACAACGCGAGAACAAGGCGAGAAATGATTTTCGATCGTGTTACATCGAGAATTCCATGCAAACAAATAGTTTAACCAATCAAAATTAAAGTAGCGGAAATTGTACCAGGCACAATTTTCACGTTCTAAGTTTTTCATTGGTTCAAAATGAAAATTGCTCCTGGTACAATTTTCGCTGTTTTAATTTTGATTGGTCAAAAAATTACTAATACGTAATAAAAGTACCTACTATGTGATACGTTATTTTATTTTAATATAAAACTATACATTTAAAAATTAATGTTATTGGCAGAAAAATTGCAGTTATAATAATTAACAATTTTTGTATCTTTACTGAGAGATTTATTTGTTTCGACACAACTATTAGTGGGGTTCCTATTATTGGTGTTGGTATCATCTCTTCTTAATTTTTTAACAACCCTTTCATGAAGGTCTTGATCAAACTGGAGATACGGTTTCAACGAACTGATATTCGAGTGCCCTGTGAGTTTTATAAGTTCTTGGTGTTGAACTCCAGCTTTTGCCATAAGAGATACAGCGCTAGTTCGATTAGAATGGTTTGTTACTTTATTTTTTTTCGTGTCAATTCCTATTCTTTCTGCTGATGTTGTTGCTGTTCAAACATATTATTTGTAGATCTAGTAGGAAAAACTCATCACCCGGGTTTCTTGAGGGTGGTTACCAGGATTGTTTTAATGATTAAATATATGTCATTTTAAAATTGTAAGAAAATATTAAGGCACAGATTTTTTGAAGCATTCATTATAAATAAATAAGAGTATCAACTGTTTTCTCGTATTATTTTTGCTCCACAAAAGGTGCCAAAATAACATTCTTCAAAAAATCTTATTCACTTTAAAAGAAATTTGAAACCTCGGAAAATAATGTCTCATACACCACCAAAATCAGGACAAGCAAAGGACGCAACTGAGTTCAGCTGCCAAGTGTGTGATCGTCCTGACAGTATGTCGATGGTTTCGTGTGACATTTGCAGATTATGGTTTCATTACGAATGTGTTGGTGTTACCAACGAAATCGAAGACATAAATGTACCATGGATATGTAATATATGTTCAAACAAGAAAATCTTAAGCAACAAATCTCATCGCACAAGCTCCAAGGTGTCAAGCAGACGGCGACGACAAGCCAACCGTGAATTACAGCTACTGGAAGAAGAACGTGCTTTGGAAGAAAAGCGATGGGACGCTCAAAAGAAAGCTGATGAACTATTCATAGAACGCAAACGGCAATTACTTCAACAGCAAGAATCATCCACCTCGGATGAATTAGATGTTGAAAGCAACACGGAACAGACGCGTATAAGTACATCACGGTCGTACAGGAGGACAAAAGAGTGGGTGGAATCACCAAAAAACATGGACCAGAACAAAGACGAAGCGCTGACGTATGTGGTTGAAGATGAAGTTCCCAACTATCAGCTAAACGGACCAACAAATAATGTGCAAAATAAACATTGTTTGAACGCCGAAACAAGGCAAAACACGTGCATAGATAATCATTCGTACACCATATCTGAGATTACAACTGATTCACATGCAGTTACCTCCAAAGAAGATAGTGGACACCAGGTAGGCATAGGCAACAAACCACTAGCTTTCAGCTATCAAGTACCTAGCCAGCCGACCTTCACTTATCAGGCCAATCGATTCGTTATACCAGCTAAGATACAAACAAGCAATGTTACCACAGGCAAACTTTTCCAGGTAAATACGTGTAATGTAACTACAGCTATTAACCAACCGATTGTAACAAGCTATCTTACTAATGAGAAAACAGCGAGAAAACCTGTAAATTTAAATGGTAATTCGTATGCTGCTTCAACCTTTGCCAACATACCGCTTATATCTGAACATAACCACCAGGCACTTCAACATAATACCAGCATGTCACGTCATCAGGTCCACAACAAAGCAAGTTTTCATGAAAATCAGCCACTACCGAAACATAACAGTAAGTATATGAGTTCTTATTGCCCAACCAACTTGCCGTATGCTGCATATCATGATGAAAATAAAGAAACTGCTTTACCACCTGCCTATGCTATGGAAGTTCAATCTCATTTAAGTAGAAGTCATCTAGCTGCCCGTCAAGCACTGCCTAAAGAATTGCTCTCTTTCAACGGTAGTCCCGAAGAATGGCCATTGTTTATAAGTTCGTATGAACGCTCGACAAACATGTGTGGGTTTTCGCAAGAAGAAAATTTGGTTAGATTACAGCGTTGCCTCAAAGGTCAAGCTTTGGAAGCAGTAAGAAGTAGATTGTTTTTGCCATCGCGTGTACCAAATGTGATCGCAACTTTGAAGCAGCTGTATGGGCGACCGGAACTAATTATTAATAAGCTCTTACAAAAGGTACGTAACCAACCAAACCCAAAAGTAGAAAAATTGGAAACAATTATTACCTATGCGCTAGCAGTGCAGAACTTATGCAGTACAATGGAAGCGTGTGATCTAACAGATCATTTACGTAATCCAATGCTTTTACAAGAATTATTGAACAAACTGCCCGCTCAGATTAAATTAAGCTGGGCAATTTATCAACAAACCCTGCCATCGGTCACGCTATCTACATTTGACCAATGGTTATCCGATCTAGCCGCTGCGGCAAATACAGTATCTATGCCCGAGCTGTACCAAAGTAAAGAAAAGTATGTTCATGCTCACGCCGGCGCCGTTGCAAATGAAGATCAAACGCGGAAAGGTACGACAGAAAACGTTAACGAGATATGCTGCATTTGTACGGGCTCACATCAAATTACTAACTGTACAAAATTTGCTGGCCTAAAACATAGTGCAAGATGGTCCGCGGTAAAAGAAAACAAGTTATGCCGTAGATGCTTGGCTCGTCACATATCAAACAGATGTAAATCCCAACGTATTTGCGGGAAAAACGATTGTCAGTACAAACATCATCCGCTGTTACACAACGACTCTACAACACTCAAAAAAAATTCTGTACATAATGTAACAACCGTTGAATCAAATTGCAACACGCATCAGAAAATAGATCAATCAGTACTGTTTCGTATCATTCCAGTAATATTACATGGACCAAGTAAATCCATTAAAACATTTGCCTTCCTGGATGAAGGATCTTCTATAACATTATTGGAAAACCAAATTGCCAACGATTTGGAGTTAGTAGGATCAACGGAAAGTCTTTGCCTAAAGTGGACGTCAGATACAGTACGAGTAGAACGCGACTCCAAACGTGTGAGCCTAGAAATTTCGGGTGACTATGAGGATAGTCGTCACTACAAAATGTCAAATGTTAGAACCGTAAATAAGTTGAGTCTTCCCGTCCAATCTTTAGATAAGAAAACATTTGAGAAAAAATACAGTCATTTACGTAAACTGCCAATTCTTGATTACAGCAAAGCAGTTCCGCGTATACTCATCGGTATCGATAACGGTAAATTGGGACTCCCACTTGATGTTAAAGAAGGAAGTTGGAAAGAACCTATTGCAACGAAAACCCGCTTAGGATGGACTATTCATGGCTGCTACCATCACAAGATTAAGCCGAATAATACACCAATCATTTATGACAGTTTCCACGCTTGTGAATGTAAGCCCGACGAAGAGTTACATCAATTAGTAAAAGATTATTTTGCAATAGATTCTGCTAATGTTAAATCACCACTTCTCAAAATTGAATCGGACAGTGAAATTCGTGCGCGGCAAATAATGGAGAAAACAACAGTTCGCAAAAATGACCGGTTTGAGACAGGGCTACTCTGGAAATACGACAAATTTATTCTTCCAGATAGTCTTCCAATGGCAAAAAGACGATTGACTTGTCTGGAAAAAAAGATGGCTCTAGACAAAAGTTTGTCACTAAGTTTGAAAACGCAAATAAAGAATTATGTTTCGAAAGGCTATGCTCGAGAACTATCATTGGAAGAAATTAAAACTAAAAATCCGAGAACATGGTATCTGCCTCTATTTGCCGTTACTAACCCAAACAAACCTGGAAAAATAAGAATGGTGTGGGATGCTGCAGCAAAAGTTGATGGGGTGTCGTTGAACTCGATGCTGTTGAAAGGACCAGACCAATTGGCTTTGTTACCTGCTGTGCTTTATGGTCTTCGGGAATATAAGATTGCAATTTGCGGTGATATACGTGAGATGTTTCACCAAGTTCGCATACGTCCAGATGATCAGCATTCACAAAGGTTTTTATGGCGCGAAAACAAACTACAGGAGCCAAAAGTTTATGCGATGCAGGTAATGACCTTTGGAGCTACATGTTCACCCAGCAGCGCGCAATACGTAAAAAATAAAAACGTGCTCGAGTTTGCTGATCAATATCCTAGAGCCGCTACCGCTATAACACAACGCCATTATGTCGACGACCTGCTGGATAGCCTGGATAACGAACAAGAAGCAATTCAACTAGCGAAGGATGTGAGGTATGTGCACAGCAAAGCTGGATTTGAAATAAGAAATTGGGTTTCAAACTCGAAAGCGTTTTTGGCTGCATTGGGCGAGTCAAAATCCTTAGATCAAAAGGAGCTTAATATGTGTACCGATAACGCAACTTCTAAAGTTCTTGGAATGTGGTGGTGTACATCTTCAGATACGTTCACCTATAAAATGAACTCTACCAAACTCGACGATGCAATCTTGAAATGCCTTAGAAAGCCTACAAAGCGCGAAGTCTTGCGAACACTAATGTCGATTTTTGATCCACTGGGTTTTTTGGCATTTTTTATGGTATATGCGAAGATTTTGATGCAGGAAATATGGCGCTCGTCTATTGACTGGGACGACATTCTGACTGATAAGCAATACGAGATGTGGAACTTATGGGCAACGCTATTGCCGATGGTAGAGAAAGTACGTATTCCCAGATGCTACTCATTAAGTAGTCCATCTGAAAAGCGGAAATCAATACAAGTACATGTCTTCGTAGATGCAAGTGAAAATGCATACGCAGCAGTTGGATATCTCCGTATTGCCAATACTGATGGCATCCAAGTAGCGCTAGTGGGAGCAAGAACCAAAGTTTCACCGCTTAAGCCCATGTCAATTCCTAGGCTAGAATTGCAAGCAGCAACACTAGGAGCAAGACTCGTTAAAAGCATTACCCAGAATCATTCCTTTAAAATTAATAAATGTGTTTTGTGGTCAGATTCAAAAACTGTTCTTAGCTGGTTAAGATCAAGTGAAAGAAGATACAATCAGTTTGTGGCATTTCGGATAGCTGAAATATTGGAAAATACTGAAGTAAAAGCATGGCGTTGGGTACCCACTAAGTTGAATGTAGCGGACGAAGCAACAAAATGGCAAAAAATTCCAGATTTTGAAAGAGAAAATCGTTGGTTTAGTGGTCCAGAATTCTTGCAGAACGACGAGGATAATTGGCCATGTGATATAACATCAGAAATTGCCGAAACCAAAGAAGAATTAAGAGCGAGTTTAATACACGTTACAGTTGTGAATATTCCTTGCACAGTAAATTCAAAGCGGTTCAGTAGTTGGCAACGTTTACTTCGAGCACAAATGCGTTTGATCAGGTGCGCTAAAATCTTTAAAGCAAAAGCTACACATCAAGATATCCCTGTTGGATCATTTTCGTCATCGGATTTCAACCAAGCAGAGACTCAATTATTTCGCCGAGCACAATTCGACTGTTTTGCGGACGAAATAACGGTTTTATTACATGAAAATAATAATGCAGATAACAAAAAATCAAAACAAAAAATCCAGAAGTCAAGCTCTATCTATACCTGGTCGCCATACCTTGACAACGATGGACTACTACGCGTACGAGGTCGTATTGACAATGCTTCAGGAATCGAGTTCACCACTAAGCGACCAATTATCTTACCAAGCGACAATGTAATTACAAGGTTAGTAATAAACAATTTTCATAAAAAATTTCATCACCAGAACACGGAGACCGTCGTGAATGAGATACGACAAAAATTTGCAATCCCAAAAGTACGACGAATTTTAAAAACGGTGAAATCAAAATGTCAACAGTGTAAAAACGAAAGAGCGAATCCAAGAGCACCAGAAATGGCACATTTACCAAAAGCACGTCTAGCTACCTTTACAAGACCATTTTCCTTTGTTGGCGTAGACTACTTTGGACCTTTGTCGGTAACAGTCAATCGTCACACAGAGAAACGATGGGGCGTATTATTTACATGTCTCACTATCCGGGCCGTGCATCTTGAAATAGCAAACAGCTTAAGCACGGACTCGTGCATAATGTGCGTACGAAATTTTATGGCCCAAAGATTTTTTATAGCGATAATGGCACAAATTTTCATGGTGCAGATAAAGAACTGCAACGAGCCTTTAAAGAAATTTCCACTGAATTAATTGAGGCATCATTTACCAATGGCGACATGAAATGGCACTTTAATCCTCCAGCCTCACCACATATGGGTGGAAGTTGGGAGCGGCTGGTTGGATCCGTAAAAAAAATTCTAAATAAAATTATGCCGCAGCGAAACCCCACAGACGAAATCTTACGATCACTCTTAATAGAAGTCGAAAGCATAATTAACACCCGACCACTGACCTTTGTCTCAATCGACATTGACGACGATACCGCTTTAACTCCAAACCATTTCCTATTGGGATCGTCGAGTGGCATGAAGCTTCCAGGAAAATTTTGTAATACTGATCTTATTTTAAAAAGAAACTGGCGCAAAACCCAACAATTATTAAATATATTTTGGAAAAAATGGATCGCTGATTACCTACCAACACTAACGCGAAGAACAAAGTGGTTTCATCCAGTCAAACCAATTGAAGTTGGTGACGTGGTGATAGTGGTAGACGAAAATTTACCGAGAAACTGTTGGCCAATGGGAAGAGTTATTGAGACAAAGCCAGGTAAGGATGGCGCAGTGCGACGTGTAACGGTCCAACAAAAAACAATATCTACGAACGACCTGCAGTAAAAATCGCAGTGTTAGACATTAAAGCTGACAGTGAGTGAAAGTAAGCAGCCAACCGATCTACATACTGGGTGGGAGAATGTTGCTGTTCAAACATATTATTTGTAGATCTAGTAGGAAAAACTCATCACCCGGGTTTCTTGAGGGTGGTTACCAGGATTGTTTTAATGATTAAATATATGTCATTTTAAAATTGTAACAAAATATTAAGGCACAGATTTTTTGAAGCATTCATTATAAATAAATAAGAGTATCAACTGTTTTCTCGTATTATTTTTGCTCGACAAAAGGTGCCAAAATAACAGATGTTTTAGTCCATTTTGACATTGTGTTCTTACCAATAGGGCAATTCTTGTACCATCCAATAGATTCAGGTTTTTTCCAATTAGGATTCGGTGTTAGAAAAACTCGATCAGTTTTTATCACGTGTGTTCTTCTAGATAACATTTTCTGGAATAAGCTAAGGAAAATTATAATTAGCATATTTTTAACTATAATCAAATTTATTTGTAATTTTTACCTAACTGGACATTAGCCTGGATTTTCAACATTTTTTATCAACCACTTGTTATCAGCTAATTTCTGATCTCCACCCTGCCTTGTTTTGGTAAATACCGGATTGTACTGAATTCGTCCAGTAGGAACATTCTTGTTATCTTTTTCTATTACAAAATATTGAACTAAACAGTTTGATCCTTCATTTCCGCGCCATGCTAATTCAACAGCCGCAATGTGATAAAATCGACGTTGTAAGCCATCGGGTGTATTTTCATCCCAGAGACCAAGCATTTCTTCATATTCTTCTTGTTTAAAGTTTGAAGAACTGACCTTTCTTTTTTCCGGATCTATTTGTAGAAGTTTTCGTTTGGAATTACGTGCATCTATAGCTAATTTAAATTCAATGTCACTAAAAGGGTTGACATTTCTCTTAAATTCATTAAAATATTTTTCACGAATTAATTTTGCAGTTACATTCCACATCGTTTTTACTACAGATTCTTTGTAGTCACTTCCATCAGCTTTCTTCATGTTATATCCCCAATCAATTAAAATCTGATTTAGCTTTTCTAACGGGGTATCTGCTTCAACAAATAATTTCTATCTGCACAAAATAGTTCAAATTGATTCCAGACAGATGCATGGGACTTCCTTGTATTTTCTGGTACACTATCAATAATTACTTTTTTAAATTGAAGCAATAGATTCTTCACCAAAACGTGAGACATTCGTCATAATTATAACGTAACTAATTATAATGTTTATTTATTTTGTTTTGTTGTTTTTGTTGCTTAGATTCTAAGCAAAAACAGCCTTCTAGAATTTTGTTTTTCTCAATTTTAGTCAAAAAAATCTTTTAGTTTTTGCATAGAATTCTCTTAATGAATATAACGCTTGCTCAAATTTCCATTTAAATTTTGGGTGGAATGCAACTCGTATCGGTCGATGGTAAAAGCACTCTGGCGCTACGCGCCCTCGTACATTTACCTAACAACCGGTACTCGTTACATTCAACACAAAATTTGTATGGAAATTTGAGCACTTGTTATATTATATATGAAAATTGAAAGATATCTACACTCACAAGGTTCTCAGTACTACAGTGCAGATTTTTTAAATAAATTTCTATAATTTTTTTTAAAACGATTAACAGTTCTTTAATTTTGTGATATGTCGAAAAGTTTAAATTTGGAATTTTTGGCTCCTTTAATGGATTAGCATCATCAAAAAGTGTGATTTTTTAATTTAAGTCTATATTTTTTGTACCTGCTCAAAAATTGTGCTACACCTATCAGGATTTTCTGTTGCATTTACTGTCGTGCCAGTGATCATTTCTACTTCATTATTCCGATAATGAAAGATAATATTGCCATTTTATTTCGACTGTTGAAGCGTATTTTAGTTTGTATACACGCGCATATTGTGAGCGCAGCGAAGTTTGAACCCTGTCTGCGCTACAAGACCAACGAGGTCAGTAATGTCACAGCGCTTGAATTATGTAAACGTACCAACACCCGATCACACGTAAAACAGCACTGTTTATTTCGACAATTAATATTTGTCAAAATCGCATTTTGAATGTTCGTAGGGCCTGGTGTCATTGAGTTTAAATTAAATTTAATATCTACTTAACAACAAATCTTCAAAATTGTGTTTAAAAAAAGAAAATTTTTTTGGTATAAAATCGACGTAAATACGTCAAACTTCAAGTTTGCATTATTTTATTATTAATTGTCAGGGCCGGATTTACCAGTAGGCACAACAGGCGATCGCCTGCGGCGCCAAAATATAAAAGGCGCAAGCCGTCAGGCATTTTCGCGTTTATGTTCAGCAAAAATAAAATATATTACATTTATGGCCGTACTAATAGTCACGGATCAATCCGAGACTCAAAATAATTTTAGAATTTACCAATGAGATTAAGTCCATTAAGTCTGTTGACTAACCGAATTATTCTGGGAATAGGACTATGAAGGCCATAATTAGTCGGGTGCACATCAGTGGCAAAGGCATTCTTGTGTCTAGTATCGTGTGAAGATATATACGGTACGAAATAATTCAACAAACGTGGGCAGTCTACCTTTCCATTAATCAAACGAAAGGTAAAACATAAGCCTGCGATTTTGCGTCTATATTCTAATGATTTCGTATGACAAGCAACGAGGCAACTTGAACTGTTGAATTCCTCCAGAGTACGTCCCCACTTAAAGTGAACGTATTTAAGGAACTTTCGTTCAACTGCAGCAAGTCTGTCGATGTCGACCTGGTAAAACGGAGACCATATACATGAAGCGTATTCTAATTGGGACCTTACAAGAGAAAAATACAGCGTTTTAACTGTTTCAGCAGAAAAATGCCTGCTTTGTCTACGAATAAAATCCAAGGTACGTAAGGCATTACCACAAATTTTAGAAATGTGATTCTTGTATGTTAAGCCACTATCAAGTCGAACACCTAAATCGTCGATCTCAATGACACGATTGAGTACATTATATACCATTAATATTGTAATCAAATTCGTCAAAACTAAGTTTGGAGTATGAGATTACCGAGCACTTATCGAAATATAAATATAGTTTGTTATGTTGGCACCACCGATGAAGGTTATCAAGATCTACCTGTACTAACCGGCAGTCTTGAATAGACTTGATTGATTTGTAAATTTTAAGATCATCTGCAAACAGGAGATACAAACAGTGTTTGATAAATTTACCTATATCATTGATAAATATGAGAAATAGAATCGGACCACAATGGGAACCTTGCAGAACTCCAGACGATACAGAGATATCAATTGAGATAAAATTCTTAATCCGTACCTTTTGCTTCCTACCAACTAGGTAGCTACGAATCCACTTAACTACCAACGTACTAAAACCTAGAGAGGATAGTTTCGATAGGAGAGCTTTATGGTGTACACGATCAAAGGCCTTTGAAAAATCAGTGTAAACAGCGTCCACATGCATGCGATTTTCAAATGATTCAACTACATCCGATACAAACGATAACAAGTTTGTAGTAGTCGAACGGCCTGGAAAAAAGCCATGTTGTTCAGCTATTATGTGATCTTTACTAGCAGACAGAAGTTGAGTTGCAACCAATTTATCCAGCAATTTAGGAATGGTCGATTGAATAGAAATACCTCTATAATTCTTGATATCGCAGCGATTGCCTTTCTTAAAAATAGGAGTTACGAAGCTTCTTTTCCAAATACTAGGAAACTGACCAGTAGTTAACGATAATAAAAATATATTATAAATGGGAGTCGAGAGAGAATATTGACACTTCTTAATAAAAAAGGAAGGAATACCATCGGGTCCAGAACTAAGACTATCGGGTAGGCTTCCGATTGCATCAAAAACATCAGTAATCGTCACGTTCAAACTGTCGCAGCTGATCTCATCAATCGCATCATAATGAACATTATTATCGTCATCTTCACAATAAACGGTAGAGAATTGCTTGGCAAACAAATCAACGCATTCTTGACCCGAATTGGAGAATTCACTATCGAGAAACATAGAAGAAGGATAATCCCTTACTCTTTTGCAGTTATCAGTTATCAATATATCGCCAAAATACTTGAGGATCATTAGCAATGGCTTCTTCGGTTTTATCAATATACTCACGATGAAGTGCAAAAGTAAGAAGTTTAGCCTTATCCCGTAGTACACAAAACTTATGATATTCAGTTAAACATTTTTAACTATATATGACATTAACTAAATATGACATTTACAACCCGTATTAGTTCATTTGTCCGCTGTAAAGAATACCTAGCAAAGGAGCTGCTCGTTAAGAAATTCTTATGTTGGTGAAATGCAAATTTTCCTAAGTATTAATTTAGGGAATACTTAGCGTAAAGAATTCTTTGCTAGGGAATTCTTAAATAAATGTTGGTGAAAACGGGCATAAGACAAGTTGATCTGTTACTGCAGTAGCGTAGCAAGGGGAGGGGGCAAGGGGGACATCATGCCCCGGGCGCTACTCACAAAAGGGCGCCAAGTGGTCCGCAAAACAAAAAATTCTTGGATCATTTTTATTTCTATTATAATTGATTATAATTATAACCATTATTCCATCACTGTAAAACTTCTGTGGTTTATCGGCAAAAAACTTAACCAAGTGGTTTTCACAGGCTTCTTTTGAAATCAACTTTACACCATTAAGGGAATTTTGAAGAGACCGAAGCAAATGATAATCTGATGGTGGAAGGTCCGGGCTATACGGTGGATGCTTCAAAACTTCCCAGCAAAGCTCTTCTAGTTTTTCTAGGGCCACCAAAAATACACAAGGTCTGGCGTTGTCATGATGGAACACAATACCCTTCCTATTGATCAATTCTGGCCGACTTTTTGAATCTCTTACTGTAATCTAGTAAACTGTTGATAGTAGGGTGCAGAATCAATTGTTTGAACAGCTTACAATAACGAATAGGTACCTTTCCAAACCCACCAAATAGACCTTTCACCTTTTGATTGGTGAGTCCCGGCTTTGCCACCGTCTGGAAAGCTTTACCTCGCTTCAACCACGATCTTTTGCGCACAATGTTGTCGTATGTAATCAATTTTTATCTCCAGTAACCATTCGCTTTAAAAATGGTTCGATTTCATTACGTTTCAGCAACGATTCGCAGATGGAAACTCGGTCGAGAAAATTTTTATGCGTCAAATCATGTGGCAACCAAATATCAAGCTTCTTTTTGAATTTATATTTTTTCAAATGGTAAAATCATTCGATTCGGATCATGCAGTTGTGAAAAATTGCTGTTTAATGATGGAAGTAAAAAAGGAAAAAATTCGCTACATTTCACAATTTTTCTTCGATCAAGGAAAAAACGCCGCGCAGGTTCCTGAAAAAATTTGTGCAGTTTATGGTCCAGATGCTTTATCGAAAACTGGAGCAAAATAATGGTTCGCGCGTTATCGTTCTGGAAATTTTGATGTCAAAGATGCACCACACTCTAGTCGGCCATTCATTGAAAACTTGGAGGAAATTCTAAAAATTGTGAAACAAAACCGTCATCTAAGCACTGTAGAGATCACCAAGAGTCTAAACTTCTTCATAAACCAAACATCTGCCGAAAGTTGAGGTGTCGTATCACAAATAAAACATAAATCCAAGTCTGGGATCGAAAGGAAACGTAACAATAAAAATCCACGAAGTCTGACTCTTCAATCCAATAATTCCGATCCTTTAGGCGCAAACGAATCCATAAGGCAAATTCTCTTATGAACTTAAAAAAATCCAACCATCGGGCATCAAAACCAAAACAACTAAGCAAATCATTCTTCGGGAAATTGCTACCAATAATTTCATCAACCCCAAATCTTCCAATAGATGGGTATTCAAACTTAAGGCATCGTAAAATTAACAATCATATTATGTTAGATAAGAAAAAGATTTCCAACTTTTATTTTCAAAACTAATAATTATTAAAACGAATTAACCCGTAACCTGGGTGCTAAAAGTAATTTGTTAACACAAATTAATTAGATAGAAAAATTGCCGTTAAACGGCAAAACTAAATTAAAACAAATGCATAACGAAATTAAAATTGAACCCAAAACGTTGTTACCAACCCCAAACACTAAATGATACAGTGGCGTTCTAGTCGTGCAGCTTGAAAAAGAATTGTAACTGAAAAAACGCATTTTGTCATGTTACACAACAGCCAGGAATCCACTTCAACCAAATGTTCGCTCCAGAATTTGATCCCTGTTTGTATACCATTAATCTAGGAGAAAACTTAATGCTTATTCTAGTGTATGTAGACGATATTTTAATTGTTTCGAGAAGTTCAATTGCTATCACAAATCTGAAAAATGAGCTATCGAAGACGTTCATCGTGAAAGTAGGATACTGTCTTGGAATTGAATTTTCTCGTGAAAGCAATAAAATTGGTTTACACCAAAAGAAATATATTAATGATATTTTGAGTCGATTTGCTATGGAAGATTCTAAATCTGTTAACACGCCCATCGAATATGGAGCGAAATTTGGTAAAACATACAACTCCTCCAACCGAAGAACAGAGCTGATTGCCCTATCGAGAATTGATCGGAGCCCTAAACTATTTATCGCTTGCTACGAGACCAGATATCTGCTTTGCCGTAAGTTACTTACGCCAATTTAACAATCGATTTGAGAATTGTATATGATCTATGCAAACTTGGAATGCGGGGATATGTATACTCTGATTGGAGAAATTGTGAAATCGATAGACGTTCCTATACCAGTTATTCGGTACTATTATGTAATGCTCCTATTTCCTAGGAATCAAAAAATCAAGGAAGCAATTTATTTGCGTGAATTTATTATTAAATTAGAATTTGAAGAATTGACTAATATTCGAATATTTAACGATAACATGAGTGCGTTGAAGCTTGCAGAAAATCCCGTATTCTATGCAAGGACATAATATAATTGACATAATATGTTGTATTACCATGTATATATTTTGTAAATAATTATATTTTCATGTTGGCATGGATGGGATATTGATTTTTAAAGAAAATTTAAACTTACGCTCACTTGCTAAAAATTCAATGATAAAAAATTCCGAATACAACACCAACCTCAGCGGTAACACCTGTTCCAGTATCTCCTTCAACAGTGCAGGCAGTATTTAATATTGAAAAGTTATCTCCTCAAGTGCCTGAAGATAAAACTTACAAGGAAGTTTATGACATTTTACAAAAACACTACAACCCCGTACCTTTGGAAATTACTGAAATTTTCAGATTTCATTCAAGATTTCAAGAAGATGGCGAATCCATTCATGAGTATTTTACAACTTTACAAAAATTAGCTCAATATTGTAGTTTTGGTACCTATTTCGAAACAGCAATACGAAACCAATTGAATAAGTCAATGCAGAAAGTGAATATGTCCATTGACAGTAGTTTGAGTAAATTACAAAAAACTGTTTGTATGCTATAATATGAAAATTAAATATTTTGAATAATTTTTTATTTGTAGTACATGTAATTTTAAGTCATATTCGTATAGACAACAAAAAATATTTTTAACGGTTTTATAAAATAAAGCAATTACTATATCATCGTGGACATATTCACTTTCTGCAATGAACGAGGCCGCTATAAAGAAAAGTATTAAATTATATAAATTCTTAACTTGTGAAAATTAATAAAATTAGAACTTCAATATAACAAGTTAGTTAAAACGAATAAAATGCAATAATTATATTTGAGCTTTCAGCGAAGGTTATCGCTATCATCAGAAATTATATTTCAATAAAATTACATGTTTATATGGAAACCGAAACAAACGTATTGTCATTTGATACGATCAAAGAAATCATTATGGTCTTGAAATATGATCGCGAGTTAAGGAACAACCTACAGTGAGTTTCCGTCAAAGTAGGAAAAACTTAACTCCAATACGTGCACGAAGAAAACTAAGCAAGTAAATTGCTGTAGATGTTGCTTAAACCATCTATGTCAGTTTTTCTATTCATAGAATTCTTCTCTCTTTTGATGCAGATCATTTCATGAAGAATTCCGTTCTTGTAGTTGGTTACTGATTTAATTACTTTGGCGTTTTTGAAGTCTGCATCATGGCCATCGATTAGAACATGTTTAGCTATATATAGCAGTAGAATCAGGTTTATTGCATCGTATGGTTGAAACATGACCACTCATCCTTTTGTGAAGCCATTGGTTGGTTTGTCCAATATATACCAAATCACAGTTGTTACATTGAACTTTATACACTAAGTCAGATTTCTTCTTTAGAGGTACGGGGATCTTTTAATTTAGTGTAAAGCTGGCCAATGTTGTTAGTAGATTTAAAAGTCATATTAATTTTATGTGGTTTTAATATTCTTTTAAGTTTTTCGCTCAACCCTTGAACATAAGGCATAACAGTAAAGTTGGATGCTTCTTTCTTGATGGTGTTGCCATTATAAAGTCTGTTAACTCGATCTTTTATAATTTTTTTCGCAAAATGTCCAGGATAACCATTTTTAAATAAAGTTTCAGTGACAAATTTTAAGGTTTCTTTTCTGTAGTCGCCATGTGTAAGTTTTAGTGATCTATCTACAAGTCCAATAGCTGTTCCTATAGCTTGACTATTGCGATGATGAGACTTGTAGTTTAAATATCTTCCTGACCAAGTTTCTTTTTGCGTCCATTTATATTTAAGGTATTCATTTTCGTGGATAAGTTGTATGTCAAGGAAAGTTATTTTGTTTTGTTCTTCTTTTTCGATGGTGAACTGGAGGCGAGGATGAAATCCATTAAAATGGTTGACAATGAAATCTTCAGAGTTTTTAGGAATGGCTGTGATGATGTCGTCTACGTAGCGTTTGTAGAAAGGAAGTTTAAATGGCAATTTCCCAAATCGTTACCTTCACAAAGAATTCAAGATCGAAACCGTCAAGGAATTCATCGAGCGCCTGACAGAAAAGCTCTACCTAAGATGCGAAGACGCGGAAAACCCCCTCATCCAAAGACTCGGTCAGTACAACATCGAGGACTACCCAAGGCACAGGCGGCCACTGTTCATCTTGGCCGACAGAACTCCCTAAGTATTAGATAATTTTTTCTTCCAAAATTAATCCGTTTTAAATTTCAGAATGATTTTCCGCCAAATCGGGCGAAGGTTCGTTCACATATGTGTGACGTCCTTGTTTACATAAATGAGTATATTTGACATGTACTTGTTTTTGAGCTGGTGTACTGGACGGCGGCCTCGGCCTTCTCGGTTCGGGTTTTTTTTTCGCGCGCGATTTTTAGTCATATTCAACTTCAACTTCATTACATTAATTCAAGCAGTCATTATAATTATTTAAAACTTTAAATTTTAACTTTAACTTTTTACCTTTCAACTACCTATACTTACATTGTTAATGTTTGTAAAATTTCATAATTATTTACTGTTTATAAATTAATTAATTAATTGTTAATATTTTGTTATTATAGTATAATTTGCTTTTTTTTGTTAATATAATTAATATAGTATTAAGTTAGTACTAATAACTTAATGTTGATGCACACATTTTATTTACATTTTATTTGTCTTGTATTTGTTTAGTTTTGTATTCGATAATAATATAATTATTTTACAAATTTCAGCTCACTTGCCGGCATCTTTTATCTTGACTTTCTTTCTATTTATCTTTACTTTCACTTCAAACCGCGAATACACGCAAAACGTACACGACGAGCATGTTTCTTTGGTGCCAACTTTTATTCAGAACGTCAGTTTTGTTCTTTATTTTAATCCTAACTCACCCACCCTCCAAATCTCGCCTCCCTTGCATACTCCCCCACCCATTTTTAATAGGGCACCGCCCTCCGGGTCAGTAATTCCCTGAATTACCCAATGCCATTCCACCCTTAAATCAGATGAAGGAGACAAGGCAGCTTCGCTGCCACCTGCTCCGTACGCCATGTTTCGATGGATGGCGAGAAGATGAATATAAACAGAATTTGAACAAGAATATCGGAATATGAACAGGAATATCGGAATATAAACAGGAACATTAACAGTCAGAAACATTATAAGAAAACAAATGAAGTAATAATAACTTAATTTTAAATAAAATATCAAATTATCTAACATGTATATTCAGTTTCTGCATAGACCGATTCAATTAGTATGTGGCCTACAAAATGAAGTTATTCAAGAAAGATTATTGGAGACTAGCAATTTAACCTTACAACGAGCTGTCGAAATAGCAACTAGTTTCGAAACCTCTCTAAAAGAATGGAACAATTTACATCGAAGAAATACAGTACCGCAGAATGGGCTGAAGTGAATCGCTTTTGACGGTTTTTTTTCATTTGCAGCTCTGTATTACTAAGAATTTACTTCTAATTAAGGATAGGCAATGTGTCATCCTTCCTTGACCTCTCAATTTAAAAAAATCGGTAAAATTTGCAATGGACTCGGAGTAATGGCCATCAAAAGTCTGAATCTTACATTAAAATCATTTACTGATTCGTTTTAAAACCTCTGCGAAGTAAAGTGAATCATATTTTAAACTCAGGAGTCTGTTAGCATTATCATAGTTCAATATTAGCTGTCAGGGGAAAACCCAGGTAGCGGAGAATTTAGCTTAGCACTTTGTCTCAAAATTAAAATTAAAATCATAAAACACAGTGGCATAATAATCCGTACGTAAGATGGGGGGCAGTTGTTGGGGGGGGGGAGACAAATCTTGGGTACCATTTAGTGGGTGAGGGGTAAAAATTACAAAAATCGTCCTTACGCAATTAATGGATTTTTAAAAAAATATTTTTAAAAAATGTTTCTGACATTGGTACTATGTAAAGGAAAACCCCATTCTGCGCAAGCGAGCAGTGCCTCTTGCAGTCTGTCCTCTATATCTATTTTAATTTAACGACCAGTTGACCTTGGAATGATTTCCCAGGTACCTTTATTGCGGGTGCCGGAAAATTGCTCGAAAACAATTGCTCAAAGGAAAATTGCTCGAAAACAATCGCTCGAAAGAAAATTCCTTGAATGAACAATTCCTCGAAAGCCAATTGCTCGAATAGCAATTGCTGGAAAACCAGTTCCTCGAATAAACAATTGCTCGAATAGCAATTGCTCGAATTTATTAATCTTTTTGATTAAAATTTTAAATTTTTAAAATTTAAATTGAAAAAATTAAAGTTACAAAATTTATAAAAATTTAAAATCATCAGTCAGTGTGGAATGTAGTGAGTTCGAAACCAAAAAATATTTTAATATTAAAATCAGTGGCTACACGGAAAACCACCTTAGCTACATTTTTTACCCAGTATAACAATAGACGACAATTTCACAAAAATTAATAATGTGCACAATCATATAGCTTACGCCGCAAGTGTAGCCGCTGATAGAGTATACAACAACATAAAAGAAAACGCAAAATCAACTAGAGATACTCTACAGTTTCTCTTATCTATTGCATCAAGTAGTGTTGGTCCAGCAGTAGCAGCAAAACTTCCTTCGGTAGGATCCATGAAAAGAACAATAAGAAATATTCAATCTAGTGAAAATTCGGGTCCCGCAGTTCCACAACGTAGGCAAGACATTTATGTTCCAGCGGAGTTTACGGTTACTGCAAGTGGTGAAGATTTTTTATTGTATGATAAAAGACAAGTAGAAGATCGCATTGTTATTTTTTCTACGACAAGGAATTTACGTCTGCTGGAATCATCAGCACATTGGTACGTTAATGGAACTTTCAAAATGGCTCCACTTCTTTTTTGGCAATTGGGGATCTGTCAGAAAACTGTCAACACGAATTGAGCCTCGACACCTACACTATAGGAAAGAGGACAATTTTCTGTTGTAACGAAATGATCATTTTTTGGTAATCTTTATTTCAAAATTTTTAAAAACACTTTTGAAAATTATAAAGTTAAAATGATTGCAGATATCTAATCTGCGTTAGTTCGCATTTAGAAAAGATACCTGTTGAACTTTTACAATTACCTGTAAAATAATATTATTTATTAACTACTGGTAAAATCAACAGAGGGTTTTAGCATAAAAACTACTCGGTCAAATTTTCATCCAATAGTTTGGTTTGGTGTAAATTTTCCTTTCCAAATGGAGTATTGCTCCGTCAGCACTTCAGAAATCGATCTGCTCAGCGATCATTTCTGAAAGTGTTGCATTTAATACTCCGGAAACGTGTCTGCCTAGCGATAGTTTCCATTTTGCCTCTTTTCCGGAAGCCTTGCTGCCTAGCGTGACGACTTCATCTTCCAGCCTGAAAGATCTTGTTTATAGCCTAGCGAGACAAGATTTATCCCATAAAAACTTGCTATCATCTTACCTGTTGTTCCAAATATTTCCACCGGCGAAAAACCGTTTAAGTAGTCATTATTTGTTTACCAGTAGCAACGACAGTCAGATGTGGTTGTAGTTTATGTTAGATCCCAGATAGCCAGACCAGTAGTGCTCGACATTTAAAATTTAGATACTCGTAATCCAGCTCCTGTAATAGTATTAGTAGTAGACTTGAAATAACCGGTAACTCATTTAGGTGAATTTCACTTACCTCTTTTTTTAAAGTCGTTGTGGGCTAGTGTAACCGGTAGTTTATTTAGGTTTTATTTAACATTTATTAAAGTAGTTGTCGGTAAATCAACCACGCACCTAAACACCTATGAAATTCACTGTAAGCTGTCAAAACTTGCTTTGTAAATATAATACCCGTGTCATACGATCTTATAGTTTTGGCTGGGATTTATTAATTAATTTAGTTTTTTGTAAATACGTTTTAATTATTTTGCAATAAATCTTTATTTTTAGGTTTAAACCAGAATTGTTATTTTTATTTCCACCCGCTTCCTTTTTTTAGTTAAACGTATTCGACGTAATCGAACTGGCGCCCGAGCAATCTAGAACCAGTCCGGGGAGTTTGTGTACGAAACAATCGACAAGTTAGTCCAACCCCTGACCTCGTTCCCGTAGCTACCCAGTAGCTGCGATTTCACCTTTTCATTTAGAAAAGGCAAATTAGTCGCGCTACACTGTGTATAATAAAAAAAGAAAATATGCGGATTATCCATTAGTTTTCGAGAAAACAGCTTTTGAAAATCAAAATTTTACATGCATTTTAGATAGGGAAATCATTAACATAAAAGTTCTATTGACGGTGCGTGCATTCTGATAGAGTCTTAGTGTTGGCAGTCAGATGCGATTAGAAGCAATAGGCACTGACATGTAAAACCTCATATATCCAAATTGTTAAATGACATGTAAAAACACTATGACAATATAGAGATTATTGATTGATTGATTGACAGATGCGATTGTGACATTGTCGGATGTACATCGGGTGTATTACGCAACTTTATGCAATAATTTAAAAAATAAACGCAAAACTCGTTTTTAGGTTAGAATCTCGAGTGCCTTGGTGGCGTTCGTCAAAACCGACGCTCCGCTACCCTCTGCTCCGGTCGCTAAAAACATCCCTCTAGGTCGCACCACCTCGCCAAAGGTGCAACTCGAAAGGGGTGAAACTTGTAAGGGGTGAAACTCGATGTGCTCCCGACCGGCTCACAATAGCGTCTGACTGCCAACACTAAGACTATATCAGAACGCACGCACCGTCAATAGAACTCGGGAGCGGATCAATTCCCTATGTAAAATGCATGTAAAATTTTGATTTTCAAATGCCGTTTTCTCGAAAACTACTGGATAATCCGCATCGAAGTGCGGTCTCAAAATGGTCAGAAAATTGTCCTCTTTCTGATAGAAAGAAAATCAAAGCCCAACGAGTGTTGACAGTTTTCTGACAGTAACCGGCAATTGTATACAGTACATTGTCTACAAGGCAATAGTGCTGTGCCACTAATTTACGCACTTCTACCAAATAAAACCGAGGCTATTTACTCTGAAGTTTTTCGCAAAGTTAAAGAATTTATACCTAATGGAAATCCACAAACAATAATGTCTGATTATGAAACTGCAATAATTAATGTTGTGCATGATGTGTATCCCCAAACCAGACATAGGGGATGCTTTTTCCATTTCTGCCAGGCAATTTTCCGAGATATTCAAGCAAATGGTATGAAAGCCAGATATGAATTAGAACCCGAATTTGCATTAAAAATAAAAATGCTTCCTGTGCTAGCTTTTGTACCCGAAGAATACGTAATTGAATATTTTGAGGTATTGTGCGACGAAAATGTATTCCCTGAAGAAGCGCAACCCATAATCGATTACTTTGAGGACACCTGGATTGGTCGCCTAAATCAAAGACAATGGCGTCCACCTCGCTTTCCTTTAAGTTTGTGGAATTGTTACCAAGGTAATTCTTGAAGGTGAACCAAAAACCAACAACAGCGTTGAAGGTTGGCATAGAGGCTTCGAGGAGTTACTTTCGGCGGATCACCCTAGCATTTGGAAATTTGTAGATACTATTAAACGGCAACAAAGCCTTATAGAATTAAATATGGAACAATTTTTGTCTGGCGTTGAACCTCCAGTAGGTATCCGTAAATATCGCGATTATACGGCAAGAATTCTTTGCATAGTGCAAAATTTCGAATACAATGTAGATGTTACAGGATATATTCGCAGTCTTGCTCACAACATTGGATATTAAATGTATAAATGTATTTTTTGTAAATAAAGTTTCTAACTTTCTTTTTTAAATTCGAGCAATTTTCCTTCGAGCAATTGTTATTCGAGCAATTGCTATTCGAGCAATTAATTTTTCGAGGAATTCTTCATTCGAGGAACTTTTTTTCGAGCAATTGCTTTCGAGCAATTTTCCTTCGAGCAATTTTCACCTGTCCAGTCTGTCCTCTATATCTATTTTAATTTAACGACCAGTTGACCTTGGAATGATTTCCCAGGTACCTTTATTACTACTCTCAAATTTGAGTTAGGAATTCCGTAGGATTCCGCAGCTTTGTGAATTGCCATGCTTCCCTTTACCGCTTTAACAGCGTCGTCGAGAAATTTTTGAGAAAAATTTCTTTTTCCTTCAAGGCTACCTCTAGAGCAAAAATTAAAAACGGTAAATACGTAGGGCTGAATATTTCTTATAACAAAACCGTTGTAAAGATTTGTAGTTTGTAATCATGTGTTTTTTTTTTTGATCAAGATAGTCAGAGTCAAAAAATTTAATATTCAATAAAGTTTTTTTTACAAGCATTGTGTCAATAACTGCGAAAATTCATATTTTCACACAAAACTCAAAAATACAGTCCAATCTTCTATCGAAAGTGAATATGGTCCTAGCGAGCCGGATGATTTAGCAAACAATTAAAATACTTTAATTGCCACAACAGAAGGCTACTGCTAGCAACAGCGGTTTTCCGAAGATAGAAAATCGTCAAGACCAAGTCGTTACATTTGAAAGCAAGATAAGAAAACGGGTGTGCGTACAATCGTCGAGAGAGTAAGAGAGCAAATCTTATCTATCCCTTTATCTAGCATTATTTGTACACGGTAAGGTCAGAGAAAGGTCAAGTTATACCTCAAAATAACATTTACATTAATATCTAATTATTAGCACGTTAAATTATTTTTAAATAAGATGAGTAATTTAATGCGCGAAAGAAGCGCCATAAAGTCTAGGCTTACCAGATTTCAAACATTTGTAAGCAAGGTTAAAATGTCAGTTGAAAAAAAGGAAGTCGTTCAACAAGAAACGGTTAATGAATTGCAAACTAGAACAAATAACATTTCAACAATTTTGTCAGAATACATTGATATCTATAACCAAATTATGTCAACATCTGAAAACGATGAAGCTAACGAATTACATTTATTAGAATTTGAAAATACATATTACAAAGAATTAGCTGCATCAGAGGTTCTAATTAGTGCATTGAGTCCTATAGTTGATCATCCAGTAGGGAATGCTTCAAATAGGCCATTGTCGCCAAATGGAAGTAAACATTCAGCGAACTCTTACACAAATTTGCAAAGAGTAAACTTGCCAAAAATAAATCTTGTTAAGTTTAGCGGCCAAGCAGATTTGTGGCTCGAGTACAAATCAATATTTCAAAATTTAATTCATGAAAATTCAGATCTCAATTACATAACTAAGCTTCACTATTTGAAGTCATCTCTTCAAGGTGAACCGGCTGATGTTATAAAATCACTCGATTTTACGAACGCTAGCTACAAGATAGCTTGGACAACTTTGTTGGATCGGTATGATCAACCCAAACTAATTATCAAAAACAATTTAACCGCGATACTAGGGTTAAAGGTGATGAAACAGGAGTCTTCTAAGGATCTTAGAAAGATGACTGACGCGATCGCTAAACACGTTAGCTCACTGCTTACATTGGCAACAGCTGAGGAATTATTTGAAGCAATTATTGTTCACTTAGTTTCAACCAAATTAGATAATGACACCCACAGAGAGTGGGAAAAAGTTCTTAACGCGGATGAGGCAATACTGCCTACTTTAAAGGAATTCAAAGGTTTTTTGACAAAACATTCAAACTTTTTAGAAAACATTGAGAAACGGAGCGCGAAGATACCTTCCGAGAAACCGAAATTTATATCTAAATCATTTGTTGTCAATCAAGCAAACTGTGCATATTGCAAATGTGATCATTTCATAGGCTCGTGCCAAGAGTTCATAAAATTGACACCACAGGCTCGGTCTAGCAAAGTACAAGCACTTAAACTATGCTTCAACTGTCTTTCGAATAGTCATTTTTTGCCTAAATGTCATTCAAAATACTCGTGTAAAATCTGCAGGGCAAGGCATCACTCACTGTTGCATGTCGAGACAAAGGTTGCAGCTCTTGTGCAGCCGGAGGTCAAGGATTCATCAGAGGATGAAGTCGTTGAGCCGACTATGAGTATTTCTACCTTATGCTCAAATTCTCAGCAAGTCCTCCTGCCCACTGCGTCAGCGAAGGTCCGCGATTCACTAGGTAACTTTCAAACTGTACGTTTATTGCTTGATTCTGGAAGTCAGTCAAACTTTATAAGTTTTAATTGCGTGAAGAAATTAAACTTACCTTTGCAAAACGCAAACATCACGGTTTGCGGAATAAACGAGTCGAGTTTGTCGGTTAATTCAAAGTGCGATTTGGAAGTTAATGCTAACAATTCATTATTCAAAGTTAGCATTACCTGTCTGGTAATCGAGCGCATCACTGGCATTGTGCCTAGTTTCAATGTCAAACAAAATAGTTTTACGATACCCAAGGATGTTGTCTTGTCAGATCCTTCCTTTAATAAACCGGGCGAAATCGACCTTCTCATAGGTTCATCAGTATTTTTCCAGCTTCTCTGCATTGGGCAGAAACGGTTAGGCCCTAATCTGCCAATGTTACAAAAAACCCATCTCGGTTGGGTCGTGTCCGGTCCAACCACAACAGCATTGTCTACGCAAGTACGATGTCATCACGCTACTTCAGTTGACATACAAGACCAGTTAACGAAGTTTTGGGAAATGGACAACTATCCAACAGAAAAGGTATTTTCAGCAGAGCAGAATGCCTGCGAAGAGCATTTCGCTAAACACACGATCAGGAATGATGAAGGAAGATTCATCGTATCAATTCCCTTCAAAACCCCGCCTACTGTACTAGGTGATTCAGCTTTTGTAGCGAAAAAACGGTTTCTTGCATTGGAAAGGCGCCTTCAGGCGAATCCAAAATTGCGAATAAGATACCTAGCTTTCATGCAAGAGTACTTGGATTTGGGCCACATGACGTTGGTTAATCCAAATTCCGAAATCTCTTATTATTTACCGCACCATGGTGTTCTGAAGGAAGACAGCCTTACAACTAAATTACGTGTTGTATTTAACGGGTCCTCAGAGACCACAACAGGTCATTCGTTGAATAGCATCCAAATGGTTGGCCCAACCATGCAGCAAGATCTTTTTACTATTTTGCTAAAATTTAGACAACATGTATATGCCCTGTCAGCGGACATAGAGAAAATGTATAGACAGGTGCAAATAAATTCAGAACAAAGGCACCTACAACGCATTCTTTGGCGCTCTTCTCCCGAAGAACCAGTAGAGACTTACGATTTAAATACCGTAACTTACGGTACGGCTTCGGCTTCGTATTTAGCCATACGTTCATTATTCCAATTAGGAATCGATTGCGAAAATACCTCTCCTATTATCTCTAAGATAATCAAGTACGACTTCTACGTCGACGACCTGCTAACCGGAGCGGATAGTTTGGACGAAGCTCGCCACATATGTTCAGCACTCATAAGTGTATTAACTTCTGGTTGTTTCAATTTACGAAAATGGATTTCGAACGATCCACGGGTCTTGGAAAACGTTCCAAACGCGAATATGCATCCGGGGGCCCTCAGATTTGGCGATCAGGAGCATACCAAAACTTTAGGTATCATATGGGTTTATCAAACGGATCACTTTATGTTTAATATTTCAAAGCTGTCAAGCAACAAGATAACAAAGAGAACGATGTTATCTGAGATTTCTCAAATATTCGACCCTCTTGGGTTATTATCGCCGTGTACATTTACAGCAAAGGCCTTTATGCAAAGCCTTTGGCTCGAAAGGTTAGGTTGGGACGAGTCGGTTCCTTATGAACTTGAAACAAAGTGGATCTCTTATCGCCGTGATTTGACAATTTTAAATGACATAGAAATACCGCGTCATGTCACCTGCGTGAATCCAGTCGAAGTACAAGTACATGCATTCTGTGATGCTTCGCAGATCGGGTATGGCTCTTGTGTATATCTAAGAGTTACGGACTTCAATAATGTAGTTCACATCAATTTGCTTTGTGCAAAATCAAGGGTTGCACCCTTAAGGCCAACCACCATACCTAGACTTGAGCTCAGCGGAGCCGTTCTCTTAACTAAGCTTGTGAGGCAAGTAAAGAAATCTTTAAAACTGAATATTACTAAATATGTTTTTTGGTCGGACTCGACTATTGTCTTAGGATGGTTGAAAACCAGTCCAAACTTATTAAAAACGTTTGTTTGCAATCGTGTTGCAGACATACAAGAACAGTCTTCTTACGCCGTTTGGAGACATGTTAGCACTAAATTTAACCCTGCTGATCTCTTGTCACGAGGAGTAACTCCTCAAGCTTTGAAAACCTCTTCATTATGGTGGAAGGGTCCTCCATGGCTACTAGAAGAAGAATCTTCTTGGCCAAAACCAAGTTTTCAAGCAATCAAATTGCCTGATTTTAAAAATGAAACTCAGGCGCTTATTGTTCATAAAGGATTTTCTTTTCCCTTCGAGAATTATTCTGATGCTTCTCGGCTTGAAAGAATAATTGCTTATTGTTTACGGTTTCGTTTAAACTGCTCTCTTAAGAAGGGAGAACGAAAAACAGGATCGCTAAGTCCTGATGAAATCGCAAGGTCAATGAGAGCCTTAATAAAGTTATCTCAGCTCGATTCCTTTAAGGAGGAGCACAAACAATTGTCAAGGGGTTTTCCTTTAAAGGCCTCTTCGCCGCTACTTGCCTTTAATCCTTTTCTAGATGACGACAATTTAATACGCGTCGGAGGGCGACTTCGTAATACTGAATATTCATTCAATAAAAAACATCCCTTTCTTCTCTCGGGAAAACACAGTTTTGCTAAACTCATTGTTCGTCGTGAACATTTAAGGTTACTGCATGCAGGACCTCAGCTTCTTTTATGCTCCTTAAGAGATAAGTTCTGGATTACCTCCGGTAGGAATCTGACTAAGAAAATTGTTTATGAATGTGTAAGATGCTTTAGAGCATCTCCTACCGTTACGCAACCCATTATGGGTAATTTGCCAAGGGAGAGAGTCACGCCTTCTCACCCTTTTCATACAACTGGTGTTGATTATGCTGGTCCAATACAATACAAGTTGACTAAAGGACGCGGATCCAGACTAGGCAAAGCTTATTTATGTCTCTTTGTTTGTTTTGCCAGTAAGGCCGTTCATATTGAGTTAGTTACTGCTTTATCAACTGACGCCTTTTTACTCACTTTAAGAAGGTTTATAGCAAGACGAGGCAAACCATTGCATATCCATTCTGATAATGGAACCAACTTTGTTGGAGCTAATTCTAAGTTACATGAATTAGGTAAGCTTTTAAAGGACCACCAGTCCTCAATATCTGATGCTTTATCTGATCAGGGTATAAACTGGCATTTTATTCCTGCACACAGTCCCCATTTTGGTGGCTTGTGGGAGAGTGGCATTAAATCATGTAAACACCACATGAAAAGAATTTTAGGAAATTCGGTTTTTAATTTTGAAGAACTCTGCACCTTACTGTGTCAAATTGAAGCTATCCTCAATTCACGACCCCTTGCGCCCCTCTCATCAGACCCAAGTGATTTGCAACCTCTTACTCCGGGTCATTTTCTCGTCGGAAAGCCTTTAGCTTCGTTACCAGATCCAGATGTTACTGGCTTACCAGAGAATCGGTTGGAATATTTCCAACGATTGCAGTTTGTATACCAACATTTTTGGAAACGTTGGAGCAAAGAATATGTATCTGAACTCCAACACCGTACCAAGTGGAAGCAACATCAATCTAATTTAACCAATGGAACTCTTGTTTTAATAAAGGATGATAATTTGCCTCCATTCAAGTGGAAGTTAGGTCGAATCATCGATGTGCATCCGGGTAAAGATAATGTTAATCGTGTTGCTACTATGCAAACCGAAGGAGGAACATTACGAAGATCCTTTGCAAAAATTTGCCCTCTTCCTAGTGTTAGTGCTTAACTACTCAGTGTTTATTTACAGATTTGACCATCGTTTGGGAATACTTTTAGTTTTAAGTTTCTTTTACTTTGTTCAATGATTATTATTTTACCATTTTTTGTCAAACTTACCTTTGCATTTTCTTGTTCATCTCTTTATTTTGTTGAAATAATGTTCATTTCAAGGCGGGCGGCATGTAAAGATTTGTAGTTTGTAATCATGTGTTTTTTTTTTTGATCAAGATAGTCAGAGTCAAAAAATTTAATATTCAATAAAGTTTTTTTTACAAGCATTGTGTCAATAACTGCGAAAATTCATATTTTCACACAAAACTCAAAAATACAGTCCAATCTTCTATCGAAAGTGAATAACCGTGATTCACTTCACCCCACGGTTTTATGAAAAACATCTTGAAAAATTACTGCGCTGTGCATATGCAATATTATTATTATTATTAAAAAACATTAAGAGTTGAGGATGCATCCTATAAACTCTGTAAATTACAAAATTCATAAAATTATAGCAAAATTCAAATTCAAATACACATTAAATTAATGAAAAAAACGAATGAACACAATCAACAGATAACACAAATTAAAAATTAAAAGACACACATAAACAATCAATCCCGTCACGGAAGAGCTAAAAGATCAAACCGATTCTTAAACGAATTAACAGATGGAGCCGTCACCACGTCATCAGGAAGGTTATTTTGAATATTTTTTAAAATGATCTTTTATATGAATGTTATGGTTATCAAAAAAAATATCCGGAGATTTGTTTGGTGTATACTATATTGGTGGTCACTTAAGAAGTGGTCATTTAGCCGAAAGCTCTTTCTTCATAATTTCTAAGTACATTTTATCACCAACACACACCACAAAAATTTTTGTTTTAAAGAAGAGTTATTTAAAAATAAAGAATAAATAAACAAGAAAAGATATACCTTATTAATTTAAAATTACCATTTTTAAAAAGCAAACAAATTTTCAATCGTTCAAAAATAATTATTAAATTGTGAACTGTCAAAAATGACTTGGAATACAAACTTGCAAAATGAAATGTCATTTCATAATATGACAAGCCATCTAATAATTTTGACAAAAAATTGCAGTTAATATTTTTTATAATTTTCTTGCTTTTACATTTGGCTCAATTGTTTCCCCACCTATGCTTGTATTTTAAAAGATCTATCAGCACACAAAATTTTATCACAATCGGTTCAATATTTCCGGAGATACGAAGACATTTATATTATCTACCGCATAAGGTTGTCCATGGGAGTTGTTACCAACTCCAAACACTAAAAAATTAACACAGTTAATCATCCGTAAACTTAAAAACAAAGCTGCCGGAAACGACAAAATAGGAGCTTCACTCATCAAAAAATTTCCGACAAAAGTCATTCTCCAAATTTACTATATCCTAAATACATGCCTCAAAAATCAATATTTCCCAACTTCCTGGAAACAAGCCTCCGTCATTCCAATCCCAAAGCCAGGAAAACGTTAATTTACTCCTTCTAGCTATCGACCCATCAGCCTTCTTCCCACTTTTTTCAAAATCCTTGAAAAACTTATCCTTCATCGCCTTCAAGAACACTTAAACAAACACAAAACAATATTATCCCGGAACAATTTGGTTTCAGGGCAAAACACAGCACCGTGCTGCAGCTGGCAATACTCATACATCAAATCACGATAAACTTCAACCTAAGCAAATCGGCATCTTTATAATGACATTAGACTTAGAAAAGGCATTCGACACAATTTGGCACGACGGACTAATCTATAAATTAATTATTAGTGACACACACCCCCACATAACCAAAATCATCTCAAATTTTCTATCAAGTCGCTCCTTCAAAGTTAAAATCAAAAACACCCTTTCTGACCCCCTTCCCATCCCCGCCGGAGTCCCACAAGGCTCCATCCTTGCCCCGAAACTATTCATTCTCTACAGCAACGACATTCCAAAACACCAAAACAGCAAAATCAAACTTTACGCACACGATACGGCCATTTCGGCCACTTCTTATAAAAAAATCAAACCCTAAAATATTTACAAGGACACATAAAAGTTTTATGTACTTACTTTGATATGATTCAAAGTAAGTACTTACTGTACTGACTGGAAATTAAAATTAAACGAGGACAAAACCACCCTGACAACATTCTCTAAAAGACGAGACCGACTTACCTACGGCATCAAAATTAACAACACTGATATCATACGAACCCCGACAGTTAAATATCTTGGACTAACCCTCGACGACTGACCGCCACTAAAGCCCACCGAGCGCTTCACGCACTTTACCCACTTACAACTTACAAAAGCAAACTCGACCCAAAATTACGTTTATTACTTTACAAAACAATGATTCGCCCCATAATGACATACATTACAGCAGCAACAAACATTAAAGAACTACAGACAATTCAAAATTCATAAAACGAGACTAAATCCCACAACTAAAGACATTGGCAAATTAACAAAATCTACAGCCCCGTTTCAAATCAAACATAAACTTCTTCATCAAACAATTCTGTAAATATATTCTCAAACATCAGAAATTCACTAATATAAATTTTTGTTCTACCTAGTTATTTTACCCCTTGTATATATTCCCCCCTTTTATCTTTTACTTTTAATTTTTCTTTTAAACACCATAATAAGGCTCATGGCGCTGGGGTTTTGTACTCCTTTTGCCCAGAAAAAGAAAAACTCAAATTGTAACACCGGGCCCAATAATTGTAAAACCCTGCGTCGTTGGTTAACGGTAGCGACCACCGATCGTGGTGTAAAAAGTCCTTGTGAGTTTCTCTCGGTAAGCTGCCACCAGTCAATTTTTTTATTGACAAGAAATTAACAAAACTTGTACTATATGTAACGTGGAAAGCTCAGAAGACGTAGGATCAAACCAAAAGAGAATCTCTATCTTTGCACACACAAAAAAAATAACAACGCTTGGATTTCAAATTAGTTATTTATTTAATAAAAAAAATTAAGATTTATAATTTACAATTAAACATGAATCAATTGCAAAAAAAAAGAGAACTTTATGTTGATAAAAAAAAAGAATAAGTAAAATTATAAGCTCGACTCGTTAATATCTATTTATAAAAGAAAAACATTTGTAAAATCAATTTGTTCTCAATCGTAAGGATTGAAGAAAATCAAAACACAATATTTTATTCGCGACGCAGCGTTAATGATAGTTAATATTAATTGATTTGAATGAATCTAACACAATAAAAAAAAATACGAATTTGAACTTGACGAGTTCAGATAGCAAAAAGAAAAGGGAGGGGGACACGACGTCTCTTTTGTTCTAAAACAAAAGAGGCTCGAACAGCTTGGCAAAAAGACTGCTCGAAAACGACTCAGGAAACGACTGGGGAAACGACTGACTAATAATTCTTTGTGTTGGCCTTATATGTCTTTTTCATTTCTGAACTTTGGTGCCATTGTGACTTGAATGTTGAAAGTATCGTTTTAGGATTGTCTTATCTATGGCGATGAAATATAAATTGGTTTAAGGTAATTCTTTTATCTATTTAGTGGTGAATTACCACATAGGTAAGTTACAATTATATGGCCAATCTAATTGTTTAGAATTCTAATTTTTATAAAAGAGTTTTAATTATTAAATTATAATTTGTGTTTTGATTTTTGTCAATGTAATAATTTGCAATCTAGCATTAATTGTTCATATGGTTGAATACTGAATATTTCACATAAAGATACTAAAAATAATAAAAGTCAGATAAATGATTTTTATGGTTTTCTAGGTCGAGTTTTGACCTATATAATTGGGTCCTCCGGTACTTTGACCTTAAGAATCTTTCCTAAATTTTCGTAACCATGTGTTTATCTAAATAATATTTTTAACAAAATTTTTACTGAGTCGAGCTAATTTAAATTATTTTATGTTTACCTATTAATTAAATTACTGAAGGTGGTTTGTTACAAAATCATAACAAAATCAAACATGCCTACCACTTCAACCGATTCCGATGCATCGCAAGATATTTAAAAATATTAATATATAAAAATATATATATATATTGTAGTGATAAGGGCCTTACCTTTACGTTGGTTGTCACTTGTAGTGATAAGCGTTCGATAATATTGAACGATGAATTATGATTCTTTTTATATTTTTTTTTATTTAACTGAGAAAATGAACATTAACAAAATTGTCGGCTTGATCTGTTCTCCTTCACCCTGTATATTAGCTTGGACTGTTGAACACAACCTAAGATTTTGATGCTATGTTTTGATTGTCACAAACAATAATAAAATTCAATGTTGTAATTTAACAAAATTAAACCTTTTATATTGCAATTACTTCTTATTGGTAGCCAATTTCATCAAAGTGAATCGGCAAGTAAGTTGGACAGTGTTATGCACTAATGCATCAACCCACAAAAATATCATTTTTGAGTTATTAATGCAGTTTTATGCCAAATTAATTGTTTAACGTTATAGAAAATGGCCCACATCAATTAAAAAATTTTTAACACTGTAATTAATGAAAAACACTTATTACATAATTCTAAATAGGATTTCAAATATTTGCACTAACAGATCAAGTCCCTTGAATCATTACTCTTAAAATTAAATATACTTGAGTGTTTTGTACTAATGTCTCAAGTATATGAGGTTGAGCCATTAATGCAAATTGTAATCAATTATGATAAGGTAACTGATAATAGTATAGGCATGCGTATTGTTTTAATTTATCAGTAATGATGTAATAATATCTTTAATAATCAGTATCAGATGTAATTATTATTATTGCAAATCTGTACACCGGCTAAAGCAGTTTATTTGTAGAGTGAAAGTGTGAATATACAATAGTTTGATAATAATTTAAGTGATACATCTTTAACTTCATTAAATTGATTGAAATTAATTGATGAAATTATAAGGAGTAAACTAAAAGTAAGGTAAGGTAAATTATGCTTATTTCTTACAAACTAATCCCATTGTTTAGCCGTTTCGTTTGATACTAAATAATAATTTAAATTAAGCTTATCCCCATTATTTATTAAACCATATCATAATTATCTAAAAGCTTGACTACTACTTATAAACAGATTAAAAATAAAAAAAAAAAATAATTAATTAAATTAAATTAAAAAATACAAATGTGTATGCATTTGTGTGCGATAGTTTAGATGATTATTTAGTTCTAAATTCTACATTTCTTATTTTCACCTGCTTTACTTATTTTGATGGGGTTTATTACCAACTTATATTAATTTATGTCAAAAGTTTGGAATGCAGTAATTTATTTTACAGAGAATCAAGATGTCATCAAGAGGGCATATGTTGGTAGAACTTTGTAAAAAATCTAAAAAAGGTATTCCTTTGCTGAGCAATGCTATCAAATCTGCTCAATCTGTAAATAATGATAGTTTTATTATGGAGCCAGATCCTGAGCTATCAGCGGTCATTACATCAATGCTCTCTGAAAATCCAGAGAATGAAATGGAAAAAGAAAATATCAATCCTTTACCAAATATCTCAATTAATGAAACCGATTTACAGTATTCAGTTGAATTCGACAATTCAAGATGTACCAACCTTTTTTCAAATTTGTCTACAAGTTCTATTAACTCAAACTTAATAGAACACGAAGTCCCACCGATCTTTTCATCCACATTAATAGAAGAAGAGTTGAGCGATATTCAGAAACAAGATAAGATTCTGAATGAACAAAACTTTGATATGGCACAAAATACAATAGATCACATGCCAAATTTATCTCAAAATAATTCATTCTTAGACAACGATTATATACCGGTTTCATCATCAAGTGCCAGTACAAGCAAGGACCTAAGTAATAAACATGTTAATACTTCCCAACAGCAAAATTCTCTGAAAGGTAGACCAAAAAAAGGTAGGAAAAGAAAATGTCCTGATCAAAACAGAATGATAAAGAAGCAACGGTATAATACAAACCAAACATATACAAATAAGACCGGAAAGATTATAAAAGCTAAAACATTTTCAGGACAAAATTTTGATTGTAAATGCCCAAAAAAATGTGCAGAAAAAGTTTCTGTAGAACAAAGAGAGGCAGAATTTAATAAATTTTGGACTGCAGGATCGTATGAAGCTCGATGTGCATTGCTACAAAGCTGTGTTAGCGAAACGGGAAAAAAAAGAACATATTCTGAAAACTCCAAAAGAAAATTTTCAAGACAATACGTAATTTGTAATATATCCATTTGCAAAAAAATGTTTTTAAATACTTTTTCAATTAGTCAGGCTAGAATAAATGTAGCACTAACTAAATTTAGATCACAAGCTCCTCTTAATGATGGTAGGGGTCTAAACACAGGTGGTAAGAACAAAATACCGGAATTAAAATTAAATGAGATTAATGACTTTATAAAGCGATTTCCCAGATATAAATCTCACTATTGTCGTGATGTCACAACATCTAATTTCTTGTCTCCAAATTTAAACCTACAAAAAGTATATGATCTTTACAAGACAGATTATCCAAATGGAGTTAGTAAATCAGCTTTCAAAAGCATTTTTTACAAAAATTATAATCTTCGTTTTAAAAAGCCTCAAAAGGATACATGTTTACGGTGTGACGTCTTCAATGTGAAGAAAAAAGGAGCCGAGGGAGGTGATCTCTTAATCTTAGAACAAGAGCATAAGTTACATTTAGATCGCGCGTTTTCTTTACGTTCCCAAATGAAAGAAGATTTAGAAAAATCAAAAACTGATGATTCTGTAGAAACACTCACGTTTGATTTGCAAAAGACGCATAATTTACCATCCATGCCAACCAGCATAGTATATTATAAAAGGCAATTAAATCTATATAATTTCGGAATTCATTGTGGAAGTAATAACAAAGGCTACTTTAACATTTGGTTAGAAACTGAGGCAGGCAAGGGGACACAAGAAATTGGTTCGTGTTTGAGAAAGTACATAAACTCAAATAAAATGAAACCTTCAGCTAGTAAGTTAATTCTTTGGGCTGATGCATGTGGCGGTCAAAACCGCAGTATAAAATTGATTGCTATGTTGGTTCACATTCTCCAGAATCATGAACATTTGCAAAACATAATAATAAGATTTCTCCAACCAGGACATACTTTTCTACCAAATGATTCAGAATTTGGAGATGTAGAATGTGCTCTGAAAACTCATACCAGACTTTACACCGACTCTGATTTTATGAACGTAATGGAATCGTGTAGAAGAAAGAATAAGTTTACAGTAACTAAAATGAACACGGAAGATTTTGTGTCTGCAGAACCGATTCTAAAATCTACAACCAATAGAAAACAGGGCACTAACAAGGAAAAAATATCTTGGCTCAATACATGTGAGATAGAGCTACGCAAAGATATGCCTTTGACACTTTTCATGAAAAATAATTTGAACGATCACCCAATAAGCTTAGACATTTCAAAAAAATGTAAAGGTCGTAAGCAGGAATACGAGAAATCATTAGAACTTCCATTACTCTGGCCAAATGGTAAACCACTATCAGCAGCTAAAATAAAAGACTTAAAAGAAATGCTAAAATTAGTTCCTAGTGACGCAAAATTTTTTTACAAATTTTTAAAAAATGTCGAAGCTTGTGAATTTGACGATGACGTTGATGGGTTCGGTCCTGATATAGATTTTGATATTGAAGAAGACGTGTAATAATTTTTATAAAAACAATAATGCTGGTCTACATACCAAATTTTAGTGTTTAAAATATTATAAGTTTTTGTTGTTGTTATTATCAAGCAATATTAAAAGAAAACTTGTTATTTAGAATATTATTAGAATTTTAGTCTAAAAATATTTTTTCGTTTACTATGTTACTATTAAATTATTATAATAATAAAAAAAGCGTATTTACTTAGTTTGTTCTGTAAATGTAATTCTACTGTGTATAATTATTTTAATTTTTGTTATTAATAAACAATTAAGTAAAAAATTTAAAAAATGTTTAAACCGTAATAAACTGTAAAAAGATTAGTTTTAGCTTGCATTTCTAATAATACATAATAATTAACAATTTAAATGTCGAATTGCATTTTTTTTATAAAAAACACCTTACCAGATTTCAATAAACCCGTTGAACAAATCAAAATGACTATTGCTTACGACATATTCTAAAATTTGCACTAATGATTCAAGTGCCTTGGAACACTGTTATAACCCACAAGTATCTTAGATATATTTTGCACTAATAGTTTGCAATGTTTTACCTTATTTTCTCTGAAATTAATTTATAAAATCACATATTTACATAAAAGAACTCATCAATAATTATCGATAAACGGCATATTCCATAAAAAAACATGATATTAGTTATAACATGCGATTTGTTATTGTTTTTCATTCCGTGCATCTGAAACGTCAATATCTCGAAATGAGCTTTGTGTGGGTTGAGACAGTAGTGCATAACACTGTCCAGTTATTCAAATCTTTTAACAAGCAGCTGTCAAAATCTTAGGTTGTGTTCAACAGTCCAAGCTAATATACAGGGTGAAGGAGAACAGATCAAGCCGACAATTTTGTTAATGTTCATTTTCTCAGTTAAATAAAAAAAAATATAAAAAAATCATAATTCATCGTTCAATATTATCGAACGCTTATCACTACAAGTGACAACCAACGTAAAGGTAAGGCCCTTATCACTACAATTGGCACACCAACGTGTGGGGCTCGAAACTTGGATCGACTGGGGCCCACGACCCTAAAAGATAAAATATTTTTAATATAAAATAGTTAAATTAGATAAACATGGAGACTAGGAGCGGTAGAAAAATAGGAGAGGATAGCGATTCTGAGGGGGAAGAGACTGTACAGATTCAGGAGGTAGAAAGAGTTGGTACGTTGGAAGAAGTGACGGTAGAAGTTCATGCGGGAGAAAAGTTAAATGAAGGCATGTTGGGAGCAAGCGACATGCAAAAGATAATGAGTATGTTATTAGGTATGAATGAGAAACGGGATAAAAATAACGAAAGTATGAAGGAGAAACTGGATAAAAATAACGAAAGTATGAAGGAGAAACTGGATAAAAATAACAAAAGTATGAAGGAGAAACTGGATAAAAATAACGAAGGTATGAATGAGAAACTGGATAAAAATAACGAAAGTATGAATGAGAAACTGGATAAAAATAACGAAAGGATGATGTTAAGCATGAAAGAAATGTTCGGGAAGGAATTAAAAACTATAGAGAGAAAAATCAATGATAGAATTGACCAAACGGACGAAAAAGTGGGTAAAATAATAAGCGAGAATGAAAGCTTTAAGAAAAATTTAAATAGCAAGCTAGTGGAACAAGAGAAAAAGGGCGGATTGCTATGTAAAGAAAGAGAGAAAAGAATGAATGAGAAAATAGGTGAAATGGATAAACGTGTGACAAAAGGACACGATAAAACGAAAGAAAGAATAGATCAGGTAGAAATAAAAGTAGATGAGATGGAGTCGCGAGCGAGGGAAATAGAGAAAAAGGTAGACAGCCAACCCAAGGAGGAATCTAAGTGGAGTGGAGGTCACTGTTATAGGGACACCGAAATAGATCGGTTAGGAAAATTTTATGCGGACGGGCAGATGAATCCGAAAATCTTCCTCAAAGGTTTGGCATCAGTAGTGCGAAAGATAAAGGATAACGATAGGGCGTTGAATATCGTACGCACAACAATGAAGGGGGATGCTGAAGTATGGTTTTCCATGATAGAAAATAAATTGAGGAGCTTTAATGAATTTGAAACGGCGTTCCTAAAAAAATATTGGGGGGACTATGAACAAGATAAAGTTAAATCAAGAATTAACTGGGGAAAATACAAGGGTTTTGAACGATCGAGGGAAAATTATGGGATTAAACTCATAAGCCAAGCGCAACAATTAGAACCTGTATATACAGAAAAAGAACTCGTAAATGCAATGGCAAGACATTTCGAGAGAGAAGTACGATCCAGAATCGGGGTGGAGAAAGTAGATAGTTTAGAGGAGTTCCTTGAACTATTAAAACGATTCGACGAAACGGTTGAGTTTAGGGTAGAGGAACATAGGCGATATGTGGAACCACCACAAAACCAGGTGAACGGGGGTAACCCACCACCAACAGAAGGTCCTAGACAGGACGTACGATAAAACAATTACCGGGGTAGATTTGATGGGAGTCGAGGTTATCATAACAATAACGTAACAAGAGGACTTGGTCGGGGTCGCGCCCAGTTTAATGGAGGTGAAAACTAAGCGAATGTCAACAACGTGGAGGTGGTTACCAGTAATACCACAGGGAACGAGGTGGCACATCCAAACCCGGGTGTAACACCAAATTTTTAAGATATCACAACCGCAGGCAGGTGAATTCCTACGAACACCCAAGGGAATTCATCATACATGAGGATGCTGAGTCGGCTCTTGCGGAAGAGGCGGTTGTCTTGCCGAAAATTAGGATTAAGTTAGGTAGTTTAAGTTTGGTAGCATTGGTGGATACGGGGGCTGAGGTGTCCTTGGTGAACGAACGCAAGGTACTCGAGGAACCAGAATTATTCAAAAATATTATGCAAATAAAAAGTTTGAACTTTGAAGATGGTGACGGTAAATCGGATGGTCGGAGCAGATATCCAAATTGGGGAGGTTAAATTATTCAAAGGGGTAATTTTGATGAAAAATTTGAAAATGGATTGCCTACTGGGGATGGACTTATTGACAGCATTCAAAATAATTATCGATGTTGAGGAGAAATTCATTCGCATTGGGGAAAATAAGATTTGTTGGGAGAATTCACGGGAGGATCATCTAATTGCAACTATAAATTTCAGGGGTTTTAAAATTCAAAGGGGAACAAAGAAAACATAGATAATTTAAATAACATTCTGTTGGACTGCGATGAGGGGTACCAAAATGAAGTTAAATCCATTCTGGGAAAACATCCCAATTTATTTAACGAGGAATCCAGGGTAGCTTCGGGGTATGAGCATAAATTACAGGTCTTAAACGAGGGTTCATTTAAATGCAAGGTCTATCCGATTCCACACCATCATCGAGAAAAGGTAAATGAGGAGATAAATAAAATGATTGATAACCAAATAATTGAACGAGCTAGTACGTCATTCATTAGTCCGTTAGTTGTAGTGAAGAAGAAGGACGAATCTATACGTTTGTGTTTAGACGCACGTCGTATAAACGAAATTACCAAGGCACAGTGCGAGGCCCCCCCCCAATATCGACAGCTTGCTGAGTAGAATAGGCGATAGTACCATATTTAGCAAAATAGACCTAAGAAATTCATTTTGTCTAATTCCGTTATACGAAAACTCACGAAAATATACGGGTTTTAGCGTCAATGGGAACACATATCAGTTCAAGGTAGTACCATTTGGGCTGTCAACTTCTTTATCAGCTTTAGTTAAGGTAATGCAAATAATTTTAGAGACATATGAGGACTTTTGCGGTCATTACGTGGACGACATGTTAATATTTAGCAAAAACCGGGAGGAACATTTGGTTCATTTGAAATTAGTATTAGACAAATTAGAACAAACAGGACTAAAAATAAACTTAGAAAAATGCCAATTCATGAAAAAGAAGGTCAAATATTTAGGCTACGTCATCAGTAGAACAGGGATCGAAGTCGATGTAGAAAGGCTGGAGGAAGTTCAAAAATACCCACAACCGAGGAACCTACGTAGTTTACGTGGATTCCTAGGGATAATCAACTATTACAAGAAATTCATTAATAATTTTTCGGAAAGAACTCTAAATTTAGTTTCACTTTTAAAAAAGGGTAATAAATGGAAATGGGGAAAGGAACAAGAAGAAGCCTTTAAGGATATAAAACAACAATTTGTAGAAAAATTAGCACTAATACACCCCAATTTTAATTTAAAGTTTATACTAAGAACAGACGCAAGTGACTTTGCAGTTTCTGCTGTCCTAGTTCAGATGCAAGGGGATTACGAAGTACCTATTTACTTCACCTCAAGGGTTCTAAGGGGTCATGAACTCAATTATACAGTGTCAGAGAAGGAAATGTTGACTATAGTTTACGCGTTGACCAAATTAAAATTTTATTTATTGGGAAAAAAATTCACTATCGATACCGATCATGCGGCACTAACATTTTTGTTGACAACAAGGTTTTCCAATAATAGAATTTATAGATGGGCACTCTTAATACAAGAGTATTCATTCGACATTATTCATCGGGCTGGGAAAGATAATTTCATTGCAGATGCACTTAGTCGAAAGGACGAAATTAAGGGGCAAAATCTTAAGAACATAATATTAATAGCATTAAATCAATTAAACCAGGAAGAGGGATGTTACAGTCGAGAGTCAATTTTTGAAATTCAAAGAGGGATTGAATTTAACGTAATCAGGGAAAACTTAGTAGGGGTTGATGAATTCAGGGGTTACAGTATCAGGGGGGAGATGTTAATCAAATCAATTCAAGGAGAGGAACTTTACGTCATTGACCAGGGCACTACTAGAAAGATTTGTATGGAATTGCAAATTAGATACGGGCATTCAGGGATCAGGCGTACCTGGATGATCTACAGGGAAAATTTCTTCTGTGTTCCTTTCAATAATCAAGGATACTATTAGTCAATGCAGGCTTTGCTGTATTGCAAAACATAAAAACCATACAAACCAGAACAGCGTTAAAAGCATTGTTGTCACAAAACCGGGAGAATTAATAGCAATAGATTACCTCAGCAACTTGATTGAATCAGGGAATGATTTCAAAAATATTTTAGTAGTTTACGACGTCTTTACGAAATTTGTTAAACTATACCCAAAACAACATTGTAATACCACGATAACTATCGACAACTTAGAGCAATACATTACAGATGTAATAAGACCCGAAAGAATCATAACCGATAATGCTACATATTTTAACAATGATCGATTTATAAACCATTGGGAAAATCAGGGAATTGAGGTATGTTTTTCTTCAATTCGACATCCCCAGGGAAACCCTAGCGAACGCGTAATTTTAGAAGTTGTAAAATTTCTTAGGATATTAACACATGAAAGGCATAACGCATGGTTCAATCGACTTCAAGAAGTCGAGAACTTTATAAATTGGACGCCAAGCGTCACGACAAAGTATTCACCTTGGTACCTTATGAAAGGGACATCGCCGGAACGTCCATGGGAAGTAGCGTTAGAAGGTCGCGATTATCATAGGGATTTACAGTTAGCTTTAGAAAATGTCCGCAAAAGCTCAAGAGCATATGAGAACAAGATGAACCGTCGAATCCGTAAGAGACAAGCATTTGGCATTGGTGACTTAGTTATTGTCAAAAGGTTAAGAGTTGGCAATAGGGAATTACAAACATGCGCAAAACTACAACTCCCATATGAGGGGCCCTACGCGATCAATCGAGTAATTTTTGAAAACACGTATGAACTGAGATATCTGGATAATGACGCGATCAGAGGGAAGTTCCACATAAATATGTTATATCCGTATATCCCAGTAGAAAATATAGAGGGGGATGGAGATGAGGAAGAATTATAATAATTTTGAATATACTAGAACGACCAACAATTAAAAATGAACGAGGCGTACAGGGGGAAAATAAATTCGATTAGTCAAGTAGGTTAGTTAGGAAATTAGATTTAAGTTAGTTAAGATAGCAGATAACTTACGTAGTTTAGAATTAGAAACATTGGCAAGTTTCGAATCCAAACTAGGGGGAATTGCAGTGTTATTAACACACGACGTTCAGGGGAGATTCGACTCCACGTTAAGTTGTTTGCACATTAGTTTATGTTGATAGTTGAGCCATGATTTATATGAAATTGATTCAGATACCATTCCGAAATGAGGAAGACCATATTTGTCAGCTCGGGATATTTTGTTTCACCTAAAACTCAAAATAGAATTAGTTTGTTTGTAATAAAATATTATTATGATGACAATTGGTCAAGCTTACCTTCAATAAAGTCATATTTAAATGGGTTTGTCGATCTGGCTTGGATTGTGATGCTTCGTTTGATTGAGAATCGGGGATTTCGGGTGTCATTACTCGTTGTCACTTTTGATTGCAATTTTTGGAAATTTGACTAGAAATTATTGATGCACATTAGTAAACAGGCATATAGCCTAAATTTAAAAGCTTACTTGTTGATTTGGGTGAAGGTGTGGAAGATGTAGGACTTTAACTATCAATTTTGAATTTGAGAACCAACTTTGTAAATTAAAAAAATCTTTTGTTATATAATTATGTAATAACTTGTAAGAAGTGTGTGGACAAAAATTCGAACAAATTGATGCATAAATGCAGGAGAAATCTGCATATGTGGACATTCCGTGAAGTGTCAAAAATAGGTAAATTTCAAATGGACTTAAGTTTGTGAAAAACAATTTCTGGCAGTAAAAGTGGACATAGAAATGATCAGGAGGACCTCATGAAGAAGTTCATTTAAGAATCAAATCTTTTTAAAGAAAATTTAGACAAGAAAGTAGAAAGTAAAGTTTGGTCGAAACGGTGACATTTGAAACTTCAATTGCTCATAGGACACACATTAATGGATAGAATTTTACGAAAGTTTGTAATAAATTCAAGGGAAAAATAAGGAAGCTTTCCTGAAAGTTTGAAAGAAATCGGAGAGATAAAAATTTTCTTTAAAATATCAAATATTCCATGAAATTCATAAAATGTCGCATTTTAATGTTTTTTGAAAGATCAAGATTGCCAGTTAAGAAAAATGCATAAATAGAAGCGCAAAAAAAAGCGAAAGGCAGTGTAATTTCGACCGGCACCAAATTCACGTCGAAATTTGGTTAGAATTTGTCATCGGAAAACATATTATTGTTCATAATTAGAAAAAGTGCGGTTAACGAATTATAATTTCGAACTTACATTAATAAATTTGAACTTTAAAATTAATTCCGATTAAGTGTTTTGTGAAGCGAATGTTATTTGGAATTCGATTAATTTTCGAAATCATCTACAAATATTTGGATGTTAATGGATTCGAGTTGTTCCTGTCACGTTGGAGAACGTCAAACCGATGTTGGAATTTAAAGCTTTCTTATTGGATTTAAATTATAAAGGTATTTATCTCGAGATAATAATTAAAGGTGCACCCCATTTCATAACAAATATTCTTTCCGCAATTCTAAAATAAAGAAAGGTTAACTTGTAATAAATTTGTATGTCATGTTTACTCACCGTAATATTTTAATGCTATGTTTTGATTGTCACAAACAATAATAAAATTCAATGTTGTAATTTAACAAAATTAAACCTTTTATATTGCAATTACTTCTTATTGGTAGCTAATTTCATCAAAGTGAATCGGCAAGTAAGTTATTCAAATCTTTTAACAAGCAGCTGTCAAAATCTTAAGTTGTGTTCAACAGTCCAAGCTAATATACAGGGTGAAGGAGAACAGATCAAGCCGACAATTTTGTTAATGTTCATTTTCTCAGTTAAATAAAAAAAAATCATAATTCATCGTTCAATATTATCGAACGCTTATCACTACAAGTGACAACCAACGTAAAGGTAAGGCCCTTATCACTACAATATATATATAGTTATGTTCGATGCATTCTAGAAGGATAATAACCTCGGATATGACATTACAATTATTTGCAATGCGTAATCAATTTATAAAATAAGTTAACTTTTATGCGTTCTTAATAATTTTGTAATCAGTCTTCATATTGATTTCATATTAGTGAGGTCTCATGTTAGATATTTGTATTATTTAATAAAGACAAATATTTTTTAAAAACGTGTTTTTCGTATCGAATAACGTATTTGGCGCTGCGAACAGGATTCCAAACGGCACTATCGAAGTACCGGAGATTTTTAAATCCTTATTGGAAATCGAACTTAAAATTGGTGCAAGATCCACTTTGGTTTACTGAGCGACTTCAACTTCCTGACGGTACGCAACTGTAGAACGCAAGGAAACTACACCTACCAACTCGCTAGGCATCCACTATCACAGCATAGAATGTTATTGGCAACATTAGTTTTGTAAGTGAACCTTATTTTCCATTATTTAAATTTCCTATTGTTTTTATAATTTTTAAATACACTTGATAATATCATTATATGAGTATCACTCGCGATAGATCACCGTTACGTAGATTAATTATTGACGATTCGAATAGTTTAGAAAATATTACGGAAACTAATTTTAATCAATTAAATCAATCTACAATGACTACTACAAATTTTACGGAAATTAATTTAGCTAAAGAAATGATTCCGAAATACGAAGGAGGCAGTAAAAATTTATCATACTTTATTATACAGTGTGAAAAATTTATTCGCACTTATAGAAATCCTACAGTAGGTCAAGAAAATTGTACGCTAAATAAACTTTTATTCGAACTTTGTTGTTCAAAATTAACTGACGCGGCTAGAGACACGTTAGTAGTTTCTAATTGCAATACCTGGGATCAAGTAAAAAATACATTATTGAATAGATTTGGCGATCCGCGGAATGAAACGTTATTATTAAATGACTTAACCACTTGTTTTCAAAATAATAATGAAACTTACGATGCATACTTTGAAAAAATTAAAAGTAAATTAAACAATTGCTAGAACATGTTTCAATAAGAGAAGCTAATGCAAATTTAGCTGAATTTAAAATTTTGGCTCACACACAGACCGCATTAAATACTTTTAGGGCCGGGTTATTAGAACCTTACCGTTCTCATATTGCAGATCGAACAGTAAATTCAATTGAGGAATGCTTATTGCAATTACGCAATTACGATAATTATCGACAACAGGTAGATTTCTTAAATTTTATGAGAAACAAATCCGGAAAACAAATTGCGAATAAACCTATTCAAAAGTCACCACCATTCAGACAATCATATAATAAACCTGCTAGGCCTTTTGGAAATTCTAATTTTTATCCAAATTTCAATTCAAATTTCAATTCAAATTTTAATCGAAACTTGAATCAAAATTTAAATAATTTTCCACGAAACTACAATCAAAATTTAAATTCAAGATTTAATAATCAGCATTCGCGTGGTCCTGTTCAAACTGGACCTAATCAAAATAGTTCACAAGTCGTAGGAAATGGTTCTCGTCAAGAACCTACTCCAATGTCAATATCAACCAGAAATACTTTTAGACAACCGCAAAATCGAGCGAATAATCACTTCCAAAGTTACGGTCCGCGAAATTTTATTTCGGAAGAACTTAACAACGTTCAAGATAGTAATGACCAGTACGATTGCTATTATCCCGAATTTCAACAACCCGAAAATTTTGAAAATTTCGAAATAAGAGACGAAGTAGAAAATTTCGCTTCAAACTTTGAGCAATCAGAAAATTCGGAAAATCTAGAGGAGAATGAAAATTTTTGTATGCAAGCCTCGGAAAAACAATAGATTTGAATTCAATAACCAATAAACCTAAATTACCATTTATTTCAATTCCAAGTTTAAATCTCAAAATTTTAATAGACAGTGGTGCTTCAAATTCAATCATGAACCCGATGACGGCTCACAAATACTTTAAAAATTTCATTTTTAAGAAACACTTTTCAGTAAAAGGCTTTAACAGAATAGAATCTAATGACGAAAATGTGTCTTATCCTATTTTATCAGAATTTGGAATAAATAATAAAATTAATTTTCATGTAATCAAATGGCACGATAGGTTCGACGCTTTAATAGGGAGCGATGACTTTGAAAAATTAGGCGCGAAAATAAATTATGAAACTTACGTTTTAGAAATAAAAGATTTAAAAATTCCATTTTTTATGGAATTGAATTCTAAAAATTTTGTACCCTGTAGTCAATTAGCGAAAACACACGCCACGATTCCAGTCAACATAGATAACGGACCAGTCATAATACCCGAACTAATTGTTAATAATTATTGCATCCCCGAATCAATAGCAATAGCAAAAGACGGTTTTTATACAGTCCCGATAGAAGAAGATCGCGAAATTCAAATTAATTTCTTGCAACAAGTAGAGGTAGATCCAATAATTAATATTGAAATAAATCAAAGACCAAATTCAAATCTTGTAAATTCAAATATTTCAAACATCATTCGAACCCAACATTTAAATTCAGAAGAAAGACAAAGCATCTTAAATTTGTGTCAAAAATATAAAGATATATTTTATAACGAAAATTGCGACTTGAGTTTCACCAATGCTGTAAAGCACAAAATTAGAACAACAGATGACGACCCAGTTTACCGAAAATCATTTAGGTACCCACACCATTTAAAATCGGAAATCCAGAATCAAATTAAAAAACTATTAGATAATAAAATCATTCGCCCTAGTATATCCCCTTTTAGTTCGCCCGTTTGGATTGTTCCAAAAAAGGTAGATGCTAGCGGAAAACGAAAATTTAGATTAGTTATTGACTATCGAAAGCTAAATGATAAAACAATAGAGGACAAGTACCCCCTTCCCAGAATTGAGGAAATTCTTGATAATTTGGGAAAGTGTATGTACTTTTCGACTCTGGACTTGGCACAAGGTTTTCATCAGATAGAGTTACACCCTGATTCAATAGAAAAAACTGCATTTACTGTAGATAACGGGCATTGGGAATACGTCAGAATGCCTTTTGGGCTAAAGAATGCCCCTTCCACATTTCAGCGTGTTATGGATAATATCCTACGGGAATATCTTTACAAATTCTGTTTCGTGTACATGGACGATGTCGTCATATTTTCAAAATCCCTTCATGAACATTTAATTCACTTAAATAAAATTTTTGATAAATTCAGAGAATACAATTTGAAGGTTCAATTAGATAAGTCCGAATTTTTATGCAAAGAGGTAGCGTTTCTAGGACACATTATTACCCCAAATGGTATTAAACCAAACCCAGACAAAATAAAGGCTATTCAAGCATACCCTCTTCCTAAATCGGTTAAAGAAATTAGAGCATTTTTGGGACTAATCGGATACTATCGAAGGTTTATTCAAAATTTTGCAAAAATTGTTCAGCCCTTTCCTAATTGCCTTAAGAAAGGTGCAAAAATTGACGAAAATAATGCTGACTATTTGCAAGCATTTCATAGTTGCAAAGAATTGATAACAAACGCCCCCATATTAGCATACCCTGATTTTAATAAGACTTTTCGTATTACCACGGACTCATCAAATTTTGCAATCGGTGGAGTATTGTCACAAAATAATAAACCAATTGCATTTTATTCGAGGACGCTAAATAGCGCCGAAAGAAATTACTCGACGATAGAACGAGAACTGCTAGGGATCGTTGAAACCACAAAACATTTTAGACCTTATGTTTTTGGAAGGCAATTTATAATTGAAACAGACCATAAGCCGTTAGTGTGGTTATTTTCCTTAAAAGATCCAAATTCGAGATTGGTCAAATGGAGATTAAGATTAGAGGAGTTTGACTACAAAATTCAATACAAAAAAGGTAAAGAAAATTTGGTAGCAGATGCTTTATCACGTGTAGAAATTAATGCCAACGAAACATCTGATGATGACTTGCTAGATCTCCTGTCAACATTTCCAAATGTTGACGATGAACCCAACTTGACGCTGGAAGACCTTGACGAATTATTAACCAACGGAATTCACCAGAATGATGACCTAGAAAATACACAACACACAGCACACGAAGAACCAATTTTTACAATGCCCATTACTGATAAACCAATTAACCAATTTAGTTATCGTATCATTCTAAAATTTGGAGATCAATTTAATGTAAAACTAGACAGACCTTTTTCAAAATTTAATTACATTGTTACAATTAGGAGAGGAAATGAACTACAAAATTTATCGGAAGCTCTTAAAGAAATTATAAACCCAGCAAACATGTACTGTATTTATTTCGAGGATAATAAACTTTTAGAACCAAAATTCTTAAATTTAACAAAACATTTATTTGACAATAAAGTAAAAATTATCAAAAGTAATATCCTTGCCAAAGATTTAATTAAACCAGATGATCAATATAACGTAATTCACGAATATCATTCTAGTAACCATAACGGAATTTTGGAAACGTACAATAATTTAAAATTACGATACTATTGGCCGGACATGAAATCAAAAATAAACAAATTAATAAACGAGTCCGAAACATGCTTATTAAGTAAATATGACAGAAACCCATATAAAGTAAAATTTTCAGGACCCCTACTTTCTAAACGACCTTTTGACATAATCCACATAGACACTTTAAGTTTTGAAGGAAACAAATTTTTGACAATAATTGACCTATTTTCACGCTACGCTCAAGCTTATTTTGTTGTTGATGGTTCCGGAATATCAATGTTAAACAAATTACGACACTATTTTTCTCACCACTCATATCCAAAAAAAATAGTTTGTGACGAGGGAAAAGAATTCAAAAATAAAGTTTTTGAAGAATTTTGTTCTTTATTTAAAATTGAGCTACACTTTACAACAAATTACAATAGCACTTCTAATTCCCCCGTAAAAAGAGTACATTCGACCATCTTAGAAAAGTTGCGCATTCTCAAAATTCAGAACGAATCCGAAAATCCACAAAATCTAATGATATCAGCGATTTTGATTTATAATCAGTCAATTCACTCTGCTACAGGCCACACACCCTTTACACTACTTTACGGACCTTTCGAAAATTTAAACGCTCACGAAATTGACATGGACAAAACAGTTTACGAAATTTTTAATGAAAAACGTAAGAACGAGATTTTACCATTTTACGAACAACTGTATCAAAAACAGCTTAGAAATGGCACGCGGATTTTAGAAAACCGGAATAAAAACAGAGAAAGCGATGTCGAATTTAATGAACCAACGGCGTATTTCAAGCGACAACAAATTAGAAAGACAGACCCATATTACGATAAAGTGAACGTAACATCAATTGACAATAATAAAGTTCAAGGAATTAGAGAAAAGTCAAAAAGACCGACAAATATTAACCTTAGAAAAGTTCGTCGTATTAAAAAGAGTTTTCCATTTCAGGATCATGGGACTGATCAATCGGACCCAGGGCCTTCAAATAGAAAAGATTAGCACTAATGGCTATTTCTCCGAAGATTTAGGCTCAGCAAAATTCTTAAACCATTATCATAATTTCTATTTTTACTTTAACATAACCGACTTTGATGTAAGTTACCACTTATTATTAGAAAATGTAGTTATTTTAGGACCAAAAATGGTAAACCCTCTTTCCCGAAAAGTATTCGGTACACTAAAAGAAAATTGTAAGTCCATCGAAAATCAGTTGCAGAAATTTAAACATCGTAATAAACGCGCTCTCATAGACATTTTAGGAACCGCGATTAAATTCGTTACCGGCAATCCAGATAATAATGATCTAATCGAAATTCATAACAATCTTGATTCATTGTATAAAAATCAAAATAATATCATTAAACAAATGAATCGGTATACAACGTTTGCAAATCATATTACAGCACGATATTCCAACGATCTCCAAATCATTCGAAATGATATCAACGCGTCCGTGACCGCAATAGTTGACGCAAACAATCTTCTTCACAACCTATTGGCAGTTCAGTATTACGTTTACTTAAGTTCAAAATTATTAAATGTCCTTCAGAGTATCGAAAGAACCATATCGTTAGCTTTTTCAGAAATAACCAATTTAGAAATTATATCTGACTCCGAATTAAGTGAAATTATCAATCATTTAAAATTAGTTTATAAAGAAACAGAACTACTTGAATTGGACACCGTACATGCTTTTAAAATATTAGAATTTTCAAAATTTCAAATTGTTTCAACGCAAGATATTATCACATGTATTTTAAAATTACCTATCCTTGATTCCTCGCCGTTCCAATACACCAGAATTTACCCGATTCCTGACAAACAAAACAATGTGCTAATACCACCAGGAAGATATCATCTACAAGGCACAAGGAGAGAGTTCTGGACCGAAGAAAAGTGCCAGGTGATTGAAAATCAAATTGTGTGTTTCGAAAAACCGGGAGTTATTGAGTGTTCGGTTACAAATATCAAAAATTGTACGATTGCTGTAGCTAATAACGATTACAAACTTTTTATTCAACTTCAAAACGAGAAGATTCTAGCTTCATGTAAGATTCCTTTACATCTTGCAGAAGAGTGCATAAATAACGTTTATAACTATGAAATTGTAGACAACGTTTTAATTTCATCCAAAAATAATTGTAAGATAATAATTGGTAACGACATTTTTGTGAATACGTTCAGTAACTTTACTTTTAAGAATACTTTAGTTATAAGCGCTAATAATAATTATAAAACTAATTTGGGTATACAATTACAACAAAAACATTTGGATAATTTGAAAGATTTAAGGGATGAAAATTTAAATAATAATAATTTTAGTTTAGATCCAGTATTCCATGTCACTCATTTTTCTTTGACTTTGTTAATAATCATAATATCATGTATTTCTATCTTGTTATTGTATGTATTTAGAAATAAGATAAAAACTTTTATTTATAATCAAAAATCCGGAGACGGTTATGAATCAACACCAATACCAACTCATCAAGAACACGAGGACGTGTTATTATCTTAAGGATGGAGGAGTTATGTTCGATGCATTCTAGAAGGATAATAACCTCGGATATGACATTACAATTATTTGCAATGCGTAATCAATTTATAAAATAAGTTAACTTTTATGCGTTCTTAATAATTTTGTAATCAGTCTTCATATTGATTTCATATTAGTGAGGTCTCATGTTAGATATTTGTATTATTTAATAAAGACAAATATTTTTTAAAAACGTGTTTTTCGTATCGAATAACGTATTTATATATATATATATACGCGTAGATTAACGAACAAGCACCAAAAATTAAAAAGACGTTGAGGCACATACGTATAAATATCCTTTGAGACCCCGTATATATACAACGCTATATAAGGTGTTGTGGCACCTTGGCTATATATAAAATGGCATAAAGACGCGATTCGGCACCTACTTAATTTTTAGCGAGTTATCATCTTGACCTTGATGTGGTTTGCATTTTTTACCTTTATAATGTCTTGTTTGCATTCATTGTTGAAATAAATACATTACAACTTTGCATCTACAAAATTAAAGAGGAAAAGGAAATAAATAAGAACGTAGTCTTTCTTTATTCACAATACGTTAACTATTCTTCTAATATCTTTTATAATTCATAGGGAAATAAATTTAAATATCTCTTATCGAAATTATTTAACCAGGTAAAAGTATCAATTGTTTGCATCTTATGTATAAAAAACACACATTTTGGAAGATGGCGTTTGTACCGTGTTTTTCTAGCTAATACAATCCAAAATTACTGAGCTACTTTAATGAAATTTTTACCTATTATTTCTTAAAAAATCAATCCACTAACAAAAAGAAACTAACAACAAGAAAGTAGATATTAAATTATTCGCTCGAGTTTATTTTACTTCAGCAATTCAGCAACTTTTGTTGCTAATTTAAGGTCGTAACTCATATATCGTCACAGCATAGGAACAGCGACTGATCATCACAAGCAAATTTTATTTCTTATGTGTATTTAAATGTAAGTGCGCCCACCTAACAGCATCAGCACAACACCCGACGTTTGCATTTAACTACATGTAAAGAAAATTGATGATCAGTTGCTGATCCTATGCTGTGCTGTTATATGAGTTACGATCTTTATAATTATAACTTTTACAAAGTTATGAGCCGTTAAAATTTTTTTACACCTCCGAACAAGCTGCGTGTGGGAACAATTCGCACGTTGGCCGGAATAATGGCACAAGTCAGCATAGCTGATTTCGACTAAACAGCGTACAAACATTTTAACATTATACTAAACTTTAAAAAAGTATTGTCAAAAATTTAATAAGTATTAAATTACCGATAATAAAGCTAAAGTGATGTAGTATTTTAAAAACAATAAAATATGCATATTTCATTATAAAAAAATTTCTATTCATTTTAGAGATATGCCACTATTTTAGTTAAATAAAGTGAAAATTTTAACTGAAATTTTTACGAATTAAAATTAAAATTAAAAGTAAGGTGTACGTCGCATACGCAACTTGCTCGGTGGTGTACAAAAAGATATTTACACTAACGTAAACAAAAGTTGCTGAGTCGACTGAAGTAAAATAAACTTAAGTGAATAATTTAATTTCTAGCCGTTGTTATACTCCAATGATTTGAAGAAATAATCGATACAATTTTCTTCAAATTCGGATCACTAGTTTTTGAGATTAGCCCCGGACAACACAGTACCTACTAGATAAATTGGAAAGTGGTGTTTGTATAAGTTGCAAACAATTGATACCTTGCTGGTTGAACAATTTCATCAAGAAATATTCCCCATATTGGTGAAATAACAAATAAATAAAATCAGATATCCGGCGGTTAGTCTGTAAATTTGCCGTGAACATTTTTAACAATAATAAACGAAATTTTAAAATGTAGTTCTGTACGACGCAAAATCAATTTATCAAATTCTAATTGTAGACTATTCTTATCTACTATGAATAAATTCTTGTAACGTTGTTTTCGAAATATAGAAATAATTATTTTAGGTAAATTTTTGTTTTGTTGAGGTAAAATATTTTGTATATCGGATATTTTGGATTAAACCGTGTGTTATTATATTATTATCATGTATAATTTAAAATTGCCAAATTATTAATTATAAAATAAAACAAAATTTTTTCAATAAATTAATGGTTGGTCAAGTTTTTTCAGAATTCAGTTTGTTTAATTACCCATTAGAGCATATTGACCGTCATAAGGGACGCGAACGCCTATATTTTATTTTAACTAACATTTTTAATTTGCTGATATAAAATTTTCAAAAAGACTAGATAAATATTGCATTCTATTATTATTAAAAAAGTTGAAGTGGTTTTTCTCAAAAACGCCACATTTATTCTTCTTAAAATTTAATATTGTTTTGGAAGAATACTTATACTCTTTATATTTTATAATGTAAAATTATTATTTTTACTAATAATTTTTTAATATTAAAATTATGTAGCTGCGTAAGGTATTGAAGTACAAATGCTGTAATGTAACGTGATTATAAATTGTTGCAATTGCTGAAGATCAGCATTTTTACGCAATTACATCACTATCACTTTACGCGGGAATTATGCACCTACTAATATGTGGCACTTTTTCCTATTCGAAAATTTGATAACAGCTCCCGTTTCATATTGCACAAATTTGTTTAAAAACACAAAAATGCGATTTGTTGACATTCAACGTCAAAGAAACACAAAAATATTATTGCGAAACTTAGTTAAAAGAAATTCGTTTTTTTTTTCTACTAATAAATAAATCCAATTTATGGTTCCAACGGCACCCACAGACAATAATTAGATGTAATCTAAAGAACTGTTTGAAGTAATTTTGTTATTTGAGCGCTATATAGAGAGAAATTGCTTTGTAAAATTTTGATAACATATTTTATTATTTTGAAAAAATAATCATTACAACTTAGCCAAGTCGCACGTGAAGTGCCATACTTGGCATGCCCTTCCAAAAAAATCCAAAAATAATCTTTTTTTTAACCCCGACGCAAAAAAGAGAGGTGTTCTTATAAATTTAACGTGTGTCTGTGGCATCATAGCTCCGGAACGGATGAACCGATTTTGATTTTGTTTTTTTTTTGTTTGAAAGATAACTTGATCGAGAGTGTTCTTAGCTATTTTGCACAAAAATCTGTTCAGCCATTCAAAAAAATCGTAAATATTTTTGAAAATTTATAATCTTGAGAGATCGTGTTACAAGTATGACAGCATTATTATCATTATGTGGGCGATACTACTGCAATACATGTTGCTTTAACAAGTGTTTGTTTACATTGTTACAATCAATTACTGAATTTACTAGTATTCCTTTCTTTCTCATAATAAATTTAATTCTAATATAAAATTTGATTTAAAATTGTTCTCTAACAAAATATTATATTTGAAGTTCTTGTATTGTGGTCTTGCTATTTAAAAAGAAAAATTGGATTTATTTAACTTCCATGCTCCGTTATCACGTTTACTTACATAAATATAATAAATAGTTTAAAAAGCATGAAATAAAACTTAAATTAAAAATTTTAAAAACCCCCTACACAAAAAAAAACATCTAAAAAGTACAAAAATAATACTTATTGGCCATTTCATTTTAATATAAGTATAGTAATATTTTGATCTAAGCGTCGAGTCGTCGCGTCGGGGAAACCCCACGTACGGACTGACAAAATATTAATCAAGAATTTTCCCTGTTATCGCTGCGGTGTCGATCGACTATAAGTATAAATTAGATCATTTAATTTTTTATTGTTTTTTTTTCATTGTACAATTTTTCATTGTACAATTTTTCATTTTTACAATTTTCTCCCTACACCCCCCTGTACAGGACGAATTCTTGACGACCAAAAGGATTTTGTTATTTAGGGATTAAGGAACAAATTGAAATAGGTTCCAGCTTTTAACTACGATGTGCGAACAAAAATCGTTTCTAGACAACTTTAGGCAGGCCTCCTGTGAATTTTAAAACCCTATTGGGGCTAAAAAGTACTTCTTATTAACAAACTCTAGGTCAAGCGGAAGCGCGCAACTCTCAAAAAGAACAAAGTTAAAATTTAAATTTTATTTATTCATTTTTTTATTCATTTATTTATTAATTCATACCATGCTCGGTTGCATTAACTTTTTACAGAGTTTTGAGCGGTTAAAATTTTGTACACCTCCGAGCAAGTTGCGTGTGGGAATGCTTGCTTCATGCAAAATTTCAGTAAGAAATTTTCAGATCAGATTTGTATTCTAGTCGGTCAAAAAAATGAATTTTTTTTATATAATGTACTACATTTTGTACATCGTTTTCGAGATACAGGGACTTATTTTAGTAAAAATTTGTACTAAACCGATGACCGCGAAACATTAACCAATAAAATTGGTTTGAAATTAAACGTTAAGGTACGTTTAGATCTGGAACTTATTGCACGAATTTTATGTCGGACAGTAAATATTAACAATGCTTAGCATTGTTAGCACTTACTGTCGGACATAAAATTCGTGCAATAAGTTCCAGATCTAAACGTACCTTTAAACAACGTGTTTTCTAGTATAAACTGCCTAATATTAAACCAATTTAATTGCTTAATAATTCGATTTCATTTGTTTAGGACACATTTTTACTTGATTCTCAAAATATTCAATTATAATGTTAATTTTATTATGATTTTTATATGAAATAAAATTTCAAATATAATTTATATTACTAACAAACGGCTGCATGTCCATTTTTGTGAGTGACATGTTTTACAAAGACATATTTCTTACAAAGTGTGCTTACTAGTATAATTTTACAGAATTTTACAGCATTTATAATTAAGTTTACAGTAATTTGTGTTACGTATTTTTATATTTACATTACGGAAGAAATGAAAAGATACGTAACAATATCTTGTGTGAACTGAAACCGTCTTGGCAACTGAATAGAAAACTGCTGTACACCTACGCTATGTCCAGAAACGTCTATTTTAATTTTGCAAAGTATTTATAAGGTCAAACGTATCCTATACTAAAAACCGTAGTAAGGTTTTTTTTCAAATTTTTTTTAGATAAACTATTCACAAATTTGAACTGTCAGGAAAACTTCAATACAGACCAAAGTGGGTCACTTTTAGTTCTGCAAGTCCAAATTTTGTTGTAATATGCATAGTTTATATTTTTAGATAAAAATAGGATGGGATAGGATAGAAAACTATACTGTGTACCTGCTCTATGTTGCGCTATAATCAATAGATTGATTAGATATTCTTTATGACACAATTTTCAGATTTATTACTTTCTTATTTTCCGACTAGAATACTAATCAGATCTGAAAGTTCTAACTAAAATTTTTACGAATTAAAATTAAAAGTAAGGTGTACGTCGCATACGCAACTTGCTCGGTGGTGCACAAAATTATATTTACAGTATCGTAAACAAAAAAAAGAGTTGACTGAAGTATAAATAAACTTAAGTGAATAATTTAATTTCTTACTCGATTGACTTGAAAAAATAATCAATAAAATTTTTTTCAAATTCGGATCAGTAGTTTTTGAGATTAGCCGGGACAACACAGTACCTACTAGATAAATTGGAAAGTGGTGTTTTTTATAAGTTGCAAGCAATTGATACCGCGCTGGTTGAACAATTTCAACAAAAAATATTCCCCATATTGGTGAATTAACAAATAAATAAAATCAGATATCTGGCGGTTAGTCTGTAAACTTGCTGTGAACATTTTTAACAATAATAAACGAAATTTATCAAAATCTAATCGTAGACTATTCTTATCTACTATGAATAAATCTTGTAACGTTGTATAGGTTACTAAGCGCCAAATAGACGTGCAACTTGGTAGACAACCTCTTATCTTTATTCATAAAGAAATGACAATTTTTTACGCTGCTTTATAATTCGTTGAAAAAAAAATCTGAAATTTCGACAAGGTCTTCAGCACACAAGACCGCAAAATATAGCAGTTAAAAAAGTTCTAAATTAATAAAATTTTTAGAATCTCGGTTGCCAAAATCTAGCTTTACCCACAAAAAACCAAAAGCATTAAAATTAAAATTCAAAAAATTTTATAAATTTAAATCTTTTTGAACTGCCATAATATTTTGTTCTTCCTTTTTTAAAAGCGTTCTTATTGTTTCAGAAATATTATTTCTTACGATATTTTACGCAAAATGTAATTTGTGTAAGGTTTTGTAAATTCATTATCGACAAATTCGATAAGGACAAATTGTTTTGCGAAACTAATTTTTGGTAATTAATAACGAATATAAAAAGTATTAAAATGTTATCAAACAAAAATTCACCTAAGCAACTTACGATGCAAGTATTTGCAAGGAAATAGCAAATGCTTAGGGATGCATTATGCAGTTACATAAGGTAATCACGCGGTGATTACAAAATGCTTTACAATAAAAACCTTCTCTAATTTTGTTATGACGAAGTTTAGGAGTTCTGATATTTTCACATAATAAAACAGTTGCGGGAATATGATATGTATACAATTTAAAATAAATTTTGGGAATCCCCTTGTAGAAGTAAGAAGTAACTAGTAGGTAATTTGACCTAAATTAAAATTTATAATTTGTAGTAAGTACATAAAAATTGTTTAAGAAGTGTTCTGTAATTAATCAATGTCAGAGAAAGGATGCGAATCATAATATGATTTAAAAATGATTTAAATTATGATTTAAAATATATTTTGAATTAGTGGAATTCATAATAAAGTTGAAATCGCTAATTATTATAAAACCACTATAAAATCTTTATTCAAAGAAAAAAACACGAATATTTGGTAATTATCAGTATTTTCTCAAAAATGATCAAAAATCTACCGAGTTGACTAGTCCGTCAAATTCGGCATTAACCTCAACGATAAATACTTTAATTGCCAAAAATAACTGGCACTGGAAAGTCTTGATCGATTCGTCCACAAACCGTATTACATTAAAGGCGAAAACAGCATGGTAATGCAAGTTATTCTCGCCTTTAATGGATTTTTGTCATTAGAGTTTAGAATCGCAAACACTAGTTACCTATGCATTTGTAATATCATAAACTATAATAATGATAGCTAATGAAACGCCCAGTGTGCCTAAACGTCAAAATACTGTATACAAAAAATGCGGTGCCTAAACGCGTGGATAAGTCAACCTCAAGTCGATGCGACGAACTCATAACTACAATGGCGCCCTCTGAACTTATATGATTTTATAAAAGGGAACTAAACGTCTATATTTACAGTGTATATAGTCCAACTGGCACCTTTCACAAACTTCATTAATAGGCTTACTGGCCCTTCCAGATGACATATATAATTGTAAAACCATCCGGCACCATAAAATGGTGCCACAACGTAAATATAGGTGCCACAACGTCGGTTTATATGCTTATATGGGGTCAGAACGTCGACTTACAAATATATATATATGTATATATATATATGTATATATATTGTGGTGTTCTTTTTTTTTTATACACAACCTCATAAATTCCCTTAAGGTATTTGATGTTTTGGTCACCAATCTAAAAACCTGGCGCGACGCCTCTGATGTCCCCCCCCTGGTGTTTGGTTAAATTTATATTTATACAAGATAAACTTTGTTCGCGGCTTTATACTGTTTTAACCTAACATTTGCATTTTTAAACGAAGTGTTTATAAAAGTTTTAATGATCAAAAAGTAATACAAATATTTTCAATTGGTTGTAATGGTGAGTAGTGTACATTAATAATTATAATGTCAGTTAACAAACGAATTGTCATGAACAAATTAGGTAAGTAATTAAATTTTATAACACAATACCGTTGATTTATTTCCTTTTTAGATTATAGTATATTTTTAATGGTACCTTATAATTGTTTTCGAATAATCACTTGGCAATACATACGAATATATTCATTCCAACACTTTTTGTGGTGAGTTTCAGTTGTGCAATTTGGGCCACCGTTTGATTAATTAATACATCCAATTTATTAATCATTCATTTTTAGTAATTCCAAATTTTAATATCAGATTTGTTTTAATTTTTCTACTAGGAAAATAGTTAAATTTCACTATTCAACATTGCTCGTCGAAATTAATTTGACCCGAAGTTTAATTCTAATTTTTCTTCAAATCACATTTTTTTTTTGTAACCACTAGAACATTC